>JAVJGI010000014.1:46950158-47017955 GCA_035590275.1 Ibycter americanus | reverse complement strand
GATTAGCATAATCACTGATTTATGCAAATTTCTGACAGAACCTAGGTTTCTGTCTCCTGTGAGGCATCTATATAGTTAAGACTCAGATGTGTGAGTGCAAGCATACGTACCTGAACTCTTTCAAAAAGTACTACCACTTGAACATCACGCCATAAATTACCATGGAATCCACAGAAAAGCATAAGCAGAGTCATTAGAATTATACAGGAGACTTTTTTTAGGTAATTCAGGAAGAAACTACCAGGTTCCTCATTAGGAAAGGGTCCGAATTCAATTCATATGTATGTATTTATAACAAAACCAATCTCACCAACAAAATTAGATCTTTTAATGCAAATGGTAAAACACTTCTGTTGACATTTTCAGCTGTAAATCCTGGCTCAGTTGTTTTTCACTGCAGTACAGAAAAAGGAGTCTGGATGAAACTAAATCACATATGTGCAAATGTATTTTTATATAAATGATTTTACAGTTGAATCCCTGTGTCTTAAATAGTTTGTGTTAAAAAAAGTGATCATGGCATCTGCCATTTGCATGTTGTTGCCTTTCTTGTTCCCTTTGCTCCATACACAGCACATTTTAAGAAACTAAATTATTTCCATTTTCTCTCCTGTGTTTATTTTCATTTTCTCTCTTCGACATCAAACTTCTAGACGCAAATCAAGCCCAGGATGCAGCTTTTGGCTTCAAAATGAACAGTCTAAACATTTAATATGTATATCCAGCCCCTTTCTTTTAATTTTTTTTTTTTAGACCTTTATACCTGACACAACCTGATATAATCCAGGTAGTTGCAGTTTCTCTAAAATGGGCCTTGAAACAAGGTATTTGGGCTTCTGTAAAACACCTCACAGACTTGTTCATATTCCTCTTTAGGCACCAAGGTAAGCTACTAAAATCCCTCCCCTTGACATTTCAAGTGTCACATGCAAAATGCTGTCATCTTCTCTCAGCTTGGAGAATGAGGAATCGTACAAGAGCACATCACTGAACAATAGTGCTGTGACAGCCAGACACCCTCCTCCACAATGAAGTGCCTTGACAAAATCTTTGCTGACCCTCTTCAGCACAGTCAAACTTGCCTTGTCATGGTAGCCGTGTCAATGAAAGACCCATTCAAATGAATAAAACATTAGGATGTACCTAGTCCATCCAGCTGCACTAGGGAAGGACATATAAGCTGCTTTTGTTGGATGCAATGTACGTAGCACAGGCAGAAACATTAAAGAAATTAATTTCAACTGGATGTCTGAAATCTCTTCAGCTGTTCATATCAGAAAGTCTTCCAATAGTGAGCTTTAGTAATGAGATTGAAAGGCATTTAGTATAGCAAAGATCCTATAGGAACAAAATATGACTTTTAAAATATTTTCCCTGTTGCCTTGTCTTTGAAAAGCCTTAAACTACTGTGAAGGATGCTTTCTGCTTAGGTTTCCCCACTTTTCAGCAGGTTTTAGGCCTTGGGCTATGGGTATCCAAGTAGTTAAAACTACATCAGCACTAATAGCTATGAGCTCATCTTGTATAAGCACATTTTTAGTTAAACACCGCAATCTTGGAAAAAAATGTTAGTGTGCTTAAACAGCCTGGCTCAGAATAGCTCACAATATGACGCATACCACAGGAAATAAAGTGGTATGAGGCACCTACAAAATATTTTTCAAACAAGTCATTGAAGCTGTAAGCCCCATGCCTCAGCTTTAGGAAGTCACTTATTAAGAATCAACACCAGCCGTGCCAAGCTAAGCTCTTGCTCTTGGTGATTTTCCAATTGAATATTCAGGGCCCTGTCTCGGTCTTGTTTTCAGGGAAGTACATGCCTGGAATGTTAGCAAGCTATTTGCTGGAAAAAATGCCCACAACAGGCCCAATGTTGATCACATTAATGCGTTTGAGTGGGTATAGAGTGCAAATGATTGAAAGTGCTTCCAGATCTTGGTTGCTGGGGACAAAGCAGGCTCTGTTCTCTGATCTGATGGTCATTTTTTTCAGCAGAGGATGTGGTGCAGGAAGAGGGAACAGTGCCAATCTCTGTCTAATGGCTCCAAACAGGGCCCGGGCCTAGCTCTTTGGATGCTGATGAGTGGGAAATGAAACACAGATGGGTCAGATGGGTAAGGAGAGGGGGGATTACAGGTCAGGCCAAAGAGTTGGAATAAATTAAGTGCTTATGAGGTACAGAATGGCACATTGTTAAAGTAAATGGACAGGGAAAAAACATTTCAGCATTGTTAGGCACAGTGAGCAGAAAAAAACATCCCGTCTTCCCAGATCACTTTCACACATCACATCCTCATTGGGGTTACCGCATGCTTGATATATGAATTACTTTCTATAACACAGGCACTGCAAGGCTGCTGCATTGTGTAGTACCTAAAAGGAGCTAATTTTCCAGTAAACACTTCAGATGTCATTTCTTGGGAGAAATACTTTGGTTCGTGCTCCTGATCATGGGATAGCCAGCTTCCTAACTCCCTAGAGGTTTCTGATAAAAGGGTAAGTAACCACGTATGAATACTCTGGGGAAATTAAGTGACAAAAGGAGTACTTCATGCATTCTCAAAATGATGAGTCCATGTTTGGTTTTATCCCTTTCAAATCTTTGCATCTACATGAAAGCAAAGGATTTGGTTTAAAGAAATAGTCCAAAAGGATTCTGGCTGAGAAACAAAACTGGGGGATTTTCCTGGAAACATACATCAGCAATTTTACCCTTTATACCGACATCCACCCCCCACCCCCCTAACCCTGCTGACATAAAAAATGTTTTTATTAAATAATATGCACAGGGGTTCACTGCATTTATTTTTGGCATCTCTATTCCATACATAATGACCAAAAATGCACTGCCAAACTCTCTGTTGACTTGTACAGCTGTAGTGTTACAGATTTGAAAACCATTGCATTAATAAAACTTGAAAGAGAAAACTGTGCCCGTGAATTCAAACTAAGTTTGGGGGGAGTTTCAACAGCTTTTTTCTTCAGTCCTTAAACCCAGGTCCTTTCTTGACCTGTGAGTATTTATCCCTCCTGCAAATGTGGTAAGTATGACAAATAAAATAAATCCTGGTCCTTCCACACAGCATGGCTAGAAATCAAGGGAGAGTCATTGCAGTGTGGTACAGGCATGCATCAAAATTGAGATCAAAGCTAAGAAATGTCAACGTTAGTGAACGACTGGCTGAAAGAAGCCGTTCCTGAGGTGTCCTGAGGACTCTTAAGTACCTTTTAGCACAGAAAGCCATTTGCTCTTGAGCAGCAGAACTGGCTGCGATGTGTGTCTGCCTCTCTCTCACCAGCTACAGCAGCTTTCACACTATGACCCACCTGAGGTCGTGCTCATTGGTAACATCCCTGAATTTCCCAGTATCCCTCTTTTCCTGCCTTCCTCCTTCCCAGCTGACAGACCCATAGACCTATGTGTTACATGTGTTGATGAGCCAGACAGAAGACGTATGTGGAGGGGCAAGCTGGCATGCCAGAGCAGATACTTTGGAGTTCACTTCATAGCTTTTCCATGGGCGGAGGTAGTGAGAGGAGAGGATGAGATTAGGCCATCTGGAGCATTTGACCCTTAATCATCCAGTGATCATTACAAAGCATGAACAAACATTATATTTTACGACAATGTTTTATTGAAATTCGCTGAGGTTAATTTCAAGAGGTATTGTGAGTGGAGGGTAAGGAGATCAAAGACAGACAGATACACTGAATGTCAGAATTTTGCAGGAAATAAGGCCAAAAAGAACTAGGGTGATAGAAAAAACAGAAAGGGACGGGGGAAAGAGAAAGGAACAAGGCAAGTTCCTGAAAGTAAAGGCAGAAACACAATTATAAGAAATGGTCTTTGTATAGCAAAAGAGAACAAGAAGTTGCTGGGAGCAGAGGAGGGCAGGGTATGGCAATGTTCAGATCAGAAGCATTCCTGAACGGTTGCCTGCTAGAGACATAACGTAGATATTTTTTAGGAATTGTTTTCTGAAATTCTGTGCTCCTGCCTGATCAAGAAAGGAGTTCAGATTTGGTAGGAAGAAGAACAGAGTAGGCACCAGACCCGTCTGAAAGACTGATATTTACACAGTCAGAAGGGAATCAGGAGAGCTCAGGCGGGAACGCAGCACGCCTTGTGCTCCCGTACAGTACCACACTGTCTGAGCTCTGCAGTGTTTCTCACAGCCGATGGGAAAGACCTTTTTTTTTTTTTTTTTTTCCTTTTAGGTACTGTTCTGAGCAAGTGGTAAGACATATAGGAAGACAACATGCAGACACATGAATCTCTCTACCTCCCAAATTTCTGTTCAGTCTAGATAGCGGTTTTCTGAATAACCGCAACTGGCCCTTTCTTCACCCAAATTTTCAAATTTAAAGCAGCATTTTCAGTGGTTTCAATCCTAGTTCAGACTGAAAGGAGATTTAATATTTGAAAAAATTGTAAGATGATGGGACTACATCATATTTGCGAAGAGTAAGAGTCCAAATGAGGGCTATCATAAAGCATGAGCCACTGCAAATTTACTCTGCCTATATTTCCCATTATTCCTTGCAATATTTAATATCAGACCCTGCTAGTAAGGCACTTACATGGCTTGCTTACCTGACCCTGACCATCTGACATTCCTGTAGGACATCACCAGATACAGGTTGAAAGACTGCACTGAACAGCCCCTAGTTGTGATTATGCCCTGCCCATGCATACTGCATATGACCCATGAGCTTGTGTTGTCCTACAAGGTAAAACAGGCAGAAGTGTCCACCTGGGATGTCTCATGGAAGACACACTCAGAAATGTGTGTAAGCATGGACTGTAAACAGATAAAAAGTGCAGAAGTTAAAATTATTGACATACACTTCTCATCGGAAGAGTACCAAGGCAGCGTAGACATAGGTACTCTAGACTTGGGGAAGGTAAAAGGCACCTTCGTGATCCTACAAACGAAATTCCAGCAAGGAGAGCTCTCTCATCATAACATAGCATTTGGTGGTAGCCATCAAAGTGATGGTGTGGGAAAGTGAGACCATTGTTTTGCCCCATTTTGCATGGCCAGCAAAACTGGCTGGGCATTGAAAAAGAAATGCATCTCACCTTGCTTCATTATGTCCAACCTGCCTGTTGTTCCAGCAAAAATGCCTTTTCTGGGAGGAAATATGGCTGAATTCTTCCTCAAATTTGAAGGCAAAGTTTCCCTTACAGAGCTGGAAAGTTCAATGTAGAAAGAAATCCACCTCAGAACTAAGTTAGTCTACCTGTTCAGCAGCATCTGTTGGTTTAAAAATAAATGATAGTTATCATTTATTATTAGGCAAAATATTATATCTCATTGGCAAGCTGTTGTTTATTTCACTCTCAGGGTTTTTTATAAAACTTTTTCAGAGGTTTCATACACTGTTAAGTAGCCTATGCCTCAGAAATTAAAAAATATTTCCATCTTCCAGAGCAAATGTAGCTTTTAGCCCTAATATTTATTCATAATGAATTAATGATATTAAATAACCAACCCCTAAATGACTCACTAAGATAATGAGAGGTATTAGGTACTTAGGATGATGGAGGCACTTAGGTAATGAAGTGAAAGAACCTAGACAGATGGAAAAATAGATCTGATTTTCAAAACTAGCGGTTTGTGAAGAGTGTTTTTCTAAATAAGAAGTGCAAGTCAGTATGTAAAAACAGCAATGGAAAGGGAATCTGGTCCAAATTATGCAAAAAGCCTCACTCTTCAATATTTGCTAGTTCTCAGCCCTGCCTTTCTGGCCTTTACTTTTAGAACAAGGCTTCTTTAACTCCTGCTGATGCAATAACTAAAAGCAGAGCTCAGCCTTCAATGCCCAGTATTAAACCGGTGCTGTGCTGCTAATGTACTCCATTGTATGGCGCTGCAAACAGTAGAGCCCTCATACAGTAAGCACCCTTATATGAAATGATTCCATTATCAGATACATGTCACAGAGGATTTCCTCCTATGTAAAACATTGACACAAATTGCTGAGCTACAAGATTTATCTATTTACTGTGCCAGATTTTTACAGGATTTTACCTTCTTGCACACAGGCATTATTTTACCAGCCTATTTCTGTACAAAGAAAATTCATTTTAAAAAAATTACAAAAAAATCAACATAGCACTTATTCTGTCAAGAACCGTTTTTCTTTGACTGGGAATTTCTTGAGCAGATTTGGCTGAATATGGCGTGTTATGTATGACCTCTGGAATAAAATTAAAAGCCTGTGGGACAATACCAGATTTTGGCAGGATACTGTTGTCACTTTTCAGTTTTCACTTCAACCACTGGCCAAGTGCCACACCACAGCCTTGTTCTAACAGTGTAAGTCACACCACAGCCATCACAATCCCATGTACAGAATGCACTATACCAACCACGACCTACTCTGAAATAAAACATTACCTGTCAACTCTTGCTGCACATTCCTCTTAGACTAATAGTTGAGGTGTTATGTATGTGCAAGTTGTAGATGCCTCTGAATTATTCATGTAGTTCCACTTTTGCACCCTGTGCCAGATGCTTTCCATTCCCAGTTCACCTTTTAGACTTCTCAGTATTGTTTTACTGGACATATGATCTGTTGTAGAGAACTATGAATAAAGAAAAAACAATTTCATATATTTAAGTATCAATTTGGCTTGTCTCACATATTACCTGTTCATCTGGGTAACTGGCAACTTACAAAAATATCACCCCAAAGTTCTGGATATAGCATCCACTACACAGGCGTGGAAAATCCATCTTTAAAAATTCTTAACTGTCTTTGATCTCAAAATTATACGACTATACCACAGAACACACCCTGTCTCTGCTTGCTACTGTTTCTGAAGTCATTGGGCTAAAAATGGAAAGGAAATTCTGAGTTACTGTGGACCAAGTCCTGAGGACCTTACTCAGGTTTTACTCAGACCCAACTCAGATATAATTTCCTTTGAATGGACAAGAGCTAGCCAGCTTTTGTTAAATGAGAGTGAAGATCACAGGATTTTCCTAGTTATTCACTTGATTTTCACTTCCTCATTGTGCTGAATCACACATTAAATAGATCACATCCTACATAAAAATAACAAAATTCGTGTTTCCTAATCCATCAAATATAGTGGTACTTTGCTTGCTTGCTTATACCTAGAAGAGGTTAGCAGTTTTCAGATAAATACGGTTTTGATGAAAAACACTGAGTAAGCAAGCTCAAAAAATCATTCACAGTCTCTCAGTGTTTGTGGAAGTGGAATTTTCTTGACCTTGTGGCAGGTGTGTGTGTACCATGAACCCAGAGGGCTGCAGGTAGCTGGTCAAGATAGGCAGCTAAAGAACAGCAGCTCTCAGTCACAAAATTCAGGATTTGGTAGGCACACCAAAATACCTGTTACCTTCCTCGTCATTCTAAGACAAGATCTGTCATCCTACCTGAACAATGACCAGAAGAAGGGATCAGGTAGGGGGTTGTTCTGAAACTCCTGGGGATTCTTCCAGTGCCACATTCAGTATATTTGCTCTTCTCTCACACTTTGCTGAAGATGATAGCGTGTGTCATTGATGACTTGCAGACATTTGTTAACTTAAAGTAATTGCAGAATAATAATTGATGAATGAATAAATGAAGCAGTGGGTAGGACTCCAGCATCTGGCAGGTATCCAGGTGTCACATGAGAAAGATGTACAAACAGATGAGGATGAAGGTGGTGAAGATTTAAAAAAGAGAAGGGTTTTTGTCTTAGTATTGCAGAAGAAAATTATGAACTCGAAAGTTTCACATTTAGCAGAAGGAATTGATGGAAGTCATTGGAGAGACAACAACAGGGAGGAAGGTCAAAGTTCAAGGTGCAAAGTATCATATACAAATCAAAGATATGATCAGATAAGAAAAGAATAGCTCTGTATGATGCATTTTCAGAGATGATTGATTATTAATATTGGAAAATAATAATGGGATGGTACACCATGTGTCCTTGGAGGTTATAGTACCAGGTGGATCAGGGATCCACGAATCCACGAATGATTCTGTCATGACTGATCGTGTTCTAAAGTGTGGCAAAGGTAATAATTGTTTCTCATATTGCAAAAAAAAGAGTAGTGGTAGCAACAAGCCATATTGTTTGTTGCGTAGTATCAGTTTAATGCCAGCAAAGTTTCAATAAAGTCCAGTTGCACTGGTATAAAACTAGTGTAAGGTGTTGAAAGTCATGCCTGATACATCTACCCCTCTTGTATGAAAATCAATATTAGCAAGGTTTTCCAGACGTTATAGTGCCTGTACAAGCTGCTTTTCTTGGACCACTCTTGGGCTGCACAGGATCACTGCAAAGGAGGCGGGGAGCAACTGTTCAGATCCGCCCCAAGGCCTGGACTCTGTTCCCCAGTCAGCACCATGCTCTGATTTACAACCTGGTCCAGGAATCCTACTTACAATGCAGCTATATCAACACCTGCATCCTGGGGAAAACAAATATTTTTTAAGGTGAGATTGTTGGGTACAAATAAGCTGCAAAGCATAAAGCTGGCTTGAAGCCAGGCCCAACAAGGGCTTTAGGCGCTGCAGTGCTCTGTGTTGCTAGTTCCAGAATGAACTATTAAAGGGATCATTAAAACGATATGTAAAATCAGCCTGTTACTGTGAGGTGCTAAGTGCTTCCATTGAAAAGCTTTAAGGGAGCTGAGCCTTCTCTGCATCTTACAAGATTGGACCCATATTTTCTAAAAATGTGATGAAATGATGCATTTTTATTTTACATCTTGACAAATCAATTTCCTGAATGAGTGGTGAGTTCACAGAAGGGGCAGCACATGTTGCATTCCATTAAAAAAAATTTACTAACCATTCTTTTTTTCTTTTTAGCTGGCGTATATGGTGTGCTGTGAACACTGAAAATTAATGTTAATTTATTTATCATTAAAAATAAGGAAATGAGACTGAGCAGCATGGAGAGAAAGTCTGGAAAGTGTGAAAGTATGTTCTGTATTCATTACTTTCTATAGGTACTATTTTTGTTTCACTCGATAATCTCAAAGGGACACCAAATAAATTGGGGGTGACTGAGCTATTAAAATTACTTATTTAATGGCTTCTCTCTTACTAGGGGGAAAACCTTTCAGTCTGTTTAGACTGAAACAATCTAGGTGGAAAAAATCTGGTCCTGTAGATTTGTTTTGGCGCCAGTTACAAAACCCTCTGCCTCAGCTGTTTCATTTTGATCTTATTTAGTTACACTTTCATCAAGATGAACACGACAACTTCAGTGGACCATCTCTGGATACAATACAGACGAAAATGTAATTATCCTCATACACAAAATTATTTCAGGCTCAATGGTCGTCTATCAGATAGGTATCTAACTTTGGTTTCTACCATAATCCAAAGAGTGATCATACTGCCAAAGTAGACTTTCACTTAAATATTTCCCTCCTCAGGGAAATTCTTTGGTGTCTCTTTACAAACAAAAATGCCTAAGGTGGCTTGGAAAAAGCGTCTGGAGAAGCTCTTTACAGGGATGCTAATACAGGGTGGAAGTAGGCTCACTGCGAAGTGAAGAAAGACAAGGAGAAGCCAAGCCGCATTTTCAGCACAGGGGAAGTCAATGAAAGGGACCCTGGGAAACAAGAGGCCCAGCTGGAAAAGAAAGTGCAGCTAGAGGCCTGGAGGGGGGAGAGGCTCCTCATGTTTCTGACCTGGAGGAAAGGGGAAATAAAGCACGTAGTTTTGTGTTGCTGCAAGCTCCTCATTACGAGTGTGATGGAGGTTGGAATTCTGACCCTTTTGAGTCAAGAGGGCTAAGACTGCCCAGTGACTTCACTTGCTTCTCCAATACCTGAAGCAGAGTTTTTCTTCTGGCTTAGCTGGTGCATAATCAGTCACTATATTTGGGGAGTAGGTGGATCCTACCTTGGGTTACGTTTCATAAATGTACTGCAATCTCTGCAGTTATTGTATCTTGTGCATACTTTATGCTTAGAAAAATCAGATTGGCTGTTTCAGAGAATCCCAAAAGTGACTGCTAGACTTTCATTAGCCAAAGAACATGGATTTTACTAGGTGCTAACTAATAAGATGACTGAGTATCTCCACTGTAAGATCAAACAAAACCAGATACCTAATATGTTTCTGTGGATATGCTGAGTTTCCCAATCTGCAAAACCAGAAAGTGGAACAGTTTTCCATATTGCTGCAATTCCTATAATCTTTCTCCTATAGTTTGCCTTTTCAAGTATAGCCAGATTATCTCTTCAAATATAACAAGTAATCTGAATACAATACATAATGTCAGCTTTCCAAACTAAAGTGAATGGAATTGTAAACTTCAGGAATTTTCCAAACCAGAAAGACAGGATGGAAATACAACACTGAAATCTGAGAAAGTTAATAAGGTTTAGCTCAGTAGGAAATATTTTATTACTATAGGGAGGTTTAAAATCACTTCAGAAAAATAAGAGTGCAGGAATCATTTCTCTTTTCAAAAATATGTCACAGTCAGTAGTCATGAAAAAGATGATTAATTGCAGGATTCTGTGCCTAAGTTGTAGGTGTTTAACTGCAAGCATGTGCTTACGTGCTTTTCCAAATAGAAGTGTATTTAAGCAAGTACTTAAGTATTGAACTAGAGCCTTAAAGGCCTAAGAGGACACCCCTCAGGCCTGGATTTACCTTCCTACCTTCAACCACTACATACCTAAAACGGGAGCCTTGCCATCCTACTCTCTCTCTGTGGGGAGATTTATTGAATATAAATGGAGTTTAGGGCAAACTAGCCTCCACAGTGAAATTCTTAGGTTCAGTGGGATGAATCCAGCCTGATCCTGAACTGAATCTAATCTAAATGAATGGCCTTTTTGCTTTCAAGGCACCTCATTAAGAAACACGGGAGGAGAAAGGCAAACTCTGCAGTGTGCCATGAAATCACCTAACAAATATGAAAACAGCAGAATGAGGAGGCAGTCCCCAACAGTTCAAGCATTTCCCTGGTAAATGAGAAAACAGGAATAAAATTCTACCTGAGGGGATTCAAAACTTCCTGCTTTTTATTTCCCAGAAGACAGTCTTAGACACTGCAGCAAAGGCTATGGTAAGCCAGGATAAGGCCACAATACATTCTTCCTTGCAAAGCTATGTCATTGTTGAAATAAAATTTCAATGTTTATAGGTCAAAGAGAAAATAAAGAGACATCTTGTTATTGTGTTGTTCTGCGTTCAGAACAGTCCTCTATAAGGGAAGTTATGAGTTCTCATTCTTGCTGGCCATGCTCATTATGCTTTTCAAAATTTAGTGAGTCTTTAATGGAAAATTAGTTCCTCTCTGCTAGGGTTGGAAGTACTGATGCCCTGAACTGTGCATTCAATCCACCTGTTGCTCACATGTTGTACATTTTTTTAATTGTAACATGTAACAAAAGGGTTTGTACTGAAATGTGACTTAACTGCCTACATGTAAAACTACGGAACTGAAAGTCACATAAGCTGCAAATGGAAATTTTCATGTTTGACTGGGTTAAAAGCTACATCCTTTGTAAACCTGGTCACTGATTATCATATGGTTATCATATGTTAAAGCAATAAGAAATTAACAAAATGCACCATGTGAATGCTGGGATAGTGCAGCAGTCAGAATGTGTGTGAAACCTGTAGCTCTCTGGAAAATTGGGATATAGCTGAATCAAGCTGAGACAGACCATTCATCCTGTGTCTCTGAGATATGAGTGACAGTCAAGACAACGAAATTCAGAAAACAGCTTATTTTTGCAACAGCTGGTTCTGATGCAGTTGGTTTTAATAGTTTTCAGTCTGCTAAGGCTAGTGGTCAAAAGATAATAAGAAATCTAAAATTCACAGAAACATGAATTTATCTGAGAGAAGATGCAGGAGAAGGGCAAAACCAACATAGCAATTTGTGACTGATCTGAGGCTGAAAAGATTACAATATTAACAGACAACATGCTGATAGAAAACAGGTCACAGAAATCTAGAAGAAAGGAGGGGAGAAAAAGAAAAATCCATATGAAGAATCTAGAAGTCATTATCAACAAAACAGTTGGAGTTTGACAGATGGCAAAAGCTCTAAGCCGAGAATGAAATTTACTGAGTATGGACATTATCTAACATTTAAGTGAGAGGTTTTAAAACACTGTAAGAAAGGGGACCAGGAACAGGAAAAGTCCTATCAGAACTGGGAATAGAGTTGAAAGAGCCAAAAATTCAGCAACTCATATACAGAGGAAAGATCCTCTTACCTTAAGACAGACTATGTCGTTTATTGCTCTGGGAGTCATACAACAACAAAAAAAACCACTAGGGTGTATATATTTGCTAGCTCTCCAGACTAAAATAAAGACAAATCTCTGCCTATCTTTTGATCTGAAGAATCAGATATATAAAATGGAACAATTTTCCTCTACCTAGGAAAGGAGACATATTGGGGATCAAGGATAATGCCAAACAGCTTTCAACAGGGTGCCCTAAGAAAAACAGAAGATATTTGTTCACACTCAACAGTCCCTTTGAGAAATACTGTTTCTGCAGACTACCATTTGGGTTGTTTCCAGCCCCTGAGGGGTTTGACTGCAAAATGTAACATTTTTTGTTGGTATGGAGGATACAAAAGGCTATAAAAATGATGTTTAACTATGGGAAGAAAAGGTTGTATAGCATAACCAGAAGCTTTGGGAAAAGATGGAACAGTTGGGATAAATCTAAACAAGTAGAAATGTAACTTCTATCTGAAGATGGTAATATATGTGGGTGAGACGTGAGAAAGTGTTCAGGTAAGTCACATCAAAGTTAAGGCCATCAGTAACAGGCATGTCTTAATAGATGTGAAACTGGTACAAAATTCTTTGAAATTATGATTCATGTAAACACACTTAGCCTAACAGCCTAAACTGACTACTTGGGAATGCTACAGTGCAAAGCTATTCAACAGACATGGGAAACTGAGGCAAAGAGGCCCTGATCCTGAAATATTATTGCGTGAGGAGCAACACTAAGTTCTTAGAAGATGCTTCAAGCAGACAGTTAGCTTGGTCTTCATACAACAGCGCATCTCAAACTGTCAACCTGTATTTTATTCATCACAGATGCTAACAAAGAACAATTATTCATCTGCTCAAATAGAAGGGGCTTTGGCCTTGGTCAATGGTATAAAGTTTCATCCTTTTATTTATGTGAAGACACTAGTAACTAAAACTGCCCATAAAATTGCTCCCAAGGCCAAAAAGCATCCCAGAAATTCCCACCCCACAGGAAATACTTTTTTCGGTTACAAATGGCTGATTTGTAATATCATATGACAGCCACAGGCACACTTTCTAGAGCACTCAACAAAAGTGATAGGATCAACATTCAGCAAGAAATTATTTATCCGTCTTTTTATTTGAAAGTGTGCAGTATCTATCTGAAATCGAAACAAGGTCACTGGTGACTTGACAGTACCTTGAAAGGCAATTATGGCAAAAGACACATATCCTGTATCACAAAATACGACTTGGTATCCAAACACCCTTTGTGACAATAGTGCTGTCATTGAGGGGGGGAAATGAACACAAACAGGGGTAGTGGCCAGTGAGATGTCTTCAGTCTTAAGAATTTGACACCCTAGACAGATATGAACCATGGAAAAACAGTGTCTGTTTTCCAACTATCTGAAAGGGGAAAACTAAGATACGTGGCAAGCAACGATCCCAAAAGCTGAGGGATTAGAGGCACAAGATATAAAAGCAGAAACCAAAAACTAGTGTCATCTTCTGAAAGCAATGGTCTTTATTCCTTGGGGAGCCTCAGCAAGCCTAGACTGCCTCACAGAACAATTGAACATCCTCAGTAAGTTTAATTATTTGGTTGATTATTGGTATGCACAAAGGTGTGTTAAGTAATGCTGTGTTTCAACTGATGTTACCCTGCACCTTGATGTAGCAGACACCAGACCTTTAAAACAGTGCGAGTGGAGTACTGGGAAGCTCTCAGCATGGTTTGGCAAAGGCAGTTAGACCCAGATACAGAATAAATGGGTTTTATGAAACCTTCAAGACAGAAGTTCAGAACAGTCTCCCAACATTTCACTGCGTGCCAGTGGATGTGAAGACATTACACAGGCAGGAGGAGGTTTGAAGCCTGCTGCGATCATGAGATGTCCTCATAGTGACTCCAGTGGGCTATGGATCAGAAGAACTTTCTGCAGGGACCCATATCCACCTCCATCCTCCTTGGTGCTGCCCAGTACCTACTCCTCATTGTGGCCACTGATGCTGGTGGGTATGTAGCCCCGTTTCACAATGCACAGCTGGAGTGCCAGCGGCTCTGGCAGCTGCATCTCTAATAACACTTCCACATGCCTCTATGCAGCTTCAGTAAATAAACCTGTCAACATGCGAGAGAGGTTAAAAAAATATATCTTTGTATTTGGATAGTGTGGGGGTGTTAAAAATGAGTTCATTTGCCCTTCAGCCCCTCTAACACTAGCAATATACACACGTGAAACATAGCGCTTCCCAATTTCCAGGCTTGGGGCTATTGTGGCAGGCAGTACCTGCCCAAACTCCTTCCCGAGGAATTGGAGGGTCACTAGAAGCACTTTGTGCAATGCTCCATTTTTCCCTTAAAGCTGATCCATAGCCCCAAGCTACCCAGTTTGCAAATTATGCTGGGGTAGTCTGAGGAGTTTGCCTCTCTGATCTGCTTTGTTTTAAAGATTAAGCACTATACTTTGTTTTGCTTGGGCTCTCTGTATGTGAGGGGTATGTGGGTAAGGGGAAAAAAATTCTATTAAAGGAAGTGAATACATCAATCAGAAATTAATTAATATGACCCGAAAAACGAAACTTTACTGAAAGCACAGGAATACCAAATCCTTAGTCGACTGGTGTTTTTTCTCCTTGTTGTCTATCACTGCATCAGAGCTAAATGGAAGCTGGCAAACACAAACAATTGTTTGGGTATAAACATAACTCCAGTTATTACCATTTTCATGTATTTGGTATCTATCATGTTACAGCTGCATGTATTCTTTGTGAACCAGGCGTTCATACAGGAAAAAGGATGCAGAGAGGGTTGCAATTCCTAAGGCTACAGGCACTTTAAGAATAAAAGGCTTAACTTTTCAGACTTTATGTATTCCAAAACCCTCCGCAAACAAACACAGCTAAAACTAGCACAAATACTTTTACTTCCTCTCGGCTTTATATTACAGCTTTCATCTTATATGTTCAGGAAACATTTGCTCAAGTTTGATTCAAATATTCCTTCAGAAACTTTTTAATAGTCTAATGAAATCTTAAGAGGAGAAGGTGGGCAGGCTATTACTCCAATCCCTGTTGTTAAAAAACACCCTTTGTGTGGAATTTGGGTGAGTCCTTCCCCAGAAGTACAGTATGCAATAAAGACAAGAAGGACTACACCTTGCAGCACGGATCCGTGGGGTTGTATGAAAGGGGCTGCACCAGTTACCAGCTGTCTGCTTCAGTCCCTTTCTGGAGGACAGCTGGAAGTGCATTCTCCAGAGATTGCATCTGGCTGGATTCCCCTGCACTCAAATCCCATTGATCTGGTTCCGTTCTAGCCCTCTGTACTCGCAGTTCAAAGAACAGCGAGGCCTGTAAAGAAATTACTGCCATATTGTTCAATCGGCCACAGTGAGCAATATATAGGATTATAATTAGGAACACATTAAGGGAAACAGCTCAGTGGAGATAAGCTGTTTGACTGCATACGCTTTTTGATGAGGGCTTAGTGCCAATCCCAGAATAAAAAAGATTAAATGTTTGTTACCAGTCCTTTTGAACTGCTGGCAGAACATGTGGTAAAGCATTTCTGATTCAAATTAAAAGCATCCTAGGATAAAAATAACCCTGTTCTGTTAGACCTTTCCAAGTGAAACCATTTGTAGGCTGATTTATTGTCTTTTCCTTCACCTCCTTCCACCAGTGTGATTAACATATGCATTTCTGAATCACATGTAAGCCTGGACAGGTATTTGTCTCGTTACACATCTGTGTAACAAATGGCAATACAAATTGTATACAGAACAGATGTAGATTTTCAAAGTCCCAGCAAATTGTATTTGACCAAGCACACAGATAAAAGTTTTGTTGTAATTTATTGGGTTTTTTTCCAGTGGAGGCAGTCTTATGAGGAATCACCCGTCCGCAGGTGACAATACTGATGCAGAGCCCATTGCAGATAAAGCAGACAGGTTTATAATCAGAGAAAAACCTGTAGGAAGTGAAACACAGCCAAAGAAGAAAGCAAATCTCCGCTAATATCCTCGTGAAATGTTTAAGACTGCACTCTGTGGTATCTAATTTATGTATCTGGGAGATGTTGTTTTTAGGATTCTTTTTTTCCATCTCTAGATTTCGAACTGGCACCAAGTATACCAGAGAGACTGGAATTTGACAGATTCATGCTATATTCATGGAGCCTCCCACACTGAGATAGGTTTATGATGTTACTGCATGTAAATTACCAGGGCTTAGGGAAAGAGCTATGTTCTCACTCACATCCCCCTATATGCAGAAATTTCCTTTTTTACATCCTTTTAAAGGTCCAGTTTTAGTGAGCTGGTTAAAGATATGCAACTGGATAGGTACTGACTGCCTTGACCAGGAAATAGACATATTAGCATTACCAGAAATATCCACAACAGACTCTTCAGGTCCATCATAGAAACAGAGGTTAAAAAAATCAACACCAAAAAACCCAGGAAATTTGTAACAAGAAGATGGATTTAAGAGGCTAAAAACATAAAGTGATCTTACATTCAGAGCGGTATTTCTTCTTTGGGGAAATCCTGTCTAATAATACTATATGCTTTTAAGCAGTACTATTTTTACAACATGTGGAACTTCATATAATTGCCTCAGTTCTCATCTACTCAGGATTTAGAGAATTTGTACTAAGTCTAACATACCATAGGAGCACATTTGTACCAAGTGAAGAACAGTCATTTCACACACGATGTGGTCAGGCAACAGCAGCCTGTTGTGAGGACAGCTTTCCAGGCAGCTGCTGATCCGAATTACTGACTTCTTCTGTCCAGGAGGAATGCCGGGTGGCATCTCTGTAGATAGATAGAAGTCACCCTCCGCTTAAGACAGGCATCCTGTTCTCCACGCTGAGCCCTCAGCTGTTGTCCCATACCTGAGAGATATTTATAAAGCTTCTGTTTGCCCCGCTTGCCCCTGCCGCTATGCATGCAGCCCTTGCCCATTCCTCAAAGGTGACTCACTTTTATCTTCGGCTGCAGCAATCCCAGCTCTGACAGACCCAGCTCCTACTTATTTCTTTCTCCAGGAAAACCCAAATAAATTCATTACGAGATTTCACTGAAGGGATGCAGTCAAAGGAGTGCAGGAACTGGCACACGTTTTCTGAAGTCTGCCAAGTGCTTTGAAATGACTGGTTGAAAGTTGCAGTAGAGGACATGAAATTATTAAAGATGTGAAATAAAATAATAGGGGACCTAGACTGAAAAGGAGACAGTCACATTAATGAAATATTTGCTGGAGGAGATGCCTGTGGTAATCATATTCAAGCTTTAGGCCAAAGCTCTTGTTAATTGCTGGCAGAGATGGTGCCAAACTTGGTCAGAAACTCCAGAGCAACAGAACAGGGCGTATCAGGTTGGGGTCTGGCCTGGGTCCCAAACCGAGAAGGACCACTTTGGTAGCCGAATTCAGGAATCGAAACCCATCCTTCCAACGGCATCTTTAAATCCCGGGCCAAGAGGCATTTTTTTGCCTGGAGGTCGGGTCCTGATTCTCCACTTCCTGCTTCTGTCTTTTTGAAATAAAGCCTTTGTTACATGCCCCCCAGGTTTACCCACATAGTTCCTTTGAAAGTACAAACAACCCAGGCTGCTGTTCTTCTGAAAAGCGTGTGTCTGTTGGGAAGCACTAAGAAAAATAATCACCCAGACTCGCCGATGCTGATTTGATTAACCTGACATTCTAGTGTTATTCATGTTTTGGGGACTAGTATGATCAGAAAGGAATGTAGTAAACAAGTAATACGAAAAAGTTCACGCGCCCTATATTCAGAATCACAGTAAAAGGAATCAGGAAAATCAAATTCAACAACCACCAGTAACATTGCTGCAATGGTAACATGGAGGGAGATGATGATAACAAAAAATTTGGGTGTGCCTCTTATGAAAATAATTTTTAAAAAACCCAATAAAACCAATAACAAAAAAAGTGGAGATTGAAATCTCTGAGAAGGAGAACAGAGAAGGGAGCTAGTAATAACCCAGTAAAGCTTTTTGAAAATGACGTTAAAAGGTTTGAATTGAATTTTTCTTTTTTTTTGAGAACTTTTTTTAAGGAAGGTGGGGAGTAGCTTTAGAGCGGAGAGAAGAAAATAAATCTTTGATTTAAGAATGCAAAGATGTTATTTAAAAATTAAAATTAATTTACTGTCTCCAATGCTGCTACCAAAAATAAACCCATAAATTAATTTTCTTCTCAGGTAGACAGCAGAAAGCTCACATTGCAATGTTACAGCTGGAAATTTAAATAATGATTCCTTTTTATAAAAAATATCTTGACTGAAATTTTTAACCAGAAATTAATATTTTTTTCATGTGCTCATTCTTTTTTTGCACCCCTCTGAAATCCTTTCTTTCTGTCCCTTCCACCAAGGAAAAGTATCCCAAAATAAGAACTGTATGTCTTCATTCTCCATTTGAGAAGGCTTGGCACTACTCCCATTTTTCAGAGAACCAGCCAAAAAGCAAAATAAAACACCTTCAAAGCAACCACATCACACAATTTGTTCCCTTGACTTCTAAAGTGGAAGACACATACCTACCTACATGAGAAGCCTGATTATCCATTGCCTTGCTCACATACATGCTCACAAACTAATCCAAAGGAATTGCAAGATGAGCACTAAATACTACCAGTTCAGGTTTCCATTTGGCACCCAATTTTCACCTGCCTTTCCAAAGGAATAAAGAACTGTAGATCTGCAAAAATAAATGTATAACTTTGCAAGCGTTACCTTTGCAAGCATCGTTACTGTCTTCCAGACTCTCCCTATCACTCATTTCCAGCCTGCAGTCTTCCCTTCAGCATAACACCCGTATGGCCCTGGGTGCACACAGCCCACCCCCTTCCCACAGACCCACAAACCAGACCACCTGCCGGGGCGGTACAGGCATAAAGTGCCACAGCTGGGTCTGGGGAATGAGGCTGTATTAAGCCTGGTACTGGCTATCCTGCTTTTAGATGCAAGCTGACTCCTATTTATCCTAAGAGAGTCTTTGTATTGGGATCTCCTGATCTTCCAGTGACTAATTCTAGCCAAAGGACAGCCTTCGTGAGTGGCGGTCTCCCCAAAGGCCATTAGCTATAAAACAGAGCTGATGAAAGTGTCTCCCATCCCATTTCTATCATCTTGCAATGCCAATGGAGCTTGCCAACTGAGAATGAATTGCATTTAGACAGTTGTTTCAGAAGTTGTGGGCAACACTGCTGGTTTACAAAGTAGATGGTAGGCTTCTTGGACATGTCTTCTATCATGTAACATGTATTAAACTCTGGTAAGTCAGCAAACAGACCTAAACAAATAAAGAACAAATGTTAGAAAAATCTAAAATGCTTGGAAACTGTACCTAGGACGTTCTGCAAACAATTACAGATGTCAGTGTTTGTCTGGAGAGGCCTCACACTGGTTTTTCATAGTTTGATTTGCAAATTTTCTCACCAGCATTTCCTATCCTGTTTCTTTCTTAAGAGAGAATCTATAATTTTCATCCAAGTGTCCTTAGAGGTGTCACTGGGTATGCCACAGCAACTGAACCTCTGCTCAAGAGGGTTTCTGCTCTTTTTCATTGCTGCACAGACTGTGTGATCTCCACAAGTTTTCATTACCCTTAGGAAGCATGAGAGCCAACTATAACATTGATCAGACCCTAAAATAGATGCAGCTGGAGAAAGGAGTTTAATCTAAGAAAACAGGGAGCGTTTCTGAGCCAAGTCTGTATTACAGTTGATGTTGCTTTTGTTGCAAGGCAAAAGTGTGTTTAAAATAGCATGACTGTCAAAGGAAATATTTACAGCCAAGGAGGACCTCGAGAGTCCAAGCAGGGAGGTTATTTGCATATCTGCACACATTAATTTGCTAGATGTACATCACACACAAAGCCACAGTTTTAGAACTCTCCTCACAAAAACCTCCATGAAAACCATGGGCACACATACATGCCTTTGGTCAGGTCTCCCTGCAGCTCCTGCCTGCCAGAGGCTGGTGGGCTCTCAGCAAAAGCCAGGTTTTATTAGCTCCTCTCAAAGGCAAAAAATGGCATCTTCAGTGGCACTTACCCAAGAAGTCTTGGGAGGCAGAGCATTGCTGAGATGCTGTGGCACGATTTCCTCCATTTCCCGTTTGCTCCCAAATGCTAATTTACTGCAGGCTTACATCAGCATTGAACTACTTCCCTGTCAGCACTAGCTCAGATGCTCTAGCCAGTCAGTAAAGAAGCAAAGGCCACCTTCACCCTTTCCTTCCCTGTCCACCACATCCCACCTGCTCTCTGTCCACCTGCTCTCAGCGGACCACTGACCAAGGGGCATCATTTCTTCTGCACGTGACTCTTTCACCTGGGTAATCCAAACCATCCAGCAGCAAGTTCATGAAGGATGTTACGGTAAACTTTTCCTTCATCTCAGGTGCTTGTGGAAAATCAGTGGAAGATGGTTTATACTATACAGTGTGACTAACTGTAAGAATTTACTGAAACATGAGGCCCTGAAGTAAAACTCTTAGTACACGTAACCCAGACCCAATTATCTGAGTTTTTCCAGAAACAACCCCAAGACAGTATTGTTAGGAGAGGATACCCAGAATCTGATAAATAAATAACTTTCAAAAGTTGTGTTGAAGGAAAAAGTCCAACGCATCTGCAGGAAATGGTTCATATAACTTGGAGAAGCCTCAGCTTTGCTGAGGAGCAGTCTTGGCAAGGTTCAGAAGTTTTTCGTATTGTTGTTGGCAGGCCCCTGCCTACAACCATGATACCTTCAATTGCTGAGGTACCACACTTCAGAAAGTTTTGTTATGGCTAATTAAACAACAGGCAGAGCAAAGCTTGTTTATTCTTCATTTTACAGGAGCATTAATTGCGAATAAGCAAGTGAGTTGAAACTACCAATTGGCTCAGCAGTTTCTCGTGATCTCAGAAAACTGCAAACAGTCTGTTCTCACTTCTCATTGACTTTGTAATTTTTTGTGTGAAACAGAGAGCATAGTATCTATTCCATATAAGGAATTTAAAATATTTAAAAGGAATAATTTATTTACTTGATATATGTTTCACATTAAAGTATACATTTTGCAGATGTCGTTGTCATGGAATAATACCTCCCAGAATCTGGATCTACTCTCAGACTTTCTGTTTTTCAAAAGACATTCAGTGTTGTATCTACATTGTTGATAATAGCACACAAATAAAAACTGAGACTAGAGAGAAAACCTGTGTAATTACTCCATACTGGTGTCTGTGCAAAATTTACATGTGTCTAGCTTTGAACAGATAATTCCATATCACATCTGAAAGTCTTGGTTACATCAGAAAAACCTACCTCTAGTCTAAAATACTATTTTGCTACAATAGGAATAATAAGCTATCATTAAATTGTACAAAGGTAAACACCTTTTCATAGCAGAGGAATGATATTATAGTAGCTGTTTAATTGAAATATATCCCATAAGGCTCATGAACTTTTCTGTTTTAATTACTCAGACAAGAAAAGGAGGCCGGTAGAGTATAGAAAGTTGACTGCACCAGAAAAATGCATTGGTTATTCCTACCATTTTCCTTATATCAGGACCCTCGGGCACAAGCTGTACTGAAGTAATTACAGCCGTCACAGCTACTTAGACCACATTACGTTTTTCCAACGCATCACATTATTCAGGAGCATGTTTCATTGTGATTTGTACTGTATACAGTACAGTACAGTGGAAATACTCTAAGACTTCTCATCCTGGTTTCATTGGTGTACAGACTTACCATTAACAGATAAACTAAGATGTTGTAGCCATATGTCATTATGAAGGCTTACTGTCCATTACCATTAGTCTCAAACTTAGATATTCAGGATACATCTATAGTAGAAAATTGAACATCATTTGAACAGTTTTCTGGCACTGAGGCCAGCTGGCAAGGACCAGGCTGCATTTGTATTTTTAAACTCTTTTACCTTCAAAGACAAGGTGGCTACATTCACGTTGCCTGGTAGGAATAGCTGCTGGCCTGTGTGTGCTCCCAAAGCATGCCAAAGAATTGTTTGGTGGAGTCCTAAGTGGAAGAGACCAAAACCACACCGTGGGCTGTTTAAATAATTGAATATTACATATGACTGAATTCCAGTACCCAGGAACATTCTCTGGCATTGCTTAATTTACCGGTAGAAACAAATACCTCAAGGAATGATTCACCTAACCTAGCTGTACATGTCTTCGATGTAGATGTCTTCACCTGAGCTAATCGCACCAAGTTGCTTTCATAGCCAAAAAGTGAAGTAAATACTGTTAAAGAACAATTCATTTCACATAATTTAACTGCTTGCATTAGGATGAGATGAATCATTCTTTTTTCACCACGCTGTTAAAAAGGACTCAGGTGACCAGTCCAAATGTAGATGTCCATCGCAGATCAGATATTTTTCTCCATGGGACCCTCCAGTGAATCAAGTTTTAGTGCGTGGAGCTAGTACTACATTCTTTCTCAGCCTCCACCGTTCTCTCTCAGAAGCTTATGCTTGCATTTGTTTTGGGACAGAAACATGATGAAAAGCAAAGGAGAAAGTCTTTTTGTTTGTTTTGCTACATAATTACTACTAATTAAATCTGTCTGGAAGTTACACAAAAGCCCAATATCCCTGTACAAATATCCCTGTACATAAAAAAATGTTAAAACATATATTTTAACAGAGCAACTCAAACCTTTCCAAAGCTGTCCACTTGCCTGAAAAATACATTACAAACAATTAGGAAAGAGATTAGGGCTCAGGGGATGCCATGAAATCAATTTCCAACTGATAATGCAAAATCACAACGCATTCAGTGGCTGGTGATTGCTGGGAATCAACCTGATGCAGTTGTTGGGAATCCATGCTTTGACTGATCAAGCTATTAAGTTTGCGTTGTCAGCTCTCTTCGTGCAAGTCTCCTCAAACTTGTTCAAACAGCATAAATAGATTTTATGCATTATTTATCTTGCACTAAAGAGTGCATTTTATGTAAACTTACAAAAAGAAATAGTGACATCTTCTTTCCTCAAAAGCTTGCAAATTAAAGACAGACAAAAACAGTGTCTGGCAAAAGGTAAGAGAATGTAGCTGTAGATTTGTTTGGATCAATACAGCACTAGAAGTACTTTTCTTAATGTGCTGGATTTAACACCGTATTATTTCAACTTCATGTCTGTAAATCTGGTAAAATCCACAGATTCAAATGGAAGAAAAAGAAACAAAACCTACAGTAATCAGCCTGCACCTGTACATGTAAAAATCTCTACTTTCAGATGTGATCTGTGAGGGGATTACCCTGTCTTTCCAGAGTTACAAAGTTAAATGGGTTGCTCTTTCTTGATTCTAAAAAGTGTCAAACTTACACCTGCTACCAACTACGTTGCTTTAAGATGTCGTGAAAAACTTAGGCCGCATTGTTCCACTCATAAAGTTTTTGGAAAGAATGATCATTAAAGAATGAAGCAAAAATATTATAAGTTTTAGTATAATAGCATAGCAAGAAAACAAAGCAGAAAAAACTTTTCCTTACTATATGAGCTTCATATCAGCTTTGCAGCAACCATATAAATGGGATTAATTTCTTATTATATTTTTTTTCTCACAGGAATGTTATAATACACTTTTTCAGTTAAGCTTATAACTTCGGGACAAAATCTGTATGTTTAAAGCTGGAGAGTGGTTTGGAACTTCCCTCACAGAACCACTTAAAAGTGCTCAATTTTAAGGGATCAAATCCTTAATGTCCTCTAAAAGCCAGGAAAATTGCAGAATGTTTCAAAAGAACTGAGAAAGAGATCACTCAGGCTGGCCTGATCCTGGCAATCCTACTTCAAGAAAATCCCTTTCCGGAAAAGAACAATCTCAGAGGACTAAAGTTCAGTAAGATCTAATGGGTTATTTTCATTCTCAGCTGTCTAGAAGACATGAGCAAAGGTCAGAAAGGCAGCTTGCTCACAGAGAATGTGGAGTGATAGGCACAAAACGATGGAGTATTTTGTTTGTTTTGTTCTTTTAAAACACTTTCCAAAGGGATATAGGCAATGCCCAGCTAAGTATAGCAGCACCTGAACTTCGTTGTGCAGACTAAGAATGGTATTTGTAGTTCTGAGTTAGATGCTCACCCGCATTAAACTCTGGATTTGCGAGATGCCTGTACTTAAAGTAGGAGATAGGAAGCCTCAAGCCAGGTAAGAGCAATATTTAGGAATGAAATATGTTTGAAATTTTGTCTCTTCCACATATATAGAAGCATATTTTCACAATTGAGATAAAACCCTATATCCAACAGGGTTTCACAGCTTAAAATCTGCCATACTTGGAGGTATGAATGAGGTTCCCCACCGTATGCATCTGGAAAGTTTCTTTTTAAACACATAGGCAGTAGAACCAGTTGTGCTCAGACTTTTGCACAGTTGCTTAGTAGTTAGAGCACCAGATGTGTAAGACCTTTTCCCTCAATTTTAGAAAACACAGTCCCATAGATCCCACCTCCTCATAAATTACATTTACCACCACAGAGGCTTGAGCTGAAGGTCTTCCACTATGCAGAGCAAAATGGGGCCATTGGGAAAATAAGCAAGAAGAAAGCTGATTCTCTTACTTAGTGATGAGCACAGTCCTTTACGAGGGGAAAGAGATTTTAGGTTCTCTCTATCTGCATTATGAACTGTGTATTCAAGTATACATAAAGGTATATTGAACAAAACACAAAGCAGAGCAAAAGATCAGAACTTCAGGAAGTCCAACTATTCCCATCAGACGTCTGTGGAGTCATCTCCTCCTGGCTATTCTTCTTCTTTGTCCTAAGTCTGGGGAGTTTAAAGTGACTTCATCATTCCTTGCAGTGCAGTGGCTTAGAGAGTGAATGGAGTTATATCCAGTTACAGCCACCAGTGGTGTTCCCCAGGGCTCAGTATTGAGGCCAGTTTTGTTTAATAACTTCATCAATGACCTGGACAAGGGGATTGAGTGCACTATCAGCAAGTGTGTGGATGACACCAAGCTGGGGGGCAGTGTTGATCTGCTGGAGGGTAGGAAGGCTCTGCAGAGGGATCTGGACAGGCTGGATCAATGGGCCAAGGCCAATTGTATGAGGTTCAACAAAGCTAAGGCTAAGTGCCATGTCCTGCACTTGGGTCACAACAAACCCACGCAGCACTACAGGCTTGGGGAAGAGTGTCCGGAAAGCTGCCCAGAGGAAAAGAACCTGGGGATGTTGGTCTACAGCCAGCTGAACATGGGCCAGCAGTGTGCCCAGGTGGCCAAGAAGGCCAGCAGCATCCTGGCTTGTATGAGAAACAGTGCGGCCAGCAGGACTGGGGAAGTGATCTTCCCCCTGGACTCGGCACTGGTGGGGCTGCACCTTGAATACTGTGTTCACTTTTGGGCCCCTCACTACAAGAGGGACATTGAGGTGCTGGAGCGTGTCCAGAGAAGGGCAATGAAGCTGGTGAAGGGTCTGGAGCACAAGTCTTATGAGGAGCAGCTGAGGGAACTGGGGCTGTTTAGCCTGGAGAGGTGGAGGCTCAGGGGGGACCTTATCACTCTCTACAACTACCTGAAAGGAAGCTGTAATGAGGTGGCGGTAGGTCTCTTCTCCCAAGTAATAAGTGATAGGACTAAAGGAAATGGCCTCCAGTTGTGCCAGGGTAGGTTTAGATTGGACATAAGGAAAAATTTCTTCACCGAAAGGATTGTCAAGCACTGGAACAGGCTGCCCAGGGAAGTGGTTGAGTCACCATCCCTGGAGGTATTTAAAAGACATGTAGACGTGGTGATTAGTGACATGGTTTAGTGGTGGGCTTGGCAGAACTAGGTTAACGGTTGGACTTGATGATCTTAAAGGTCTTTTCCAACCTAAATGATTCTATGATTCTGTGACATGCTTGTTCCTTATATTTACTAAGACGCTGCACCACCTGATGAATTAATGCATCTAACGATAAATTATAAGTCCTTGCTACAAGATCTTGCAAGTGTATAGATTAGTTATTTCAGCAACATGAGGTGCCGACTATCTGCACACCTGTGTTGAAAGTGTTGAGTTTTGTCTGGATTTTGTCTGCAATAATCTTCATTGCTACATATATTTCTTAATTTACCTAGTTTATCTAAAATTATTGGCCCTAATGCTAATGCCATCCCTTCTGGATGACACAAAATCACTCACTCTTCTCTGTGTCACATTTATTTTGTGTTCAGTCTAAATCCTGTTCTCACTGCTGAAAGACCTCATGTCTTACTCTTCTTTCTCTTAAATCTCAGGGAGTAGTTTTCATAAAGTTCTCCAGGCCTGCTTTTTTTGAAATAAAGACTCATCATCACTGTCTAGCCTGTGTTTGCTTTTATATTTAATTTAAACTAAATCAGATCGGGATCCAAAGCTATCTGCTGTAATTAGAACTTCCATTATCTCTTTACCATGTGCCAAAACAAAACTGATAAAAGCATTATCTCCTGTTGGTTCAGTGCTAGTGAAGAAAAATTCCAGCCCTCAAACCCAGCTGTACATCAAGATGCTATTAATATAAAGTACAAATATTTTTCAGAGTATTTACATGAAAGTAAGCTTCCCGTAATAGTACAATTCTGCAATATTACTATCTCTCAAACCATTAAGGAAACTTGCATCCATGTCTAAATCCAGTCTGGATTCACATTAGATTTCTGACATAAAATGTCATCACCATTACATTTTCAGGGTGGGGTGGGGGACGGATATGTTAGGTTTAAATTGGCTTAATCTTGAATTTGTAAAACTTGATAGTAAAAGTTGCCAAAAGAGATATAGAGAGATTGAGAGATTTATCCAAGTTCCTTTTTTTTTTTTTTTTTTTTTTGTTTGTTTGTTTGTTTTATTTTGTAAAAAACTCCACAAGGAAAGGTAGCACTGTAGCATTTTCTGTTTCTACTTACTGGCCTGGCTCAAACCAGGAATTCAACAAGTGACTACAGAACAAAACCAGTCAAGAAAGGTTATGTCAGCTTTTTTTTAATAACCAAACTAGTGATTCATTGGAAACACACTTTGAGTTCACACAGTTAAGTCAGTTCTTCTTTTGTTTAAACTTATTTGCCCATTCCAGATTTGACAAAGACTCTGTCAGCAGTGCCATCAAGGAAAGTGGTCTCTGGCAGGTTCAGCTTCGGTGGTAAGTTTAGTGGATAGAGTTTGCTAACAAAATCCAGCCCTCGCCAACCCACACTGACCACATGTGATGAGTTTCCAGCGAAACCCTTTAGCATGGTGAATGCAGACTGATGAGGGTTTTTCTACCCTTATGAAGGCAAGAGGAAAACTCTTATTGACAGGGAAATCTTGGGGACAGACTTGCCAACATCTGCGATCACAGAATTTACAAACTTCAGAAGACATCAGAACAAAACCAGTTGTTCTCTTGTTTAATTACCCAAGCGCATTTTTGAGTAAATTAGGCCTCTAAAGCCATGCTTAAGCTTATTTTAACTGTTCCTTCGTTTCATATGTAAAATACCTTGCAAAACTGCGGCTGTGATTATATCTATTGTTGTTGTACTGATACTTCCCATTATTGCAGCATTTTACTCATACAAACCAAACATGGAACTCCATGTTTGAGTACTTTCAGTGGTCAGCTATAAAAATGCATATATGTGTTCAAATAATGTATAGATTTTCATGGCAATAGGGATATTAATAATTTTTAATATGGTTCTATTATTAAGAGAATGGCTGCCCTAGAGAAATGAAGCATTCAGGCTCCCTGACGATATTGAGACCTGCTTTTTCTGCTCTAAGTGTGAAACAAGAATCCAGTAGAATTTCTCACTGATACTGTCGTATGTTTGTCTTCAGACTGCTCATTTTGCATGCAGTTGGAAGTTTTTACACGCTTGGGAAAATATAAAATTATTATCACAACTTGAATGGGAAATATCATAGGAAATAGAGTTTTCATACAGCTTTGTATCAATATGATAGTCTGGTGAGACCTGCAAACAGAAATATATCCTAAAGCTCATAAATATGTTATCTACAGTATATTTTTTTTCTGCTTAGTTCCCATAATAACAGATTTTTGCTGTTTCTCCATCACATCATCTGGTTAAATTTTTTCCTGCATTTATATCCTGTCCTCCAGGTAAATACTTGCTAAACCTAAATTAATTCAAAATAGCTGGGCCACCTGCATCCAGGTAGCAGAACTCCTAGAGGTACTGACTGAGGGATGTGGAAGGACTGCTCTGTGGCTCCAGCTCCATCCTTACTTTGGCATGCCTGTTTAAATTCTGTTGCAGACAAATGGGATTATTCAGAGCTTAAAATCAACCATGTGCTTAAGTACTTTGGGAAATCATAGCATTGTCCATGGAACTCACTCCAGATATTAACAGCAGACCTACAGATATCCAGTTGGACAGTTTTTCAAGATTTTACTGCATGAAAAAATATTGATTCTGTCTGACCATTCTTCAATTTGGATTTGCAGGCAGAAGTTTTATAGTTCATCACTTGATGGGAATGTTAATGATGAGATAAAAATAAATCTTTTTTCCAGCTGCTGGAAAGAGTTGGATGTTTTGTATTAATCAGTCAAGTGTCAGTGTGAGGTGTACAATAAAAATAATAAATATGCTTCTCCAGCCGTCTCGTCTTAGTCATCTCTAGCACCTGTGCTGTTCTCTTAAGAGTTCACTGATTGAGGTCAGATCACTGGCATAGTTTTCTGTGGAGAAATACAAACAATTTTTTCTTTTTAAGTCTGAAAGCCTAATAGTGTGCACAGAGAAGAATCCAACCACAACAGTCTCCTAATAGCTTAGAGATTTTGTTCTGAAACTGATGTCTTTATTTTCATTCATTCGATATTATACAGCCTTTTGAAACAGTGAAAGAAGACCTGTTGAAATAGGTGCTTTGTGTTTATGAAAAAAAAAAAAAGAATTATTTTTTCATAATGGAAGTTTATGCATAAATTGAAAAGGGTTTTGATCAGCAGTTGAGAAGACAAACATCTGAAACAATGTTTTTTGTCAGCAGGCTGACTTTCATGTTGTGTTTGCAAAGACCGGAACTTATCTTTAGACTACAGTACAAAACATGTGGAAACCCAAAAAGGAAGGAAAAGAAAGTCTATGGCCATCTAGCAGATATCCCTTTCTTCCATCCACAATCCACAACCTTGCAAAGACCGCAGACACCCTACCTGCAGATCCAGATCATGCACTTGTGATTCTGCTCCTTACACATCTTACACATCAATTTTTTTTCCTGTCCCCCCCACCCCACCCCCCCAAACCCCCACCGTATCCCTTCAGGCACAATGATCCACAAAAAAAATCCACTGGCCGTTGGTAGCTTTTTAAGGAGAAGCTACAGTGAGAAGAGTTGGACAGGTTAGAATGCCAGTCCATGATGTAGAGTACAAAAGTGGTGGTGAATATTTGTGGTTGTTATCTGCTACTACTGATTTAATGTTACCTTTCCGGCTTCTCTGTGTCTCCATCAGGTATCTGTGAAGCAATTTCACCCGGCTGACAGCTGAGGTTACACATACTTTTGGTATAACATTTTTTGGTGTCATCATACATGTCAGAAATTGTCAAAACTTCATAGGAATAAATCCCTCTGTCTTTCCACAGTTATTATTTCTAGAGATCAAGTTAATTCAGTTAAATTTACTAGACTGTATTTCTGAGCTTCAGTTTTAGACTTTGTATTGAGTACTGTGCGAAAATACATCTTGCAGCCAAACCTGCAAATAAGCTGAAGTCATAAAGAAAATATCAGACATAGCAGTTGTGAGGCACAGGAGCACTACACATAAAATGAATGCGCAGTGCCGCGGCGCGGGGGGACCGGTGCTGGGGTGTTCGCAGTGGAGGGCCTGCGCCGCTGAAACCTGCTTCCTTTGGCCCGTCGCCAGAGCCCCAGTTTGGCCAACGTCAGAGCGCGATGTAAGGCCTGTCTGTTCAGCGGGGTGGTTAAAATACCGTTGGATTATTCTTAGCAATAGGATACAGTTCGGGGAGCTGGGCCGTTTTTTTTTTTTTTTTAAATTTTTTTTTTTTTTTTTATTTTGTTGTTTGTAAGATCCTTCATTATAAAGAGTCCTATATTTTTCTGATGTTTAGGATTGTCATTCAAGGAGCGTGGTGCAGATGCACGATAGCAGGAGGCCAATATTAATTAATTAGATTTGCTTCATTTTCAATCAGGCATTGCACACTTGAATGAGAGTACAATAAAATCATGCTCTAAATCATAGATTCAGAATAACTATTTCCTTCTTAGTAGAGAGCCCAATTTTTAATCAACTTTCCCTGATTTCAAATACAGACCATCCTCTCAGGCATGTCACCTTGCATTTAGCAAATTAATTGCACATTTTCCAATTTGAAGCTATCTGAGTTCTTGCCAATTTGGGCTGAGATTACTTCCTGAGCTATAGACAGTTTAGGAGGTTTTTGTTGTTGTTGTTTTAAAACCTGCTGTGCTGGAGGGAAATGAAGTCTTGACTTTGATGTTCTCAGTGCCTTTACAGCTGTAGAGGACCATCTGTGCCTCCTCAGGTTTCCCTCAGAGAAGAGCAGTGGGATACAGCTAGCAGCCTTTGGGGATGGGATGTCTCTAGGTGAAGAGTGTGGTTGAGGAGTCTCACAGCCATCAGATCCTGGCTACCAAGGCATCGCCCGTAAGGGCTACGAGAATTAGCTCAAAATGTCCTGTGCTAATTTATAGCTTGCTTAGTTGCCTTGATCGCAAAAGCACCTAGATAGTTAAAAGCAGGATTTTCCAATTCTTCTCTCAGGGTAAGCCACCCGGCCTCTTTTGAACTTATTTCATGGCCGTATGACAAGGCTCCACTTCTGTTATGTGAATTGCCTTTGTTACTGAGAAGAGCAACTAATGAAGCCTGGTTTCCTACAGACTTGGGTCTTCTGTTCCATACATTGGAATTCCCCTATTTCCCTCCCAAATCCTCAACTTTGTGCTGGAAAGGAAGGAGCACCGTTTCTTGTGGCTGAATCATGTATGTGTTGATTAGCTGGTTATTTATACAAATGCTGCTTGGTCAGATAGTAGTTACATCTTGACTTCTGAACATCCATACATGAGACAAGAGATGTTCCCTCTATACCTCCTCCTTAAATGGGACCCTAACAGGGTCCTTCTTTTCCAAACTGTTGGTTAATGCTGATTAAATTCATGAGACTTCTATCAAAAAGTGGCCAACATGTTTTTACAGTTTAAGGGGGGTTGGCAATAGACAGAAAGATGGAACGCTATGCAGGCAGCGTAGTAACAAACACCTTGCTTCTTTGGGAAATGAGAGTGGAAACAGTCCTAAAGCTAGACATTCACATATTCTGGCCAAAAAGTCCTGAGGAAAACTTTTAATGGATAAAAAGTACTTCAAAGAAAAAAAAAAAGTAGGCTACTTAGAATCCCATTTTCTGCCAAAGACAATTCCAATGGAAAATTTTAATCAAGTCTTTATTTCTTTGTAGATTATATATCCTTTATGTATACATTGAACCGTAACTCCTGTATCTTGCTCTGTGCATGTCTATCATAGAGTCATTGCTTCTATTCATAACTGAAGCTGTTTTTTTTCTTAATGCAAGAATTCAACTACTTGCAAGCACAAGCTTATGCTACACAAAGTTATAGTGCTTTCTCTTTAAATTTAGAAAACAGCGTCTTAAAAATTACAGATAATCTAATTCACAAATTGTTTTAAATTGGAGATTTTTAGAAATACACTATTATATTTCACACTCTTTTTTTTCCTAATAAATTTCCTTAGTAACTTACCAGCACTTGACTTCATGCTTACCAAAAATGGTGGCCTTTTCAAATTAAATTAAAACAGCTAGTCTTCATAATGCCGAAAGAGATGATTAGGTTTATTTATTTTGCACAACTGCATAACACGGAGTATAGAATTTCAACAAGTACTTTTGCCATCAAGTCTATGACTATAGGCTGAAAGTGTACCTTTTAGACTCAAACTTGATATAAGCACTTAAACTGTCACAGGATCCAGAACTTCCTAGAAAGGTGTTGCAGAGGTCATTCGCCTCAGCTTCTAGTTTGCAGTCATCACAAATCTTTTTCTGGTGAGATTATGTACAGACTCTACTTTTTAAATTACCCATTTCACCAGACATTTTCAAAACAGATGGCCAAGAGAAGACGAGGATAATGTAGATTTTGCAAGAAGGAGTGGGAAACATGCCAGCGAATGTAGAGTGTGAAAAAGGAAGAGAATGTCAAAGATAGTGTAGGTTAAGAGACATGTGAAGATAAGGGAATCTACAGAAAGAAGGAAGAAATATACGACCATTTCAGTTACTTTCCACTGTTCTGGGGAATAAAAACAGTTGTAAATCCAATTCAGTAAGCCAAACCATTCCACAGGTTTTATACTACTGATAAGTAAACACTCAAAGAAGTCCACAACATCTGAACAGCTACATCACCCAGGCAACACCAGGAGTGGGTGAGGCAAATAAGAAAAGAACCATTGTTAAAAAATCAGCCTAGTTTAATCTGGAACAACAAACACTGAAATGACCAAATCATACTTTTTCCCGTGATATAATTTATGGGGAGGACTTAACACAACTTCAGTAGTATGCGCTTCCAAAGATTAGAATAAGTTTGGATTTCTTGAAAATTTCATGCTAGTTGTCATGATTCCTACATTGCTTTCAAGTTCACCCAACCACCGTTTTATCAGTCAATGGTTCCTCAGTTCAAAAATGCCAGTTTTAAACCAAAATATTCTAGGCAAATATGTTAATTCCAAAAATAATCAGCTGTGACAGCTAGTCCACTTTCTGATTCCTAGACTGTTGGTGTAGCTGATCATTTGGGTGCCTACCAATATGGTACCCATGGCTGTGATGCTCTGTAACTACGATGTGCAGTTAGCAAGCCAGGATATCTCAGATGTGCAACCAGAATTTTTTGAAAAATCCCATTTCCACTTTTCTGCATTTTATTTATCATATTATTTCAAATATAATGATATTTCAAACATATAGTTCTGAATGTTTTTAGCCATGATAGAAAGTTTGGTTCTGGTCAACTCCTAAGGCTAATATAGTATTACTGTAATATTTTGCCTTAAACTGCTGTATGAGCTGTCAGCTTCCATTTCATTTCAACCTTACTTTTGATAAAGAAATAGAAATATGAGGAACTGGGAAGATGAAAGACAGAGAAAATGAGCTATTTATTAATTGAGTGGGAAATGGTCTTCTTTCTTAGATGCCAAAGGCTCATGTTCTACGATAAATCCAAGATGAATTAACATAGTGCAAGCACAGAAAATTGCTATTGATTTATAAATTCTATATCCTTTTACAAACTATTCAAATTTTGCTTCTCAGTCCAGACCTATTTCTATTATAGCTATGAAGCACTGAGCTCCCTCTTGTGACTAGCACCTGAACATTATTCTGATTTTGGGACTACACATCCTGTATACTCCTGAGAGAAGCAGAGCTGTTTCAGATACTGGATTCCATCAGCTTAACTCTACTTGCATTTGTTAATGTTGTTTAAAAATGGCAACAGTGGGGGTCGTCTGGAAAGAATACACACTTAGTTTTCCTTATTTTTGGTAAATCACCCTTTGTATAGCTGATCTTTCAAAGACAAAGCAAATGGGTCTCCTCAAAAATCTCCATTTCTAATGGTGGATCTGTGTCTTCATGGAAATTATTTGATTGTCCCTTAGTGACTGATGATACAGCAAACATGATATGAATACCTGATAAACAAGGGGAGACTAAATAGAAATTTAACAAGCATAGAGCCAGGAAATAAAATCTATCATATCTGACAGCAATTTCCTTTCACAGTTGCAAGGTTGTATTTCTTTATTTACATTTAGTGATTCAGGTAAAATGGTTCATTAGCACAGCTACAGTCATTTCTGTATGATCTATGTCGCATGTCTATAGCTTATTCCAAGGTGATATTAGGAATAACATGTATGCCTATGTAAATACAAACACAGTATGTTTGCACTAATATGTCAATAACAATCAACTTTCATTTGATACAGATATATTCATAGAAATGTTTGTATAGAAATGACCCTCAGCAGAAGACTGAATACAAGAAAAAGTAAGAAAAGTACAGAACAAGAGGAATCCAGGTCAATATGCTTTTGTTTAGCATTCTAACCTGGAACATGAGTTCTTTGAACCTATGTCTTGACGGATAAGAAAGAATAAGTAACATCCTCCTGTACAAAAATCTGAATTATGTGGTCATATCTGGGAAACAAATATCTATGAATAATGTAATCTATTGGCTTCCAATAGTTTTCCATCTCTCTGCATTTAAGAAAAAGCTACAAAGGGGTAAATTTTTAATACTTTTAAGTAAAAAGAGCAACAAAGGAACAATAAAAAGATATCTTGCTTAATAGAATTATTTGTAAGAACATTCATTTCCACCTGTTTGAGGTTCTAATATTAACTAGTACCGAAAACTCCAGACTGTCATTCTTAACATGCTCAGTGAATGTGATTCCCATCATCGGACAGTCTAAAAGTAGGATTATGCTTACAGTTGCTACCATTGCAAAGAACCCCAGATCTAGCACTGGGTATAAATCTCCCATTTTCTGGGACTATTGCAAGACCCAATTTTATTGCATCTAATGCACAGGTAGGCCCATGTCGCTGTGACAAAGCAAATGTCTTTGCTAATCTCATTATCCACAGATGCAGTAATATGTTTTTCCAGGCAGGAAAAAAACATGTACCCTGAACTCTATAGTCCTTACTCATACTAATCTACCGCTGAAGTGGACTGGAGCTTTGAACAGTGTAGAGTTACAGTTTAATGAATGCTGGTTCTTCTGTATAGGAGAAATTCATATGCTTTCATACTCTCTCAGCTTCATTTCCTTCCAAGGCTCATTAATTTTTAAAAGAGCTAGCTTTCTTACCCTTGCCTCCTAGTAGGTGGTGCACTAGCATAAATATAAGTGTATTTATATTTTTAGCTGGGACAAGAGGAAAGGAGTCTGATAAAGCTCAGTTGCTCAGCCAGAGAGGTTTGGCTAAGTATCTACATTAAGTCTAAGGAAAACGTCAGTAGATTTCATGGTGGTCACTGAGTTGCCTAAATTTGCCACGTAACATTTCTGTTATTGTGCAGCAGGCCTGGACACTTGTAACTTCACAGGACCCTAACAATTCGTCTGGATTCAGATGCTGTGCCTGTCCTAATACAACCACACAGTGAAGAAAGGAATGGTCTTCTCCTTTTTTTGGGATCCCAGGTTTATGCACCGCAACTTAGGGATGCTTGCAGCAGAGTGGAGCATGTAATAAATAATGCATTCATTCCGATGTGTTCAAGTTATTGAGTGTGGAGGTGTTTGTTTTATTTTATTTTATTTATATTATTAAATAAAGTATTTTAAAATATACCAGAAAAGTTGGCAACTTAAACGTTGGAAGATTCACCCAAAATAATAGGTAAAAATTGTGCCACATCTGCAAAATGTTGTTAAAGCAGCCAAAGGAGACAAGTGGAAACAGTCAATCAGTGGTGAATGGCTCAAAAGTCTTGGCAGGAACACAATCAAAATCTAAAATAGCACTTTATCATCTTTCTCTTCAGTTCCTCAACTTCACAGCAATATTCTCAGTCTTGGTACTGTCGATATGCTCTTCAGGTCAGTAAAAAAGCGTTTTCCCTCCATTCAGTCATTATCGTCTATTTGTTGAGTAGTTCTATAATTTGCTGTCTAAATGACATAATACATTACTTCTGTCTTTACAGAGTAAGATATTGATCCCGTTATGTGGTGTGTTTCCATCACTTACTTTCGTTGCTTTTTCTGTTCATTCTTTACCTTCTCAAAGAGACCAACAAAAATTCCAGGGCAAAAAAGAGAATGTCACCCTCTGACAGATGAGCAGAAGGTCTATTGAAACCTGCCCAAGTCCTGAAAAACCTTTCTCTTTCCTTCTTCATCCTACAGGGCTGATCTTGCCCTGCTGCATAGTCATCATCTGAGAAATATTTCACAGGCTCTTTGATTCAGTGTACTTTGTCAAAAGCCAGAATTCTACAAATCCAACTGGTATTACTGATCGCAAGGTTCTCATTAAATAGACTAGTATACTAAGCTGAGTTTTGCTTGAGCAAAATTAGGGAAGGATTGCAGTACTATTTTTTTCCTTTGCTCCTTTGTGAGAATGGTGCTGTGAGTGCTTTGGTGTGGCACAATACATTGTCAACAATAATCCTTGGGTTTGTTAGATGAAGCAAACGAAATTTTGTGTGCTGCAGAGAATCTCAGGAAACTTCCTGAACACACTTAGACAAAAGAAGAACTTTGTCAGAGGTTAGTAGTCCTTGAAAGATGCCTATGAGCTCATGCGAAGTTTAAAGCAAGTTTAATTCAGATTTTAATCTTTGTAGCATGGATCACTGCAGCTGTAGGCAACCTTTATTTTGATACAAGTAGGAAAGGAGAAGGAAAGCTCCTTGTTGCCCACTGCATTCACACGTAGGTTACATGCACAAGGGCAATTCTTGTGCCAACGGAGTGACCATGAACCTTTCAAAATATTAGATACAGAACACTTTATGATTGGGGTTTTTGAAAAAGCTGAAAAGCTTCAGTCATGAATGTGAGTTGTAAAACTTATTCATCACAAAGATCCTGAAAACCAATTGTTCAACTGATAGCTAAACCTGAAAGCACCTCTAGTCTGTAATTGCTGATTTGTCATCTGGAACTGACATTTCTCCTTTTAATTTTATGTGTAATACTCAGACTTCTGACACTGTTTAGCTATACGTTAGGGATTTGCTAAACAAGGAGCTCCGGAAGGAAATCTCTGACTATGGCTAATCAAAGTAGAAGAGAATAAAGAAGAATTGGTTGTGTCCTTGATCCATGGCCAAGATCGTATCACACAGATACTGGAATCTAAAATTTCTGCTGTCAGGGTGAAAGTTACTGAAAGATGCTTGTGCGGATCCCTTTCACTTTCTGCTCATTTATGCTGCTCCATTTTATATAAATGATTTAAATGCCAGTTGACTCATAGAGAATGACTTTAGCTTAGGCACACATAAGGTTCTTTGATGCAGTCTCTTCACTAACAAATAGCCATGGATTCATCGAAAAGCAAAATGTTTCTCACCTTGTTTAAAAGGCTTTGCCTTAGGCTGAGGAGCACTCTGATGTTTGTCTCAGTATATCTTCCAGCTTCGTGGACAGAGGCCCCACTGGGGAGTTGTGGAGAAAGAAGCAAGCCCCAGACCTAACCAAAAAGCAGGATCTGAATATTTCAAACGGCGTGTGAGTGCTCACTGTTAGCAGAAGGCGGCAACTAACAACATCTGTATTTTTCCTCAGAGAGGGCTACCTTGCTTAGGAGGAGTCTAACTCTACAGGAGGGTTCAGAGCTGCCAGCTCTCACTGAAAGAAGACCCTCTCCTTTGCCTGGAGCCAGTGACTAGGTCTTTCCCTTTACCTTTCCTTTTGGCTAATGGAGGCAGCTTCATGCTCTTGCTTTGTAACTACTGGCAAGCTCATAATTAGGATCCTAACTCTCTGCATCCCACATTCTTCTCAAGCAAATAAGAGCAAGTCAATCAAAAATTAGGCATTGCAACATCTGTGGCCCTTTATGGAATTAGGGCAAGATAAAAAACAGGATTTGGACAGACTTGGTTGATTAGCCTGAAATCGTAGCTCAGAAAGCTGTTGCTTGGATTTTGGCTTTCTTTTATAATTTCTTATTTTACCTTGAAGCTCTTGAAGTATTTGCAGTTTTACTGCAGTTCAAGCTAAGAACTACTCTGACCTAGCATCCAGGCACATTGCTCCCTGCTAAGCCCAAGTGACATCTTCTCAGAGACCCTTGCCAGGGTTACACAGTTAGAAGCTCACACACGTTCTTTTTCCTTCTGAGCCCCCAGTCGTCATGTTTGTTTCTGAGGAGCAGTCCAGCTCCAGCAATGTCCTCTTCCACAGACTCGACCTGCTTGGCTGGGCAGCAGGGGACTAGGTTCAAGCATCCTGGCATTGAGGAAGGCATGGCGCTCAGTTCTCCTGCTCCCTGGGCAAGAACTCTTACTGCCAGGTTACTGCATTGAGAGTGGGCAGCATCAGTTGCAGTGCCTCCCCTGCCTGTGTTTTAAAAGTAAACACTAAGCTCTGCTTTACTTTTTCAGAATTGAGATAAGCAGCTGCTCTCAGGAAAGGACCCAGGTTTTGGATGGATAGAGGCAGCTGTTGGCTGCCATGGCAAAGGCATTGTAGCTCTGGAAAGGGCGGTTCTTTCCGCAAATGCTATTTTAAAGCATCTTTCTTTTCCTTCAGACTGTTTAGGAAGTGTAACTGAATGATTGTGCATTTTATTCTCATTCATGAGCCAGGACAAGATTCAGAAAGGTTTTAAAGCTCATACTTTAATGACACTGAGACAGAGATAAGTGCTTAAATGCCTGTCTGTAGGAACACAAATTCCTCTGGGCCTTTTTTTTTTTTTTTTTTATTCCCTTCCCTTTCCTGTCTGAATGGGATCTGCTCTCCTAAATGGGGACAGGCTTTTGAAAACCTCATCCATAAAATGCTCATTATTGTGGAAAATTTTGCGCAGCCGTCAGAGAGAATTTTCAGTCGTATAAGCCAACCCAAACTGAATGTGGCAGGGTTCATTCGGAGCACTACCCCTGAGTATATTTTTCAGTAAGTAGGTAAATTAGCCATGCACGCATGCACGGCACAACTTCCTTCTGAACATTCAGCTGTCATTAAAACCACTGCTGTTATTTAAAAATGTCTAAGCATGTACGATGTGCAGTTTTCAAGGGCTCATAATTCAACCAAATAAATCCAGTTTTCACCAAACTGCTCCAAGGCTTCTTGATGGAAAAGGTTTCCTCACTGAGTGCCATTGTTTCCAGTTATTTCATCTTGCTAGGTGTCCAAAAAAGAAAGTCACAAGAATTTGTATTTGTATAAGAACTTTCACTCTCTCATTCACAAATATAGCACTGAGGATAAGCTTAGCAGGAGTAAGAAGGATTAGGCATTTATGTGGATAATGAGAACATCCATGATTACATCAGGGGGGTGAATAGGATGAAAACACTGCAGTGATCAGCCCTCTTCTGGAATTTTTTAACATTTGTTTAAAAATTTTACAGGAGAAAAACTCCTATAATGGTGTAAACAAAGGCAGAGGGTTAATCAGACGTGGATTAAATTAAAGTCACCCACCTAAGCACATTGATTGTGGAGATTAAAAGCACCATCACCTTTCATCTATCTTGTTTACCTCCCAAGCACCCTCTGGCTTTTGTGTGGCATTTTGGTTTCCATGGCCACTGAAGGTTCCTTCCTATAATCAAAAACGACCTCCTGTTATAAAAGGCTGAGAGCCTTTGCTCAGCAGGCCATTTCCCCCTTTTATTATTCTTTTCTCTTGCCTTCAGGGAAAGCTTTGTGTGAGCAGGACAGAGCACTTGGTTGGTTGGCGGTTGACCTCAGTTGCACACAATGAGCTCTGAGTGCTACCTGAAATGTGTGACAAAGAGGGAAGGGTCACTGGCTTAGAGCATTACAAGGGCATGGGCAGGCAACTGTGATGACACTTGCCAAATGTTAGCATTCACCTAATTCAGGAGGGTCCCCACTGATTGGCAGTTCCTTGCTCTTCAGCAGCTAAAGACGGAAAATACACAAGTTCATTAATTAATAACTCTGCTAAACTGCAAAGATATAAAGGCTAAAAGGAAAAAAAGAAAAAAAAGAAAAAAAAAAAAAAGAAAGCAGCTAGGGAGGAGGGAGCCAGCTTGGGATGAAATATGTACAAAGTATATATATATGTATTTTAAAAGCACGCCTCACTAGTTTAAAGCCATTTTAACAGCCTACAGGCAAAATTTGTCATGGTATGTAGCTGAGTGCTGTGCTTGCTTAAAATGCTTTTGACAATGTGAGGAAAGCCTTTAAGCATTTGATGAAGGTAAGTTGGTTAGCAGGGCTTGGAAGCCAGTTTGCAGGTTCCAAGATAATTCCTTGGGATCCAATTAAACTGTTAAATTTTACATTCATTCCATTTTTCTAATGCGTTTAGTTAAGGGGATTTCTCCCACACATAACCCACCCCCCACCCACCCACCCCCATACTCCCAAACCAAGGGTTTTAAATACAGTTCTGTGTGACTTTTTAGCTGGTTTTGCCCTTTGATTGTTGAAGTGTGTTCCCCTAAAAAAAAAAAAAAAAAAAAAAGAATAAAGCTTTGAGCACATTTTTCTTTCCTGGCTACAGCAACTGGGAGATTCAATGCTGCATATCACAGCTGAAATAAATTTGTTTTTGATTGCAGAGGTGTGTATAAGAATAGTGCCTGTAGATAGTTGCTAAATACAGTACAATGCTGATAATTTCTTATACCGGATACTTACTGTGCTTCTCAGATGTCAGCTGTAGGATAACAAAACACTGAACAAAACAGGATGGTAGAACAACAGAATTCCTTTAGCATATGTGTACTCAAAAAGAGGGAAATCTTCGTTATCAGCCCTATCGAATTTTCAACAAATCCTGTTCGCAGATGAGTTTACCTTTCATTCTAGTGTGAGAATTCTTCTGACAAAAAAGAAGCAAATGTGGGAGTTCAAGGATTTGAATAAGCACTATTTTTACACTTAAGCACAGCAGATTCTGGTAGTGTAACCTTTATACTTCCTAGTGTGGGGATTGAAATATTTTCTGACATTTTCTGTCATGTTATCTTTCTTAGACATGAGCATCAATACTTTGTCATAACAAAGAACATGTTCAACTGTCAGACTTGAAAGAAATGAAAAGTGTCTTGGGAAAAGATCTTGAAACCGCGGAATATGTCAAAAACAATGATGAAACATTGTATTATAAGTTTTATACAAAACACTACTTTTTCACTCAGTCTGAAATAATAGCTTTTAGCAGAGTGAATTCTAACAGAAATCATGAGAAAATTAGGACATTTATACGCAGCAGTCCATTCAGAAATATTTGAAGCTGACTTTGTCTTCCTAGTTGAAATTTTTATAGTGCAAATACAAGATACCAACATGACCAGTGAAACTCTCCTGCCACTTATAACAGCATAATCACATCTGCAAAATACTGTGTTTTATTTGGGAGTAGGCACTTTCACTACTCAGTTGTGAAGAGCATAGATTTGTAGCCAAAAACATTTCTCCTGACAGAGGATATTGAGAACAGAAATTTCTGCCAGGAACTCCATGTTGCTGCTCACGCAGCTTTCATCTTTGGAATGTTACATTCAGATCTGCTTTAGATCATAAAAGAGCCGTGCATTTCTCCACATCAGTGAGAATCGGGGCACAGTATGGCATAAACAAAATTGGAAGAGGAAAAAATTTCTGTTGTTGAAAAACATTTCATTACCAAAAGAGAGGGAGGTTTTTTGGTCACAATTGGATGACAGTACACAGAAATACGTGACAGGAATACACGAATGGGTTAATTTTGAGTATACTGCAATGTGTATTATTTTCCCCTACTGAGCAAAGAAAAACCGGAAGGAAGCAGGGCCAAAGAGGCTCTAAGCGTGGTTAAAATAGCCCAGTCTTAATTTTTACATACAAAAGCTCTCACTAAAGTTCATAAGAGAAGTACAGAGTATGTCATACTTCCATGGGCATAAATGTGGTTTGTCATAAACAGTGTAATTACTGAGGAGTCTACTGCCTTAAATAGTATCTAGTCACATTGTGTAAATGATCTCTACAGACCAGGGATGATGTTCACCAAAGACCCAGCCCAGCGCCTCCTGAAAAGCTACCACTGACATCAGTGTACTAGGAATGCCCTTTAAATGGTAATCAGTTACCTATCACCAATAAACATTAGCTAAGTTATGCTTCTTGCACCTTGTTTCTGGATTCCCTTGTAGTTCCATTTTCAAATATCAGGCGGGTATTTTTCATGCTAAATAAATGCTCTCGTGAACCCTTTGTTCTAAATATTCTTCCCACAGACAGTTGCTCAACTTCCAGTGTCTCCAAAACCAGCTAAGCTAAAGCACCTGAATGCAAATTCAGCTTTAAAAGAATAATGTACGCATCTGGAGGAAAGGTCATTTAGCAGATTGATTTGGTCACTGAACATTTTCCCTGCTGCCATCTTAAGACTTCTACCTCTAATCAATTGCACTCGCTGCTCCGTGACCCCCTGGCAATACTGTTCTTCATTCCAGTGGTAACAGTTCCCTGTCGGCTTCTGAGGCCGTGCATTGTATGCATTGTGAACACAGCTCCTGGCAATGGGCAGTATTCTTCTTCCATCTCATCTCTATTATCTTAAAGTCATCTCTTTAAAGGAAATAAGCTGCAGGTGTGTATGTTTCCCCCTCCCCTCTTTCCCTTCACTTCTCAGAAAGGTCGATAAATGGGATTAAAATTCTCTCACTGCACATCAGACTCTCAAAGCTAGGGCAAAGTGCACATGTGCATGAGCAAGTGCGTCCACACACACTTACACCCACATGCGTAGGAATACGCATACGCCTGTGGAATGTACCGCTTTACATTTGCATGTATAATAGATGTTGGTACGGGCCATGAAATCCCTTCGCTGCTCCACTGAAAGCAGGATTCAGCATGTATAGCTCAGCGGGATTGCCATCTTGATCCAGGCTTTTAGATTGCTACAAATCAAATATGTCAAACAATAAATAACATGAAGCAGATAAGAATCTAACTTTACCTAATTCAAAAGAATACCCCAAACAGTAGCTTTCTACAATCATTTCAATTATTATTTTAAAAAAACCCCAACACATTAAAATAATCTGTTATTTCAAACGAAGAGCAAAGAGGAGAAACATGGAAATATGCTGACATTTCATTTTTCTATGAGACACTCCTTTCTTCTCCACTGTGTAAAATATTCATAGGCAAGCATACCAAGTCCTAAGGTAAAAAATGAGTCTAGAATCGGAGCTACATATTTCAAATTCAGTCAACAGTACCCCATATCAAGATTTCGATCAACTTTTAATTTAAAGGTTTACCTCAGGGAAAACTTGCTCATTTCATTAATTCGTGTAATTCTACTGAAATCAATGGGGCTATTTGTGTTAGTAAATTAGACTCTAATTAACAATTTCACTCTACCTTTTTTGGCCTATTCCAGGTTAAGAACATTATCAGAAATGTCTTTTAAATAAATATTTCCTTTCTGAATCATGATAAGGTAGCGTTCATGGAGAAATTGTATGAGCAGATTTTGAGCTAGGGAACGTAAGGTGGAAACATTTTCACCTACCCAAGTCTGGGGAAAATGTAATCCACGTATGTGCTTGACAAATCTCCTGATTTGGTGACAGGGCAGCCAAGTGACAATGTCCAAGTCGTGCAGCTGAGATGCAAGTTCTCGGCATGGTTTGGGGAATAAGCCAAAAGGTGTATGGGTGAACATGGTGGAGAAGGCTTGAAGTCAGGCTACTAACAATGAAACATGCCTTCCGGAGAAGTCCAGTGTAATGCCAACACTTTTTCCTGGGGTTCAGAAAACAGCATAGTGAGTAGTCCCTCAGGTAGAAGAGAAGCTATTTGAGCGGCACTGTGCACACATCAGATTGTGACACAGCAGCTGGCAGCGTGGGCTGGGATGGGCTCGCAGAACTGAAAGAGGTGATCTACATCCATGCTTGGGTGGACACAGAGGATAGCCCAAGCCAAGAGAGAAAGTGAAAGGAGTAGGGAAGCTCTCTTATAGCGATTAGGTCAAAGGCAAAATGCGCAGGAAACCTTGGTTCGGCAGTCAGGATCTGGTTTATGTCACCGAGTGCTGTTGGCCTGGTTGATTAGGGCAAATCACACTTCACTCTCAGAGGAAAAGATTAAAGTCCTGCTGATCCTGAGATTTGTTACAGTGGTGGGCTGGTGGGTCACACAACGTACGCACACAGGTATTTATCGTAGGGAGCCGCAGGGTTCAAGGGCTACAGTTCAGATCATATGGAAACCTTGCTTACCGCTCCCAGTGTGTAGTAAGTGCAGGGGGAAGGTAAGAAAATATCATGCATCACATCTTCCTTTCCTCAGGAAGGGAACCAATATGCAACCATCTCTCAAGAAGTTATCACCTTCATCTCATTTCTCATCAGCAGATGGGAAATGAAAGCCTGATCTGTCAGCACGTGGGTAATTTTTTTTCCCTTTGGAGCTTTCCTTCCAAGTCTGACATTTCTCGCAAGTACTGATGGGCAGATTTAGCTTTCAAGTATTCATTCACTTTGTAGCAACGGGATTTGTATATTGTATCACTCAGCATCCCTTTGAGATGGCATGCAAGGAACTGGAAGCGAAAACACCTTCATTTCCTTCCAGCCATAAAGTGCAACAGAAAGATTACTGAAGAGGCAGATTAATACTCAGATTAGAGGTTTGTCTTTTCCACAGGATTTGACCAGTTTCAAAAGACGTCATCTACAGCCAGCTGGATCTCCACATAAGGAGTGTCAGAGCATGCTTATTGCCTTTTTCAGAGCACGCTCCTCTCTTGCCGTGCTGAAATCTCCTGTCTGTCAGAGATGGCTTCTAGCCATGGAGAGCACCAGGTGTTCTGCCCTGTTGTTCTTATGGCAGTCTTGTTCACATGCCCGGTCCTGAAGAATTAGTCTGTAGAAGAAGCACCAGGAAGCTAAGTGGGCTTTTTATGTATCTGAAAGGTTTACTGAGGTTTCAAACCATCGGACCTAGGGTTCTGAGCAGCTGTTTTGTGGAGAAAAACAACATGGATTTTGGGCAGCTATCCAGAATTCCTTGGTCTCTAAACAGGTTTTGTGCTTGAATAAAGTAAATTTTAAGGCTGAATTTGTCAACAAGGGATGTAATTTAGTTTTTTCCAGTATGTTCTAGACATGCACAGTGTTGTATATCATGTGCAACTTTCATTCTGTGTAGAGGGATACCAACTACTTGAGACTGGCTTCCTGGCTATGGGGAAAAACCAGCGTATTATCTGTGTGGTGAGAAAACTCAGTCCATTAATTGCTTATACCACACAATTCAAACAAAGGCCAACCAAACTTACAATCCAAATAGAGAAGAAAAATTCACTGTCATTGTCACACAATTACTAGTACGGCTCTAGTAGTTCCTTCTCAGACATTCAGTATGGTCATACACACCCCGTCTGCACAAGTGAGCAGGTATCTACTAATTTTAGAGACAACATCTACTGTGATGAAGGCTCTTTATTAATGATTGGGATGATGGGACAAACTCCTCCCACAGCAAGTTTGCAGGCAATTCAAAATTGGGAGAAGTGGGCGATACTCAGAGGGACCTTGACAGGCTGGAGAAATGAGCTGACAAGAACACCATGAAATGCCACAAAACGAAGTGCAATGTCCTGCTCCCTGGTAGGAGCAACACTATGTGTTGGTACACACTGGAGGCCAACCAGATGGAAAGCAGCTCTCCAGAAAAGGAGTGGGAGTCCTGTTGGACACTGCATTTGACCATGAGCCAGCAGTGTGTCCTTGCAGCAAAGAAGACAAACAGCCTCCTGGGCTGCATTAGAGCACTGCTAGCAGTTCAAGAGAGGTGATCGTCTGTGTGTGACTCCTCAGCAATACAGGTACTGCTGTGATCTGGTATCACTGCCTCACTCTGAGCTGAGCTGTGGTGCTCTCATATATGCTGGCCTCGTCCAGCCCCATACGGTGATGGATTACATCGATTCAGCCAGGCACTATTTTCTACTTGCCCGGGCACAACAGACTTTTTCTCAATCTTTTCTCCAGCAGATTTGGACAAAAGGGATCTGCTAGTTTCCCTAATCTCCTAAGGTTTGCTTTCTTTTTCTGTTATTTTTTCCCCTCACCATATATAAAACTTGAAGATGGGAAGAGGAAGGACCTCCTACCAGACAAACACCCCCATTTCCATTTTTAATTTACCATATGAGATGTTTAGTTTCAGAGCTTGTGTAATGAACCACGCTGGCTCAGTTTATCTGTAGGTCATGGATTCTAGTACTTCATTTATTCCCCAGATTGGCTAGCCAGCACTGTGGGCAGCACTGCCACAAATTAACCTCACAGTCAACTGCTCAGGAGTTTTAGCATAAGACTGTCTGCCCTTGTGCATGCGGTGAGACCAAATAGTTGCAAAAAGTCATCTGGGCTGGGAGCAAGTGGTCCCAAACCAGACTACAGCTTCACTCTGAACCAGCCGGTTGTTTTCACTTCCATCCAGTTTTCTAAGCACTACAAGGAGTCAGTTTTTAAAGGACTGGCACCAGGGGCTGAATTCCCATCATGCAGAACTCTCTTCTGCATGGGTTATTTGTGGTATGTGTAAACCAGGCAGCAAAATGAAAATGAGCTTCACAGGGCATAGAGGTAACTCAAATTAATCAGATTTTACTACAGAATCTTCCTGCTCCCATTCTCTTGTTTTCATGGCTTTGGTTACCTGATATTTTTGGTTGTTTTGTTTGTTTGGTTGGAGGTGGGGGGGAGCGGAGTGTGTCAGGGTGTGCTACTAATTTAATTTTATTTTTTGTAGTAAATAATACTTTAAATTCAAATACAGTAAGGAATTTAAATCATTGTATTACAATTTTTTATTAAATTTTCAATGAAATTTCTTGTAGTAAAATTAGCATGATATCTCACAGAAAAGGATCCTTGATGACTGTATAAGTATTAAGTAACTAATTAAGTCTTTTGCAAGCGTTTAAATATTACTATACCAATTTCGTAGGAAGATAATTTGAATTTGATTATACCAAAGTCAAAGAAAATTGCAAAACCTCAGATATGGTCATTTCTAAGTCCCACTTGCAATAAGTAGTTTACAAGTGAATCTAAAATGTTCATTTTGCAACACATTTTAAAGCAGCAGAATTTCATAATTTGAGGAGCTCTGAAAAAAAATCTGCCAGTATCAGAAGTTGGTCATTCAGATTTCATTGTGAACAACCTGAATAACTGATTTTATTAGCAATAGATTTTATTGCTTACGTTAGCTAGACAATTCAAGAGCTTTCTAGTCTGTGAACACCACCTTTGATTATCTTTTCTGTTATAAATCTGTGATAAAAAAATAAAATCAATTCAAAAGAAATCTCTCTTTCTCCAGTGCCACTGTACTGTATAAAAAAGGAAGTTCACATTCCTTTGAGTAAAAGACACTTTGCTCTTAGAGAGCTGCATTTTAAAGGAAAACAGCAATCCAGTCTTGTGCATCCGAAGGCAACTTCTGGCTCTAGGTCTTCAGTTCAGAGGCACCTATCTCAAGGATGTAGTTAATTCTTGTGTCTGGGCAAGAGGCACAATCTCAGATATATCTTTTTCACAGCTTTTACTTTTGGGTTATTTAGGTGTACCTCTGCTCAATGTGCTAGGTGCTGCAAATCCTAGTCTTTGGCACTACCAATTCCTATTCATGGACCAGGCAACTTCGTTTCCTAAAGTAGGATTGCATGCACCACTCATTTAACTAACTAAAAGACATTATGGCACTGTGACACAACTCTTGAGTTCTTCCTGACTCTGTGTTCCTAAATCCTGTTGATGTCATTGCTTGAGCTACTTTTAAAGATGTAAATCAGTCTCCAGAAATGCTTAGAAACTCTTGAATACTCCATTTTTGGATCATGGATCTCATGGAAATGAAATGTTCTTAAAAACAGAAAGAAGGCAGGAAACACCTAACATCTTGGGGGAAAAAAATCATACTGCTAATTCTAAAAATTTGTTTATAAGCAGAATAATAAAGAACTCATGGGTTTGTATTGCAATAGAAAATAAATATTACGCACTGCATTTTCCATTTAAGCATCTATTTAAAGAAAACCTCATGAATCTGCAGGAAAATCAATCACCTGACAATGATGAAGACATTCCTGTGTGTCAGCATGAAAGTATGATATGCTTCCAGATGCATTTTCCTTGGGTAAAAGAGAAAAATCAAACCATTTCACAGCACTTTGCCTCATTGGACCAAATTTATCTCTGTTGTAGCCTGATGATGTCAACAGAGTTACAGTGTGGATGAATACAGGTCATTGTTAGTGCAGTTGGCAGAGAGTGCGTGTGTGGGAGGAGAAAAATGAGATCCTCTAATCCAGATTTGCAGAAAAAACCATGAGTATGAGTTTAGACACATACTCCTATTAAAACTGCACCATAATTCTGTCATTGGAAGTTTCAGAACAAATGAGCTCCAAATGAAACAGAATGAGGGCGTTCCTCCAAGATATTTCCTGCACTACTGTCAGCGTTACTGCATGACAGAGTGTGACCACGTGATGCTAGGCTTGAGATGTAAAACACTGAAACTGGCTTTTCTTAGTGGTTTCCAGACCATGAATTCCAGCTAAGCTAGGTATTCAATTTCCAATTTCTACCCAGAACTTACCTGGCACTAATTAAAGTTAAGCAAAAAAAAAAAAAATCTCCATGTGGACCTCTTGGCTGTGTTTGATGCTTGGTCCCCTGGGGAGCGGATTAGGTGCCATGCTAGTTATCCAGTTTTCTTCAGTATAAAGTTTCTTCTAAGTCTTAAAAACCATTTATCTGAAAAAGGATCCAAGTACAATGCAGAAAGCGACAGCAGAAGTAGTATTTTCATGTTCTAATACCCTGTGACTTTGGCATTTGCTGTGCACCGCAGTTGGTCACGTTGCCAGAGACTGATCCCAGGTGTGCTGAGGGTCTTTGGAGATCCCATTTCTGGGCCACAGAGATACTCCTTACCACCTGTGGGACTTTCAGACCCAGTGAGAATATCCACTGTTTTTTGCTTTGGGTCTTCATTGCCCAGTCAGCAATCAATGTATTTAACTTCACAGTAGCAGCTTTGGGAAGCGGTAAAATTTTCCAGCTGGGTACCTGCAGTACAAGGCAGCCTACAGCAGAACAAGTGTATGACTGACACACGGTCAGACAAAAATTTGTTTCCATCAAGCCAGCTTTAAAGAGGTTGCTGGGTTATCACCTCTACCCAAGCTTCATTCCCCACTTTACCAGCTTCTGCAGTGCTTTGCAGAACTCCTTAGTGGGAGTAGGAAACCAGAGCAGCAGTCCTGGAAAATGGTTGGAACTAGATGATTTTTAAGGCCCCTTCCAACACAAACCATTCTGTGATTCTATGATTCTATGAACTGGTCTCTTTGTACACAGGACTGGAAGGAACCACCAGGCCTGGCATTTTGAAAGAAAAGTAGCTTTCTCTGTCAATCATTCCCCCCCAAAATGAGTCCCTTGTTTTAAACTGCTGTGATTTTTGAACCATATCTAATGTTTCATAATAGGTGTTGGCATCAAAAATAAGCATGTTGTCCTTATTGCTAAAAAGGGTGAATGAAAATGAAAAATATGCAAGTTGGAAGTGGACCTTGAAGTACATTGGAGTATGCTGATACATGCTAGGACAATTTCAAAACTATTCTTCCCCTTCCGAATTTATATAAAGAAAAACCAAAACCACTAGAGAAATCCCAATGTACCTGTTTTATGTATGCTGCAAATGCATATTTACAAGCTTCTGCCAAGGCAATCTGAGATTTCAGGTAGAAGGAAATTCATGTCCACAGCCCAGCAGTAAGAAGCGTAAAGGAAAACATTTCTGGCAGCCAGATTTATTTTTCATAGAGCTCATATACCTTCTGCACTCACCCTGTGTAGCACACACACCTCCTTCAGTTCAAGGGAGGCATCCTCTGCTTTCCTGCTCCCCGCTTAAGAAACAGTGCACAGTAAATTTGTTTATGGCCTCCATTTTATTAATAGTGGCAATCAGAGGAGCTTTTATGGATATACTTTGTTAGCTTCAACTCTTGCTTTGTCTTCTGAGTTGGTGGGAACCCCCGCAGGACACTCATAAATAGACAAATTTACAATCTAGCCTGTGTAAAGTGCCCACAGCAGCACCTACATCCAAGTTGTCTTTGTGCTCGTGCACCAGCTGCGATGCCAGAGGGCGCGGGGTCAGAGCAGAGGGCTTCCTCTGGCTTTCTACAAACTGGGATCAGCCAACCTTCATTTATCTATGGTTAAGGACTTGTTTTGGTTTCTCAGATCATGACTCCACAGAGCTGTTTGGATATTTTTAATCGAAAGACAAAGCACTTCCTCTTCCAAACTTGGTGCCTGCAAGGAGCATAACAAACTAATCATTCAGAATAATTAATTCTGTCAGAAAAATCTCTACAATTCTTACTAACGCTGAATGTTTTGTAATCCTAATGAAAGGAAAAACCTGTCACTGTGATAATTTTCGATTGACCCATTTTCTTCAGTGGCTGGGGAGAGGGGAGTGTTGTTTGTTTTTATCTCTAAGGACCATAAGCATGAAAGTGATACCCATAAATCTTACATTTCAGCCTTGTATTCCTAACTCAACCTTCAAAGGAAACATTAGTTAGTCATAAGAGCCCAATAAGATTGTCAAGTTGATCATTGGTACATGTGTAGCAGAGCGTCTTTTAGTTACCTGTGATTTCAGTTTCATAATATTCCCAGGATAGGGAAACATTACTTTTCACCATTAGTAAATGGGAATCTGAGATGGAGAAAATATAAGTAGTTTGCCAAGGCCATGGAGGTAGTCCTTACAACGTCAAGGACTGGAATCCAAATCCTGAGTGCTCTAGCCTAGCATTTGAAAGCACACCCTCCCCGAGGGTTTTAATGTAAGTTAAGAAGTTTAGAATTGAGAAAGCATTTCTAAAGCAAGTTTTTATGAGAAGTGTGGAAACTGAAATATTATTTTCCTACTTTTGCCTAATATTCTAAACACCTAACTACCAACCTCAGTGAGAAAGCTGTCAAAGAAACACAAACAAACGAAAAAAGCACTTAACAGGAAAAATGCCCTAAGTTTCCGAGGTTTTTTCATATTGTCATGCTTTGAGGTCATCTATTTTATATTTGACAGCTGAAAGTTAAATGTGACAGACACTCGCATTTCTCATTACTGAAGACAGAATGGTATAGGAAATTTGTTCTTCAACAGACAGCCTTTTATTTCTAGGTCAGTAATCTGAATCGATCCCTGATCAATGGTGACTGAAAGGCATTCATATCTGCAGCTGTTCTGTGGTCTGTGTTAAATGAGGGAGCACCTTAGTGATTTCCCAACAGTAGCCCCGCTTTAGCACTACCAGAACAAGCTGGCAGTTTTCACAGAGAAGCTACAGACTGATTGCCCATGGCACTTGCTTATATCTGAAAAGTAATTAACCTATTTTTGTTCTGTTTTTTTAAGGAGGGTATTTGGGTTTTTTTCAACTGATCCATATTTTTTTCATGGTGGGCTTTTGTAATATTAAATGGGATCATCTTGCTGCTTTTGTATAAATGCATTCTTCTGCATTCAACATCATGACTGCAGGTGTGATGCTACCAGCAGTGATCAGAGATTGGTACTTTACACACACAATGAGGACTGACAGAACAACAAGCGTAGGTAGTTTCTGTGAGTGGGATTCATATCCTTTACCTTCAACCATCTACAAGTCTTATACCTAATGTCATCTGTTTGGTTTAAATGAATCATCTAGTCTGCCACTGTACTCCAAATCTCTCGATTAAAAGATGCATCCACCGATGCCTTGTCCATACCAAGCATAGGTGTTAGGTTGTTACAGAAAAATTCCACCCTAAGTAGTCAATATTTTTTACATTCTCTTCTGTAATAGCTGCAGAAACCCTCTATCACTGATACATTGGCTTTGTTTATAAGGATGCATCTATATTGTCTAGCAGATATTATTGTTGAGAAAGGCAAGTTCAATTGTTAGATTCATATTTTCCAGGCACGAAATTCTTGGCGAGTGGGTGAAGATGATGAAATACAGTGGGGTTTGTTGTTTTTTTTTCTAAATTTCTCCCACTACTCTGACTTGACCTCCCAGAAAGGTTGGCATACAGTATACAATGCACAATACTTCTAAGCCCAAAATATCTCTGCTTTGAACAATGCCTTCCACAAATTACTTTCTGTCTCTGGCAGCGTGCTGAAGCCTAATCATTCATCCACCCACAAAAAAATTCTAGCCTTTATTACCATCCTTTCTTCCTTTTTTCCAAACATGTTAATACCTGCTGAACAGAAACAACATTAAAATCATAATAACTGTCTAGTGCCACTAGTTCCCCAACATAATGAGTTGTTGAGTATTTCTTTTAGAATTCTGATAACAATACCATGTAGCCAAATTGTCTGGTAGCATTAAAAAATTGTCAGAGGAAGTGTATGACTTGGCTGTAAAAATTCACTGAAACTTGGCATAAAGGATCTTAGACCAGAAGCAAGTTTGCTTTGCAAAATATAAAATCCTTCCTTCAGATTCTTCCCATGACCTTAAAAGCAGCTTTCATTGTTTTCAGAGAGACAAGCTGCAAGCCAGTAAACTGTGATGTATCTAACTACGCTTGTGAAAAGAAAAGAGAGAGAATGAGAAAATAAGCATAAAGTGCCTTGAAGATTTCATGAAGAAACAAGTTTATTTTTAAATAGCATTTTAAGGGATTTCATAGGCATTTAATTCACAACCTCAAAGTTCATTCATAATATTGAATGTGAAATACACTTCATTATACCTTTGGGTTTTGTTGATTTTTCTTAAAGCCACCTTTTCTAAAATCTTGGGGAGTGTAAAGGGAGATATATAGTAATTACCTAGTCTCTATAGGTGAACAGAAAAACTAAAATAAGGAGAAAATAAGTGTGGCTTATTTATACTTACAGTTAATACTCTTGGTACAGTTTTGTGTGACCAAGAAGGTTATCACTAATAATTACTATTTATATTACCCAAACAAACTGGAAACCTTAGTCAGGAATGAGGATCCCATTGCTTTAGGCATTGTACTAATGAGAACAAAAAGGGAAGATTTCAGGAGTCTGAGTGCTTACACTAGATGGAATCACACAGCCTGATGGAAAAGCTGAAGGAAACTGTTATAGCACCAGTCAACGGAATAGACTTCTTGAGGTCAGAAAACAAAGCAGGTTTGCATAATTTTATGGGGATTTTCTCCCACACCTGTGTGGAAAGGAAGATGAAAAATCGGAAATGCATGTCTGAAAAGTGAAAAGGAGATGACGGAACCTGGTATTACAGTCCAAATGGAAGTAAGAGTCAGCCTTTTAGTACGGCTTACAGTGTCATTTAAGTGGGACTAGGGAGATGTGGTGCACTTGTTACAGTGGAGGAGGAGGAGGCAGTGCAAAGAGATAAATAGAGTTATGACAATCTCAAGGCAACAGATGGGGATAACGATCTTGACAGCAGCACTCCAAATAGATATGAAGAGAGCATGGCTGCATTTGTCAGGAACAAAAACACAGGGTACTGCAGTAACTGAGTTACATGACTGCAACACCCAAAATTAGTCTGAATAAGAGTTTTAGCTGTATGGATGAGAAAGAATGGCCAGTGCCTGTGACACAACACAAAAAGTATCAGCAAGACATAGACACATTCTGGAAATTAAGACCCTTGGAGGCATGGTCTGTAGTCTATGTCACTCTCTGGAGCTAAGGGGCAGGCCAGATGGTTTAGTTGTTCACAGTGATCAAAAAGAAGAGGTTGTGGGGCACACTGAGGGCATAGATGTAATTGTTGCAGCCGTGCGGGTTGCGGGCTGACTGACGGAAAGGAGAGGGAGAGAGAAGGAGGCACTGCAAAGGAAGGGGGAAGAGTAACAGAGATGTAGGAGCCTCACCTGGAAGGCAGCTTCTGATTCCCTGTTCATAGCAAGTAGCATTTCAGCCTCCTGCCACTCAAGTACTATTTATGCACACATTGAGTATAGTGCCACTCATCACACTCACAGAACTTTTATATGCACTTCAGGGGAAAAATCTGCTCCTTAGTGTTCTGAAAGACAGATCATGAAACATTTAATTCACTAAAGGTCTGTCTGTAACACTTTTTTTTTTAAATATTTTTTTTTAGGTGTTTCTAGGAGTATCTATATGTCCTGAAAATTACTACCTGGCATAGCTTTGGACTTCATTAGATTTCTTCTGCTCTAGCTCCACTGATTTCTATGTCACTAGTGAGACAGCTCAGAATTAGCACATTAGCCCTTAAAACTCTCTGGATCTGATTTAGAATATGCCACTCCACTAAAAATCCATTATTTTAAAACGTGATTTTAACCAATCACATCTTTACTGATGGACCACATTCTGTCAAGAAATGAAAAAAAAAACCCCAACACATACTAAGCATGCCAAATGTACTGAGATTTCAGGTTGCATTTAGCTGACCTCATTTGGAATCTAATTTCAGCCAGACCCCTACCATGTTGTACCCTTTTTCCCTCTACCTATCCAGCGATATTTCTTCTCCTCAGACTGATTTTAAATATCTGGGTTTTACATTTGCATGTAAATGCAGATGGATTATGCATCCAATGATATGATTTTGGCACTCAAACATGTGTCAAACCAAAATATTTTCAAGCCACATGCTCATACACATGCACATTTTTCCTGACTCAAACAGGAAGAATATTCTTTTAACATGCCTCACTGGTGTCCTTAATATACACTGATATATACACTGGTGTTCTAAATATACACTTGCTCCTAAAGAGTGAAAATTCTTTCTCTGCCTCATTTATAGAAAAAGGGTTTTATTGATTAAAGTCACATTTATTCTAATGTTTTAGGGATTTAGGGGTTTTATTCTTTCACCCTTTTTTTTAGTTATTCCCTTAGTGAAATCCCCTCCCCCCTTTTATTTTTTATCTTGCATGTGATAAATCAAGTTACTTTTTCACTCTGGACTCTATTATGGGATCACAGTGGCTATACAAACCACACGGAGTTAAGCAAACAAAGGAATTTTTTCATTTTCTCTTTCATTCAATAAAGTTCCATTTTCTGTCACCCTGCAACCTTTTGACCTGCGTCCTAATGGCACTGGTCACTCAAGGGCAAAAGTTCAGCTGTAGGTTAAGTCTGTGTGTGTTTGCACCAGGCAGGGAGATGGTCGGTTCTTGCTTCCCGTCGTCTTCCCCGGAGCCCTGACATCGCTCTCCAAACCGCCAACCTCGCCCCTGCCGTGAGCTCCCCCCACTCCAGCCCTCCCTCTGTGAAGAAGGTAAGGAGGTCTTGGAGTAAGCTTTTCCCCAGCCTTTTGTTTTGCTTGCAGCTGTCAACAAAACCCACTGTCTTACTTTCATGCTCTGGGGGTAGAAAAGGCAAGAGACAAATATCTAGCAGGGATACTTTGGACTGGCAGTCCGTGCTAGCTTCTTACTGCCAGTCATTTTGGTCACTGTTACATTTGCCTTTACTCAGCATCTATAAGTTGCCTGTATTTCTGAAAGAGACTATGAACCCCTTCCTTGCTCTAGCAAATGCTTGCACAAATTGTCTCGGGATATTACCTCCTGGCTTGAGTGGTGAACTCCCTGTTTACACAGTTTTCAGAATGATTTTTCAAGGCATTCTGAATGCAAATGATACCTCAGGTGCACCCACCTCTCCCAACACCCTCCAGTGCCCTTTTCCAGGTGGCCTGGGAATGACCTACTGATACACTTCTGAAGGCCACCAGTATCGTGCATGTCCCTGGAAACTCATAGTGCTAGACATAACATTCCCCTCCAGTTCAGTGGCTGTGGTATGACATGCTGCCCTCTCTTTCATAAGAATATGGCACTGTCTGGTCCCGTAGTTCCTCCCAGCCAGTTCCTCCCAGCCTCCCCTTGGTTTCCAAACCCCTAGCTCTTCAGGCAGCCCACTAGCCATCCAGTGAAGTCACCCATAAGTGATACACATGGTTGAATAGGTGAATTGCCTAAGAAATGGAGGACCTTGTACCACTCTCAAACGGATTTCCTCCCTCCCTGACCAAGGGCACTGGTGAACAGGGTGTTGCTGAGTCCATTTCTGGCTCTCTAGACCTGTGGGGGCAGAGCAGACTGTGCAGAGAGAAGAAGACAGCTGTTCCTCTGCAAGAGAGACAGATCAGGCCTTGGTAATGCTTGACATTGAGTCAAACCTCAGCCTTTCCTTAAAGAAACCTTTGGTGTAAGGGTCTGACAGGCTGCTGTAGCATGAGCTCTTGGCTTAAAGGCCCAAATTATGTTTACGCAGTTACGGTCTATTTGTGAACTTGCAATGACACAAGGGGTGATCTTGCCCCAGAATGAAGGCTGGTAGCAGTGCAGATGGTGCTGTCCCTCACCATCTCCTCTGTGGATGACTACACTTCTTCATTTCCAGAACATCCAGCAGCTCCTTACAGCAGCAGAGAGGGCCCAGGTTGTGGAAGATCTTTGCTGGAAGATGGGCAATTGGGCAGCTCACAACCTTGCCAAGAGCCAATAGCTCCATCACTACCCATGTTTTCTGATGCAGTAAAACCAGAGGCATGAGAAATGTGGAGCAACAGTTTAAAATCATGGACTGGACTATAAACTGCAGAGGGAATGCTATAACCTCCCCTCATTCAGCTGTTCCACCTCAGCCACGTTCATACTTCCTTTAAATATTCAGGAGACAGCTACTCTAGCTAAACACCCACTGATTTTGAGACTCCCAGAGCCTCAAGGCTGGAGACCTGAGTTAGGAAACCATGCCTGCCAGGATCAAGCCATAAAGGGCACCTGGATAGACAGTAATAAAGATGGTGAGCACCTGTGTCTCGAGGGAGATGGCCCATGGGTGGCAGATGAGAAGGGAGTCCTGGGCATGTAACCTTGCAGGAGAGCACGGCAGAACACTTGAGAGTGATCTCTTTGGAGATTTATGCTTACCTCCCCCTTATTTTATCTCATACGTAATAGAATTACGTGAGCTGAATGAAGGGTAAACTAGTAGCCCCCAAGTTTGTTAAGTGAGCTTCTGCAGAAATGTGTTGGTGCCACAAGAGACCTTGTTACTAAGGGCCAAGCTAGAACATTGCCCATATTTAAATTCTCTGTCTTTTCTTTAGTAACCTGGTGAAGGCCATTAACCCAGCAAGGGCCTCCAGGTGCATTTAATCTGAGAGGACCAAAAAAGACTCCAGATGAGCCCATAAATGGGGGAGGTGGCCTGCCTCTGCTTCTGTTGCAAGACTCTGCCTAGTCTGAGCTGGGTCCAGAGAGCAAGGCGGTCTGTATGAAAACACTTTTGAGTGCGATGTCTACATGAACTTGGAGGAAAAATGGGTCTATAGGTAAATATTTCCTTACTGATTTTACGTCTCCCAGAAAGAATGGCTATATGGATTGCCCTAAACGAGGCTTTGACCCAGCCAGTCCAATTATAAATCTAGTGTGAGCTTTAAGCATAGATGCACCAGTACCAGTAGAACTCCACATATGCTGAAGCTAAACCCAGGCATAAATGCTCGCTGCATAGAAAAAACCAAGGAAAGCTCTTTTAGTGTGCAGAGAAATGTTCCATGAGCTTTAAAACTTTTCTGTCCAGTAAAGGTGGTGTTCAGACTGCTCTATTTCATAGTGATTTGTAAGGATCTGTACAGAAACTGAAAAGTTCAGGCAGTTGTCGGGGTATAAAATTAATTGGAACAAGCTTGAGCTGTTAGGATTAACTGAACAAACATACCAGGCATTACTTAGTTGGTGGGATTTTCAGTGGTCCCCAATAGCATTAAAACATCCAGGTATTCTAATCCCCAGGGACTTAAAACAAACAGTTAAAATCAACTTAGATCTGATTATCAGGCAAATCATTAATGACCTGGTAAATGGAGATCTGGCTTGACTGCTGGGGAAAATTGGCATAATGAAAAATAATGTACTAATTAGATTTGCATACAAACACAGAAGCCTCATTTTCCAAAGTCCACTGTACTATTTAGAGACTGGCCCTGATGCCAAGGCTGCCTGCCCTTGCGATCCCAGGGCTAGTGACACCTAGAACAGGCTCACTGTGCCCACACTACATAGCAGTTTGTCCAGAGTTTTTTTCAGTACCAAGAGTTCCTGGGATGTTCTTATTACTTATTGCATGTTTTGTTCCAGCTAGAAGTGTCTAAAATAGCGTAAGGGCTGTGTTACAGCTGCTGGGGAGGACTGCAGTTGTTTATTGCCTGCCTTAACAGGTGCCGTGAAGGCCCATATGGGTGTTTGAGGGTTGGGATGCTGTCAGAGGATTGTTTAGGATAGACCAAGGCCAGACTGGTACAGTCATGTCCTCTGAATGCAACCCTCCTTGGCCACTCCTGAGCTTTGCTACAGTGGCAGCTGATGGGGGCAGTCCAAAATTGAGTTGGGGAATGAAATAGTAGTTAAGCAACACGGAAAATCAAGGGTCCAGTGCTTGAGACTTTGTGATTTTTTTTTTTTGAGATTATTGTGATTGTGGCCTCTCTTTTGTTTATTGGGGTAGCTGCACAGTCAGGGAATGCCTCGGAAATAAGGGAGGACGGGCAGCTACCCAAGCATCGAGAAGATGCTGTTTCAGCTTCTGCATTGTGCCTGTTGAGGTTTAGATGGCTACAAAAGTCAAACAGATTTAGTCAACAGATTTGTACAAGCTGTCAGATGGGAGACAATGTTAAGATTTTTAATGAAAGCTGAGGTTTCTCCTTCATCACCTTACTCTGACAGTGAAAACTTTCAGAAAAAAGCAAAAAGACACGAATCACAAGACTTAGGAACATTAGTGCTGCAAGGTAATCACCTCCTATGGAAATTGTTTATTGGCAGGCATTGGTATAAATTCTCCTGGGAAAAGAAGAGGTGTTTATGTGTATTGCATAGCTCTATTTTCTTTTATATATATATATATATAGATATATAAAAGCAGATATACACATAAATGTCCTGCTAAACTCAGGTTAAATGACATCTTTACACATTGCAGTCAATTTATTCTTGATCTATTTAGTAGATGCACTAAAGAATGTTAAAACATCTCCCACTAACAATAGATTTGTAAGAGATTATCAGAGTTAAAATAATATATTTATAATTCGTATTTCATAATATTGAAACAACAACAAAAAATTAATCAAGACTGCAAAGTCATAGGTGTTTCCAAAAACCTTTTTTGCACGTGACCTTTTAACAGGAAAGTATTTCTGTAATAATATCTATGTAAGTATAATATGTAACAACATAATTTTAATTTCATAAAGAATTTACAATCTCATAGTAAAATGGAATTTAAAAATAGAAAGTAATTCTTTATAAATGTTCTTTAAAATAAATATATTTGACCCTGAATACTCATCTAGTTGCAACTTCTCTTATAATCATATACCCTTGCATTCCATTACTTTTTAACAAAAGTTGGGGTTACGTATCAGCAGACCAAGAAGAAAAACAGTTCACAGTGCCACTTGGCCGAGTTTAAAGTTGGATGCAGTAGTTACCAGTCATTAATTACACAAATATCGCTCTCAAGACTTGAGAAAATCATAGCTCACATGCTGCAAATTCCACACTGACAGTCTTTTCATCTTACAGAGGAAAAGCAAGGTAGAACATCAATGTAGTTTTCAGCACCGAGGAAGATGACACTACTTGCCTTACAATTCAAAGGTAATATTGAAATCACTGTGGAGGGCAACAGTGAAGCGTATGATCTGCTACAACCTCACTCCAGGCCTTGTGTGGTTCATTAGCTTGGCTGGACCCTAACAGCAGCACACAATTCAATTTGAGTGTCCTTTTTGGGTTCTGCTGCAGCTACACCACTGAATCTTGTCTAAACTCTGACATTAAAAGCTAGCTTGCACATATGCCTACTCAAACTGCAAACCCCATGCTACTCACAATGTAAACGTACCCTGGAACTGACCTAAAAGACCAGACGCTGACTTGAGGTCTAGGAGACCTGGCTTTCATCACTAAGGAAAATGCATCTTTAAATGATGGGAAGATTTTACTAATCAGCTATTAGCTCTCAACTAATGTGCTTTTTGGAGGGCTGACTGTACCATTGTCTCTTGCCTCTTCATTGCTAATCTGCCAGACCCAGCTGAGGGGAGACATCTCCAGAACAGGTTGATTTATGTCAGGGAGACTTTCTGGACCGCTGAAATCAGGAAAGTGATTTGGCACTCAGCTTCTACTCTCTGCAAGGAAAAATGTAAGGGGGTGGGAGGAGAAGAGGATGTGTCTGAAGAAAGCTAAGAATTGCTAATAATGGTTTGGCAGGACTGTTAATAGCTCTTCTTATTCTGATATTCCATGTTGATAGGTCAGTGGCTTGTTAATTGATTAATTACATTTCAAAACGTTTGCGTTTTTGAGTGGCCTTCCATGGTTGCAGCTATTTTCATTACCCCATCACCATTAGCTTCTAAGTACTTACTGGCAAAGTGACACACATGTGGTTAACACATGAGTATCTATGAATTGGTTTCTTTAGCAGGGCCCAGGGGATAATTCTTAAAACTGTCTGTCTACATGCTGTCTCATTTTTACTAGGAAAGGAGGGGTAGTTTGAAGAGGGACACTTGTAAATTGAATTTACTAAAGCATGTGATCCAGATTGATTGTAATCAAGCACGCTTGCTTCAGACCAGAGTTTAGGGAGACCTTATGGTGGGAAGATATAATGTATACTAAATGATGTTACTATGGCTCTGAAGAGAGAGGGATTCTCCAACCGTTAGCTTTTAAAATAAATCTTTTAAATGCATAGCTTTCATACCCCTTTCCTGCCTCTTCTGTATCACAAGGGACATGTTTAAAGTGAAGGCAGATGCAGGCCACCATCCTGGTATCCCCGTGCTCTAGTTCAGTGGGTGTGTTAGAAGATGCCAGGGCTCACCCCTCAGGTCTGCACGTGAATTTTTTACCCCCGAAGTGTGGATATAGCACAGCCACTTCCAACTCCAGCGTGCAGCCCAGGCTTACAGGGGTGCATGAGTACAGGGCACACCACCCAGCTCAGCCTTCGGTGGGGGCATGGCCCAGGTGATCTGGAGAGAGAGGACACAACCCCAGAGGAAGGACCCAGCTGTAGAGCCAGCCAAAGAAAGGCCCTGAACATGGGAACAGGGCTGCGTCACATTCTGCTATTGGCAATTTCAGACAAATGCCATCATTGGAAACAACAGCCCGCAGGGCTCGCTGCCTACAGCCAGCTTTGGTTAGCCATTTCCAGACCCTTGCAAGCCAGAACAAGGGCAGCCTGGGCCCATGCGACTGCTCATTTAGGCATTATGAGAAGTGAAGTCTAAGAGTCAAAGCCAATCTGTTTCAAACTTCAAGATGGATTTTTCTCTTTTCTTTCTTCACCGTGGCAGTGATTAACCATTGGCACAAACTACCCAGGGAAGTGCTGAGTCCTTCATCTCTCCAAGCCTTTAAATCAAAACTGAATGTCCTTCTGGAATATATGCTTTATCTAAAAGCATGCTGTGGGATTTCAGTGTAGGAGTTGACTGGAAAAAATTATGACATCGTTAGGTGAGGTAAGACTGGGTTATCTAAGGCCAGAAAGGAGCACTACTTAAACTAACAAGTTTTTAGGGAAGACTTCCCTCAGTAACCCTTTTATTTCTTCTGTGTTCTGATGGTTATAATCCGTCGACCTCTTAATATTAACATATAACCATAAAATCCTAGCATGTCTTGGAGAGTGCCATAGGGCTAAACACAGAGCAGTGAGTACCAAATAAGAATTTCTCATTCAGTTCAAACAATATTGAATTTCTGGAAAGGTCAGGTCTTAACTTGCCTAATGCTACAGTAAACACTAGGGACTTTTTACTGTTTCTTTTAACAGTGTCTGCACGATCCCACTAATTTCAAGGCAACTTATGATTTAGACCTACACTCTCCCTCTGTTTCTCTTGTGGGGTTGAGGCTTTTATTCCGAGCAACTCCCAGACACCCTTAGTTGTGGAAGTAGCCCTTGTTATTTGTACCAGCTAAACAAAACTAGTTCAAGAACTCTGTTCAAGGGAAAGCTAGAAAGAGAGTAAGTGTTAAAACCTCCCTGCACTGTGTCCCCGTACTTGTAGCAAACAGATAAGCCCTTCACAAGGTCAGGCAATGTTTCCCAAGCAATTGCACAGATAACAAAGTGGCAGTGCCCAGCCAACGGATCTCTCAACATCACTAATTTGCTGAGGATGGAACCGAGACTGCATTTGCTTAATGCATCCTGGAGCTTGACAGAGTTAATTCTGCATCCAAACTGTCAAAGAGATGGAGCAACAGGCCACCTTCTTCCCATGCAGACAGCTGTAATAAAGACATGTCCTTATCCTCCATTTGTTGAATGAGACCTAGATGATAGTAATCCTGTTGTAACAACACAAAACCAAAACTGAATTAATTCATTTTACTGAGCACCATAGATCGACTACAACAATAAAGTGGTAATACCTGTCCTCCACTGATTTTATCTTTATTGTTCACAGCTTAATTGTCCCTCTAGAACTAGGACATACAAATGTATTATTAAAATGAGACATCTGGCCGTGGCCCTAAATGCCTCTATGTCAGGAATTTACTGTGTATTACTTGTAACAGTAAATCTGTTGTGCACATCTGCAGCGGCAGAGAGAATCACATCTGACAGCAATGATACAAAACATTCACAGGAGCTTTGCAAAGGCACGAGACTGAATGAAACCAGGCTTTTACAGTCCTTTACGATCCTCACTGAACCTGATCGAGCTGAAGAAACCCATTTTATGGCACTTTTCTCAATTTCAAATTAGCCATCGTTTCTTGAAGCAGAACACCAAGAAATCTTTCAAATAAATATGCCTATAATGAATTATTTTTCATGGCACTTTTTATGAACTGGAAAACGTGTAAATGTTTGTGTGCTCTGTGGATCAGGGCCTAGCTGTTTTGTCTACCACAGATATTCTTAGATGCTCACATGAAGAAACCAACCCAAAAGACCCCTAAACAATATATGTGGCCAAGTTACTAGCCCAAAACTTGCTTCCTTTAAAACACATTTGTAAGACAAGGATTTCCTAAAAATGTACCCAGTAGTATTCTTGTAATCAAGGAAATGTTAACATTTCTATATAGTTTCATCTTACCCCAGGTTTAAGAAAGAGAAAAATTACCTTGGAGCAAAACTTCGCATTTAAAATCTCATTTCAGAAATTATTATAAGTTTCATTTGATTGGTACACAGTTTTGTTTTGTATAGTCAATGTTCCTGAAAGTCTGGTAATATTGAAGTGATAGAATTTTAAATTCAAACTTCTAATCCCTTCCTGGCCTCCCCAAATTAAAAAAAAAAAATAAAAAAAAATTCCTTAGTATTCTTTTTTTTTTGGTATGAAAATCAAAGTTATAATATAGAAAAATAATTTACACTTTCATTTTAAAAATGTAAGGTTAGATGTATGTTTTTCAGGTCCGATGAAGAAAAGAAAAGAATAATTGCAGGACATCACATTAAAATAATAGATTTAGTCTTAACAGCATACATAATGTTTCATATTATCTGAGATACATAGTTTCACAAAATGAGTGACACTGAACTCATCAAATTACAGAAAAAAATTACTTTGTAAACAAAAGCACAGATGCACACTGCATTTTACAGTGGGAGGGGGGTTCAGACACAGACATAGTTTATCATAGTCATACAATAAAGTAGCTATTTGGTGATATTCTCATCTGCTAGTTACTTCTCATACATCTGTCTTCATATGTATAAATTTAAAATAATGCTGTCCGATCAGCAAGCCAGAGCATTGGTTTTGTCTACCAGGGCTGATACATAGTTTTTTCTACATTTCTAGAGCAAGGCTATATTTTGTTTTATATTCTGCTGCTTCTCAAAATCAGAAATAAGTACTTCTTAGCACAGACTCAGAAAATACTTCTTTATTTCTGTAAGCCTGTTTTGCTTGGAAATTGTTTTTCATGACAGTGAAGAACCAACTTTGATATCAATAAATGTTTTATTGCCTTGATGTAGCACTCAGGGGAAATAACACTACATCTCCAAATTCTCTCTTTGCTGTTTCATCAGACCAGTAATTTTCTATCTGAGTGACGCAAATGACAAGTAAATCATGAAACACCCCTATATATTCTAGATATGGTTTTGCAAGTCACCGGGGGAATCTTGCAATTGCAGAAGAGAGCAGAGGCTGTGTCTGTGCAAAGACAGATAACTCATACCAAAACATGAAAGTATCTGATCAGGAGGGGAAAAAAACCCCTAAGAAGATGCACAAATGAGCAAGAGAGAGAGAGTCACACACTGAGGTGAACACACCCACGTACTCCTGGCATGAAAGCGTGATAGCTAACTGCTCTGTTACAAGGATGTGCCAGCCGCAGAGCAAGTGTTGCTCACTTAAATTGCCAGGAGCATCGCTTCTCAACTAGCAAACATCTGAAGTATGGAAGGTTTTTAGGAGTATCAGGATCAACACAATATTGTACCAGAAATATAAAATAATAATGTATTTTAGTTACATAATATGAACCAGTATGAACTCAGGAGAACTGGCATTTTATGTGCTTCTTGCAGCGTGCAGCTCTTATTAGTAAAATAACTTTTTGAAAATTAACTGATATTTCCAAATGTCCTCTATTGTGGTAATAAGCAGCACGGTAAGCTTGCATTTGCTCTATCCTGTCACGTGCACACTCTTTTGTCAACAGATATCATGTAAAAATCCAGGACTAATCTCAAACCTCTCTAGGTGGTTGTACTTTCGGAGAAAGGGTGAGTAAGCACTTTCAATCACAGAGACTAACAGCAGTTCTGCTATACTTTCTCTCTGCTTGACTCAGGATACCAGCACCGTGCTCTGTTCCTTGGGCTTAAGAGAAATCACCTTCCACACTACAGCGTGCAGCTTTGTGTCATGGGGAAAGAAGCCATCAGGAAGAGCAAGATTAAAAACCAGCATAAGGATGGGAAAGAAAAGCTTAAGCAGAATGTATTCCTACAAACTCAAACCTGGCCTGTGCCCAGGCATTAATATTTCCACTCATGCCAAAATTAACTGCCGTGGGATCTTGAACAACAGCAATCGGTCGCCGCATTACTCTTGTATCCCATCAGTCCTTTAAATAGTAGTATCATACCTGGATAGCAGGGCATAAGTTCAATATTGACAGAGGGAAGCTTGCCACCTACTGCATCACCACCTGAGTCATCCCACGGCTGAACAAGAGAGAGCCTGAAGAGTGTGCAGCTGTGCTGGAAACCATTGGTGACGATGCTACGCTGAGGTCTGAGGCAGGGGAACTTCACAGATTGCAAGTTTTCTGTCTTGTGGTTCCTTGGCACAGGAAACATGAAGTGTACACAACAGGCTATAAAATCCACTTTTAGTATAAACCACAGAGCTTGACGTGCATGAGGCTTGAGAAAATAGTTTCCATTTTCTGTAATAGTGATAGTGTATACAACTTCTACCTGTAAATGTAAAATACAAACTTGGATTATCTAAACATCCGCCTGCAAGCCTCTCACAGCTGCAAAACCCCTGAAGGAGCCGAAGGAAGAAACATGGCAATGGTTAGCGCTACATTTGAACCACTGGAAAAATAATGACTGATCCTTATTAAAAAACTTAAAACTATTTGAGAGGTTTTTTCCAGACCATTGAAAATGTTAAGGTGGTGGTGAGTCTTGAGCTCATGTCAGTCTGCTTTCTGTTGCTGCTGCTTTCGCTGCTGTTGTATGAATCTGACCGTTGTTACCTGACGATTTGCTGCAGCTGTTGGCAGAACAAGTTGTGGTTAACCTGCGCCAGTTAACCTGGTGCCTGCCCACAGGCTACCCTCAGGTGCATCCATGGAAGCACAGGGTAATAGGATAAACTGCATTCAGGGTTCACTTTTCCTTTACGTATGTAAAATAGCAGTACAATATGGTTAAGGCAGAATCCTCGTTTCAATGTTCTGCATTTCACCATCCCTTTACCGCTTCAGCCCTTTGTCATCGATTGCCAGCAAGCTTCATCCATCCCAATGTACAGTCCTACAAGCGTTCACCCCACCAGCTTCTGTAGGATTCCTCCCCCACTGATCTCAGTAGCTCTCTGTCGGATGTAAAGTCTTGTGGAAAACATGCTCTGCCTGGAGCAGGGCAGCGGCAGAGCAGGTGTTCTTGGCATGGTGAAGCTCCTGTTTTGGCTGACTCCAGCAACACTCGGGAAACAGAGCCCCTTTGGGGCTGGGGGCTGCAGCCTGTTATGTGGGGTATAATGATACCCGGTTGCGGGCGTTAAGTGTCCAGCGTGGGACTCGATGCTGGGAAGGGGACAGGGGCAGCGTGTCCCTTTGGCGAGGGTGGCCGGCTGCAGCCACCTCAGGCCAGAGATGGCTCAGGGAGAGCGATGCAGGGATGGGCCCCAGGCCTGGCTTTTGTGAACTCGTTAAGACAGGCAGGCTTTTATTTGCATGAAAATAGACTTTAGGAAGCCATTAAAAAGTAACAAAAAAGTATTTAATGCCCTAGCGTATACCGAGCTTATATCAACCTCCTTATTAGACCTTTCTTTTCTCCTTTTTTCTTCTCCCCCCCCTCCCTTGGCATGGCTCTGCTGCACAAACAGCCCATATGGAAAACAGCGCAGCCTGGAAACACCTAGCTCGCTCCGTCCTCTTTTGCTTTTGGCTTTTGCAGCTGCTGTTTTCTCAGTGTTGTCTTGGGGCAGTTTCCTGTTGCCATAGCTGATAGCCTGCCAGCGCCTGCCTGGGCCTTTCAAGTGTCAACACTGCGAAGTTTGCTGCGATGGCCAAACGCTTGTTAATGAGATATAGCAGCTGGGTAGGGGTGAACCACTGAGATGTATAAAGGCACGCCGCTGATGCAGGAAGCGATGCCTTTTGAATCTTTTCAGCGCTCTGAAAGCATTCAAATCAAAGAGGGTATGTTGTATTCATTAATAAACCGAAGTTCCCATGCAACTGTGTTAAAGCCAGTAGTTTAACTTTGCAATGGACAGGTGATTTTTTCAACAGTGTTTTACACCGGAAGACAAAGGGCAAGAAAACAAGAGTTTATGTACTGCCAAAGGCATTACTTCCCTATCTAGCAGCCAGACAGAATTGTTAAACCGAGCTAGGTATTTGCCATTTCCTGACAATAAAAGCTTCTTTTCTCCTTTATTTTTTAGGCTTCAAAGCTCACAGCAGCCTGCTTGATCTCTGTCTCTCACACTTTTTTTAGATCCGTTTCTTAATTTTTTGTAAACTGTGATTAAGAGCTAGAATAAAAAAAAAAAAAAAAAAGGACCAAAAAAAGACAACTTGTTAAAGGGGGAAAAAAAAAAAAAAAAGGCAAAGAGCCTATAGACAGGATTAATGGCCAAAGCTGCTTTCATTCAACTGGAGCAGTCCATGTGATCTGTAGTCTGCATCTGTTTTGCTATAGCAGAACATCGGAGTGCCCAACAGCTGGGCAAAACATGCAGAAAGCAAAAACAAAAGAAACTAGCATACAGTGCAACGTTTTAAAGGCAATGTGAGCCAAAGAGCATCTTAAAGACTTTTCCAGCACTTATTTTTAATTGGGTTGGAACTTTCTTTCTTTTCTTCTCTCTCTCTTTTTTTTTTCTTTTCTTTTTTTTTTTGTCTTTTTTTTTTTTATTTTTTTTTTTTGTT
>JAVJGI010000014.1:46913602-46944301 GCA_035590275.1 Ibycter americanus | reverse complement strand
CTGAGCCCAGGCAGCCAAATCCCCCAGAGGGTGGATGCCCTCTGGGTGATGTCACCCTGTTTCTCAGACCTTGCTCCAGTACCTTCTGTATCAGACCACAGGAACACTGCCAATCTGGAGATGCAAAACCATCCTTTCATGGACAATCAAGCAAAGGTAATGCTTTGGGAACCCGTGACCATCACAAGGTGTTTGCAGCAAGTTTCCTCAGATGTAGCCAAGTCACATAGTTTGAGGTCAGTCTCCACTTGCAACACCTGGGCCAGTGTCTGCAGGGGGGGAAACGGGTGTACGTGGCAAAACCATACCGAAGCTTGGACTAGACGAGTTTCCCTGCGTCTGGCACATATCCAAGTGAGCTCCCTTTGGTGCCAGTACCACCATGGCATACACTCTTCTGCATAGTTTGATTATTAGCACCTGTCTTCGGGGTCCTGGGAAAGCTTGCTCAGCTCACGCTATCGCCTTGTTATTGCAGTGACACTGCTTTTGGTGGCCAAACTACCTTTGATAATTGTACACTTGCAATACATAATGGAAACATCTTGTATAGGTGACCTTATAACAGGTATGTGTTTTAATGGCCAGAATACTGTTACTTTGAAGGAACACTGTACGTTGCCATTGGTACTATTGCAATCTTAAGGACTCTTGTAGAGGAGGGTACTACTCATTCTAAGAAAAGGTATCTGATCTGGCCCTAAATGGGTAACTGTTCAAAAAGCAAGAGAGCTCTTCTATTTAATCAAACACTTTTTTAGAGAAGAGTGGGAACTGAAGGAGCAGAAGAGAAGAAGGGGAGAGAGAATATACCTAAGAACACGTTCTAGTGGTTTCAGTCCTTGGTTTAAGTGAATGTCTCCCATGTCCTTGAAAATACCATTGGCATCCAGTCACTCCATTTTAAGTACACATCTCAGAGCTGCCTGTACAATTCACTCATGTTTTTTTTCTAGTTACAAAGGGGACAAAGAAAGAGAAGGAGAGAGAAACTGTATTTCAAAAGATTAGTGTACATGTTTTAATCACTCACACTTTTCATTGTTCAAGATTACACTTTTATTAAATGAGTGTTTCACTTTCAAGTACATGAGAATATTTGAAATATTTCAAGGGTACTCCTTTTAGCTTCTAATAACTAGATGTTGCTGCCACCACTGGACTATTATTTAGAAGGAACATGAACCGGAGATATTCTGACCTCAGAAGTCATGTTGCTTCACTGACAGGCATGTAGTCAGGTGTACATTAAGTAACAGAATGCATATTTTTCATTATTACCATGATTAACAGAGGAAGGTAAGAAAAACTCAAGCAACGTCAGACCAGATTTTCCAGTCATCCTCTTAGCTGTAATAGAGTTAATAGAAGCACGTTAAGTGTAAGGCAGTGAGAAATATTATCTCTTTTTTTTTTTTTGAGACTATTATTATTAAAGGATAGACATAATTTTTAACTTCTTCCTTGTAAATTAAGTAGAAAAATTCCTTAACCTCTGTGTGTCATCATTTAACAAGAAATTAAGAACAAGTTAGAATCATAGAATCATAAAATTATTTAGGTTGGAAAAGACCTTTAAGATCATCAAGTCCAATCATAAGGCTAGCACTGCCAAGTCCACCACTAAACCATGTCACTAATCACCACGTCTACATGTCTTTTAAATACCTCCAGGGATGGTGACTCAACCACTTCCCTGGGCAGCCTGTTCCAGTGCTTGACAATCCTTTCGGTGAAGAAATTTTTCCTTATGTCCAATCTAAACCTACCCTGGTGCAACCTGAAGCCATTTCCTCTCGTCCTATTGCTTGTAACTTGGGAGAAGAGACCAGCCCCCACCTCACTACAACCTCCTTTCAGGTAGTTGTAGAGAGCGATGAGGTCCCCCCTGAGCCTCCTCCTCTCCAGGCTAAACAGCCCCAGTTCCCTCAACTGCTCCTCATAAGACTTGTGCTCCAGACCCTTCAACAGCTTCATTGCCCGTCTCTGGACACGCTCCAGCACCTCAATGTCCCTCTTGTAGTGAGGGGCCCAAAAGTGAACACAGTGTTCCAGGTGCGGCCCCACCAGTGCCGAGTCCAGGGGGAAGATCACTTCCCCAGTCCTGCTGGCCACACTGTTTCTCATACAAGCCAGGATGTTGCTGGCCTTCTTGGCCACCTGGGCACACTGCTGGCCCATGTTCAGCTGGCTGTAGACCACCATCCCCAGGTTCTTTTCCTCTGGGCAGCTTTCCCAAGCCTGTAGTGCTGCGTGGGGTTGTTGTGACCCAAGTGTAGGACCTGGCACTTCTTGTTCACCTGCACACAATTGGCCTTGGCCCACTCATCCAGCCTGTCCAGATCCCTCTGCAGAGCCTTCTTACCCTCAAGCAGATCAACACTCCCCCTGCAACTTGGTGTCATCTGCAAACTTGTTAAGGGTGCACTCGATCCCCTTGTCCAGGTCATTGGTAAAGATATTAAACAGGACTGGCCCCAATATTGAGCCCTGGGGAACACCACTTGTGACCAGCCACCAGCTCCATTCACCACCACCCTCTGGGCTTGGCCAGCCAGCCAGCTTTTTACCCAACATAGAGTACACCCATCCAAGCCATGAACAGCTGGTTTCTCCAGGAGAATGCTGTGGGAAATGGTGTCAAAGGCTTTACTAAAGTCTAGGTAGACAACATTCACAGCCTCTTCCTTACTCACTAAGGAGGTCACCTTGACATAGAAGGAGATCAGGTTTGTCAAGCAGGACCTGCCTTTCATAAAGCCATGCTGGCTGGGCCTGATCATCTGGTTATCCTGCATGTGCTGCATGATGGCACTCAGGAGGATCTGTTCCATCACCTTCCCTGGCACCGAGGTCAGGCTGACAGGCCTGTAATTTCCCGTATCTTCCTTCCAGCCCTTGTAGATGGGTGTCACACTTACTAACTTCCAGTCTTCTGGGACCTCCCCAGTTAGCCGGGACTGCTGATAAATGATGGAGAGTGGCTTGGTGAGCTCCTTCACCAGCTTCCTCAGTACCCTCAGGTGGATCCCATCTGGTCCCATAGACTTGTGCATGTCTAAGTGGTGTAGCAGGTCACTGACCATTTCCCCTTGGAATATGGAGGCTTCACTTTCCTCCCCATCCCTGTCTTTCAGCTCAGGAAGTTAGCCACAGTGCATGGCGGGTGCAGAGGTTTGCTAAAACCAAAGCAGACCAGGCAGTGTTCTGCTTCTTAATGAGACTCAACCCACTTGTAAACTGCTGCTCAGGTGAATTTGTGCGTCAGCTGACACCAAAAGCCCTGCTATCTCAAACATAGTGGCTCCAATATACCACAGGAAAAACGTAACATTTTCAAAGATGGTACTGCACAGCAGGTCATCACTATTTTCCAAAAGTATTTATAAATATTTTCTCACATATTCCATAGCAAAATGTGCTATCACTATTACAACTACTCCAAAAATACTGGGGGTGGGGGGTGGGAGGGAGCCTACATCACTTCGAAGTAATTAAAATCAAATCTGTGGCCAGGCTTTCATTTTGGGGTCAAATTCTGTGTGCAGGTGGTTCTCATTGAGTTCAATATGATCCCAAAGAATGCAGCAGAGGACTGAATTTCTCCTCTACCAGCTAGCCTAAATATATGATGCAGTTCTGTCTTTACACTGTATTGGAAAGAGATACTGTACCTCTTTAGTTTATGAATCTGCTTATTATCAGTCTTCGGAAAGAAAAGATAGTTAAATTTAGATTTCCACAGAATGTTTTGATTTAAGTAAAAGAATCTAGTGACCACCAGTTTGGAACATCCTTCTGGTGTCATAAGTAAACAGTAAGCAGAGTAAGGAGATTCAAAAAAGCTGTGCACATACACTTAATTTATTGAAGCGGAGAACAAAGAGAATGTCAGCCTTCCAGGTTTAGATGAGGATCAGGTAGTTTCAAGCTGAAAAGAAACAGGGGACTCGGTTTTGTTTTAAGCAAAATTCTGGGAACCTCCATGGTTCCAGACCTTCTGCATTGCTCTAAAATGCAAGAGGAAAAAAACCTCTACAAAGACACGGATTAGACTGGTTTTTCAGTGATCCATTCTGTTGGTATCTGAAATTTCCCACCTTTCCAATCCTTTGAACAGATTCCCTCAAAAACAATGTTCTTATTTAGCATTAGGCAAATGTCAACTAGAGCAATGCAGTAACATCAAGCCATGGCACTTGTATAGGGCTTGACAGCACAGTGCTTCAACAGGAAAATCTGTAGTCTCAAAAGTAATTTCTCATAATTTAAATCCTACAGGAAATAAAATAAATAAATAAAGGCATATGGGAAATCAGTGCACTAAAAAAGTGAGAATGATTGGCAGTGCCATCAGCAAACTGTCGCTCCGGCAGGATTAGCAAGAGCAGCCAGAGATTCTTCTCTTCCTCCTGTCCGAACACTTGGCAGCTTATGCTGCTGCCTGGCTGAATCTCTCCCTTCACGCTTTTGCTCTGTAGGGTTAGAAAATTCCAGCTTGCTCACACCTCTCAGTTCAGAGGCTTATGCAGATGGAAAATTAATATTCTACTGTGTTTGGCCCTCTGATCACACTCTTTGGCTAATACAGAATTAATCTGCTAAACTTGCCTCAGAAAATGCACTGCACAAGGAGCCCAGGCACTGAGGAGAATATGTTGCTCTCCTATAGCATAGCCAGGAATGCTGTACCATAGGATGGCCAAGAGAATTATCTTCAATGAATGATTTATCTTCTGGGGAAAAAAATAATTTTCACCTGGAAGATGTTCTTCAATGTGCATCAGATTTGGCAAATTCGGGTTGGCACAAAAAATGGCAAAAATTACAAATTGGCTCACCTAAGTCTTTCTGAAAAAATCTGATAAAGAGAGGCTGCATTTATGAAGGAGGTTTGGAACAATTCACAAATCAGAGGAGACTTATGTCTTACTGGTTGGGATATTATCATCCAATATAGGAAGCCAAAGTCCAAATCTTCCCTTTGCCTCATGCAGTGTGTGAGCTTTTAAAATGGGTCCTTCGGCATTCCAGAGCACATAACCAGCCTAGCAAATGTGAGCTTTGCAGTGGAAAGCTGTTCTGCTTTGCATGGCAAACAGGCGCCACCAGGACTGGAGTCAAAGAAAGAGCTTTCTCTCACAACTACCTGCACTGTAAACCTTTAGTCTTTTTCTTCGCCCAGTTCATATTTATAGCAAATTTACCAATTTCAGTAGGACAGAAATAAAAAGCCTCTCTCGAGGACCCTATTATTTAGTTATTAGAATTCAATCCCCGAGCTAAAAGTCCTAACCTAGAGCCCAGACCTGATAAGCTAGGTGCAAAGTGATTTGAATGCATGTGTCCCTCCTTCACAACCAGCCAATACATTTATCACTAGAATCTGGATCTAAAGGGAATAAACTATTCTCCCTCTGACCTGTGGGGTTTTTTTTCCCCACTTCGACTGAATGGCAGCCCAGCTTCCATAGGAGTGTTGGAGATTTCCTCCATTCAGGCATTGCTCATGCGATTGCACTCAGCTCTCCCAGTTGCATCGGGCTCTGGATTGTTGCACGAGAGACGGGCACCTCCATGGGCTGTGCTTCTGAATGGAAGAAGATGTGGCTGCTCTGCACTATGTGGCTCTCAAAACCAAAGCATTGCAGGACTGGCTGCCCAAAAAGTTGTTCTCCAACTGCTTTTCTATGTTTTCTCTCTTCTCTTCCTTTAATGACTGGAATCAAAATAGTTCCCTTGCTACCCTACCACATTAGAAACTGAGAATAGTGAAATGCATCCTAATGAAAATGATCAGCTTAGAAAGGCGCTTTTGGCTTTGGACTACACTATTATACCTCATAAGGAGCTACATAATTTCATCTCTGAAGGATAAAGTTTATAATAAAGCAGACTATATATAGCAGAGTTCTGTATTTGAATGAGAAACACAGTCTCTGTTCTGTGACAGCGATTATCTTTGGCTGTTACTATCTGGTTTGTGTAAAATAAATCTGAGATCATACTATGCATATTTTAAGCTATCAAATTCCCTCTTTTGTTAGTGTTAATGTCATTATCAGGTTCCTCATGCATTTGACATAGGTGCATTTTAAAAAAGGAAGTTGCATCTAAGTGTTCCTGTGTGTGGAAAAAGTAGAGAAAGAATTATTTCTTCCCCTTGTATATTTATTGTATCACGATTCCTCTTTCTGTCTTCTGTCTGCTTTAACTGCCAAACTGTCTGATATTTCATGTATTTTCCATTCTTCATCTTTAAAAAAAAATAAATCCTTAGCTATTCAAAGTTACATTGTCCACTCCTCAGTCTTGATACAACTAGCTGAAATGCTACAAAGAATATTTTTAGATCATGGTCAATTCAGCAGTTTCAGTTTTGGGGATGTTGCTATAAATGCAGGCTCTCTAAAGCCACATTTAGTTACTGAAAACAGCATTTTACATAGATGAACGGAAATCTTTAGGAATTTTGGTACATTTCAGTGTTAAGTTCAGATGAAATCAGGTATAAAATCTGGAAACGTAACCCTTTGTAAAAGAGATTGTCTGATCTGAGATTGAAGCATGCCAGCAGAAAACGGAGGCTGTAACGTACGTTCAGAGCAGTTGCTCCCTACAGCCATGGGGCTCCGTTGCAACAACACCTTAACTCCCACGACACACGGCAGAGCTCTAAGACATTTCATTACTCAGGGGAAAATGAGGCGCAGCCTCTCATAAGTACTGAGTGTTTGATACCTGAACAGCTTTGAGGATTTTGAGCAAAAAGAAGATTCCGGCCATGGTTTTGTGGAGATTTTAAAAACAGCTTCATGAGCAGCTCCCACTGAAATCGGAAGAATCTGAATGCACACAATCAGCTCTACTCCTAAATCTCCAAGACTTAACCCTTCACCAAACACACTGTCTACTTCCCAGAGGCAAGTCATTGATAAGATGGAGGCCCATCTTATCAGTGTCACCTGTGGGTGGGAGATACCATGACATGCTGTGCCTCCCGCCTGGCTTCTGAAGCTGCCTGGGGAAGCAACGTTGCATGGGCCTCCTGGGGCGGGTGGCAGCGGCTCTGCACTCCCAGCTTAGGGACTGTGCAGACCCACAGAGGGGCCAACAGACATAGCTGCTCACGACCCTTTCCTCAACAGAGTGGGTGACTTAGCCCACCAAAATATTTAACTGCATTTTGCAGATGCCTCGCTTTCTTCAAAGACTATGTAGAGAGCCTATAGGGAAACTATGTTCCCAGTCTAAGGCATTTTCTTGTCACTGTCTCTACCACCTAAAACTGTGTGTGTGTCTGTGTATATATATGTATATGTATATATATATTTAAAGCAAGATACTTGCAACAATTTGGGTTGGAGCACAGTCAAATGGATGTTTAAGCATGAAGAGAGGAGATTGTAACTGCTGGCAGAGGTGATACTGAAGAACTGGGCCTGTGCTAACCATGTAGCATGTCAGCTGCTGAAATCTTTGAATCTCATTTTCAGTGACAATACAGAGCGCTATAAATATTTATAGATTTATATGACGCTGAGTTTTATAGAAAGACCATGTTCAATGCCATCAGGTGCTCAAAATTAATCCACACCTTAGTTCACAAGGTTCTTTTTCAATCCATGACGGCATGTTAGTAGGGAAGATACAGAAGAAAAAATGGAGGAGATTTATTTCCACTTATTACTAGGGATAACCAGGATTCTTACAAGACTTATACTAAAATTCTGTGTGCTAAGTTTGGTTTTGGTAGTCTTCCAATGACTCGAACGGAAATAAAATTTCAACAAGAAATCAAAACCGTTAGTAAAAAGGCTAAAAATACACTTCATTTTCTCTAGGTTACAGCATAACCTGATGTACTTTTTTAGCATTTTGATATCAGGGATTCTAAAATTTTGTTTGTAAAAAGCAATCTTGGTGCTTCTATTTTAAGCAGGAAAGTGATAAATATTTATGTATTATCAGATGTTTCCGCTTATAGATTGAAGAGGAACTTTATAGTCTACTTGGTGGTCTTACTGAGAATAAGTGTGCTGACAGAATATTGTCTCCATATCTGCACCAGAAAAAACCTGCCAATCTGTCCATTAGAATGAAGACTTGAAGTCTAGACTGGGAAGTCTAGTAAACTAACAAAATATTTAAGTCCCAGAAATAACTAGCCTATGATCTGAATCTTCTCTTTTCCCTTCTTCTCCTTCCTTGGTTAATATTGCGTAAGAAAACCCCAAGATCCTCAGCTGGCCATTGCCAACTTGATACCAGGAGAGATCAATTCTCACTGCCCTCAGCAGTACCTATAAAACTCATCCAGATTTTTAATCATGCTGTATATGGACAGATATACACATAAATTGTTCAGTGAGCAGTGGGATGAAGTAGCTTTGTTTCCCCATGTGTTCCCACTCAGTGCATGCCTCCACAGTCCCCTGAGATGCTCCCATTGTCCCCTGGCTCTTTGGTCAGGAGAGTAGCAACATGTGCTGTCCTGTGGCCAGCAGTGTGTGCAAACTGGTCACCTGGAATCCCTTCGAATGCTACAGAGCTGGATCATAATGGCTTTTCCCTCAGTAACAGCCCTTATTTGGGTCTCTCTTGACTCTGCAGCCACCAGTTTCCACAAAATGTGTAGGAAATTAGGGCTTCTGGGACCTCCAGCTTGTTAGTTTTGGTTGTCACATAACAACTAGTTCAAAAGTTATTACAGAGGAGGAATAAGCAAGACATATGGACATGTTCTTCACCATGTGATGGCCTAATCTTCATTGCTCTCAGAAACCAAGCTAAACTCATGCACGTATGTCTATATATATAAGTTAGGGAAAATACTAAAGGAGTTATCTCAATTTAAATATAGAGACTATCAAAACTGCTGAAGAACAGTTCAAACAGAAAAGCAGGGGGGGTTATGTGACACATTTTTAGCCATCTCACAGTTTAAACAAGGCAGTCGTGTCATTTCTCATTTCAGCTACATCAGTGTAGCCCGTGCGATTCAGGCAGCTCGACACCCTAACTGAAGCTCACAGTAGCCTTGCACAGGGAGGCGATTTTTTCCTGCCAGTGCACACTTTCCAGTTTTACTGTCGGTCTTTAAAGTGTGGCAACACCAGACTCAAACCAACCTGTGAAGTCTGAAGTGTGATTTGGAACATTATCAAATGATGTGAAACGGCAAACCCATGAAACCAGTAATGCCATTAAAAAATCACTTTCAGGTACCTTGTCAACCAAGGAGTTAAAGGTAGTAATGAATCCTAAGGAGGATTTTGCTCTTTGACACCTCTGGAAAAATAACTTTAGATTTTTATAGAAAGTATAAAACAGTATGATGAACTTTTTTTTTTCCCAACATGTTCTTAGACCACTTCTTGCATTGCTGAAACAAAAATATCCTTCAATAGCAAGCGGAAGCGTTTTTATCGGTAGAGCAGGAAAGCTTTGGTCCATGGCCTTTTTTTCAAGGAAAAGCTAATGCACTAGTAATAGCTGCATCCACAAATTTGCAGAACAATATTTGGATTTCCATAAAAGATAGTCTAAAGCGTGGCAGAAAGCCCCAAAGCTGCAGAATACTTGCTAGTCAGCAAGCCTCGGTTCCTGTCTCTCTCGCTGAAGTGTCTCAGTGTTATGTAACAGGAGAAGGGAATGTTCCTTTCTTTTGGCAAAGGACACCGAACCCGGCAATTTGTCTTGATGGGACTAAGCAGAGTACATGAAACCAAGTGAGTTAGTACGGCCTGCAGTTTCAGGAACTGGTTTAAAGATAGCCTTCAAATTATCAAAATTTACATAAAGAAAGACATCTGACTATGGCCATGAAATACTTCTACCAAGTTTGGAAAGCAAAACTCAAGCAATGAATGGTCTATGTCATAAATGAATTTTTTGGCTGCATGAACAGGCCAGCAAAGAAAGAACATTGAATAAGCAAAGGTTTTAATATTCTGACAATTATAAACAGTCTTTTGTTTTTCTTTTTCTCTTACATGCACGTGGGTGTGGGCTGGGGAAGCCATATATTCATAAAACATCTGGTGTTCAGCTTGTTGTTATAATCGATCAGTCTTTTTATTTTTCCAGCACTGCAGAAAAAAAGGACTCAGACTGCTTAATTAAAGAACCAAAGCCTCCTCCTTCTGGATACAAAGGCAGCAGGGTCTGGCTCACAGTCTGTTATTTGCGAGATTTGCCTTAAAGGAGAGAAGTCCTCGTGGCTGGAAAGAGCAGTTTCTTGTTTTATAATATCTTATGGTAAAAGCTGTTGAACTGTGGATAGTGTCGAGAGCAATTGTTTACTCTCAGGACAGAGAATGGCACTGCTGACTCACTCTTTATGCATTTACAGTCATTACTCCTGATTTAGAAGGACAATACCTAGTAGTGAAATGATACTATAGGTTTTAATCCCTATGCTTATAAACATAGTAATAACATAAGCACACATAGTAATATAAACATAAACATTTGTAGTAGCATATTAAGCATACATAGTAATCACACTTCTACAGAACTTAATGCTTCCTAGCTCCCATCATTCACAACAAGGCATTACAGCCTCCCCAGACAATTTATAACCTGCTAGCACCAAGTTTGAAACCTCACTCCGCAGACAAAGTCACCCCATTTGTTGGTGGCAGGATCTTTTTGTACCTCTGAGAAAGAAGGACCACATTTGCAAAAACACTTTTCATCCTAACATTCCTGTGGAGGACAGTTAAGTGATTGGCTGCAGGATTTTTGAAAATATGGCTCAGTTTCTAAAAATTTAGTTAGCGGCGCTGATTTTTATCTGCACTCTTACCTGTAGTTCTATTGTCATTTGTGCCAAGAGGGGATACACAATTGCTTAGCACCTACATCTTGGCTGTCCCTTCATCTTTAGATCTTTGGGGTCTGAGAAATAAATAAATACTATGTTGTCAGCCACACCTCCTTCAATACAGTAGATGTGTCATTGTATGTGCATATTTATGCTTCCACATTAGTCTAAATACATCCTAACCATCCATATGTTCTCTCAATTTGTCCACTTGAGACACTGTTATTAAAGCCATAGTTTCTGTCTTCTCAGAGCTACATGCAACCATTACATAGGTGTTGGGAAAGACAGCAAAGCCAGGGGTCTGACCTCCCAAAAACCATTGAACAGCAGCACCGAGAAATAATACAGGGAAGATCACACAACAGCAGAAGCCAAGATCGCCCGTTATGTGCATGTTGCAGTGCACCGAGGCAGACCAGCTGAGGCCGGGATGCAGCTCTGGACTACAACACTTGCAAGTGTTGTTCTGCTGCCTAACATACCTGTGCCACTCGAAATAACCTGGGCTATCCAGGTCACCCACATGGGCCTGGTAGATAGACACAGGACCCACCGACAAGTGACCTGAACTTCTCCGAGGCACCAGAAGGAACCTGGTGGGAGAGACACTTGAGCACCTCACATGACAGCACATACATACGCTTAGGTAATTGAATCCTGCCCTAGCTCTCCACTTCACTGGCAGGAAAAGAAGCTTAGCTCTCTAGTTTACATGCAGACATTTTTATTCAGGTACCCAAAATTAGGTGTGTCTGAATCTGAAGGTGAACCGCTGCCAGCCAGCATGATGTCAGTGCTCTCTGGACTTCACGGACCAGTTTTGGTGACTTGGAGCTTGCCTCAGTCAGCGACTAAGTGAACTGCAAAGCAGTCAATCAAGATATCAATTATAGATGCACAAGGTGATTTGCAAACATTTTTACATTTGTGTAAATAGGATGTAGCACACATTTTCACATGTTAAATAAAACTTTCAAACGCAGAAATGTCTGTGAGTTCTTTCATCTCTCTTTGAAAGTTGTTTTTTCCCCCAAGGTTTCTCTCTCATAAACCTTTTAAAACACCACAAGCAAAGGAATAAGATAACCCACTGATGAAATGGCTAGCCACATAAGCATCCCCACTCTGCAGGAAACCTCGTCATGACTTTGCCTTGCCTACACATTAATGAAAAAATCTTGTGTTTTGTAAATAAGCTCTGCAAAGTCTGGTGGAAAAATGCTTTCTTCCTTGTTTCATCAATAAAGTTACTATGTGACTTTTAAAAAATTCCACTGCACTAGGAAAACTTCTGTTTCCTTTTATGTCCAGATTTAGCAAGTTTTTCAAAGCCCTTCTTATTAAGAAAAGTTGTGGCTGGAAACACGGATAAGTAGCTACAACGATTCCAGAAGCTATAAATATTCAGGTTATGATACTCAAGAAATTATCCTCTCTGAGGTGGGCTTTATTGTCTCCCAGGGCCCACCTGCAGCTAGGTAAGGGCCTCCCAAAGTGAAGTGGATGGCCCTAAATGATCATAGGTGGTTTTTAAAAAATAAACACAAAATTAGTTTCACACCTACTTAGACAGTTTAGAATTTTAATGTGCAAAGTCTGCCAGGGCTTTGCAGTGAAATAAGGCCGTGTATTCAAGCTCCCTAAAGCCAGTCGGAAAGCTGGGCTGAGTACTACCCATTTTGCAATTAGGAATCACTGCTCGGTTCTCCAGCACGCTATTAATGAACAAACAGTTGCTTTGATCACGTTTTAACGTTTATAAGGTCGCAAACACTAACAATGTTTAAAAAAGCACTGTTCCAGCCTTCAAAGACACCGAGAAGGGTTGAGATCTGTTTCATGTCACTGTATGCAGGCACTCTAGCACGTAGCGGGCTTTTCCAAATTTTTCGTAACGTGCCCCTCCCCCTTTCTGCTGAGAGGCTCCCTCTAGGCATATTTTGATACATTTATCGTTTTGTTTGTGACTTCTGGATGTCTGGTAGTCCTGGTTCAGGTCGAAAGCTTTATATCTGTGGGGTGGCCAGCCACGGGACAGCTCGGTCCCGTCTCCTCTGGGGTGCCCCGTCCGGCCACCCACCTCCACCCACCCCCCCAGGGAGCAGCCGCGGCCGGGCAGCCCGAGCACTGCCCCTTGCGCCGCACGTGCAGCCCGTCCAGCGCGGCCTGCGTTGGTCTTGGATTTATTCCACATCTGCCAGACAGCTTTTATGCACGTAACTGATTTGGAAAAGCTCTAGGTATGACTGAGCTTTACTCAAACTGGCTTTAGAGGAGAGAGAGATAAAGCTATGTTTCGCTGTTTTATATCAGCCTTTCTCTACGCCGTTCGACACTGGGCAGTGCTTGTTCTTACTGGAGCTCCAGTATTCTGAGGGATTTAACTCTGCCACCTCTATTTCACCTTTGAAAGAATGTGACGAGGCAGCCTCAGACTGTGCCGTTTTCCCATATTGCATGTAGATCCTAAATATGGAGCAGCCTCCGCTGTGCCTGGCCCTGTTTGGATTTGTATGAAAGAATATTTGCTCATCCTGAAAAAGCCTCACCAATTAACACTGCATTGTTCCAGTTTGTTTTTTCCATTTGCTTACAATGACTCGTAAGTCCCAAAAGATACGGGTTTATGATAGCAGGATAATTCTGTCGCCATTTTTTTATGAGCACATTTTGTATTAATGGGTTTCAGTCCTATTAAGTTCCTGCCCAGCACCACTTACAAACAATACCACATTAAGAATGCCCTCACAATTAGATTCATTAAAGGACTATAGTGTTCAAACCGCATCTACAGTTAAATCCAGACCCTCTGTTAAGCTTAACCTAGTTAGTCGCTGCAGGACAGGTGTCTCAGGAGGACTCCAGCACAGCCAACACATCACTCATACAGGGAAATTATTTAGGAAATAACAGTTACTCTTACACTGTCAGACATCTTGGCACCCCCCACACACTCCCCATTTTATAATAATGTCCCTAAGCTAATTCATAAACACCAATTAGCTCTCCAGCTTCCTTTTGAAATGAAGAAACCAGTTCCCTGCGACACCGGACCTGAGAGCCACCCCGGGGAGACACAACTCGGGGGTCACTCCCCCCAGCCTACGTGGCTGCCCGTGGCTGCTGCCCCAGTGCCACTGCTGCCATCAGCCCCAGCTACAGCAACACGGCTGTTTTGCATCAGCTGGAACAAATGCATTTTGTTGTGTAGATACAGCCACTGAGGACAAGGGTGTCCCTGGACTGTTTCCTCTCTTTGTCCTTTATCTGATCCCTGCTACTTGGAGTCCATGAGCCAGAATTATTTCCAGGTGTTTCTTTGCCAAGTTGATGATGATGAGGATAGCACCGCTTTTATATAATAGCCTATATCCAGGTCTAGGGTGGCTAATTTCCGTACGTAGCTCTATGGCATATGTGCCTACACCTGACGCGCATCACTGTAATTGAGCAATACAGTCCTGATAAATGACGCAATATGCTTCCCCCTACTCTTGGTGAAGAGGTGTCTGTGCCTATGAAGAGCTCCAGAAGACAGACCAAGCACCCTAAGCATACATTTCTCTATACAGACTGAACAAAGAGTCAGTGTAGATGCTGTGTCACTCCATCGCAGCTGAAACCCAGGTCACCTCCCCTTCTTCTGAGAAGAGGACCCACATTCAGAAAGATGGGCATTTTTGCACAGCAGTGTAATTGTTAGAACATGTAGAACATGTGCAACATCAAGACTTATGATATTTGTGAAACCATCACCTAGTTCATCATAATAACCTGCCTACAAAGAGCAGGTTTAAATGGCACAGATTAGTGTTAGATGTCTTTTTTAGCTTGCCTACACTAGCAATCACACCATTATAATTTCTGTAGGGGGTAAAACAGCATTATCATTGGAAAGGAAATGTAAAATTACTTCAGAAGCTGTGATTTTAATTTCAGTCAGTGGAACAGGGAAGACGACGGAATAGGAAATATAAATACAAAGGGAGTATAAATAGCTTTCCCTCTTAGGACAGTACTATTTATCTTACTCTGGCTATAAAGTTGTTTTATTTTCTTAACTTCCTGCTTTGGAAAGCAGCCACTAAATTAGAAGAAAATGTGGTTTTGTAATGTAAGGATTATTTTTTTTATTATTTCTAAAACTGGAGAATCCAAAGCAATGATTAATTCAAAAAGCAGGTTGGAGGAAGATTTATCTGATTCCAAATTCTTTTTTTTTTTTTTTTTTAAGAAGGAATTCCTTTCCAAATAAAAAGAGTTAAAATTAATGGTGAATATTAGGAACAGTTCTCCTTTCTCATACATTCATATTTAGCCTGGTTTTGCCATTCTCACATTCATCAGCAGAGTTGTCACTGAGGTAAATAATACTGAAACGAATGTCTACTCATAATGTAAAGCGTTACTCATTTTCAGTAAGGATATCATAATTCCCTATATAGCTATATAGAAAAAGAAGAAAAGAAAAAAACAGATTTTGAAATCAGTTCCTTAAAGAAAATGTGTAAACCTGTGATTAATGAATAAGTGTATGATACGGTTGCCTAAACATATAGCCCTGTGGTGACTGTAGGCACCGCAGGATAGCCCAGTAGTGCCTGGCTTCCACGCCAGAAGTAAATTCTCTATAGGCTCTGTGCTGTGTTTCCCAGCACTGAGTGGATGTGTTTGGTACCTCAGGGCATCTCAAATGGCTACAAATGCTTTTGTCTGAGAAAATGGACCTCTCCCAAAGAGTCATCATACCACATCCTTATTTTTAAAAACACTTCCTAACTCCTTCCTTGAAACCCAGTACTTTATTTGTACCTTGGGCCCACTCAGCACACAGTAATCTAATGTTGCTATAGCACAAGCAATAGTTGTGTCTCTGTTGCCAAATTAAAAGTCATTTGGCACCAACTGGCTTGAGCTCTCCTGAGAAGATTTGTCATGGAAAGAGCTAGTCGGAGCGATCCGAAACAGAGCCAGAGCTATTTGTTGACCAGGGTGGATGACCACAAGTCTTGCACTCAAACCTCTTCCCTTTAGCAGCGTATGCACGTACACACAAACACACAGATGTGCAGCCCTATGTATGCATTCACACACACACATGCATGCACATACCCAAGATCCAATGATTCCAAAACTTGCATGAAACTTCACGAAGTCCTGCTATGGTACTGAGCTGTGATATCTCCATAACAAGATGCTGGACTGCTATGATAGTGAAATTCTAGAAGCTGTTTGATTCATGGAGCACTAAAATCAGATTGTCATCTAGGAAAGTCAGAGAAAAGTGTTTAGAGTAGACACCCAACAGACTCCAGGAAAGAGAAAGGAGGAAACAGTATCTTGTCTCGTTTACCTCCATAGTCTGTGGAGAGGCATAAGCCTACCACATGGATGTCTAACCCATCCATCCATCCATCCATCCATAGTTTAGGACATAATGAATGCGCACCTGAACACGCCTGCCTCCCTCCACTGACCACAGGAGGACCCTGACTGGTAAGTGCAGACTGGGAGACCTGACTTTTGGATAAATAAAATCAGTAAGAGGGTTCCCACACGTGACTAAATTTGCACATTGATAAAATTGCCTGCAATGTTTAGATCAGATGAGACAGAAAAGAGCAAATCTTCCTATGGATCTGTGCCTCTGTGGAGCTGCACTTGGTGCAGGTGCCTGGGCGCAGCTGGGGGGGCTGCAGGGTCTCTGTGGAGAGGAGCTGGGGCTGCCCCAGGCCGTGCACAGCCAGTTCTGGGGTACCAGTTGGCTCTGATGGACCCACTGCAGAGCACGGCTGAGCCCAGCAGCCACCATGGTGGGTCCTCAGGGAAAATGTGTTTAAGGAAGGGCAAAACCACCACAGGACAGAGCGTGGAGAAGGGAACAAAAAGAGGAGTGAAAAACAACAGAGGGAACACCAAAGTCAGAGGAAGGGAGGAGGTGCTGCAGGCACTTGAGGTGGTTCCCCTGCAGCCAGCCCCTGAGGGAGACCACAGTGGAGCTGGTATTTCCCTGCACCACGCCAGAGCAGGCTCCTGAAAGGAACTACAGTCCATGGGAAGGACCCATGCTGGAGGAAGGGAAAAGTGTGAGTAGGAAGGAGTGGCAGAGAGGAGCTGTTATGGACTGACCCCAATCTCTGTTCCACATCCCCCTGTACCACTCCTGGGAGAGGAGGGAGAGGAGCGAGGACTGAAGGAATGAGGCTGAGCCTGGGAAGAAGGGGAGGAGGAGGAAGGTGTATTAGTTTTAGTCTGTTTCTCACTATCCTACCCTATTTTAACTGGCAATTAATTAAATTTATTTTCTCTGTGTAGAGTCTGTTTTGCCTATGACAGGAATTGGTGAGTGATCTCCCTGTCCTTATCTCAGCCCATGAGCTTTTCCATCCTATTTTCTTCCCCCTGTTCTGTTGAGGAGGGGAACGGAGAGCGAGCGGCTGGGTGGGTGTCTGGCAGCCAGCCAAAGTCAGCCCACTGCAGGAGCTGAAGGTGTTCATACCTGTCATAAAACATAATTAATTCAGAGTCCTTCAAATTTCCACTGATCTAGCAGCAGAAAACAAATGTAAAAGCTATTGCAAGAATAGAAATGGAATCAACACGCACTATGCTGATTACAAAGTGGTGGGATACAGTGCCAGGGGGTGGAGCAATCAAGAGTTGCACCAGTCTGGGCCAAAACACTCTCCCAAACCATTAAGTACTTCTTGTTTAACACTGAAAATTTTCTGTAGTTTTAGGAAGAGAACATCATAACCTACTTTCCTCAATATGCTGGAGCTCATCCTCATTTTCATTAGGCCCATTCACGATTGCAAGATAAATAGAAGCGCCATAAATAGAACTGTATTGGCATAAACATAATTTCTGTTCTTGGCACTTAACTTAGGTAAACAACCATGCACTTCCAGCAAGCCTAAAGGTTGGAGCCTCATCATTTCACACTGTCAATGCAGTCTTCTACAGTTAGGTGATTTACATGAGGCAGGCTGGACTGACATTTGGGGTTCTCTGCTTTCCTTCATGACAGAGATTACAGCAAGGGCTTCATGCAGCACCACGTCACACTTGTGCATCCCTGGCACTCAGGGTGGGGAGGCAGGTCAGGATTTCAGCTGCAGCGTGTCTTTGGGGATGTGCAGACCTGGGACCTCACAGGCCAGGCAGGTCCGCAGTGCACCAGCACCCTGCACTGCAGCAGAGCAGGCTGGCCCTCAGGCTGTTGACATGGGCAGCGGTGACCCACAGCACACCAGCTGACAGCAGGATTTCATCTCTGGGAGAGGCAGGTGCCCCTGCACACTTTTTCTGGCTCCCGCTGAGCTCCCAGAGCAGCAGGAGCCAAGATTTGTACCTTGCACAGAAGTGAGAGAGCAGTTGCAAGGCCACAATTCCCTACTGCCAGGAATGGAGGGAGACAGATATCTTCACAGCCATGGCATTGGGTTTGCCAGTGTTTCCAGTCAGCTCCTTCAGCGAAGCTAGTTTGAAGCTGTGGATGTTAACATAGAAGTCATGTACAAGGCAGTGTCTCTAAAGCTTTCAAATGCTATGGGTTGCTGAAATTACAGAATGCACAAAGATTAACGAGTGTAATCCCACACAACTTTCTCCTAGAAAAAGAAAAACCACAAGAAGTCTTTAGAGAACAATGAAGATGTAATACAGCATCTCACAGTGTGGTGGTTTGTTGTAACTGGAACTCCTATGCCTTAGCTGAATCCGTGTGGACATGCCTGGGACTGCCCATTAAATCCAGTGTGTGTGGGGAGTCTTTTGAAGGTACAGGGGTGTCCTGTCTGTATAGAATCAGCTGCAGGACTGGAGACAGGAACAAGACCTGATACTTATTTTCAAAGGAAATAACTTTCCTGCACTGAAACACACCCAAAATCTAAGCAGTGGGTTTGTGATTTTTACCTTGTTGTGTAACTCCAGCCCGTGAGTTAATTTCTTCCGCAGAGTTTGCAGACCCCTTCAATGGCCGCGCTGTTCCCAGTGAAGCATGCAGCTAGCAGTTAATCATTAATTCTCATGGTTCATACTTGCTGTCTGCTTTACTGCATATAGTTTGATATAGTTCCTTCCAACAGACTTAATGCTGTCATTAGGAGTCACATGCTGGATCTTTATCTGAACTATTATCACAGTCCAGACATAGCATTACAGCCTCCCTTTGTAAGCCAAACTTATGGAGTTCAGAAAGGCTTAAAACTTAATAAATACTACGGGGTTTATGGTAATGGAACAGCTGCAGCGGCAGACTGGCACACACCCACACCCCGACTGAGCCTGCCTAGTTGCTGTAAACAGGTGCACCTAGAGGCTAAAGCTCTTATTTTTTTTTATCCATGACACTAATTTCATTGTCAAAGTCTGGCTTGACAATTGTGTGTGTGTTAGGATAATGTAAAGGAATCCAGACACATGTGGTGAACAAAATTCCTGGCTCTTGCAAAGGGGGTGAATTTTTAAATTGAAATTGCAGTTATCATTGTACAGATAAAACAGCTGGCCACTTGCAAAAAAAAAAAATAATCTTTTGTTATTACTGGAAATCATAAATGTATGACATGGGGAGACTGCCCTCAGAATAATAAAAATCACCACAAAACAGTGTGAATTATAGTACATAGCATTCATTCTAAGTACATTCTAGGAAGGTCTAAGCCCTTATTTTACAATCTCAGACAGAGTCTGGGATCAGATTCATATGTGCTTTGGAAGAACTGGTTTCTCACTGTGTTAAAGTGCACAAGTGGGAAGGCAGAGGCATTTGAAAACTTCAGCTCAAGTGCCTTAGATCGGATCACTAGGCCTGTGGCTAACCTACCCAACCGCACGAGAAACACTTTCCTCCTCCTCGCTGTACATTAGTCTGCTTATTTCTTAGAAGATAATCTCAAAGATCAGGATCAACAGCACACAACTGCATTCAGCCTTCCCATTTGTTGACACCTTCCAGAGGGGATGCAGTGAATTTAACTTACATTGGATGAGTTATCTCTCATGCAAGTGTTTTCTTCCTTCCAGCCACTTTTGGAGAGTCTGCCTAACAGGGGGTTATGCCCCAAAAAGGCCAAGTGAAATCTACATAGGTTACTGTTGAACCACCAAAAAATTTTTGCATCAGTACAACGCCTTCTATAGGTTAATAAACTCAGCTGAGAAGCAAATGGTAGGAGCCTGGGTTGAGTCCTGTGTTAATACAGCTATAATGCTTCCCATAACCTAGCAAGATTATCAAAGGTGGCTTCCAGTATCCCTGCATGGCACTGAACTGTGCCATACACACATACCCGCACCCCATGGCTTTTAAATGGACAGGTTTCCCTTCTTTCAGGTAATAAAGGACTTTTCCACCTCCATGTAGAAAATCCCATAGAATATAATAGAGATGAAGGCAATAACAATGTAGAGAACTGTCTGATAGAAATTAATTTAGAATTAGATCCTTTCTGAAAGTCTGTAGGCTATTCAATAAAATTCAGCACAGGGTTACACCTGCGTTTTAGAAACTGTTGATTGAAAGGTGAATGTTCTCTTTTGATTCCATAGGGTTTTCATCTGGTGACTGGAAATTGTGTAGAAATAGAGTCATGTCTTTTTAGGATTCATGTTCTCCCAGCCAAACACTGAACCCAGAGTTTCCGAAGACAGTTTTTGTCACCCTTCTTTTATAGAGTATCTCTTGGCTTTAAAATTGGCAGCTGTGACCTGAGCATTTATGGAGATGCCACGATCAGGCTTCCTCTGCTTGATATCTGGAAAAGTCATCTTTACTTGCCTTCAAGAAATCAAACTTTCCAGACAATTTCCCTATAGTGAGACAAGCTGTGGACTTCTAATGTCTCAAAATTGATTTAGAGATATTTCTAAGAGAATGCTCTTAACAATCTTCAACCAGAGTAGTTTTGCATAAAGCCCACTGGAGGGTGGCCAACTGGGTTTGAACTTCCTTGTGTTTAAGTCCAAAAAGTTCCACATAATTTTCAAAAATTAGTCTATCAAACAGTGGCCTGCTGTCAGAATTGATAAAAGTTAGTTACCACATGTGCTCAGTATATGATCCAAAACAGGAAGCACAGCATCCGATGAAGTAGATGACAAAATGCCAGCAGCGGATATCTGGAATACACGTTCCTCAAAAAGAAAAGATATTTTGCCATTGGGCAAAAGTTCGCAGAAATCAGCTGCGATTGTCTCCTTTCACTTGGTGCTCTGCAATTCAGATATTTGAATTGTTCTGAAAGCCTTCTCCACACCCCTTGAAATTACTGAAGAAAATGATAGTGATTAATATCTTCTTCTGCCAGTTTGCCAATGAATGAAGAACATAATTTCCCTTTAACACATCTTCAGTGTGCACTGCAGATTTACAAATTCAGTATAGGCTGTAATTTGGGGTTTTTTCAGACAATTTTTTTAAAACATATATGCTTATTTCTCAATCTTTAAATGTTTTAGCCTTCCTCATAACCCCGATCTCACAAGCCAAGATTACAATTTTTGTGGTGTCTTCTGAGATTAGCAAGGCTCACTGGTTTTCGACGGTTCTCCCATATCTTAAATGTCTTAAGCTCAGTCCCTTGTGCTCTCCCTTTTAGGGTCTAACATTTTGATTAACATCACACAGATGTTCTCTGCAAACAGTTGGCCCTCCTGTGACTTTCTTTCATCAATGTTGTAAAATACTCATTTCATTCAGTTGTAAAATACTTCTTTCTATTTCTGGTTCTGACAAAATAATCTACATTAATACATTAATATGTATATATTATACATATTTTTGTTTGTATGTAATTACTACCTAGATACAATAGGAACCAAAGTCCCAGATGTTCAAGTGACAAGGAAAAGAATTGGGCCCCCAACTGTGGTTTTTGTACGTGCAAGAGCCAGCTTTAGCTGTCTGCTGAGAGCAGGGTCCACTCCACACCCGGAGTGTCCAGAATGCATCTATTTATAGTGCTTACCACTCTCTGTTTGTTGGATTAATTTTCTTTTAATGTAGAGGGCCTGAATTTGACCACATTCAATTCCTTCTTTTATGTTACGGATGTTTTTCTCTTTGGTATTCTCTTGTCTCAATTTTGCGTTTGGCTTTCTCTGTTATTTCCAGTACTTCACTTATTTTATTCCACTCCTCCCTGCTTCTTTTACAATTCTCCAAACCTTTTGTGTCCAAGCCTGTTAAGTATACAGACAGCTATGACAATATAACATGTAAATAAGTCTGTTTCCCAGAAATAACTGTATTTCTTTTGGCTTTTCTGTGCCATGACAAATCTAGTTCTACTGGTGCCACCTAAAGTGAAGGGTTACTGTATTTGCTTTCACTGAAGCCAGTATAAACCAGAAGTAATTTAAAACCGTTAGCCACTCTAATGAAATTGGCAACACTTGCTGACAGTATCAATGGGAAAGGCAAGTGCAATATACGATGATGCACGTGCCCCAGCTTCTTTAAGATCAAGATGTGACTCACAAATTCTGGAGTCACCAAAACAGCAGCAATTATAGCCTGGTCAAGGGAAAAAACAAACTCTTCACCCAAGGAGAGATTACATTGCACATTAAGATTTAGTTTTGAAGCAGGCTTTTACAAATTGTTTTCTTATTTTTCCTCAGTTCCTGCGGGAAGACTGTCTGGCTGCAAGATAAAGAAAAGAATAACAAGAAAATTTAAATTAATTAACCAGAACTACCAGAAAAGTTCCCATCAATCTCCAGACTCTAAGTCTTCATCTTTATTTAAGAAGTCAAGCAGACTGCTCAGAGGTTCAGCTACCAGCTCTAAATGATTACCCCAGAAACAGGGAGCATTTGAAACAAATAGAACAGCTGTCTATATCGCCTCAGCAATAAAAGAGACTGTATTTCAATAAAGAAACACAAATAATGAAGTACTTTCTCGGGCTATGGTAGGAGGCAATTGGGAGCTTTTCCCTTTCAGCCTGCTGGTTCCCCCTGGAGCTTAGGGACCACCTGTTCCAAGGAGCTTGTGGGGCTGAATGGCTGGAAGGTGGATTTCCTTCTGAAACAAAGCAAAAAGGCATGAAGGATGCCAGCGTTCCAGAGTAAGGGAAGGCTCACTATTGTTGTTGCTTCAATTGTTTGGCATTTTTTTTTGCTTCAAATAGAAGGGTGATTTCAGCCAGATATCATATGTGCTTGCTTAGGGTTTGTGATTTTTTTTGGTGATTTGTCCTTGTACTTGCATTATTTTAATCTATTTTAAAAGAGTTCAGTGGAATAGGTTTTCTTATAACAGGCAAGGATTAAGGAACAAACCTGAGAAAAGGTTTCCTGGGGCACAGAATATTACCATAGAGCAGTTAGTTTTGCAGCCTGGCACGGATATGCATTTTGTCATTATTTTAAATTAAATGAAACCTTCATGTTTATAAGAAGAAATGTTTGGGTTATTTCTGGGCTGGGAGAAAGGATTGGGGAAGAAACATTTCTGTCACCTTTCTTCACTTCCAGCTTTCTGCTGACTACTGGGACAGCAGAGCCTCTGCTATAAATGTAACAAGTGACAAACTGTGACCCCCCTCTGCTCCCGTGCTCACCGAGTAAGGTGCAGCCTAGGGTACAATTGACATGCAGAGATGCACCTCTGGGAGACAGAGTGACTCCAAGGATGTTCATGGCTATGGACTTTATGCAGTTCATTATGAATCTTCAAGGGAGAGATTCACACTCTGGGTGAGGAAGAAAAGACGGCTATATTGTTTTAACAAAAATAACTTTTGGTTTTTCATTAAAAAAAAGATCTCTTTCAGAACATGCAAGACTGTTTCATTAAAAAATAAAACTCATTTTCAAAGCATATTAAAAGCGTTAACACAGTGCCTGCTGCCAGAAGAGCCCCACTGCAGCGCTGTTGAAGGAAGGAGGACAGCATCATTATTTATGAGCGTCTGCACTCTCTCAGCCTTTCATGAAACCCTAATTTTATCTGGCAGCTCTTAAGAATCTCTGAGAAACTGGGTCCTTTGTTACCACTGCATCCATCTAACTTCTGGACCTGAAAAGACATGGACACTTTTTCATAAATAAAGAAGTCCAAACTTCCTGACGTTAATGTCACACTACTGTTTTAGACCCCAAAACATTCAAGCTCCTCTCTCTGGGCAAGCACCAACAAACACCCCTTTTTCCTCAACTTCCAGCTCTAGGTTTTACAATAACTTTGCTGAGAACAGGATCAGTCCTCAGTTATCTGTTTCCATTGGGGGAAAAACAAGGCAAATGAAAACAAACAAAACCCCTTTATTACTCTTTGACAGGAATAGTTAAGCCCAAGGGGGTTATTTTTCTCCATTAACTTTTTCTAACCTCATCCCTCCCTCATTTTCTTTCTCAGATTTACTCCCAAACAGTTCATGCATACATGTGCATGTGCCTGTGCGTCTGTGTGTGTATGTGGGGGTACGTGCACATTTATGCTTGTAATGAAAAGGAATCTATCTGTTCAGATAATTTGCTGTTGTTTGCAACGTGATACAGCTAGCCCTTTTGACTTCAGTGTGAATAAACAGTCTGATGCTGTAAAATAGGCCTTTTCTCTCCCAAGAGCTTGTTCCAAGATTGCGGAACCCAGGCTAGCAAAGAACATCTGCAACAGTTAGTGGAAACCCTAAGAATTCTTGTGAATAAATAGATTGGAAACTAAGTTGGAAATTTCTCAGTGAGATATAAATTTTAAAAAATGAAATCCAGTTGAAGTACCCAGTTTCCCTGGGAGAATACAAGTCTAGCCAACCCAAGTCTAAATACATGTGGTAGTGATCACTGTATGCTGTTTCCAGTTTATCATCAAAAACAATCACAGCAAAATTATTGTCATTCAAATTTAGCTTGTAATAAAGAAATGTTACACTTTTTATCATACGTTTGATTGCAAACCTCCTTTATAATGAAGATGTTAGAAAAAGATAAAACACTGAATTTTTTAAAACTTTCTCTGTATTTTTTTCTCTTTTGCCAGATATAACCAGAATCCTAGACGAACATTGAATGTATCAGTAAAAGCCACCAATGACGAGCAGTACAGATCAGGTAGATTTAAGGGCTGTAATTCAAATTTTACATCAGTCTGCTTTTTAAAATATTCATGGCGGTAACTTTGCAGACCAGACTCAGCGAAAAACCTCTTATCAAAGGCAGAGATCTCTTAACTGCTTAGACTTTCCCTTTTATACTCTTTCTTTTCTTAGACGTGCTTTCTTCATTTCAGTTGCATGCTCACTCTCCCAGTTATTAAGTTAACACAGACCCCTAGAGACTGTCTTCAATTTTTTTGATGCTTACCACTGGCAGAGATTTATAAAGCAAAGCATTTGGGTTACATAGATTATAAGCTAATAGATAGAAGTTACCAGCTTCGTGGGAAATACTTCACTCTTATAAAAAAAGGCAATATTGTTTGGCTTGATTTAGTGTAGCTTTGGTACGTAGAATAAATCATTTGCAGCTGGCTTACCCATGCATATGTGCTGGGGGTGAGGAACACATGCATGTTATCAATTCATTATTTGTGCTGCAGTTCGTTACCACTTACGTGCTGGACAGCGACATCACTGTCTACCCTGCATCTGAGGGTATAACATTAATGGCGATAGATATCAAGCTGTTGGGAAGAAAGCAAAAGCCAGGCTGTGGTCAGATCAGCATCTGATTGCCTAAACAGTACAGCTTCGAAAGCATGGGAAAATTTGCCTAGTTAGCAAGCTGGATTTTAAAAAAAAAAACATAAAGCTAGCCAAGCTCCCAAACCTAAGGGGAAAAAAAGAGCTTGTGGAGAACTTTAATTAAAGTAAATGGAGAAATCTCCCTTCCTTCTTCTGACAAGAACGTAAATATGCTATTTTAGCTCTATGCTCATATTGGCTCTATTTCTCTACTCAAAAAAGAAGGTTAAGCAAGAAATTTTCAGAAGTGTTTTCTAGTCTGTCAGTCCCTGTTTCTCCTTTTTTGCCTATTATGGTGAAAAGGAGAAAGCCTGTTCAAGTGAATACTGGCCCAAATTGTTCCACAAGACCTAGTGTTTCTCATAAATATGCACATGCACCAAGTGTTTACTCAGTTTAGTCTACTTTGGAGGCCATATGAAGTTTGCTCCCTCTTCGCTGTGTGGATACAGACTACTGAAGTGACTGTACTAAGGATGCCCTCTACTGAGAAAAAAAGGATAGAAGTCTAAATATGAGAGCTACAGAGAATCTCCACTAGCTAGTACATGTAATAAAAGACTGATTGTTTTCAGAAGTAGAGAACATCGAGCTTTATTTCTTTTTTCAATTTGAGAACAGTTCTGATGAGGGTGTGGACAGACTTGGCCACAGAATTATCAGTTATAACTATACTAGTAAACTAAACTGGGCCAAGGAATGTTCCCGAACAATTTGTCTTGATCATCTGCACTGTTGAAGTCCTAGAGGAGTTCCACACAACTTTGGCTGACATCAATTAGCAGCTTCCCAAACAATTTCTGGGCATACTATGGCAGTTGGCACAGGCTGGTGTCCATCTCGAGTAAGGTGGAATTGGCCACCTTGTTCTGGGTGGCCAAGGCAGTTTAATACTATAGATATGCATTGCTTTATACTACTTGGAATCAAGTCAGAAAAAGATCCTAGGCAAATTTAACTTATCAGCATAGATGTAGCCTCAGAAAACAGAGCTACAGGGAGCCTGATAAGATCATCTGCTTCTTGCAGTGGGGTACATCATGCAGGATAAATGCTTACTGTTCCCGACAGATGTTTGTCCATCCAGTTCTCAAAAAACTCCAGGGACAGAGACCCCATAATCTCCATTGGCTGCTCATTTAATTGATAAGCATACCTGTTTTTTCTTCATATCTAACCAAAATACACCCTACAGCAATGTTAGGCAGCTATTATTTTTCTAACCCAGTGAACTAATGAAATAATATGTTTCATTCCTCTTTGCAACTACCATTCAATTATTCGGGGTGGCAATATATGGTTTCATTGTTTTCTCCTCAAGATTTTAAATACTCAATTATTTGAAAGTTTCTTGTGGGTCATGGTTTGCAGATCTCTAATATCACGTACATGTATAAGGCATTTAAGTCAACATACTGACAAGTAATAGAGTATAAGAAAATACAGTCAGTATACTGACTCCCCCTCCGATGTCAATGTAAAGACATACACAGATCCCAAGGTTGAGTCATCTCATCCAAAACGAGCCAACAGAGGTATGATGAGTATGTTTTGAAGATACCTGTTTCTTTCCACTGGCAACAGAATTAGTCCAGGTTTGCTAACTCCTACTGAAATGTTTTACAGAGAAAAGCTAAAACAAGAGCTGGAGAAGGAACGGTGATCTATTATGATGCGATCGACTGCTAAAAAGTCTATCAGCAAATCCTGAATGCCTGAAAACCACAACACCTGTGTCGTGTTCCTGTAATAGTTACCACAGGCCCAAACAGAGCCAGACAGCTTCCTGACAATATGAATAATTTTGTTCTTGCCCATACAGTTCCATGATCAATAGTTCTAGCGCAGTCAGCTGGCACAGAGGCTGCAGGCATTTCTGGGAAAGCAGTAATTGCTCTGCATGCTGGGCAAGTGGATCTGATGACCACAATATTTGTGTTCAGAGGAGTTATCTGAGGGAAAACCAAACATGCTGTCTGAACACGGTCTACCTGGCCTTCTATGTACAGGGTGACATCCATAGTGCAAGACACTACCAACCGTTTCTGAATGCGCCCTCAAAAGTGACAGGCTTCATTGAGCCCATTCTTAGGGAAGTATCCAAAATACATGCTCTGACACCCGATCATCCTCTTAGCTATGAATAAAAGACCAATATAACTAGTATTGGCCATTGTAAGAACTCTTTTCCTGGAGCATGAATATCTTCTACAGCAATAAGGAAAACATTTGTAATGGAAAGCAAAACATTTGGGGTTTTGCCAGAAAGAATGTAATACTGGGAAGATTATTTTTGAAATTATGATACCCACAGGCATGATTTACCAAGTTTTTTTCCACTATCAAAAAACCCACTATCAAAAGGAAGGCCTGTTTTATTCCCAATTTTTGTGTCAAAAGAAGTGCCCTGCTCCCTCCTTTAACATGGGAGGAGGGAGCCCACCAGCATTTTTTTTCGCTGGCACAGTCTGGGTACTCTCCTGAGTACCCTCCCTTTTCAATGGTCATTGAGGTTTTCCATGTCTTTTGATCCCAGAGGAGATGGAGCCAGACAGGCAAATGCTTCCCATCACTTGATGGCCTAGCCATTGTTATCTGAACTCCTTTGAAGTTTATCTGTGCCATTGTCTCACCTTTCCCTGTTAAGTTCTGCAGCCTTTCCTTTTACAGTTTCCTTTGACTTTGCTGAGTATTCAGACAGGCACGGGTAGGAACGAAAGCAGAACTACACAGAGCCCCCGAAAGATTACACAGATCGTTTTCCAGCATTGCCACAGAAGATATTTCAGGGCATGGAGGAGCAGTGGGTTTTTATATGCTTCAGGAGAGTCTGCCCAGAATATCATAAGAAAGTGAATTCTTGGTGACTATGACAAATCACACAGGGTGCATGCTGGATGTCATTCCCTGATCTCACCCTTTTTTGAATGGAATGTGCATATGGAAGCTGCAACACAATGGCACAATCTGCAGGTCCCCAGAGGCTGAGGCATCCTCCCACTAGGGTCTCTGCTGGCAAAAGACCCTTAGATAAAGTTCAGGTATTTGGAATTCTTTCTGTGGAAGGATATTCTGCAGTCTAAAAGCTGTATGTCTAAAAACTGAAATGAAATCAGTGCTGTGTTCGGGTCTAGACGGCGTGGATTTTTCTGTATTGACATTCTGACCATGTGACACAGAAATCTTTAGAGTTGCTTGAATAGTTGGTTACCTGGTAAGGCAGCAAGGACCAAGATTTAAGTAGATATCTTGCACAGACTAGTCTCAAATTACTTAATGAAGTGCCTGGATTAGGAGACTAGTGTCCCTTACGTTCCCCTATAGTCAATAGAGAAAGCCAGAAAGAGGGTCTCCAAAATACTGTCTAGAAAACAGCTCTCTCTGAAGTAGTATTTTGCTGTAATGATAATAATAATTAAAAAAAAAGTACAAGTAGGACAATATTTGCAGGCAGAGGTGGTATCTGTTATTTGATCAGCTCAGGTAGGTGGAAGAATTAGAAAAGTCTTTAGGTATAGAAACCTTTCTTCAGGTTAGAAAGGAGCAACAAAGCTTTAACACCTAGAATTGGGATTGAATAGTATATCCTGTTTTCACAATGTCTGTATGCAAAGCAGGGAGTTATCAATTTGAATTGTACTGAAAAGGAAGGCATCCTTAAGAAAATCTAGTATCAAATAAAAAAAGGAGTGGTTGTAATTGTGCATTTATTTTTAAATTTTTTTATTTTGCCCCAATAGCTTCCAATTTTGTCTCAATGGCTTCAAATAATCGTTTTTAAAAAGGGGCTTCTTGCTACTCTTTCATAGTACTAATATTTTCCTAGTGAAAGCTGCAATCTCAGCTTTTCCTGTTTAGGACTGGAACATATGCAGAGAAATAACAGTTATCTCAGAAAAAACTGTATGAATGTTTGTATTTTTATTCAGTAGAATAAAAAAGAACAACAGACAGTGGGAAAGTGAGAATAGTTCCAAAAGAACCAAATAAATAAATAAAGACATTTTTGCAAAATAACCAACCAAGCTTTTGAAAGAAGATTCTTGGATCAATATAAAATATTTCGATTTCCAATGAAAGATATTATTTAATTTGTAGTTTAGATAAATTCCCATCCACTTTTAAACTTTTTTTTTTTTTAGTCTTTCTATTGGTTTGTTTAATGTAGGTCACCACTTTAAATGAAAATATCACTTCAAAATGAAAAATCAAAAAGTTTAATTCCAAATATGTCAAAAAATCCTTAGGCAGTCTGCTGGTAGGCTGATAGACTCATACCACAATTTAACACGGTAACTAATAGTGTGTGACTGTTTATCTTCTTTTTGGTTTGTCTGTTTTAATCTCTTATGTCAACAGTCTTTTGCCATCTCTGTGAGATAGAAATGGACTTTTACTCTATGTTTCTAGAAAACCTTGCCTTTAAAAAAATGCTGTTGTATGTGTAGGCCTCTTTGAAATTATAGCCATGCATATGACTTGTTAGAAGTCTTTCAGTGGAACCTTTTCGGATGGAGACAGGTGATTAATCAAAAATGAAATATTTCTCAGAAATTATGAGACCGACAAAGTTGTGAAGAGGCACGTGTGGGTTTCAGAATCTGCTGATGGGTAAAGTTTCCACACAAAAGCTGTTTGTTCCTGTCCTTTAGCTTGTCTTTCCCTTAGACTACCAAGAGGATTGCTGGGGAACTGAGCCTGAAGGCTGCCAGCCCTTCATCAGCTCATATGGTAGATAAATAAACAACACTGTTAAACGTGTCATTCCCAGAGAGTGATGCCTATGCCTAGCGCCACATGGTACAAATGCTGCAAGTAGCCTATATCCGTGCTGTTCAGCCTCAGCCTCTCTGGAGAAGACCATGTCCACTTGTCATACGTCACTAAGGTACTTCTGAGCCCCTTAGGTTTGCCTGTGTCCCTCAAACACGATGTGCTAAACATGGGCTGACCAATAAGTCCAGAAAATTCCTGGCACTTAAGAGAAAAGATAGGATGGCAATAGAGTACATTATTTTGCAAAACTATCTTAATGCCAGCAGGACACACAAGGAAATGGCAACACAAGCACTACCTGAAATGACCTTTCTTAAGTGAAATATTTGCTTATGTCACAGCAGAACATCAGTAGATCATGAAAGCAAGTGGAACAGCATTAATTTTAAGCTG
>JAVJGI010000014.1:46891235-46913502 GCA_035590275.1 Ibycter americanus | reverse complement strand
ATTCCCAGAGAGTGATGCCTATGCCTAGCGCCACATGGTACAAATGCTGCAAGTAGCCTATATCCGTGCTGTTCAGCTTCAGCCTCTCTGGAGAAGACCATGTCCACTTGTCATACATCACTAAGGTACTTCTGAGCCCCTTAGGTTTGCCTGTGTCCCTCAAACACAATGTGCTAAACATGGGCTGACCGATAAGTCCAGAAAATTCCTGGCACTTAAGAGAAAAGATAGGATGGCAATAGAGTACATTATTTTGCAAAACTATCTGAATGCCAGCAGGACACACAAGGAAATGGCAACACGAGCACTACCTGAAATGACCTTTCTTTAGTGAAATATTTGCTTATGTCACAGCAGAACATCAGTAGATCATGAAAGCAAGTGGAACAGCATTAATTTTAAGCTGTACAGATGCACAGGCAAATACAAAGTCAGAGACAACAACACTGACACTGTAAGAAAAGTCCAAGCTGAAGACATAAAACCGAAAATACTCAAGCAACTTTCAAAGCTGAATTTATACCCATAAGGGGAATTTATACAGTGGATGTGAATAATATATTTGGAAAGCAACATCATTCATTATGCTATGAGAGGAAGTTCCCACTTGTTCGGTGTTAAAAATACAGTAAAATCCCAAAAGCAAGTGATCTAACCTGAGTTTCTAGACTAGCCATTGCAAAGTTCCCTTTGAGCAAAATCAGTGGAAGATTAAATTCTCTGCAAATGAGACAGTGAGTAATGCATTCAAAAAAAGCACTGCTGTAGAGAGAAACGATAGACATACTCACTTGTGTAGACACAGAATGATCAATAAATGTAGAAAAAGATAATAAGTTCTCTGCAAAGTAAATTTTTTGAGGGATGTCATTGACATTAAATATTTTTCTACCCTTGGAAACAGAACAGTATGTTTGTCTATATTAAATGTTATCTTTTGGAAAAATTAGCCACCATCTGGCTTGTATTTGGTAACAAGTTTTTTTCAATGAAAACAAAGTAAATGTTTTGATGGTAGGGACACTACTAAGATCTATGTAAATAGCATTTTTTTCCCTAAGGAAAGATAACCGAGGACCATAACCATTGAATCTGAGCAGTTCTGGAAGGACACGGAGGTATTCTGTTAAACAAAATTATCATTGTGTAACAAACAAAATAGAAAGTCCATCAAATAAGAATAACACTTTGGGGAAAGAAAAAGGACTGCAGTAAGATCAGGACCATCATGGCTTGCTTGACTGAACGGAGGAGGACCAGATACAAGAGTGTGGCCATTACAATGTGAAGTTGGGAATGAGATACAACAAAAAAATGGAACATACTTTAGTGCAGGAACCTCAGACCTTACTTGTCTACAGGTGCCTCCACAGGGTGTGGTTAATATAGTTCTCAGGCAGCAGGACAGGCAAAAATGCAAACCAGTGGTTTGTGCGTGTCTTACCAAAAACTAAGCACCCAAAAAGACAAATAATTTTGTTTATGGTCTTATGTTATAAAAAAGTACATGACTTTTCCTGATAAGGCCACAGGCAGCTGAAACTGCCATGGAAGTTAAAAGGGATCAATAAAAAATCCCCAAGAATACAGACAGGAATATTTTTTTTTGCAGTTATGCATGTATGATTTGGAAATTGAGTACCTTAAAACTGTTAATGGCACAATGTAGGTTACTGAACAAAACTGCCCTAGACCGGATTTTGCAGTCAGAGCATGCACCTATCAATCAGATAATGAGAAAAACAGAAGCAAGCAAATCTTTTCCTAACCTCCAATAAAAACATTTAGAGGCAGCCCTGCTGAAAGTAACTGGCTATGCCTCTGTTGCTAGACAAAAAAAAGACCAGGAACTGATCCCTGGTTTTTAAGCCACAGGGCAAGGACTTGCTTGCACATACAGTGCTCACCATGTGTCCTGTCAAACAGTGTGGCCACCATGTAGCTGCTGACCCTGATCATCTTCTCTGCCCATTGCAGTATTCCTTCACCCCTGAGTCTCGATGACTATTTCGAGTGCTTCTTGTAGGTTGAAGTGTCTGTAGATTGAGGACATTCTCACCATCATCAAACTGGGATTTTTACAGGATGAATTCAAGGAGATGTAGTGCCTTGGGGTATGGTAAGAGGACGTGGGTGTTTCTTTGTGTACAACACCAGGTGGAATAATATGGGATGTCTGTAGAGAGCAGAAGTTGCCAGACATTGTGCAGCCTTATCTGTAACACCTTTCAGAAGCAAGCCCTGGAGTGAGCTATCACCCAAACCACAGAGGAGGACTGACTTTGGCAGAACTAACAATGGGTGTTGTTTACCTGTGCTTCTGCAGCCCATGGAGGTTAGCAGTGGAGTAGATATCCACCTGCAGCCCATGGTGGACCCCACCCCAGAGCAGGTGGATGCCTGAAGGAGGCTGTGACTCACGGGAAGCCCATGCTGGAGCAGGGTCCTGGCAGACCTGTGACCATGGAGAGGAAGGAGCCCAGGCTGGAGCAGGTTTGCTGGCAGGGCTTGTGACGTTGTGAGAGACCCACACTGGAACAGTCTGCTCCTGAAGGACTGCACCTCATGGAATGAACCCACGCTGGAGCAGTTAATGAAGAACTATAGCCCATGGGAATGACTCATGTGGGAGAAGTTCATGGAGAACTGTCTCCCATGAGAGGGACCCCACACTGGAGCAGGGGAAAAGTGTGAGGAGCCCTCCCCATGAGGAAGAAGGAGCAGCAGAGACAGCGTATAATGAACTGACCGTAACCCCCATTCCCCATAGCCCTGCACTGCTGGACATAGGGAGGAGGTAGAGAATTCAGGACTAAAGTTAAGCCTGAGAAGAAGGGAGGGGTGGGGGGAAGGTGTTTGAAGATTTATTTTTTATTTTCTTATTATCATACTCTGATTTGACTGGTAATAAATTAATTTTTCCCAAGTTAAGTCTGGTTTTGCCCATGATGGTAACTGGTGAGTGATCTCTCCCCCATCCTTATCTGGACCCATGACTGTTTTCTTACATTTTCTTTCCCCAGCCCAGCAGAGGAGGGGAGTGATAGAGCAACTTCAGTGGGCACCTTGCCTCCAGCCAAGGTCAGCTCACCACATTACCTCAGCTTCAGTAAGGCACTTCACTGTCTCCCACAACATTCTCATGCTCGACCATTTGTCAATACTGGGGCCAATACTGTTCAATCTCTTCATTAATGACCCAATACTGGGACACAGTGCACCCTCAAAGAGTTCACAGATTAAAAAAAAAAATAAATGGGGTGAATGACTGACACACCAGATGGGTATGCTGCCATTCAGAGGGATCCTGACAGCTCGGAAAAGAATCTCATGAAGTTCAGCAAAGGGAAATGCAAAGTCCTACATCTGGACAGGAGTAACCCCAGGAATAACCCTCAGTATACACACTGAAGACCAACTGTCTGGAAAGCAGATTTACTGACAACTTCAGGGTCCTTATGGACACCAAATTGACCATAAACCAGCAATGTGTTCTTGCAGCAAAGGAGGCAGACATTTTCCTTAGACGCTGCATTACAAAGAGCGTTGCCAGCAGGTCAAGGGAAGTGATCCTTCCTTCCTACTCGGCACTGGGAAAGTTGCATCTGCAGCACTGTGTTCAGTTCTGGGCTCCCCAGTACAAGAAAGATATGGACATGCTTGAACTACTCCAGCAAAGGGCCATGAAGATTATTAAGGGGTAGAAAAAACTTTCATATAAATACCGTCTGAAAGAGCTGGGACTGTGCAGCCTGGAGAAGAGAAAGCTCAGGGCGTGGGGGTGTGGTGGATCTTATCAATGTGATACAAATATATATTGATATATCGATGATGAAAAGGAAGCCAAACTCTTCTCAGTAGTGCCCAGTGGTAGGACAAGTGCCAATGGGCACAGGCTAAAAAACCTGAAATTCCATCTGAAAGCAAGAAAAAACTGTTTTACTGTGAAGCTGATCAAACACTGGAACAGGTGGTCTAGAGAGTGTGTGGGGTTTCCTCGGAGGTATTCAAAACCTGACCGGACATTGTCCTGCACGACCTGCTCTAGGTGACCCTACTTGAGCAGGGGGTGTTTACTAAATGATTTCGAGAGCTCCCTTCCAACCTAAACCACTCTGTGATTCTGCGACGCTTTGAACTGACCCAAAACCAGACAGGGAGTGAGCAAGCAGTTGAGCTCTGTGGACAATCAGGGTTTCATTAGGGGCTTCAGTGCCTGAGCTAGCCTTTTTCTTAGCAATATAGGTGAACCCATTATACAAATAGTCTTCCTTCGTATTCCAGAAAGGAGGGACATGAATGTCAGCGAGCTAATTGCCCAGCAAGGTACCTGAGGGCAGCAGCTCCAATTTCAGACAACTGTGCCCTCAGACATGACATAACTTGAACTAATCCAGCTATAACTGTCTAAAAAAGATTAGGACTGATGGGGAAACCATGCTACAGTACACAGCACATCATGCCACATCTAAATGGCAGATGGATGTTTGCCATAATGTTTTCTGGTCATGCCATGGAACCTGCTGGAGCTCACAGTAGCTTCATTACTGCTTAGGTAGGTTTCCCTTGCAGAATCTGGCTGTGGAGAGGTAACCTTCTTTGTGATTGTGGTTGCTACTTTTCTTTCTACCACAAGGGTGATATGACGGAGGATAGAGCTATGCTAGACAATGAGATGTGTGCTGCAGAAATGTTTGCTGGCTCCTCCAAATTAAGAAATCAAGAGTCCATGAGCTACTCAGTCTATAAGTCCTCCCTTTTATTCTATTTATCCACTCATTTTCCATTTGGATTTCCCAGTAAATGATGATGGAGATCCTCTGTTAACCTGGCTATTTGGTTTGTGCTTCCTATCCAGCCACCAAATGTGTGCAAAGTCCAAAATCAGACATGCCACAGGCTGCCTCTTGTTCCAGAGGGGATTTGGAAAGGGAACCCAGGTCGTTTATAAGTCTGTTGAACTTTTAGTGATAATTGCTAGTTACTGTTATTTTTGTGTTTCACTAGGCAGAACAACTGTGAGGGAGCAGGGATGTAAGAAACACATTTATAACACAGTAGTTTCATCATTTTCACTGCTGGTGGAACAGCTTGCTAACAATTTTCACTCAGGAGTGACCAATTCACTTTCAAAGAGCTTAAATTGTCCATTTTTCTCCAACTAGTGACTCTGAATTTTATTTGTATGGCTGTACACTGTACCATTAAAACATGGGCTATCCTTCAATTAAATACCCAGTTAAAGCCTTCATACTCAACGAACTTTTTTAACGGGAGCTGAATTGGAAGTTCCCAAGCTACTTTCTGTGACCAAAGATCCACAAGCACTTCTATTTTTTCCCTTTTTTTTTTTTTTTCCAGATCACAAAGTTTTCAGTGTTCTTAGAAGAAAACTAGAAATATCTTAAAGAAAATACTGGGTAATACCTGTTATTTTGCCAATCAAGGACTCACACTGTGAAGCTATTACAACGAGCAAGTTGAAAACACTTTGAAGAAGAGACGTAGGCTCTGATTGTACTCATCCATGCTGTCTGCAAGCAGAAGGCGATTTGACATGTCAAAGAGGCTGGGGAAAAAAGTAAAGATAAATTTCCACACCTATTTTTGTTTTATTTCTCTTTTCAAAATGAAATAATGGAAATTACAGCTTTTATAATTCAGAAGGAAGTTTCCTAGAAACAGGTAGGCAATTAGTTTGGATGAAACAGTCCTTAGTAGCAAAGAAGAAAATGGATTTAAGCCTCCAGAATGTAAAGAAGCATATTCATGAAGAATTCACTGAATTGTACAGTCTAACCCATCACTGTCAGAGTTAATCAATGTTACTACTGTTTATTTTTTCAGTTATCATAGCACGGAACAGCAAATGCTCTATGTATTTTAGAGAGCAAGCACAACTAGGCAGTTATTAACCAGTGTTATTGTGTCTAAATCTGAGCTGAAGATAAACAAATGTGTTAGAAAATTCCATGTTGGAGCTGCTAGTGTGCAGACTTCAGTATCAAGTGTAATAACCAATGTGTAACAGGAGAAACCATGAGTATGTATATTTTTAGAGCTATAGGAATGTTTTGAATTCAGCCTGACTGGACTACATCAAAAATACTCTCAGAAGGATGTTATTAAGTTATTTATGAACTCATGGTGTTAATGATTTATTTTAGTCAAAGCAGGTGAGATGCTGTATTTCAGGGCATAACAAATGAAATACTTGGGTTATGAAACTTTACATTCTCTTTCCAGCAAAGTTGTCTGACTGTAAGAAATAACTTCTCGTATTGAGAGTTACATTTGTGAGGCTAATTTTGTGGGGGGGAAAGAAAGAAAATGAAAGAAAATGAAAAAGGAAAGTTGAGTAAAAAAAAACCGTGAGCATCTGTAATATATTTTTAATGTAAAAATCTTATTTCTCAAACCTCTGATCAAGAAACTATGTTTCTCACCTACAAACCGAAGTTAAAAAAAGGCAAAGGGAACAGTCAGAGACTTCACTGCTTGGTATGAATAATGAAATCAGAATACAGCCTTGTGTAAAACCAAATTTTATGCAAGAAATGTCACTGACACTGGACAATAAAGAAGCTTGCAAAGACATTAATGTGAATTAATGCCAAAACTTATGTACATAAGACAAACTATTCTTAGTACAGGTTCAAAAACCACCTTCAGCAACAGCTCAGTTTCTTATACAATAGGAATATGAGGGAAGCAGCCAATTTGTACTTGGGGTGTAGCTGAAAATGCAGAACGGGTCAAACAAAACATAAAATCTATTTGCAGAAACTTACGAAACTTGACCAAGAACTTTATAATTTAGTCCTGTTTGTTTTAGAAGAGAAAGTGTATTTCCTGACTCAAGAAAGATGGAAGTTGAAGAGAACAAAATCCAATTTTCTTCCCAGCGCATGGTCATCCAACTTTATCTGAGAAGTCTCTGTCAAGAAAATTTTGAGAACCCTCCAAGAAACTTATTTACTGCACATTCAACTTCTGAACAAGATGATGGGTTGATGGGAACTGGACAAGCGCACAGACCACCATCTGTGTCAAGTGACAGGGGCACAGCCACCCTCACCATACCAGATGACAGGATTTGCCCCAAAGTCAAGCCTGGAGATGTGGTGGGAAAATCCGTGGCAAGTAGCTGATGTATGTCACAGTATTTCTTGGGGAAAGGGAAGCTGTAGGGTGGCACAGTCCCCAGGGACTGGGTGACAAGTGATAGGGGGTGGCAGAGGAGTTAATGTAGTCCTGAAGGTCCTTAGCCTTCCTCTGCCTCACCCCAGATACAACAGCAACAGAAATAGTGGTTACTAATGTATGAGAGAGAGGCCAATGTAGCGAGTGTATTTATACATTCACAGGAGAGAGAAAACTGGGATAAAAAGACCTTTGGTACTAGCCAGTACAGACATTTTTTTTACTTCTGCTCTTTGCCATTATTTTCCCTTTGATGTTATATATATATGTCCAAAGTGTGCAGTGTATGCACTGTTTCCTTAACACATAAAGGCATTGCCAAGCAACACTGTAATTGTCAATTTGGTTTGGCAAACCTGAATCCTGCATTCATCTGTGACCATTTCCTTTTTGTCCTTTTAATCTGCTGCAGAATTCGTGGTTTGAGTCAGTTCTGAAGGTGTCATTTCTCATTTTGAGTATCTTTGCGTGATCCAGCCCTGCACGATGAGTGGCACAGTCTATTGCCTGGTTTGCCTTACGTGTTCATTCACCAAGGTCAAAGAAGCTTCAGTCATATTCCCATCCCAATGTTGATGCAATGTTCAAATATTTGGATTTAGGCCCCAAGGCTGCAATGCGATGGACACCTGGTGTTTGATACAGAGTTCCACTGTTTACCTCAGGAAATAAAAACGAAATGCACAATTTTATGAGTAAGTTGCTTCCCCCACCACCAAGGAGCTGAAATGGGTTAATCCGCCTGCTGTTGTTTGGTGCAAATGGAAAGATCAGTTCTTACAGTTCCTTTGTCATTATTGCAGTTTTGTGAATGTGTTGCCGTGTAAGGTGCTTATTCTTTTAACCTACAGACAAATACATCACACTCTTATTTGTGCATGATTTCTTTGGTTTAGGATAAGAACACATGCACAATGATTCTTTTAAGGACAGTATTGGCCACAGTAAATTCTGTGGAACTGTGTTGCACTTTAGTATTTAAATCTTGAATGATACCTGTCTCTTTTTAAAAAATCTATTTATTCACCTTTCTTGTGAATGAATCCTAGAATAGTTTTTCTATCAAAATTTATATTCAGTTAATATTTTTCATATCTTGCAGATAAAGACAAACATTTCCATTCCCTCAGATAAGTCCTAGACAGTAGGAAATCACGTCAGTGTTTTGTCTGTGATGTTTTGTCTATTCAAACACCTACCGCTATAAAACTGCAGGAAAACAGCAGTTTTCTGTAAGAATTCAACTTAAATTCAAAACTGTGGACAAGGCTGTCCTAGATCATACTGAAGGTGCTTGAATTCCAGCCTTCTCTGTCATATAAAAATAGGAATAAATGTCAACATTTCCATTAATTTTTTATAAGGCAAGTATTTTTATCAGTTATCTATATGCTTTATTGCCCACCAGTTCAGCTATCGTAGATACTCTGCTGTGGCCTGATTTGTTCTGTCATGCTCTATTTGTAGTCAGCTACAGCTATAAAAAGCTGATGGGCACTGCTAGCAAGTCAGCACAAAAGGTCTTTGCACACATTTAGTCCCATTGTTTTAAAGAGCTTTCCCACTAAGAATGCACTTTAGGAGAGACTTTTACCATGTATAATTGAATAGTAATTAGAAATCCATTGCTCCACAGAAGTATTTCTCTCAGTTGTCAAATTAATCACCAATAACCTTCCACATTGTTCTGCCACATTTCAGTAACTGAGCAGTTCTGAGCCAGAAATTAATTCCAAAATAAATATTTTTTTCTTTTTGTCCATGTTCAAGGAACTGAATCAGGAATGGATTTCCACAGCCAGACCAGATGCAGCGCTGAGCTGATCTCCTTCCTTCTGGGCTGACCCTTGCAAAGCTGCATTGTGTATACCCAGGCATGGAGTGTAAGAGGGGAGTAGACTGACACGCTCTTTTTCCTTCCTCCAAATAACACGCCACACTATTTAGAGGTGTACCAGAACGCAGCCAGACAGAGGAGTCTGGCATGCATAGACTAAGGCTTCTGCAGGTCAGTGCAGTAGTCATTTAAACTCAGTTTTTTGTAAAGAAAAGAATGATGTTCTCCATCTTACACCTAGTACAGGTCTGATATGATAGACCAATGATGAAAACTGTGAAGAGAAAAATAGGAGGGGGTTGGGGCGGGGGGCAGTGTCGTTGCAGTTCTTGCCATCTGGTGACACCTCATTGAAGGCATGAGATAAGAAACAAGAGAGATCATTGTGACCTTTTTTTATCACATAGAGTTGGGAGGATGTTTGCTACCACTTACCTGGTGGCTACATATCAGATATTTCTCAATGTCTGTCTTGAAGCAAACACACCTTTTTATGATGTCTTTGTCACCTTACTTTGGATTTATATGCAGTCTCCATGGAGCCTGAGAAGCAAACGGATGTGAACAGTCTTGACCAACAGGTGAGCTAAACAAAGATGATGCCACAGCAGAAGGACAGCATTGCTCCCTGTACAAATAAGCACACGCAGAGCAGTAGAGAAGAAAATAGGAGCCATGAAATTTGTGATGGAGAGCAGCAACCAGTTAAAGTTAAAACAGACTAAACAAGGGGAATGGACAGGAATGAGAATCAGAAGAAGGAAGGGAAGGGAAGGGAAGGGAAGGGAAGGGAAGGGAAGGGAAGGGAAGGGAAGGGAAGGGAAGGGAAGGGAAAAGGGTAACATTTTTATTTTAGGAGCTTTCTTCAATACAATTTCTGTGTAGCTTGGCAAAAAATTGAGAAACTGAAGGGGAAAGGATAGACACCTACTATTCTGATCCCTGCTTCCAAGGCAGTTTTCTTTTTGATCCACTGATGATCTAATATAAAGTGGGTGCACACTGCAGTTAGCTGTGTCCAGCTAGGCTCCACTAAGAGCTTTAAGGGCTCCACATGCTCTTTGGATGAAAGAAAGATGCTAAATAGCATTTCTGTTCTGTTGTCAGTTTGCTGTCAGTGTGCTAACCACCCAGCATCTCCCTTCTTCTGTCAGCACGCTAGACACTCAGCTAATCAGCAACACATGGGCAGTGTCATTATGTCAAATGAAAGTAATCACTGGTTCGATGAAATCTCATTTTTCATTTTCTTGTCCAAGGGGTTTGGGCAGTATTTGAGTGTCTGTCCTCCCCAGCTTGAATCCCAAACTGCTTGAGATGACAGACATCCATTTCCTAGCAACAGCAATCCAAGCATTTGCAGGTGAATAACACCAGGAACCACAGCAGCTTTCAACTAGGTAGTGGGGCTTAGTGGCTTAGTGAATTTAGATGCCTACAGGAGTAAGCAACACTGGGAATTGAGTGGCTTTTAGGAACCTAAGTCGCAGCATAAGCAGGAGTTTGCAAACCAGTTCCCACTCAGTATTTTTATCATCTGATAACCTAAATGAAGCAATCCAACTACCTACAGCAGCAGACTGATTTCATTATTCTGCCACCTTCTGTATCTCCCTAACAGACAGTATTCACCAGCTTTTGAGCTTAGAAATACCTATGAAAATGCCTAAATATATTTTCTGCAGCTGCACTTAAAGACCAAAGTCTGACAGTGTGGGTCTGCAACACTCAGTTAGAATGTAGCTGGTATAACTGTATTTCTTTTCCCATAATTGTGAACCAGTGATTATTTCAAAGTCACATTTTGAATAGAGTATTGAAGCATTACTGCAGAACTAGACAACAGCAGTCACCTTATTTGACACATTTTAATGCTGTCGCAATAGCTGATAAGACACAAGAGAGGGAGGGAGGGGACAAGGGGGAGAAAGACATGCCAAGGAATGAGCAGCAAGTGCTTGCACAAACCTTTCTTTCAGTTCAAGTATGTAGAGTGAGATAAATGGTCAAACTGCAGACATACTGTACGCAGCAGGAGCCAAAAGCTGCTCCCCGGATTGGCAGCTCCAGAAGCCATCAGGACCGGATCCTCTCAGCAATTACCAGCTCGGAAATGTCCTTCCATTGATTGTGATGGACGTAAACCAGCTGCGACTCAATAGCGAGAGCACAGAAGGAGGAAGAGCCAGACAGCAGGACACAAACAGCACCAAACACTGGGACCAGCTGCAGCCTGCAGGTCACACTTCCATGTCAACAAAAAAATGTTATTTAATATTTGCCAAACGCTGAAGTAATTCATCACAAGGTATAAGTGGATCTATAACGTCTGAGATTGCCCAGTGAAGATTAACTGGACATACCGCACTTCCAGTGCAGGGACTTACATGGGAAACAAAATAGCCTGAACCTCGTAGGCAAGGCACTTATTCATTCTCTGCAGTAGCAGGGTTCCCATGCTGGTCAGCCTCAGCCATGTAGTTTAGGAAACGCTCATGCCAAAATATTTGTATGCATGAAGGACAGTGCTAAAACAGGACAGTGCCAACCTGTCAGAATTCAGCTGATGTGAAAGTCTGATCAAATGCACACAGCTGCCTTCATCTAATCTAGAGCCTGTATAGGACAAAATTACTGTGAATCACCAACTGAGAGTGAAAGAGCTTGATTATTTTTTAAACTTAGAGATAAACTGGCAACGGACGGTTCGCTGCTGGAGGGTGCCTCTAAAAATATCTGCTTTCCCCTGCAGACGGACTTCAAATGGACACTGGGCTTCTTGCCTGCAAGAGGTGGCACTTCCAGAGAGGGAGAATCACAGCAAGCTGCTTACACTCACATGCTGAACTTGCTGTGCACCACTCCAAGTTTTTACAACAAAACCAAGAAAAAGTTTTAAAATATGCAGTACAGAAGGAAGTCCCACAAGAACTTTATAGAGAGAAGAAATTATACCACATATCCCAAAGCAGAGATGAAAACAAAAAAGGCTGGAAATGGTTTGCAAGTTTGGGTTTGTTACTTTTTAGCACAGCTAACACAATCTATAGCTGTCTCAATTGTGTCTAAAAAGCTAATAAATATTAATTCAACACAAAGTGTCATCCAGCAGTTGTAACAACTGGCATTTCTGTTCCCTAACCTCTGATTGCCTGCATCCCAGTTGGACTCCAATACCGCCAGACATTGCCTCAGGTCGAGAGCAATACTCAGGTAGTGACTGTGGAGAGACAGTTCTGGCAGGGACTGCAGTACTGTCCTTGGTATTGTACATCGCAGTACCAGTTCTTCCGTCAGACCGCAGGGGTGAGTTCACGTGCCCTACTGCAGGTGTCTACATCTTGGATAGACAAGTCTGAGTACAGTAGACAGAAAGAGGCAAAACAAAACTCAACATTTGAGCAAAACCTCTCACCTGACCCCAAAACATGTTTTGGTTTGGTTGGGGTTCTTTTCCCCACAATGTTCCTTCAATAAATTTTAAAATGATCTGTTTCTACTGAGACTAAAGTTCAGCGCTGACAGCTGGAAAGTCTGGTACAGCTTTTTCCTCTGTACAGATCCAGTCAGCACTGCTGGAGAAGTGTTACCAGAACCATTTGCTTAGAATGAAGAGGGAGAAGGACATGCCTGTCTGGTTTTCTTTTTAATTTTTTTTATTATTTATAAGAGTTCTTTCATTTTTCCAAAAGCAGTACCATGGCTTGTCAATACACATCTATCTGAAACTGAAACCCTAACAAGCAAGAATTCAGGGATATCCAGCCAGCAAAATTTCAAGTTCCCTTCTGATAAAATTCCGTCTTTCAACACCTTTTTTAAGAGTTAGTTTTGCACTGGAGTAAAAGAGAGGTGGCAAGGAGTAAAAGAGAGGTGGCAAGGAACATTTCCTGCTGTATTGTCAAAGAAGAAAATGTAGCTAGCAATATGGTGAATTTTAATTCAATTTGATGTAAAATTGAAAGAAGCATACCTTTTTTCTTTCTTAGAAGCAGTCGGTGATGTCCTGCATGTCTATATGACCCATTATACTTAGCAACATCCGTTCAGGGTAACGTAGCTGCCTAGCTGTATGTAACAGAAACTGGTTTAGCCACAGCACAGATATATTCTGCCCTGGAAGTCAGATACATTAGTTAATAAGCGAAAGGATGAAGGAAGAAGCCTGACAAGAAACTTCCAAGTGATGTTGTCAGGACAAGGACATGTCTCAGCAGGATTCCAGCAAAAGAAACCGCCAGCGAGAGAGAAAACTCCCTGTGTAACATGCAGGGGTTTGCTACAGCCAAAGCTTTCATCATGACAGAGAGGAGCGGAGCAGAGCAGGACTTCGCCCTGCCTGGGGGAGATGTGAACTTCTGATCATTAATAAAAGAAGGATAACTGTCAACTGATGAAATCAATTTCCTTTATCACAGCTGGTGGGCTCACAATTAGCAAAGCTTAGGGCGATTATAGGACTTAAAACTCTTCCCTTCTAGGTTTTGTGGGTTTGTTTAGGTATTACTTTACCTTACTGTATTACCCCAGCACTTTTCAGGCTGAAATGACTTTTCAGGCTGTGTGCTGAGGTCTCTGTCCTGCAAGATGATCTGTGCAGTCGAAACAGAGAAGTTTGTGCACAGGTGAGGGGCTGCACTGGGGATGGGGCTCCCTGGGATGAGGGTGTTTGGGCTGCCATGGCCACGGGGGATGGCGGAGGAAGCCAGCTGCTACCCAGAAAAGCAAGCGCTAGCTGAAAGAAGGGATTGACCTCTGAATTCACAAAGGTGAGAAGAGATTTTTAATTGACAAACAGAATGGAGAAGGGATTGATTTTAACCCCCCTGACATCTGAGAGTGCGGCGCAACACCACCCAAAATCAGCAGCAGCCTGTCCTGGGGAAGCCTGTCACAAGATTTGGGACTGTCATTCCTGTTCAAAGTTCCCCATGCAAAAAAAAAAAACCAAACCCAAGCTGGTCTTGATTTGTCTTTTTTAGAAAGACAAAAGTATAAACAGGTGATGTTTCATCCTGGGTAATTCATGTATTTCAACACTTTGAAAGAATATATAGCATTATTTATACTCTTTGCATTGGCGATGTGTACTTACAGCATCCAAATCACCTCTGAGGTGTGCTGTGCCGTGCACACACGCCTTAAAAGCCAGTGCCCCCCCCTCACCAGCCCGTGAAGGAGTTTCTAGTGAAAATAAACACAACAGACAAAAGGTGTGAAGAGAAACTGCAAATACGGGGCTGAAATGTCCTTGTTTGTAGCAAGGCAGTTGCTCTGCAGCAGGGGACACACCGATGTGAACTCTACCCAGACACATCATTGCTCAGCTCCACCAGCTTTTCCCAGATCTCAACCCACTGCTGAAGCTGGGAAGCAGTTCTTCAAAACCTGTCAACCCTCTTCCCTTCCCTTCAAAAGGCGGACTGAAAAGACTGTCCACTTCTATCCAATAATACAATATTTAAGGCACAGTTCTGGTTTGTGGGAAGTGGAGGAGAGCAGGAGGAAAAGGAAGGGAAGCTCTGCCTTGCCTTCAACATCTTTGTCTCAAGGCACCATCAAAAATCTGCACAAATGGAGTCACAGGTGAACCTAACTCACTAGGAAGGTAGCTCAGTTCGGATGTGCCTGCATTAGGTGGTGGAGTGTCCCAACACCGGCATTCTCTCATGAATCCACATTGTAGCCTTTCTGGTTTCTTGTCCCCACAAGAAAAAATGGGAATAAAAAAATTTCTCGTTCTGCAGGGTGTTCTGAACACAAATACACAAAAGACCAAAGATGCTCAGACGCCGTATTAAGGGAATCATCCTTCTGTCCTGTAAGTATTACTTTAGCAAAAAGCACCTGACTGGTAGTAAATTTAAGATGGGTTTCTTTCCAAGTACAAAAATAAAAAAGTACAAAATTTGTGTACAAATACATTTTAGCAGAAAACTCAGCATACGTTGTCCTTTCAAAAGATCCTTCTCTGTGCTGAGTTTTTAAAACTTCCTCAAAAAACAGTAACCTGCCCTTCACCACCACCACCACCACCACCCCCTGGACTCTTACCCAGAGTCTCCACCATGTGCCTAACTAATCAAAGTGTTGTGTTATGATTACCATAGCGACTGCAATCCAACAGCTGCCTTGACATTTCATCTTCTGCTGCTTTTAAAATGCTTTCTTTTTGCCAAGGAAAACTTTTCTCAATTATTTAATTTTTTTTACTACACACTGTTCACTCCACTTACAGAATAAACATTTAGAATAAAAATCAGTGGAAACTGCCTTGGTTCTAACCACACATTTTGCTAATTGCTTTTATTCTTCTCTGAAGTAATTTTAAGGATTTCTGAGGCTGTACGCTAAAAAGCTTATGCTTTATTTTGCAGTTAAACTGATGATTGTGCACTACTGGGTGGGATGGTGAGCCACCTCCAGCCCCAGGTGCAAGGGCAGCTGCCCAGCCCTACCCAGCCTCCTTACGGGGAGACACCAAGCCCATCCTCAGGCTCCTAGGCACTCAAACCTAGCCATCCCGCTCTGTCATCTCCCCGTTTTGCTGCTCACTCTCCCACTAACGATTTCAGCTCTCAGCTCTGTCAATCACACACACTTCCTATGGAGCTTTAAGACTGTCACCACTTCTGTCTTTTGAGGAGGTGAGGAGATAAGACAGTAGAGAATATGACTAAATATGCCTTTTTGCTCTCGCCCTAAAAGAGTGAAGGTTGTGCGTGGTGAAGCACCTGGCTGGTGTGGAAGCCCCCAGGCAGGGTTTTGGGGATGCTGAAGATGGTGCAGCCATGGAAGGCCACAGTCCCTTGACAGTGACACAGCCATAGGGTCTAACACCTGAAGTTGCTGCGTTTCATGTACAGACAGGGATAAGAAAGCACTGTTCAGATTTTAAGGGTATACAGATGAACTTTGCTAACTGATAATTCATTTCACTGCTACTCATTTCACAAATAACAAGCAGTGTTTAATTAGCTAAGCTTGTCACCCCCTTTCTTTTCCAGAAAGAGGGAAGGGCATAACTTTCCTTTGAGCAGCCTGGGAGGAGTGAGAAAGCACCTTCTCTGCAACCTTTCAAAGCGCTTGCCCCCGAAATGCTTTCCCATCCTACTCTGCACTCAAGCATGTCTCAGGTAGTCCGGTGCCAGAAAGGTGTGGGCTGGAGACATGCTGGGGCACGGAGGTGTGTGCAGGACATACTGGAAAGAGATCGACTCAAAATTACAGCAGGCTGGATCATCTGCAGCTTGACCAAGGTAGGACATGTGTGTGTGGGGGGGTGTCTGTCTGTCTGTCTGTCTGTGAGCCATTCAGGTTGAGAAGGATTAGGGTTTAAAATGAAAGATTTAAACCACTTTTTAACTTTTTTTCTTTAATTATCAGATACAATGGCAAATTGAAATTAACAACCCTCCTCTGAAAATCACCTATGTTTAACATGAGGAAGAAGGAAAACGCCTTCAGAAGCAGTCAGCTTCCTGTCTTATGCTTTTGAAATCTAGCTGATGGCTCACAGAACGGATCTCAAATATGTATATATATAATCCCCACAGCTAAAAGTCATCTATTTTAAAAGACAAGTGTTTGCTCACATGAGGAACATTGTACTCAAGCGTTCAGTCTTTGTGATCCATATGGATTTCATCAACTTGTTTGCCAGGAATTTAGGAAAAACAAACTTTATTCATGTTCCTTAGAGAAATGAATTCAGTTCGTGGACTGTGTAAAAAGAAATACAGCTTGGGAACAAAAAAGCCCAGGGCATTCCTGGAACTGGAAGGCCAGAGAGCCAAAATAATTGATCCACTTAATATGTGAAACAAGTGACTTGGAATGGCATCTTCATCAGCACTGGAAGTACACAGTTTCAGTTTAGCAAGTGATTTCATGTCACATCCCATAAAGGGCCCCCAAACATGATGTGCTTTCACAAGCCCCCTTGGAACCAGGCACTCCCATTGCTCTGAGAGCAGCATTAACTCCAAATCCTGGGTTCCCTTTTCTGCTCTTCCTTTGACCTGAGAATCCCCAAAATCCTCTTTTCTGGATGGTCCCTCTGTTGTTGCAGAAATTGAATTGCATGTACTTTCTACATTGGGCAGGGGATGGAAGAGGGAACCTGCTCTCCAAACACAGATCCAAACCCCCATCTTCTCAACCCCCTGCCTGGTCTCCTGGTCACCACACAAGCACCATGTCCCTTCTTTCCTGATCTCCCCTGGGTCTCAAGATTCGTGCTGTCTTCATGTAGACATGGACAAGCTTCAAGAGAAGACTGGAGGTTCTTCCACCTCCCCAGCTTTGCTCCAGAGCACCACAACAGGACATTTTCTGAAGACAAGGTAGAATTCACTGAGTTTCCCTGACACCTGGGTTTTCTGCTTCCCAGGCTGGAACTGTTTGGAATAGGTTGACTCTGTTGTACACTTGAATGAACATAAAATCCAAGAACTTGCCACTGTGATGATATAAGAAGAGGAAGGCTAACAAATGTTAAGAGTCTTGAAAGAGCGGGAGGGAGCTGCCAAGACCAAGCAGTGCATCAGTTCACTTTCTGTCTGTCCATCCTTCCACAGATCTACCCCAGGAGGTGTAAATGCCTTGTTCTTCCAAATATGAGCACCTACTGCTACTTAAGACATGCTTGAGATGTACTATTCTTCTGTGTCTTTGAGGAGTTTACTCCCAGTAAACACTTTTTTTTTCATGCTCATTAACTCTTCTGTTTCTTGCAATATTTCTAGACAGGAAAAAATGAAGATTAGTCTCATTTGATGTTATATGTTTGGATGGAGAGAAAAAAACAGCTTCAAAAGAACCTTTTCAGCTATCGTAGATCTCCAACTTAAAGATGGGGTATATAATCCACTAGAAGCACATGTACCTGGAGACTAATCTTCTGGGAGCTAAAGTTAGATGAAATCAAACTTATACCAATTACTTTCTACCTTGTCTTGGTATATCAGTTTGTGCATAAAGAATTTAGTTCTGTAACCCTAGGTTTGGGTTTCTAAGGTTGAAGAAAACCTGTGGAGCTCTACATAATTTATCAGTATTGTGTTTTCTGTATGAGAAAGAACAGGAGGTTTCTGGAAGATGTGTTAACATACATTGCTACTGCAAACAGAGGCATTTATCCCTGATGACACTTACTTTAAAAATACAGTCTAAGGCAGGAAATATATACTCTGATTCATTCTTAAAGCAAATAATTATACAGATTAATCTCTATACTGCCCAAATTTAAATAGCCAACCTAAAACTAATGCATTGCAGATCTTTATGGTTGTGACATTATAATATGGTATCTCATCAGCTTTTAAAGGAAGCTGTATTACTGCTTTGTGAGAGGTTTGTTACATTGGATTAAAGTTGCATTAGAACCCTTTCAGTAAATCAAATGGCATTACTCACTCATATAGCATTCTTGGCGAACCTCAAATAACATTTTTAATACTTAGGAACTACAAGACAGAGCCAGACAGTGATCTGATGTTCAAAACAGGACTAGGCATCTTACTCCAAAATTGCAGCAGAGGGGGGGGGGGAAAAAGTCATTAGGTTGTTAAGCCTAAAGGCACCTACTTTTGGTAAATGTTACTATGTACCCTTGCATCCTGACCACAGTAGATTAATTTAGCCTTTCCTTCACATGTTACTGTTGAAAATAACTTGTGAAACCACAATTATTCTTCAAACGATGCTGAGAAAAACATCCATAGCTGATCTGTTCTTAGAAAATGAACCTGATGTATTTTAAGGGTGCATGTGGGACCTGCACAGCCTGGTAGTGGTAGGGAGGGACTGTCCCCTTCTGTCCCTGGCTGGAAAGGCCCCAGCAGTGTTCCCTCCATCCCTTTCTCTGAGCAGTGCAAAGGGACCAAATCACATGAGCAAATCCATGGTTACCCCTGCTTAGCATTCAGACGATGGCACTTGGCTTGCCCTTCTCATGGCAACAACCACCCTCAAATGCATTCAACTCCTTGGCTGTCCATCTCTTCAATGAGTCTTCAGGTGGCTCTTGGATACGCGCTAAGAAAGTGAAACATCCTGCGCGTCATGGGTTAATTTTTATGCCGATGATGATTGTAGCTGTTTGCTTTTTAAACAAATGCCTGATATACACTGTAACTGGCTGAGTGCACAGCCAAAAACAGACCACAGGAAATCTCTTTGACAGCCAGGAAGGCAGAATTGTTAACATGGGTCTGCATCACACTAAAAAAAAAAAAAAGAAGAAGAAAAAAAAACACCAAGAAAAAAAAGGTTGTGAGATCTCAAGGAGAAAAGTTGATGCTTACAAAAAAACCCACAAATGGCTGGTTTCTAAGAAGAGACATCTGTTAGTAGCACAGGCATAATTAACTCTTTCTATTTTATCTGAAGGATTATTGTGGCTTTTCACCCAAGTTTTTTTTTTCAACGGAAGTAAAGACGACTGTGTAACACCAAGCAAATAAACCAGCCTAATATAAAATTCTCGCTGGAGATAAGAAAGCACGCTAGGTTATTTATTGCTATATTTTTATATTTTGTTTCAGTTCTCCTTTGATCTGTGTTAACACAGGCATTAAACCGACAGCTTAGGTCACAATATGTACTACGATATTGAAAGCCAGTCATGTATAAGGGAGTATCAAATTGTTCATTTAGAGCGAGTTACAAGTTTCAGTTAATGCAGTTCTCCGGAGTCTAGATCCATCCATAAGGATAAAATGTTTACTGACTTTTTTAAAAAAATCGGTAGATAGAGAAGCTGTGTGTACTCCCGTTTTTTAAGGTATAAACATCTGCAGCAGGCACCGGGGTTGATTGTCCTTCCAGTTACGGTGGTGTAACAAGAGTTGCTTCACAGACGGCAGAGGAATTTCAGCAGTAAATGAAAAAAGAATAAGGCTCATTGTGCTTTTAATTTTGTTTCATGTAGGCAAGAGGGGAGAAAATTGATTTTAGTCCCAGCCTTTTTTTTCTCATACATGTCACTGATGCATTTTCAACCCTTGGAGAATTGGTGAATGTGGGAATACAGGCTCTAATACAAAACACTTGGCCTGTTTTCAGTTCCTAACACATACTCCAGAGTTCATGTTATGGTTATCAGAAAGAATCTATGAAAAATGAAGCTGCACACAACTGCAGACCATCAGCATGGCTTAACCCCGTCAGGCAGGGATGAAGCAGGAAGTGCTTTGTGACACTGACTGGCAGAAATACAAACTGATGAAGAAAACACGCGGCAGGAAAGAGGGTCTTAGACGGTGAGTTAGAGCCGAGGACATTAACTACAACTATACTCTGCCAGGGCCAAGATCAGAGGAGCTTGACATACTTGTTAAAGGTTTCATCAAAAGGATTAGTTCCAGCAGCTTTTTTTAACCTTTCTTACAACACAATTTACCCAAAGGTGGCCAAGGGCAACAGGGGCTGCCCTGTGAGATAACATTTTTAATTGTACAAATGCCATTCTTGATGTCATAATCCTGAGGTTAATGCAGTTGCAGGTCCCGAACAGATGTGCTATAGGCTGCCCGTCGTATGGAGAGGTGGCCACGCAGACAGCTAAAATGGCCACAGTTCAGTGACGAATTAAGCAACTGCCCTGGCTGTTTTCCTACATTTCACCCATGTACTTTTGCACCCTATTAAATAGTCTTAGCCCCTACGTAAAGCAAACAAACAAACAAACAAAAAAATTTCATACAATGTATTACCAAGGGTCAACAACCAAGCACAGCCACTGCCTAACGGGACAGCTCAGGGACGGGGCAAGGCGGTCTGTGAATGAGGGGAAGGAAAAGGGGAAGAGCCTAGAAAACATCTGCACACCACCAGGCTAAATCTTACACCTCGTTGTACTTTGGCGGTACTGATTAATGAGAAATATGTTTTAAAAAGAGAACCTTGACATCCTCTGTTTAATTCAAATACACCTGCTAGATTTTAGCAGAGATCATATTTTCCACATGGGGAGAATTTATTGATGGGTTTGCAGATGCCATATTCTCTTCTTCCTGAAGAAAAAATATTTCTTACAAGAGATGTTCACACCACACAGTTCAGAGTAAAGTTTTCTTCACTTTTAAACAGAGCAAATGGTTTGCTCCGTGTGCTAAGCCGTCGCCTATACGCCGGTTCCCAAGCAGGGAAGCTGCTCCACTGATGTGACTCAAACACGTGAGGGCTGCAGCTCAGTTAAGCAAATTAACTGAATCTGGGCAAGTTTTATGTGGGGCCAGCTTGACTGTTTCTGCATCACACTTCCAAAATCCACAGCACGGGACAGAGTAGTTTAGAGATGTTCACGTGGGGGTGGGAATGGGTGAAAAGCAGCAGGCAAAGACACTGGGAGGCGGAAGAAAAGTTTTAGGAAAAGGCAGTTCCATTTGGGGGATCAGAATTTGGGTTGGATGTCACTAGGGGATGCATCAAGTTGGGTCACTCTCATATAGGCTTTAGAAAGGCTGGGGAAAATCAACAACTGGTCATATTCCTGTTTCATATGTCATCTGCATTGCCACCAAAAGAGGAGTTGCTCCTCTCAGGTGCAGCAACTGTGATCCAGTACCTTCTACCCCCAAACCTTGGCTATCAGAGGTAGCTCTGTGCATCACAAGACTGAAGAGTATCTCACCACGGCCACAACGTTGTATCACACATATTGGGGAGGAGTTAAGAACTCATGGGAGTGATGCTTTGATTATTAAGGGCATGGTTTCAATTTTGGACTTCTAGGTTATTAAATCCTCTCTTGAACCATTTCAGTTCTATATACCAGTTGGTTCTCACAAACTTCACAAACTTCAATAGTGTGGTACTGATGCAGTTCATCCCTTCAAGAAGTACATTCTACAGAACGTGTCTTTATACGAGTACAGCTACACAGTCATTAGGGCCGAAACTGCCACACAAATCCTATCCTGAACTTCTTTTCATCACTACACCTTACAGTGTTGGCAAGGAAAACTGTGTATTTGCAGAAGATATGTAAAAGGAGGGTTACTCTTAATAGATACTGGATAAGATAGGAGTAAGGAGGGGAAGGATCACACAAGGAAAGGAATACTCAGTGTGGTGGAGCCAAGTTACTCAACAAGAAAACTGATGGAATTGGGAGGGGAAGGGGTTATTTAAAATGGGAATTGGGGAAAACCTAGCAGGTGCTGGGGAGCACTCAGGTCAGATAAAGACATCTGCTAGAGATGTCCAGAGCACAAAGGTAAC
>JAVJGI010000014.1:46870121-46883178 GCA_035590275.1 Ibycter americanus | reverse complement strand
TGGTGGGTGAACCGGCCCCCCCCCCCCCCCCCTTTTTTTTTTTTTTAATTCTCATGGCTGCAAATTCAGAGACACAAAGAGAATCAATTTTCATCTTGGAGGGCTTAATCTAAACATTGTTGGGAAGCAAGAGACTGAGCCATACTGGAGTCAAAAAGTACGTAACCAGATGTAACTCTGATTTCACATGTTGCATTTCCACACATTTTAGTCTCCTGAAATTCCAGAGACACATGTGTTCCACAGGAGAAGCTTAAGGGATAATTTATCTTTGGGAGGAAGGAAATGAAAATGTATACATGTGTGTATATAATTTTGACAACAGTCTGCAACCAGATTGTTTGCAGTGGTTTGCACTTCCATTTATTTATTCTAAACAAACATTTTAACTCAAAGATGTGGATTTATGTAGCATGGTTTTCCTAACTGTTATGCTTTTCAGATTTTTGAAAGAAAGCTGAAATACAGTTGGGACCAAATTAAAATTCCAAAACCGACTAATTCCTTCTCCCTGAGGTTAGCAGGGTTTTCTCAGCATGAACCTAGACTTGCATTCAATTCTACATTTTGGTGCCATGTAATCAATAGAAAAGGGCAAGTCCCATAATGGGGCCAGCTCTCCACAATGAGCACATCCAAACTTAAAAAAAGACATTTTGAAAGAGGGGCTGGTTGCTTGTAACACAGTAGCGTCTAGAGGCTATGCTGCATTTGGAGCTATTCTGCAATGCTCTATATATGCATATACATATACAAACTCGTAGTTTGTGCGTGTACATACACCTTATGCGTGCATGCATATGTGTTGTACATACACATACATGCAATATATACTATAAACTGCTTCTCTACCTGATCTTTAGGAGACAGATTGTTTGAGCTTAGCAAGGGGAAGCTGGAGCAGGGGAGTGAGGAATAAAAAGAGAAGGAAAGGCTAGAATGGTGCAAGGTAAAGCACCCTTCAGTAAACATCTGAGGACTCTTCAAAGGCAATGCCAGTACTACCAGCATGAAAAATACCATCACTCCTCCAGCTCACTTACAAGATGGGCTTGAGCAGGACAGGAGGAGCAATGGGAGATCAAAGGAAAAGCAGCAGATTTGTTTAAAAACTGTCAGCACAATCATCACTCTGTCTAGGGAAAATCAGGCGAAAGCACAAAGCAAGATTCAGACCACCAAATTCTCCTTGTGGTTCCCTACATCCAAGTAGCCAAAGGATCCTGGAAGCCTATACTGGCCAGCAGCAGTAAGTCTGAGGACCCTACAGTCCCCCAGCACCTCCCTGGTGAGCCTGGGAATTTCCAGAGCCCCTTGCTATGAGCATACTCTTCTCCAGGAGCAAGCCACCTTCCACACAGGCTCTGCAAGCGCCTGCTTCACGTCCTGCAGAGCTTATCTACGCTAGTGAATGTAACAGACCTGGGATGTTGCTAAACACTCTTCCTCTTAAAATAGGTGCTTGCTGCACCCAGGATCCCTTCTGGGAATTGCTCTGGTGCCCTACATGGATGATGTCTCTGGAAAAGATGTTTCAGGCTTCACCTACAAGTCTACCTAGAGGGCCCACGGTACAGAGAAGTACCTCGCCACCAGACTGCCCTGCCACCAGGGCCTGATGCCTCACCTGATGGGCACAGGCCATCGAGAGTGTGAGTCAGAGGAGAAGGAGGAGTTGGGGGCAGAGGAGATCCAACCCTACAGGCTTATTGTCAGGGCATTAAGCTGGGGCGGGTGTGTGTGTGTGTGTGTGGATCAGAAACATCAGACCCAGCTTCCACAATTCTCTAGCCAATGCATGTCTTAGATAAGACCATGTCCAGTCTCCTTCCGTTCCCTGACAATGGTCGGCTACACCAAACAGCCATTGCTCGTACAGAGCTGGGCTGCCCTAGTGAGGGGAAACTGAGGCAGCCTCTATTTCTGTAGGAGGAGAGGAACCATCATGAGAGGAGGCACAAGAAATGGTGCACTCCCCTGAAACACTGAAGTGGGTCAGAGCATCTTCTTTCCATCTATAGAGAATTAAAATATGAATGCTTCGCTTGTGACAGCAGCCCAACAAAGCTGGGAAGGCAGCGGGGACACTTCAACCTTTGCTCCTGCCCCGCCATACAGATGCTCAGCCAGGGCATATGAACAAACAAAAAACACCGGTAATATTCATAGTTGCATAGTTATGGAGTTGTGGACGTAACATTTGGGGTTTTTTTTCAATGTAATTGCTACATTCTGCTTATTCGGATGTGCGAGATCAAAAAAACCCACCTCTCTCAGAGGCTTTTATCTCACGGTTAAATATAGTGGTGAAGCAGTTAACGCAGTTATGTATCACCACGTTGGCACGGCGTTTTTATCTTTTATTGGCACCATTTTATCCCCAGAGACAATAGGAGATTGTTCTCGCTGCGTGTAAAAAGATCGTGTTCTGGCAAGTAGGGTTTTCCCAGTCAACAAGTTTAAAATCCTTGGTAAGGGAGACGTGTGCCATGTTGGGACCAGGCTCTAAGCATCTCCTCACGGTGGCAACCGCTTTGCCATCAGCTGCTCGCGGGGCTGCGGCAGCACGAAGCCCACGCCTGCTGGCAAAGGAGGCAGGGGAGCCAGTGCCAAACCTGCGACCTTCTGCTATACTGTTACACCAAAGACAGGAGAAAAAAGCAGATTGATCTTCTATAGATACAACCTACATGGCAAGTGTTCGAAACTATGTGCTGAGAGGAAAATACATGTGCTTAGAAGCCATTTTGTTTGCCAAAACCCACAAAATCCGTATGAAAACAAAGGCTCTGATTCCCTGCTTTAGGTGCTTTTGTGTGCTCCAATATAAAAGATGTACAGGATTTCCTTTTTAATTCATATCTTCCTGGTTGTATAAATAGTGCAATACACAATTACAGCAGTCAGAGGCATTAGGGATAAGAAGGTATTTACATCAGAGATGTACACACAAGATTATGTGCGCATGGTAAATTTTTATCTCCATCTTTAAATAAATATTATGCTTCATCCACACCCAAGGTCTTGAAAGAAAGCTGGTTTAGTGTAAACAATTAACTTCCTGGCCAATTGTTGAATTATTTGATGACTTGTTGCTGAGAAATTCAGATTCTGTACTGTTGCATACACTTCACAAATTTTGATCAGACAGATAATCCACCCAAGATCCATCCAGACATCGTAGTTTATTTGTAGTCATACCGTGGTGTTTGGCTGGCCTAGCATTTCAGCGGTTCTCATTTGCAGCGGCTATACAGCCATTTGGTTGCTACCAGGTTTGTCAGCAGTTAGAAATACAGGCAGGAGCAACGGCAGCCTCTGCTGTGTATTTCACGAGTGCCCACAGTTCGGCCCTTCTGCAAAACATGCTGCGGATCTCAGATTACATCGAAAAATAAAGTCTCTAAGCAGTTGGAGCTGCAGTTAGCTTTCAAAATGTTTACTGAGCGGAAGGTGGTGCAACAGGTGATTACCAACCCAACCAAAGCCCCAGGCTCCGTGGCGATATGAACCACCGAGGAGGTCATAGCTGAACTGTGATCCTATAGCCATGACTATTTTCCAGATGCAATGAAATTCATCATCTTGCAGCAGACAGAAAATGAAAAGCTATCTCCCTGCCCTGCAGGGATCGACCTGCAGCTGCATTTCCTTCTCTGCTTCTTCTCTGCAAGGCCCAGCTAGCTATAGACGTGTCAATAAATTCTTTGGGTTTTGGTTTTTTTTTCATTTTACTTAAGCCTTGGAAGGAAACCACTGAAAAAATTAAAAGGCATATTTTTCCAAAGCAAAATGAGACTTGAAGAGAGGTGTCCTCACTGACATTAAACCAAACCAAATCAATTTGTTTCAGGGCAAACAAAATGTTCAAACGGCCGTGCTTCAGCATCGTTTGCAAAATGAAGGCGGTAGGGCTTTTATTCAACAGCCCACATGCAGGATTTGGGAGATACGGGTTCAGCCTCTGTCTTTTCTCTACTGGGATGTGAAATCCTCAGCAGTCATCTCTTGGGAGAGGATCGTGCCCGCCCCGACAAAGCAGCCCTGCTCTGCCAAGCTCTCCTCCTGGAGCTGTTCCACTCCTTTGTATGAAGTAATTACTTAAATATACATTGAACAAAGACAGAGGGAAATAACTTTAAGGCCTATCAGTTAGGGCACTCTACTGGGAGGTAAAGCAAACCAGTGAATAATTCATTAATGATGATGTTATTTCAGTGACCCAATAATTTTTTATTGGGGAGGAAAAAGTCATCATCAGGGACTGTGAAAATAGCCCCCAGACACCTTGTTACCTGGGGGCACCGTTTTGTGGGGGGCAATTGTCATGGCTCAAATGGGCACCAATTAAAAAATCTCCTGCAGGTCAAATGAGAATTGAAGCCTCCCCAGGCAGGTGCTCTAGTGACAAAATTTTTGGACAAAATGGGAAGCGGAGTTTGTTTGTTTGCTTCAGAACCGTAAAAATGCTCCCATCTTAAAAGAAAATAACTGTGACTAAGGCTTTTCAGGAACTTGAGTCAGCCTACAGCTTTACTAGATTAATTAAACGTAGGGCCAAACTGCACAGTTCCTGAACTAATTGTTTTAAAAGCATCCTCCTTGCTTTATTTGGAGGCTCTGGACACCGGTGGCAGGGTACCTCCAGGTCCTGCCAATGACTGGTACAGCTTCTTGGCTTGCTGGCACCACAGCCCAGGAAGAGCCAGAGGTGCCGGCTGGGCAGACAGACCACCTGAGAGCAACTTAGATGCCACAAAAATCAATAATAAACTCCCACATTTCCTGATATATAAGAAAGGAGGAAGACCAAGATGCTTGATGGTACCGCATTATAGCTCCCGAGCCTTGCCAAAGGAGGAACTGCAGAATGCAGCTTAATGAACCAAGCGTCATGAGGAGTAATGACCATGTCTGTCAAGTAACTTTATGCCCACAATATTTGCAGCTTCGAACCATAGTAAAGCAAAGGAAGGGTGGCTGGCTACAAAAGGTAAGTTATTGTGACAAGAAGCACGTCGCTGGAGGATTTTGACTTTGCTGCTGCAGAAAGAGGTGACACGGTGCCCTCAGGAGAACTCCTCATCCCACCTCCTCCTGGCCACAGAGAAGTCTCCTTCAGCCTTCCAGAGCCTGAAAACTTTGCCATCTGTTCTCACTTGAGGAAAATTCTCATTTTATCTTTTCCATTTGTTTTAAGCTGTTTTTAAACAGGAGAGGCTCAAAACACAGGCTGTGCAATAGCACATGATACAGTTAATTTCTCTCGCCATCTAATGTTAACAACATATGGAGACTGGCTTGAGTTGCTAAGGACATAAATCTATCCTTGCCTCCTGGTTTGTTCACTGAATCTCCATTCTTTATTACTGCACATTCCTCCACAGGACTTCACCAAAACACCTGGTGGGGACCTTCCAGAGGAATGAATCTCACTGTGCAGAAGAAACTCCTCTTCCCCCGACCCCCAAAAAAATCCTCATCTCCCACCAACCTCCTTTCCTTCAAATCCAGGTTCCCATTTCCATTGATAAAGCACATTCCACTAACAAAATTGATTCGTGTTTACTGTGTTATACAAGCGTCTACAACACATGGTGTGTTGCTTTAACTTTGTTTGATTTGTGGGTGACTTCAGAGCTCCTGACAGCAAGAGACATTAGCACCAGCTAGAGCAAAGCCAATGGCAGGCAGGTATTGTGCAAGCTTCCTCACCATTTTGCCAGTCGACCTCACTTCTGACCCACCAGTTCGCGGCTATTGCCTTCCCATGCCAAACTACACAGTGGTTTTTAGATGCACACAAACAAATTATCAGGTTCTTTGCAACACGCTGAATTAACCAACGTTTGACATCAAGTTTCAGGATGAAGATGTTTACACAAACCTTGAACTGCACTGCAACCATAATTTGGCATTTCAAGGCCACTGGTTTAAATGGATGCCACTCTTGTACCTTTTACTAGTTACTGTAGAGAAGTAGCAGGGTGTAATATTGGGAAGTAAATTGTAATGACAACTTTTTACAGAGCAGCTCACTGGAAAACCACTGGAACAGGAGGCGACACTGCAGACTTGAAATGGGCATTTTTTTTTTCACTCTCTGAGTACAACCTTTCAGACAAACGTGGATGTTTTGGTCCTTCCTCCTGCACACAGCATCAAGCTATGCATTTTTAGGTACCATAGACATGAAAGATGGATTCTGCTTGTAATCAACACATGCATCTGGTCTCTCACAAAGCCTGTATGTGACCCCTAAAATGGAACAAAGTCCAAGATGTGAAACCCACATCTGCCTCAGGTGAAACCAAATGTTAATTGATGTTTGTTTACTCTCCTCTTTATATATCCTGTCTCTTTATAACATATGTAATGTACACATTTCATCTTCCCTGTAGCAGTAAGAGTACCTTTCAAGTCTGTCAGAGACGGACGACTAAGCTGTCATCAGTACAGCCCATGAACTCTTTCCTGTTAAAGCAAAAGTTACGTAATTAAAGTCTACTGATGATATTTTCTTTAAAAAGTCTTAGCTAACTGCCTGTGGGACAAATTCTGATCTGAGTTGTCCATAGAAGTTAACTCAGGAACATTTTCATTAAAAACACCTAACTACATAACCTTGAGCAATAATTCTGGTTTTCAGTATTTACTGGAATATCATATGATGAACTGGAATATTCATTAGAAACTTCTTTTTCCATATTGTCTTGCGTAGTATGAAGTCATCTGGGTTTCAAAGAACATGTAAAGTTACATCTTTATCTTTTCCAATCATTTTTGTTAATTATTTTGATCCAGGTTTGCAGCTTCCCCCTGCCCTGTTCTAGTTCTAATCCCCTTTCAGGAATACATTAAGCCTACAGAACATCAACATGCAATAAATATTATTTCAAGGAAGTGTCTTTTCTTTGTATGGAGAAATTAATCTAAAGTTTCCTACATTTGGAGAAAAACCCCAACCCTCAGAGCAGCTGGCAGAGGAGGAGGAAGCGAGAGCGACCACTGTTACCCCCCACGCGGACAGACGCTGGGATCTCTCCCTGTAAAGCATGGCTTTTTTGGTGCTCGAACGCACTACACTTTTCAAAAGCAGTGAAAGAAAGGACACTGTACGTTGCAAACATTATTTTATCACTATGTCACCAATAGTGCAGGCCTCATGGTTAGCAAGAGCCGTTCACTTTATGCCTGAGAAGTCTCTCATTGATGGGGCAGACCGTACACACCAGCAGTTTCACCACAAGGTCCCAATGTTTTTGGGTGCTGATACAGTAAGGTGCAGAAATGTCATGTCCGGCTGCTTATAGTTCATGGCTGGGGAGTTCAGGTCAAGCTCTTGCTGCCCTGGTTGGGACCCGTTGAGAGGGGATGGGGAGGAGAGGGTGGCCGTGGTGCAGAGAGCGCAAGGAGCTACCTCCCACCCACGCTGCTTGCTGATGTGGAAAGGAGTCTTGCAAGCAGGTCGCTCATTAAAAGTTTACACAGCTGAATTCAGGAAGCCTCCTCTCGGTAGAACAATGGTAAAGGGGGAAAAAAAAAAAACAAAGAAAAAAGTTTTTTATTGAGTCTTCTGGGTGAGCACAACTAGGGGGCCTGAACACGAAGCTCAGGTGAAGCGTTACCTTCTGGATACCCACCCAGCCATCAGAGAAAGCCCAGTTATCACTTACCCTTGCGTCAACAGCTCTGCAATCCCCTCTGTACCTCTTTACAGAAACCTAAAGAGGAAAACTTCACTACAATATGGTACGAGTCCTATTTGCTGTGGTTTTTTCTTAACCAAAAACATTAACTGAGATTTTAAAAAAATCAGACTAAACCCCAGTCCTACAAAAAGAGGCCTCTCTTCTTAAATCCCTGTCTCTTTGAAAGCATGGGGACCACTTACAAATGCAAAGCAAAAATTACATGCTAACGCTGGCAGAATTTGAAGCCTTACAGCTTGTGCAACTATCTGAAACGTGGTCTCTGTGGCTGGACAGAGCGAGTGTACTCGGTAAGACACCTTCCTTTCACAGCTGTTTGGACCTGGGGATGTTTTCAGAGATTGCTGCAACTCCCTTCTTTCGTACGGAAACCAGCCTGCCAGAAGATGGGATGCAGAGTAGAGTCGGGAGCGGGGAGGCACTCCTACAGAGCACAGGATGAAAATTAAATATTAATGTGCACTTTCTGCTGCCTGCATGGAAGTCACATGGTCACAGCATATTCGCTTGGCATAGCGGTGGCAAGGGCAGGTTTGAGCTTTCAAGCGGTGGTAGACCCTCGTGTTGCCCAGTGACCGCAATTAAACGCTCAAGTCCTCCATCTTACTGCACTATGTTTTGGATCACTTCTCATTTCATGTAACAGACTAAAACATTCAGGCTTAACCTTCCAACCAACAAGAGAATCCTGCCTAGTTTGGAGCAACTTCATCAGTTTCCCAGAGCTGAGAGAGGGAATCTGCACAACTTCTTAAACAGTATAGAGGCTTCTTTCAAGGTTTTCTCTGATTGAGCTTGCAGCTCAGTAAATTTGTGGCATCGTGAAAAATAGGTTTTAAGGGGATGCCCACATTGCTGGATGAAGGAATCAGAGATTGAATGCAAGCACCAGAGCCCTGATCTTCTGCACCGCTTAGCTGCTAGGTCGGTCTCTGGCGCTACTTTGAACTGCTCTAGCTAAGCGCTCTCCCCATGACTGAACCTGGATGCAGTTCTGGCAAGAACTTATTCCAGAGGAGGCTGGTGACAGGCAGCGCGGCTAAGACTGCACCAGGTTTGACTCTCTGCTACTGTCTCAGTCCTCCAGACACGATCTCGGCAGCCTTAGAACCACTGAGCACTCAAAAATATTGCAGACCACCTGCTTCATGCTAAAAAAGCACCAGTCTGAATAGCTGCAGTGGAGGCCACATACCAGGTGCTTTGAACTAAAATAAATGCAAAATAATACTCTGTCTTAGGACAAGGTCATGTATATGCAGTGTGGACATGGCCTGCCTGCTGCAGGTCTTCTGGATTGCGGTAGTGCAGACGTAAACCACGGCACTGTTGGCCTGGGCGGCCAAGGATCTCCTTTCTGCAGCCAAGATGTTTAGTGGCGTACTGAGAGTCCCAGGCTGTCTCTGAAAATTGTTTCAACCATGACAGTGCAACTCCCTAGGCATGATCTACAAAGTGTTGTCTAGCTGCCGAGCAGCACCCACGCAGCAGGTTCGCTGTTCTTCATGCCAAGCTGCTAAGACTCAGAATGGGTAAAGCTCTTGCTTTCACAGGTTCAAAGTCCAGGTGCCCAAGAAGGCCAACAGCATCTTGGCTTGTATCTGAAACAGTGTGGCCAGCAGGACTGGGGAAGGGATTGTCCCCCTGGACTCGGCACTGGTGGGGCCGCACCTCAAATACTGTGCTCAGTTTTGGGTCCCCCACTGCAAGAGGGACACTGAGGTGCTGGAGCGTGTCCAGAGAAGGGCAATGAAGCTGGTGAAGGGTCTGGAGCACCGGTCTTATGAGGAGCAGCTGAGGGAACTGGGGCTGTTGAGTCTGGAGAGGAGGAGGCTCAGGGGGGACCTTATCGCTCTCTACAACTGCCTGACAGGAGGCTGTAGCGGGGTGTGTGTCAGTCTCCTCTCCCAAGTAACAAGGACAAGAAGGTATGGCCTCAAGTTGTGCCAGGAAAGGTTTAGATTAGGTATTAGAAAAAATTTCTTCATCGAAAGGGTTGTCAAGCATTGGAACAGGCTACCCAGGAAATTGGTTTCTCCGGCCTTTGTAAAGAACTTAGCCACTCTAATCACAACAAATACCGAAATACTGGGGAAAGGAGTCCCACAGCTCAATGGCATGTTTTGTGAAAAAAGTTTGACATCTGCATACTTGCTTCATTATGTCCCTTCAGGTTTTGGATCAGAAGGGAGCAAACAGCTGATTCTTATTTGCTTATGAAACAAAGTCTGTAAGAAAACAGGATTTAACAAAGCCCAAACCATTCCATTTCAAACCCAAGACAGAAGTCTGTTGCCAAGTATGAGGCAGGATCCTGGAGAAACCCAGGGGATGGCAGCTCTGGAAGTTGTGGTATCCTGAGCCACAGGACAGATGTCCCCAAAAGGCAGGAACACTGGAAGCTGGGGCAAATTGCTCAACTGAATTTCAAAGAAAGAAAAGCAATTTTCCTATAAATGAGGAACTCTTCAGCAAGCTCCAGTGTGACCAAAAGCTATTGTTTTCTTAAGAACCTGCAGGGCATGTTTTTTTAAAAGGTACTGAAAAGTGCAGTTTGCAGTTCAAATACTTTTCAACGCTGATTCAGTTGACTCCATTTTCTACATAAGGCATTGGGTGGAAAAAAGCATCATTTTCAGATGCATCTCTTGATCTGACTACAGAGTAATTCTTGGTGACTAGCTTAGACTAGATGACTAAACTTCTAGGCAAATGAAATTAGATTACATGAGTCCTGCTGCAAGTGATCCAGATACTCAAACCTACAGTTAGTTTGAAATAGGAATCACAGGAAAATATCCAGGTGCCACGTATGGAGGAAGAGGCTTCATGGAAGCGGCGATTTTAGGAACGATTAAGAGAATTCACGGCATCCAGTGCTCTGAGCACTAAGATGCTTACACAAGCTGGCAGGAAACAGCAAAAGACCCACCTTCCCTTTTCAGCGTTGGAAACATGAGCAATTCTTTAGAGACTGGACAATCTCTCAGAATGCTTTCACTTGACAGCTGCTCAGTAACCCAGAGACCTAGGTTACATCCATCCTCACTCATGCCAGGATTCACCCATCAAGAGAGACCCTGGAGCTCCAGGGTGCTGTGGAAGGAGCCACTGAGCACATCCCTCATCAAAACTTGGCCGGTGATGATGGCGAAAGAGGATAACGAAGCACTGGGACAAGTCACGCAGGGAACGTGGGGAATCACCGTGCTCTGAGGTTTTCAAGACCCAGCTGCCAAAGTCTTAAGCAATGTGGTCTGAATTCTGCACTGGCCCTGCTCTGAACAGGAGCTCGCACCAGATTACCTCCTGCAGTCCCCTCCAACCCGAAAAACTGATTCTGCAGCGAAACTGTTGGTCCAAAGGAAAGCAGGTAGGAGGCTACCCAACCCTTTAACCTAGCTATAGGACTTAGATAGGAGTTGGGATACTCAGGGAAAGAGATTTTTGTTTATGCTAAATACAGATATATTCCTGAGAGCAGGAACTCAGCTTCAACCTGTTGTATCACCAAACAATACACCTAAAACTGGGTTCCTAAAGGAACTTAAATGTTACATACATCAGCCTGATACTCATTTCTCACTATCATGAAAAAAGATCTAGTTAATACGGGTACTCAAAATGTGCTGAAGAGCATGATGCTGACGCTCAGACTGGCCCAAAAGGCACATGCCCGAGCCTGACCAAATTTCTTTTACCTGAGTTACGACCAGCCATGTCAGACCCAAGCTGGCTCTATGTTCAAATTTCTGCATGATATTTCCCAGTAGTCCAGACACCAGAGACACAGCCTAGGAAACCAAAGACAGCCCTGCATGCAGCTAGCTCAGTTGCAAAGGACTTACTAGCTCAGGATCTGGTGGCTGTGGTAACTTTTCCAAACTCAAACCTAAATCCAAGCTCACAGCGGTAGAGTTGCCGTGACTAAATTGATGAGCTGGCAGCCAAACAAGACCAGTGCAGGTGTCAGCCCGCGGCACTCACACTGACTCATCGTGCAGATAAGCTGCCTCTGGATAGCTGAGAGTTAATCATATGGCATTTCTCATTTGAAGGGCAAAACAATTCTGTACTAATTAGGAGCACAAATACTACTGGATTGCATTTTATGCATTTCACAAGCCCCAAATCTGGATTAAATCACACACACTAGCTGTTTAATCACTTTCATAACACAGATGCTGTATAATTAGAAGCTCTAAAAAAGATGGGGAGTGGGACTGTGCTAAACGCTGCACAAACATTAACACTGGCCTCAAAAAAACTGAACAGAAAAAGCTCCAAGGAAATAAAGATGCAAAAATCACAATTGGCACTGCAATTTACGGTTTAGGGCTGAGATAGAGAAGTAATGGTCTGCTGAAACTTCCAAAGCAAATTGAAAGCAAACCTCACTAGATTTTTTTTTAAAAAAAAACTAAACAAAAAATCCATCCCTCCCCCCCAAACAACCAAAACCAACCAACCAAAACAAAAAAACAAACCACACACCATCTTTTCTCTTGATATCGTAACAGAAATGTATACTGCCTGCACATAAAATACAGTAGGTCACTTTATAGGCATGGACTACAGACAGATCAAATTCTCTATATAGTACTTATATAGCCCAAATATCATCATGAGAAAGACTTTACAAAAGCTGTGGGGAAATAACAACAAACATAAAAAATGCTTTGTGACAACATTTACTGTCAGCACACATAGGAATTACTAAGTTCATAGAATAGTTTGGGTTGGAAGGGGCCTTCAAAGGTCATCTAGTCCAATCCCCCCATAGTGAGCAGGGACATCTTCAACTACATGAAGCTGCTCAGAGCCCTGTCCAACCTGGCCTTGAACGTTTCCAGGAATGGGACACTGACCACCTCTCTGGGCAACCTGTTCCAGTGTTTCACCACTCCTATCATAAAAAATTTCTTCCTTTATCTAGTCTAAATCTACCCTCTTTTAGTTTAAAGCCATTACCCCTTGTCCTATCAATACATGCCCTTGTAAAATGTCCCTCTCCAGCTCCCTTGTAAGCCCTCTTCAGTACTGGAAGGCTGCTGTAAGGTGTCCCCAGAGCCTTCTCCTCTCCAGGCTGAACAACCCCAACTTTCTCAGCCTTCCTTCATAGGAGACATGTTCCAGCCCTCTAATCATGTTCGTGGCCCTCCTCCGGACCTGCTCTGAAGGGTCCATGTCTGTCTTGCACTGGGGACCCTGAGGCTGGATGCAGCACTCCAGGTGGGGTCTCACAAGAGCAGAGTACAGAGGGAGAACCACCTCCCCTGACCTGCTGGCCATGCTTCTTTTGATGCAGCCCAGCATTCAGCTGGCTTTCTGGACAGCAAGTGCAC
>JAVJGI010000014.1:46821233-46870021 GCA_035590275.1 Ibycter americanus | reverse complement strand
CACCTCCCCTGACCTGCTGGCCATGCTTCTTTTGATGCAGCCCAGCATTCAGCTGGCTTTCTGGACAGCAAGTGCACATTGATGATGGCTCATGTCCAGCTTTTCATCCACCAGTACCCTCTCAGGTGCTTCTCTGCAGGGCTGCTCTCAATCCCTCGTCCCCCAGTTCGTATTGATACTGGGGGTTGCCCTGACCCAGGTGCAGGACCTTGCAGAGTTATTTTTGAAAGCAAAAAGGAAATGAAAAACAATGTATCTTCCCATATTCTAAAGTGATTCATTTCTATATCACAGAATCATCAAAGCTGAAGGATCTTCCTGCATTACACATCTTCAAGAGAATCGCGGTAGGCAAGAATTACGCATCTTGCATCGCACTTGCATCGCATTTGTCAGAGTTAACATACATACCCAGGCTTAAGAACTGTACTCACTTCACAACACCCCATTGAAGAGTCTAATCACAGACGTAAAAAGAAAACTCCTGACACCTTACTGAAGATACTTATCAGGAAATGGTAAGTGCACAAAATTTTTAGTTATTATCATAGGACAGATACCTTCTTTAACTTACAAAATCATAAATTTTCTTTGTAAGGAATTTTATTATCATGGAATATTTGTATGGCAACTGTGGGAAGACTCTAAATACAAATTCAATCGTAAGAGCATAATTGGAAGGACACTTCCTTCTGCTGAGTTTTTATTAACACAGATGATTTCGCCTGAGTTCTTTTCCTACACTTGCTAGTGACCAGAAAGAAAAACACACAGCTCCCCAAAACAGAGCAAACAGAGGAAAGCTGTCGTGGTCCCTGACACTACCTCATCTTGCAAGGCAAGACTTTGCAGAACTAAAGTTACTTTTGCCTGACTGGCCATGATGAAAGTCAAAAAGCTGAAAGATTGATTTTTTTTTTTTTTTCTGGGGTGGGGTGAGGGAGCTTTTGCTTTCTTTTACTTCTTGGGTATGCCATTTTGATCAATTTGATTCTTAAATTCTTGATAACTCATTGCTCTTGAAACCTCCCTAAGTAATTTTCACACTCAGAGTTCAAAGAAACACGACTCTCTAGAAAAAACACATTAAGTGACAGCCTCCGAGGACTGCAACATTCACCCTTTAGCTGTCTACAGCCCCCAAAGGAAAATGATTTTCACATTTAATTTGTATGGAGTCTAAGTTAGAAGCAAGTAAAAAAAAACCACAAAAAAAACCAAAATAAAACACCCCAACATGAAAGATTTAACACAGTACTTGCAATTTTTCATTCACTTAAATATGTATTATATAAGACAGTATTAGTAAGTACTATTAGTGTTCTGGGCTATGTTCCTCCTACAGCTGTTGCTGTTACTGAACAGACAAGGGTTCTAGTAAGCAGCAGCTTCTCTTAAAAGATGCACATTTTATGAATAGAATGGTAATTCCTAAGAAACCAGTCACAAATCTTAGCGACTCCTTTATACCAGGTAGTTCTAGAGAGGTCCACCCAAGATCAGGAGCAAATGTTCATGAGTGCATTGCATCCACCTAAGAGATCGTGAAAAACATCCTGGGAGGCAACAGACCTTTTTCCACCCTAAACTGAACCTCATGGAGCTACCGCACTATGTGAAATGGTAAGCAAGCTGCCCAGCATCACAAGATTTGTGACAAAATACAAAGCCAACAACACTGATTTCTTCATTAATGTAAACCTCAGTGTTACAAGACTTGAGAAGGCTGCATATGCCACGCAGATTGTAGAATCAAGGACAGGGCTGCAAACTGCATTCCTGCTGGCAAGGCAGGGGCATTTCCCATGGGGCCAGCTAGGCTAACTGGCAGGCCAAGTGCCTTGGACAGCCAGCTGGGACCCCCTTCTCCCTGTCCAAGCAGAGGAGAGTTTGCAATTCCATTTGTCTCCAGGAAGAAAAGAAAACCTAAGGGCCCTTTTCACAGATTATGTAGGTACACAAAGTGGCTGGTCAGCTGGGGAGGAAGGGGGTGGAGGACTGCACCCAGATGTGCTCCCATCATCTTGCCAGAAACACCTGCTACATCAGCTGTTGCAAACCCAGAGTTAAAGGTCCAAGCACTCCTCCTCCCTTTGTTTCTCCTTCTCTCTTCACAGTGACTCTCTGCTTAATATGCAGCAATCTCAGCTTGAACCCGTGACATACCCAGAGCACACTGCACAGCAGCACTCACCATCTTTACGAAGGAGGAATCAGGGAGAGACCCAAGCCGAGCCATATGTAACCTGCCAAGTCCAGCGCATCGTGTCAGCTTTCAGTCAGAGTTCAGAAATATTTAAGTCTCCTGAATACATACACTTAAAAGTTTTTTTAACCACTGCATTATGTTGTCAGTGTTTCTTGCATTTAACATATGTCCACGTTATGATGAACACTAGCAGAACCGGGTGTTGTGAATTTTCTACAAAAAAACCCCAAAAAACCAAACCAACACCAAAACAACCAAAACCCCAAAACTTTGACTCCTCAGGGAAAAAAACAGGCTTTCTATGAAAGTTCCAAGAGATAGTGTCAAATTAACTCATTAATTATAAGTAAATTAGACACTTGAAGAAAAGCTAAGCAATGGTCCTGCAGGTGCTCATACTACTGATTACATGACAATTAGCACCGGCTTTATTCCAGTAATGCTTCCACCAGTAAGACCCACAGACTTTGCTCAAAGACCCAGTCACCAGTAATGGAAAAAATACACCAAAGACTTCCAGCTCCAGGAGTGAGCTCTCACGACCTATGTACAGCAGCAGCAGAACTGGACTGACCAGCAATGCTACTGCAATTATATTAAACTACGAGACCGAATTAATGAACGCATCCAAGTGAAGTGTGCTTTATAGTTACTTTACTAATAAACAAATTATAGCAGCAGCAGTCTGTTCCACATGAAACTGGGCATTTGGAAATCATGGGATTACACCAACGTAGAAAATTAAGAAGGATGGGCATCTGCACAGCCTTGTATAATAAAGAATCAATAAACAACTTCTTGTATTACACTAAGGATATCCCCAGAAACACAGTGCTTCTTTGACCACAAGGAAAATTAAGAGTGAAGACTACAAGAACAGATGTAAAGACATGGTGATAACTGTAACCATCCCTCTGTATGAAAGAACAAAAACATTTTCAACTTTTTTTAATATATACCTTTCTGGTTTACACACAAAAGAACAATAGCTGGAGAGCTGATGCGGTTTGCAATACTTTTAAGCCTCACTGCACACAAGTTTCCTCAAGTAGAAAATATACCACAGGCTTAAAGTCATTGATTTTAAAAAGTTGGCTTACCTGTAAAACATGGGTGTATGAAAAAAAAAACCATCATGACAGAGAACAGTAATAATAATAATTAAAAAAAATAAAAACACTTCGAAATTGCTAGGTGGTTTATTTATTAACTGCAGCCAACATGCAGTAGGGCAGCCTCCTGCTTGTCCTTGCAGGGTGCATAGCAAGTGCACACAGAGAGAAGGGACATGGAAGTGGAAAGGGTATGCTAAGTAGGTAAGATACAGATGGTATCCTCAGAATTATAAAGAAAAAAGATAAGGATCTTGGGACGGTGAAAAAGAACAACACACAGAGGACAAGTGATACTTGTTTCTGGGTAGCTGTGTACATATGATGTACACTAATCACGTGCCCATACTCTAGATGAGACAGCAAAATGAAAGCTGAGACAACCTTCTCTCCGTAAGAGGAGTGGAAGTGTGAGTGATGGATCATTTCTGAAATGCGTTAACAGAGTTGCAGGCTACTTGAATCATAGTCAAGATGTCCACTTTCCTGTGGTGTCCACATCAATAAAAGCAGATGACAAAACTGAAGAAATTATGTTCATGCCAGTTGATTGAATAAAATGGTATTTTCCGTCCCCACTTCCCCTCCCCCAGCTTTCGCCCCACACTTCAAAGCCTTATTTGCATTCATACAAAATCTGTTTACAGTCAACTTCACTGTGATACTGGAGCTCCCCCCTCCAACTAAGACACAAAGCAAAGCTGGCCAGGTGTCTCTAAACCACAGAGCCAGCTGCTCTTAACCAAGCTCACAGGAAATAGCGAGGAAAATATGCAGCATTCGACACATCTGGAATAGATTGCAGAGTCTTTGAAAACAGTGTCCCAATTCCCTTCCTCCTGCTGATGAGATTTCAGGCTACCAAACTGCTGCATCAACTATAGCGGATTAGATAACATGTACATTTTTAACCCTACATATTCTTTCTGTCCACATGAGAATTTTTCCAAGGTAGTCCAGAAAAAAACCACAACAAAACCAAGTATCTGCATGAAGCTTTCTGTAAAATGCGCTGGAGCAAACAGAAGTAATTACATCAGAAGACTGATACTTAATTTGGGAAAAGAGATATAGCTGGAAAATAGTACTAGTTGATATGGATAAACATAAAAAATGAATCAATATTGCATGCTTTGTACAGTTGTATTAACTCATTAAAATAAGTGTCCTTACAGTCTGTTGCCATAAAATATGAGATGAAAAGGACAAGAGTAGAGAGGATTGGTTAGTACCTATTTTGCCAGGTAATGTGTCTGTAATTCCATGCTGTATTCCAGTGTGCATTTTCCAATGTGAAGTACAAAAAAACCCAAAAAGCGTTAAGACTTAATTAGCAAAACAAAGCAATGTTTTATTATCTGCTTTTTCATATGGACAATGAATGCAAATGAACACAGAAACAAGCATAAGTTTAGAAGGAAATCCCAATTAGATATTGAACATAATACTTGATTTTATTCTTTCCATAAAAAGCTGGGAAGTGGAGGTGCCCCTAAAGATTTAGTCACTTTCAGTATCTCTGAAAGATTAAGAAAACAAATAATGTGACCAGATTACATATATATATTTTAAACATTCATTATAGATACAAAACTGAATACAGCACTAGCTTAAAACAACATAAACCTCACTGTTTTTAACGTTAGTAACAAAAACGCAGAATTCTAATATTAAAAAAAAAAAAAACAGGAGGAAAGTATTTGTGGGGTTTTTTTCCTCAAAGGTGCAAGCAACAACCAATGTATTTTTGCAACTGAGATTCCAGTTGTACAAAGGACCAAGAGATGTATTCCCCTACTTAAGGAGAAGCATGTTTCACGAACTTTAAAGGAAACCACACATGCATGAACAGCAGACAGTACCCCTTAAAGAGATGATATTTATAAGAAAGTAATTGTATACTTTAAATGAATACCGAGAGAGGTACAACACACATTTCCTACTTTCAGAGCCTTAAAAGTAAGATTATTTTTTTTCCTACATAGATAATTTCCAAAATTACCTTACATTTAAATTAGTTTATTCTTAGGAAATGGCAAAACTATTTATTCTAAACAAGCGTTGTAAAATAGTTATATGAACTTTTTTGAGAAAACCTCAGGGTGGATGTTGTATTTATACTGAACTCAAGACCTCTTAAACAGAACTAGTGTTATAACCCAGGAATACATTTGCAATACTTTTGTTTCAAGAACAAAGGCGCACCTACAAGGGTCCAACAGCATAGCCAAGGACTAAAGATGTAAGGCTGTCCATCCCTGCTACCATGAACAAACTATCTTTTAATGGGATCATGCATATGAATAACAACTTTCAGGCTGAAGCCTAAACCAGTTAATAATAATTCATGTGAGGAAAGTTAGGATAAGACAAAACAATTCAATGCCTTTACGTCCAAAATTACATCTAATAGTAACTATACCCTTAATAGCCAATTAACAAAAAATATGTATATAGCTCTAAGATTAAACAAAATTTAGAGAATATGCTGTTACAAAATATATTTTGACATATTTCCTAAGAAGCAGTTCAAACAGTCATTATGCAGAGTTATTTACAGGGGACTCGAAGTGGAGTATCATTTTTAAGCAAACCAGTATATTGGTTTGAATTTCATAAAATATTGGTGAATACAAGTTTTTGACATGAAACTCTGGGGTTTAGTAAACTTAAAAATGTTCTACATAATCATTAGATGAATCTAACTTATATAAAAAACCTGTCTGAACTGGTTAATCTGAATCTTTTAATGCATTTCATTCCACTTAAAGTTCAGATCAACAGGTCAGTGGTACATACACGCTGTGAAACAAGTTACCACTTAAATCTTTCAGATACAACAAGCACAGATTAACTGAGTCTGACTGTACCTAATCTATACTATCAGATGGTTTGTTCTTACTTCAATACTATCTTTTTAATAAGCACATATACAAATGTGCTAAAACAAAAGGCAGCAATTATAAATATTTACTAGAATGACCAGAACTGGTATTTGAGCATAAACCACCCTGTCATTCATTTCTGAAGCCATTATCTTCACTAATTTGTCTTCTGGTTTTAGTAGTCTTCTATCCTATTAACTCAGAGGGTTACAGATCATCTGGAAGTTTCACACTGGTATAGGAAAGGAATGTCTGTTCGATGCAGTCTGGAGATAAAGAAAGAGTTGTACTTTAGTTCATTGCGGTGATTCACTAGGATTAGTGTTGCTAACTGATGTTAAACCTAGAAGCAGCACAGAATCAGCCTCCCCCCTGCCATTTCAGGACAGGAGAAAAAAAAGCAAAAACTTACTGTTATTTTATCATTTCAAAAGAACACCTTAGAAAATTTTGTAACTGTAGAGGTAATATTTGTTATTTATTAAAACTAACAGTCACTGTAGAGGAAGTTACTTGTCTATGCAAGAGCAAGGACGGTTAAGTGTGACAGCAATTAATTTGAACTTCTTATTTCAATACTTAAGATGCTTCAAACAAAAAATAATTGTGTGTCCAGCTCTCTAAACACTCCACAGACGTTATCAGCCCACACATCTCAGTGATGCTTACAGGTAAAGGAAAAACTCAAAGCCACTGAACTCAGATAGGACAACTCATAAACTTCAGATAATGCTGAATTAAACAGTATTTTGTCCCAAATGAGAATTCTAACAGCAAGAGAGCAAAGAATCCCAGACCACATTATCCTACACTTCCATTATTCTCTTCAAGCTACAGCTTTCAAACACCAATTAGTCATAACAACTATTTCTGAAATAGTATTTTTAAACTTTATTGTACTGAAAGCTAACAGGTATTTTCAGTCTCATCTCTACACATTTTGGTATTCTGAAGAGGTTGCATTAGTAAGAAAAGTAGCAATATTAACTATTGTAAAAAGGAAATGCTGCCATGTAATTGCTAATTTAGGTTGGTTACTAAAAGGCAATATATGCCTTATTTAACTTGAACTTACCACATAATTTTGACAAAATGGCACATTAAAAAGGAACATTAAGCTAACAGATTTCTTTTGTGATTAAGAACTATATAGTACCGCACAGATATTTATCATTAGCTGGTTTTAAATGTGTATCACTGTATTATATAAAGGGAACCATTTTTTTCTAGGCAAATACTGTCTCAGTTTTTTTACAGGCTTCAATAATGTGCTGCTGGTTACTTCATATTGATCCTGGGACCAATCTTGGAGAAAAGTTATGAAAACCTGTGTTATATCAAACACAGCTTCTCACTCAAAACACAGTATTTAACCGTTTTAAGTAAACTGCAGAGTAATGAAAATGCTACAGTACTTATTTCTAGGCTTAAATTTATCTTGTCATGCAGTTTAAGTAAAAAAGTTGAACACAAAACTAGAGACCCCTGGTTTAAGTTACACAGTGAAATCCAATGGATCCACCCAACGGATAAAAAGTATTAAAGGGGGGGGAAAAAGTGGGTATGTGCCAGGCTGATTAGTCAGCTACCTGAAGGATATATAAAGCACATTGTTACATACACAATAATCATACTTGTACATGAGTGTCTTAATCCAGTCATGTAAAGAGAGACAATACTCATCTATTGTTTGCATGTTCAGACCCATGTCAATCAGATTTAATATGCAGGCAGATTAGTGCTTCCTAACTTGCTGACAACAGGTTGGCTACTAATGCCAGTTTTCCAACACAAAGAACAGTATCCTGACAGGCAGCAGATACTGTTTCTTGCTTAGGAAAAACAACAGGTTGCTCTTCTTTTTTGTTACTGAACCTTAGTTTCAAGGAGGACTGGAGGCAACGAGGATGTATTATTTACTTTCAAATGTCATGAATTCAAGAGACTTCAGATATTTCTAAGTCCATGTAGAATACACACAACGTCCATGACACATGTTCAAAAACCATGCAACTTCTGTTTTGTGACAGAAGTTTGATCGATTATTTTTAATGTAAGTATTTAATTCTTCTCCATTTTCCTGGAAGAGATAATCTTATCACTAAAAATTGCTTACCTTCAGTACAAGAAAAAAAATCTTGTTCTGTGAGCAGCTGCCATGCTTTCAGACATATTTCTGACTTTAAGATAATTAACAAAGCCTCGAAAGAACAGGAGGAGTCCTGAAAGTGTAGAAAATGCACAAAATGAAGTGTATCAACCTAATTACATGCTATCCCACATTATTCTTTTTAAAATAATTTTTAAAAATCTAGATTATACAAAGTAAAGTGAGGTCTTTACACATCATTCACAATTCAACAAGCAAGTCTCCTTCTTGTGATATAAGGATACAGCCTTATGGAAGGCTTTTCAGAAATTTTACTCATTCTTGGTTCAAGTATCATCTGCTGAAAAGACTGCATGAAAATACTTAAAGAGGAAAAAAAATACATGCTGCACATTCTTTTCAAGAATTTTTAAAATAAGTTGTTAGTGTGTTAGAAGACTACCTGAACTATAAAATGTGCCTTTAGAAACATGCAAGATAAACATACTGCAAGTCAAAGAGGTGGAGGGGGGGAGCAAAGACTGACAGTACAGACTGCTCTAGCAACAAGCCAGTAATAAATTATATTAGATTATGGCTTGAGATTTAACCATCCAGGAAAACACACCTGTCCAAGAACAACAGTCGATTCAAAGCAAATTACTCAACACGTGTTATGACTACATTTTTTTGGTCAATTCCACATTTCAAATTATTTTTAAATATTTAAATTTAACTGCATTTGAAAGAATATTTCAGCTCTGATTAGAGGAACAAGAGACACAGAATAGCCATACAGAAATTATAGCTGCAACAATGGAAATCACTAACATGATGTTGCCAACATCATTTTACAAATTCAGAGATTCACTGGACATATGAACAAACACAGAAAAACACATTGCTGCATAGTGTACACAGCTCTTTTGTCCATTTTCCTCCACTAAGTAAACTTCAACAGATGAATCAATCTGTTGGATCAGGGAGAATCCAACAGAGATAAAACAATCTGCTCAAAGAGTTGGGGGGTCGAAATCTGAATTCCTCATTCAGTGGAGAGAAACACGAGCCTCAAGAGCAATTCTCCTCATTTAATGAACACACAGGTACCTTGAAGACACATGCTTGTGTGTGTGTGTATATATATATATATGTATGTATTAAGATTCCTAAGTTTCAAATGAAAATCTAAACTGAGGTTTAACAAGTTTAGGGAAAGATTTCATCCTTTTCTCTTACATCCTAATCAACAATCTCTTTGGTTACACTGGTATTTTCCTATGGGATGCACTTTTTCTTCCTGCTGTCCTGGCAGAGACCCTGAGTTTTTCCTATGATCATTTCTTCTCTAAATGCTTTTTGCTTGTGGGTTGGTTTGGTTTTTTTTATTATTGTTGTTGTTCACTTTATTTTTGCTTTTTTAAACCAAAGCCTCATTAGGACAGACATACAAACAAAAAAACCCACACACAACAGAGAATGGTCTGCTAACCAGTGGAACTTTGACCTAAGCCAGACACATTTCTGTGATTATGGTGAATTCTGCATGGAGAAGAAAGCAGTAAGATCTGGATCAAAAGTATACTACAAAAGCTGCTACCCAGACATTACCAGAGATAGTCCCATGTTCAACTGAAAAGCAGCTGAAACAGCAAGAGGTGGGCAGGCAGCTCTTAAGGTGCTTGAAAGCATGTTTTCTGCATTACACGTTGGAAAAATCAGTCTACGTTCAATCCATATTTTATATTTCTCTGTTTAGGGGCACACAAAAAAAACCCCAAACCAACACTCCACTTTCCACCGTGTTCCCCAAAAAGAAACATTGGCTAACCTTTAAATTTAAAAATTAGAATTATCTCTCCCCAATTTGTCCACTGTATATGACAGCTCCTTGGAAGCAGACTACTTCACTTTTCCATAAAGCATGAGCAGATTTTTCCAGATGTTGAAAGAAGGGAAGGGAGCAGAAACAGATACGTGAACACCAGAAGAGAGGAGAAGATGGCAACAGGTGGGTTCAAGTATGTCAAAGGACTATGCAAAAGGAAGAATCCAACTCAGTTCATTCATTTCTGAAGAGACACAGGACATGGTACTTCATGTGCTCTAACGGGAAAGTTATCTGTAACCATGAAGTACAGATCTGTTTGGCAGTGCTCCCGTGACTTGACAATATTCCTCCATGTCCTGCTAAGCAGCTCTGTTGGGTTAAATCCTTCTATGGTGTTCTAGCAATCTCCATATATTTACCTTAACAGTTTAAAACCACTGTTGGCATATTTCATGCAAAACATTCATAAGACAAGGGAACACTGACTGCTGGATGCAAACTGCATGCCTCACAGCGCCTTTTATTTCAAGGCATATTATAAACTTTGTGAGTTAAAGGAAAAAAACCATAACCTTCAAACAGTTAAGACTGAAAATAAGACTTTCCCAAATCTAAGTGAGCTACCTTCTGAACAAGCGCTGCAAAAAACTAGTAAGAAGAGGAACTACAAATGCACAGCTTTTTTCACAGACATAGTGCAGGAAAATGTTAGGGGAAGAACACACTGTTCTCATCCAAGTGAAAAAAGTATCAAACTTCAATCTCAGGCACCACAAGGCTTTGTTTTAATTAAAGATTTATCTGGAGATGTTTGTACCTGTAAAGAGTCATTTCACTTCCTACTTAAATACAATCACCTCAAACAGAATATGAAAGCATTTGAGGGACTGATGCTGTGATGTGTTAAACATTTGCAGTTCCTATATATCTCGAGGAACCAAGTGCACAACAGTAGAGCAAGCCAAGTATTAAGAAGTCTGATGAATGCCCTTGAACTTTACTGAAAGGCAGATAGAGAAAGTTTTAGGTAACATCGTTCAAGACTCCTGGCATTTCTTGTGAGATAGAGAGTCACAATCAGGATCTCAGTGTTGGGTTTTGTTTGTTATTAAAATTTACTCAACATTTCATTCTAACATTTGCTGATAGCCATTTGAGTCAATTGACTCAAAGGAAAGAGTGCCACCTACTGAACCAGTCACAGTTCACTATGCTTCCAGAGCTAGAAAATAAAATGGATAGTAGCATTCACTTCTGTAAAAGAAAATCAGATTCCATATTCAAATTACAAAATCCACAGTAGGAAAAAAAGTATAGTGGTTGGGGTTTGGTATATCCTAATTAAGAACAGACAGAAGAGCAGAATTTGATGTGTATAAGACTCTGAACCAGGGCAGACAGACCTCTTAAGAGAAAGCTGACATCATGGGAGCACTGTGATCAGAAAGCATGAAGCTGTTCTCTTGTCTGACTGAGAAACTACTGATGCAGTATGCATTTCAAAGGACGAGAAAAGGACATTTCATGAACTTTGTACAAGATGGCAGACTGCACCTTCCTAGAATCAGTCACATTTCTTAAAATTTAATAGCTGACATACAGGTTTACACATGTAAGTACTAGATATTACTCTTAAATATGTTCTCTACATAAAGCTGAAATTTCATTACACAGTTCTGCACCCCTAGATCAGTAGAAGCAGCTTAAACAGCACAAATTACAAGTCTCAGATAGGTGCATAATTACATATGTAGAACAAATTTTTTTTGAGCTGAAAGTTATTTAATAGTCCACAGTTCACGCAGTAACACCACTATGGCAACCAATAACCTCATGAATACTATGGAAATAAAAACAACACACACAACTATCAGCAGTTAAAGACATAGCTAAACATGTTACAGAACTGTTACTTACAACGTCATGATTCATCTTTAAGAACTTCCACATCAAAACAGAAATATTTTCAATTGCCACTTACCAAGTACAAGAAATATCCACCAAAGCCAGTACTGTCCATTGAAATATCCAGTAAAATACTCTGAAAACTGAATTTCATACACAAGGCTTAGCTGCAGTAAGACATATGACTAAGACACATTTAATGTACTATGCAAATACAGAAAGCACAGAGGAAAAAGCAGATTTAAACAGAAGTAACATATTCAACTATAAAATGTGAAACTGGTATTTGTGCAGCAGTTTAACATACAACTAACACTTCCAATGTTGGTTGGTCTGTGGCAAAGTTATTTTAAAACCTCTAAAAAATGTGTGTTTATATATATATATAAAGCTGCTATTACTTGCCAGAGTCATCTGACATTTTCTATTATAATGAATCACCAGTTGTCGCTTTTCCTTTTTTTCCCTCAATGCCTGCCATCCCAAACACATTACAGCAGCCTGCTGCTTTAGATATTAACACGAAAAGCCACATTAGTTTAATCTTATCAGACAGGGATGTTCTGCTGACCCCTCAAAAGAAGAGCTTTTGACCTCCTGTATACCCCCTACTGTTAATCGCTGCCAAGAATACCAGCCCCATAAAGACCCCCCAACTCATTAAAGTCTTTTTATTTTCAAACCAGCATTCAGTTCCCAGCAGTGAGCTGAACGCAACTAAATGAACCTTGAAGTGGCATTTCAACTGTTCCTGTTAGTGACCATGGTAGACAGTTTTGTCCTCCCTGTGATGTGGGAGGCAGCTGGAGGGCAGGGTGTGATGGTATTGGAGACAGGTATCTGTGCCGTTACCAGACTCCAGACTGCATGCTTCACTGATAAAAAGACTAACCAAATGTCTCCAAAACTCACATAAGAAGTAGGAAGAGGGGATGTGTGAAAAGTGGCCAGAAGGAATAAACATATTTAGTAGCTCTGCACACTTTTCATCCACTTCCCATCCTACTATCATGCAGTATGTTTACTGCATCCTGCCAGTGCTTCCCATTTGCCATTTCTAGGACATTTCAGTAGTATCAACCAAGAAATCACGTAATTCAGGCATGTATTTCAGTTTACTCTGAAAAAGAAGATACTGGACCATATATGCAAGCAGATAAAACTCTAAGACACTTAAAGAACTCTAGATATAGTTGTTATTTTTTTCTTCAAGTAACTGTGCACTGAGATATACGTTTTCTTCAGAATAAAGCCAGGCCATGTGAATTCTTTAAAGGTCTAATCCTGTACTGTATTCACTTCCATAGGTAATTCAAGAAAAAAATACTGAGAAACAGAATTGCTCCACTGAACTGAAGAATTTTTACTTACATTATCGATATATAAATACCAGCATTTCTACGACTGGGCTGAGTAAACATTTCATATTTTGACACTCCATTAAAATATCAAATGAATACTCAGTTCCCAGGAAGCTGACAATATTATTAATCCTATCTCACTTGATGGTCAGCGTTTTCAATTCTCTAAACATATATATCAATACACTTTTTTTTAAAGTTACAGTTTCATTTAATTGGAAAGAAGATCTACTAAAACCAGTAATCAAATAATGGCCTATGTGCATTACTCTCACATTTTCTTTAGGCAGAAGCAGCCAAGGCTTCAGAATTTCCGCAACAGCAAAATTGTGCTTTTGTTGTCATCCCCCCCGGGCCCCCAGTAAAAACTGATACAGAGAGAGTATATGGGAACTTGGACTGTTTAGACACTGTAAAGTTTTGTACTACTAACCCTGAGCGACAGAGGGCAGCACAAACCTTTGGAGGAGCTTGAAACAAAGGAACAGAACAGTTTTGTGCACTCAGGTTTGTGTGTCATCATAAACAAAAACTGTTGACATACACCTTATGAGCTTTCTGCTATTGTCTCCAGAAAGATAGACAACACAGGATGATAACAGTCTTCACTATGAAAAAAAATCACCCCTGAAGTCTTGGAATTGGTCAGCTCTCATATTTTAGAATGAGAAACAGATTATATACAAGAATTTAAATATAGTCTAGACTACAGTAATTCTTCACGGAAGTTTAGCATATATTGATTTTTGTGTGTGTTATAAGCACATTTTCAAGCACACAGGAATAATAAAACTGACACAATAAGCAAGTTCTGCCCTCTGTTTAGTATGTCTCAATGGAAGTTGAAAATATCCCCAACAAAAGCATAGTTGAAAAATGCATGTCTTCTTGCTCCCATAAGATAAATTTCATCCCAAATCCTGAATTCCAACTAAATACACCAGAATCATATCTAGTCCAGTACCATTCCGCTGCCCTGGGGAAAAAAAAAAAAAAGCCACCCCAAAACCCAAAGCATGCCCCGCACCCCCTAAACCCAAGAACACAACCAAAAAAAAAACAAAAAAAAAAAAGGAAGAAAGAAAATCACTCAGCTCTAAGGAGTATGCAGGACATGTCCAAGAAGGACCACGCAATCCCTTCTCTCTACAATCCTTGTACTGTCATGCTAAGACTAAATCAAATTACTAGTGCACCCACACAGGAAAAATAAATAAATAAATCAGAGTTTGAGGGCATAAAAGGTAACTAAGTTATCCAATATCTTTTTCTTCATTAAACAGGATGAGATTTTAAATGTTGTGTCTCATGAACAGGTAGAATTCAAGTTCAGAAAGAATCATTACATTTCACCTAGCATCCACTTAGTCAGCTAAGTAACTTCCCTTTGGCTAACATACCTTTGAAAACTATTAGTCTTGCAGTGAAAATGTAAAGAAATTGAGTATCTAAGACAGTAAAAATGTGACTCACTCCATATTCAATTTTTACATGATTCAGTACAGACCTTTCATATAGGACACTATACTACCAGTAACTAGAATACCAGCTCCACTTCTTCTACAGGCTTTTATATACTTGTGCAAAAAATGAGTCACTCTGCATTTATTTTAGTGGAAACATGAATGTGAAATGCTATGTCAGATAAAAATAGATTAACCTTCATCATTAGTAAGCATACATGAATATACAGGAAATAAACTCTCTACTGAAGTGGAAGTTAGGAAAATTCTAGGCCCTCTGTTAAGCACTGGAATTTAATATACTCATTCTTAACTCCATTATTATATATCTTTGAATAAATTGTTATGGTTTGGTTCTACAGAGTCTGTACAGTGTGCATCAAGAAACATACCCGTACAATCAGAATCCATTTGATCAGGGAGAGACCGAATCCACAGATTGCACCATACCTTCCAGCTATGGTGTTTGTTATACAGAAGGATAAACAAAATCCAATCCAGTTGAAAATAAACGCCACTATAAAATAAAAGAAACAGTTGCTTCTGTTAATCTGTATAGCTAAGCAAACAGACGTAACATTAATTTCACTTTTAAACTAACAAGGACATGCCTACACAGTCAGTAATTCCCTTCCAGTAATTCAGACTTCCAGAGATTAACTTTGAACCCAGACATTCCCCATGGTATAGTCACTTAATAACAAAGCAAATGGTAAACAGGCTGGAACCTACTACTTTAAACAAGAGAAAATTCCAACATAAAAGAAAGTATTACATTGCTACAAAAATCTAACCAGGTGACACTAGACATAAAGGGTAAATGCAAACAAAGGACTATAACACAGAAGACTTGGATTAAAACAAAGAAAAAACCTTGCTACGCTTTTATAACCAAAAATATAGTTATATGCACACATACGTGCATCTATCAAGGCTACATATTCAGCTTTATCCAGTTTGGATCAAACAGAATAAGCTCTTGCCCTGTAAACATAGTATAGAAACGAAGATAAGTTAAGAAGCTGCTATTTCATTGGTTACTGTCTTTTCTTTCAGATCTATATTCAAGCATAAGACGTAAGAAGCCTTGAAAGTTTTACACGGAAGCTTAAGAAATCAAGAAACAAGAAGGACATTGAACATAACTACTACTGTTACTCCAATTAACACTTTTATACAACTCCCAGTAGCTTTACAATTTAAAGTTTGATATCTGCATACGTACTTTGCAATCAACAACATAATCTGTACTGACTTCAGTTTGCATGCAATAAGTGAAAGTGTAGGAATTCCCAGTTAGGTGATGTCCTGGCTTTAGGAGTAAAGTGAGGGCAACTAAAAAGAAAACCACCAAACAGAAGAGCGGAGAGAGCTGCTGGAAGACGACAATTCAGAAGTTCTGGAGAGGACAAGACAGTGGAAAACTGAAAACATTAGGGAAGCCCACAATAAACACAAAAACCACTGAAGAGGCGAGCAAGGAATGGAAGGAGGGCAGAGGAGAATAAAACCCCTGCACACAAATCCTTAACGTTTGAAATCCCCAAACTTAGGGAAAAAACAAAACCCACATAAAATTCAGAGATTAAATCACCACAGGAAAAAAAAAAAAAAGGTCTCTTTTCAGTAAAAGTTGGAACAATTATAGCACAACATTAGGAACAGAAAATCGGTCAACAGTTTTCTTAAACAAAAGCCAATTTGGGAGGATAATCTATAAACAACCACTTTTTTTTTTTTTTTGGTAATTTAAAGCCTTGTTACAAATCCTCCAACAATCAACATGAAGATCCAATGATTTGCACACAAATGCAAAATTAGTCTGTAAAACTGCAGTGAGATTCCATGAACTGTAAAGAAATTGAAGTCCCAAGAGAAGTTTTGGAAGACTTTACATCAATACAGTCACTTTTCAGAAGTAAGAAAACATCTCACTTCAGGCAGAGCCATAGGTAACAACAGACGGTGGCAAAGAAAAAGCTTACTTTTACACTAATTATGAATCTTAAAAAAACCCCGAACAAACGCCATACACACAAACCACCCCAAACCCACAAACAACCCTGAATAATGATCCAAAATGGTATAAGAAGGAGGGGGGGGGCGCAGAATGAGAGCATTTCTGTTATGTAAGAACTACAGAAAAACATCATGACCCTAACATCCTAACATTTACCTATCTTTCCAAAACACAAGAAAAGCATTTACATTTGAGAAAGCCTGGATACCTTGTATTGAGAACAGGAGTTCCCTTTTTTAAGCAAACTCTCCAAATCCATACTTTTAAGAGTAACAGATTCAGAAGCTAGTTCTTCAATGTATCGCTGTTCTTGTCTCAGCATAACAGCTTACTGTTATCTAAGTACATAATATCGCTCTCTTTCTCCCCACTACTCAAGCCACAAAGGGTGACTTTGATCATGGCTCCAAAGATAGGTATGCTAAAAAGGGCAGAGACAGACATGTTTCCAATGGACTAAGCAGACTAGAGGAATTCCCAAAACACTTAAAATTTTAATAGGCATATGTTAAAAAATAAGGATTTTTATAGCACCTGAACCAATTTGTATGTGCAATACAAAAATTAGAGATTTCTCAATCATAAATATAGGAGGGAAGAAAATATTAGTTCTTATAATCAAAACTGAACACAATGACAATTCTATCCTTTCAACGTGAGCTGAAGGAATATTCAAAACAGAATCCACAGTCACTGGATAAGTACTAGATGGATATTTAACACCAAGTTATTTGCCCAGCTCTTGAAAGAAAAGGCATCAGCATGTTCCAATGTTGTTCACAGTAGTTCTTCCCTTTAACCAGTGTGCTGTTCCATCAAGTTATATAATCAGACAATGCAAGCAGGAAAAAAAGGCTCAGATTATAAAAACATTGTAAACAATGCAGGTTTACACATCCCAATAAAACTGAATTATATACAGAAGAAAGATCCCACTATTTAAGTTCTATCTGTAACCATCTACTAGAAAAATTCTGCAGTCAGGACCTAATCAGAATTCGCTGTCTTCAGCAGCATGAGGAATGTATTACATCCACCTCTGTAAAATCTAGGCGGCATATTACGGAGATTCTCTTAATGTTGCCTTGGTGTTGCAGCATTTTAACAAACTTAAGATGGCCGATAATATCTATATGTTTTCAATCTTTTCCATTGCCTCTCTCTCACCTCCCCAGTGTCCTATTGCTACTCTGAAAATCATCTTCATTGTCTCATTCTGGTTACAAAATACATTATTTCCTTTCAGAAACGCATCTCCAGCTTCTGAGCAGACTGCAACAAATGAGATTTTTATCTATCTTCTGATTGTTTTTCTCTACATCAAAATTAGCCTCATCTACCTACCTGTATGTCTTTTTCCATCATGATTTCCATGCGCATACCAAGTCATGCAAGTTCTCTGAACTTTATGGCCTACACTGCATTTAGTAAGAGTTACTGAAGTTCATTTCTGTGTAATTCCTGTCTCAACTAATTACTGCAATGAAAGTTGTTTATAATTTTCATCCCTATATTGCCATAGAGAAGCCAGAGTACAAATTTCTCCGTCAGGCTGAGGAAGAAAATAGAATGGTGAGGGGAGAGACTAGTAAAAGAAAGTGTCTGCTCTTCTCTAGAAGTATCAACCTCCTTCTCTATCTACTAGAGACAACTAAGTAGTAGTGCAAGTTTCTTGCAGGAACAAATGCAATCCTCCACTATTTGTCTGCACCCACTTCTTTGCGAAATGTGAATGACACTGCTTAGCAGTTAGAGGTAGCCTCATCCTTGATGCCGCTTCAGCTTCCCGTAACATTCTCATGCAGACAATATTCCTGGTCTGGTCTGACATTCATATACGCTATCATAAAGAAGAAAGCCATTCATAAAAATCTGATAGAAAGTCTAAGAAGCTGCTACAACACCGTGGTTTTAACTAAAAAAGCATGAACTTCTGTTTGCCCACCCTCTTCACGCAGCCAGGTTCTGTGTTCTTCTAGACTCCCACTACACGACTAACCACTCTGCAACATGAATTGTTTCCGATCCCAGAGACTGCTAGCATTTATTCATACTTGAGCCCAACTTTCAACTCCTGTCCTCTTTCCTGTAATAAATTTCAGACATTTAGATGAAACTCAGAATGACTGCACTGGCATCATTATTTCAGTCTCTTTATTTGCTACTCTAACACCATACAGACAAGTGGGACTGATTAAAGTAAGGTTTTTGAGTTTTAGGCATTCCTGAAATGACAACAAGAGGAGAAAGTAAGTAATTCACAAAAAAAAAAAAACCCCAACATTTGAGTTATTTCCTCATGCTAACAAAACTTATAATGAAAAACAGGTAAGAATTTTCTTTTGGGGAGATGGAGGGTTGGACTAAAGGTCTTTTTTAATAAAAAGCCTTTTTGATATCCAGTTTAGCACCCACAAAAATTATGCTGTACTTTTATTTCTCTTTATGGTTTGTAGCAGGATAATCCCAGCCAAAATATAAAGCAGAGGATGTTCTAAATGTTGTAAAAGTCTCAGAATCTGACAAGCAAAATATGGCTATCCAGCTATTTCCACACCTGAAGCCCTCTCCTGAGGGGCATATGATTTTTCATGTAAAAAAATAAAGTCAGAAATCAAGTCTATCTATCAGCAATTCCAAAGAAGCTGGAGTAAAATAATTCAACTTGGTTTTGACAAACAAGCTTGTATCCATTGCCATTCTTCATTCTCCAATAACTACAGGGACACAGCAAAGATGATGCATGAAGCTGTACTTTGTCATTAATAATTTATTAATCCATGCTTGCTTTTTGTCAGTACTCATTAAGTTGCAAAGGAATATTGACACTTCCTTTCATTCTACTCCCACAATTTACAGTAAACAAATAAAACTTAGTTTTTCAAGTTATTAAGCAATCTCATGTAAAGGTTTTGAATTGTCTGTATTGTAATACATCAGAAGATGCAACATACTGTCAAGCATACTAGAATAAATCTGCTTTTTCCTCGATTGTTCTTGCACTTCACTTGCTGATCTTTTTTACTTCACTTTCCACAGCTACACATTAATCACCTGTCTTAAGTTTATATTCAGTATCTTGAAAAGATGTCAGCAAAACTTGTCTGAAGACCTACATTGGTTCCAAATTTTAACCATACCTCAAGCCTGTGGTAAGACTATAATGGCAACTATATAAACAAAAAGCAACCATGCCCGATTATATCCTTTATTCCCTGATTTGTTTGTCCAATGACTTAGTATACAGCAAACACCAAAAAACTTTGTTTCACACCTGGCCTAGGCTTACTAAGCATACTGCAATAAATAATACTTTCTAGATCTTCATGCACCACTAGAAATTACCATTCCCATTCCTGCACAGAATTTATTCTATTCTTGAACTGGGACACATTCTTGCTCCTTCCTGAAAAGCTCACCTAAATCTGATGATGATCACTAGAAGCATTTGCTATCAACTTCAACAGACATGTTCAAAAACTTCCCCAGGCAATTGATTCCTACCACTTTATTACCCTTGTTAGTAAATTTTTCTTAATGCCCAACTACAAGCTTCCTCGTTCCAATTATTTTGTATTATATCCAACACGTACGGAGAAAAGATGTAAGTCAAATTCTTTCTATATTAAGGGGGAAGTTAGATGATTGTATATGAAGGTCAGGCAGGCTTCCCTGATAACCAGAGAGAAATAAGCAGTCCTAAAACAGTTCCTTTATCTCCTTCCAACATCTGGAATTTCAGTCAAATGACTTCCCCTCAGCTTCTCTTGCATGACTAAGGGAAACCTGCGTAATATTTGTGATGTGGACACACAAGAAGTCAGGTTTCTTAAATTCACACAGAGTAATCCTCCCACTGGAAATATAGACTGTGCTTACTACTCCCTGGGAAGCATACAACAGGAGGCTGTGCTCACCATGAGCTTGTGCTACAACTCTGCCTTCCAACCTGCACCCATGTGAAACGCCCTAAGTAGGTATCTTAGCTTGTGTGCAGTTTATTGACTGTTTGAAGCATCTAATAGCTTTGAAAACTGTATGAACATCAGTTTACAGTATTTTGTTATGGCTATTATCTGTTCCAATATAGCATCCAGGACAATATGTGCATTTCTCCACATCATGAGATTTTATTGGTGCCAGTTGTACACAGTGTTTATATTGCACAGATGTTCAAAAAGAACTAATCAGATGGATGTACAAGAACTTGAAACTCCAGTTGTATGATCAAACACTTTTTTCCATTTCTCTCTCCTTACTAACCAACCTGTGAGGCTCAAATTAATATTAATTTTTCCTAGGTTGTGCGGACAACCCAAAACTCCCTTCCATGGTTTCATAAAATCCAGATGAGCTTCACAATTCCTTCTGGGGCCCACAGGTTAAAAGGCTGGTTGATATTTCTAAAGCAGTCCTTAAATATTAGGGGAAAACACATAAGCCTTTTATTACTGCCCCAAACGACCTCCTTCACATAATGAACCAGGATGAGCCAATCAGGATTCAAAAGACTTCCACTACAGGCAGATTAAGCATGAAAACCAAACCCTTTGGGTCACCATAGTTAATTGCTCTTCACATTACTACTGACTTCCAAATGGAAAGAAAAAGCTCAGACGTTCACCCTTTTTGTTCTGCATGAAAATAAATAAGTAAATAAATAAATAAATAAAACAGCCAACCCACAAACCACTCTGAGAAACTCACCTATTAACAACTTCCTCTGGCATTCTGGAAATTTTGTACTACGCTATATAAGGCACAGCTGACTTAAAAATACATAATAGAAAAAAAATATATTAAGTGGTCTGATAGCATAATTTGCTGCATTTCACATTCATAGCAAAAATGAATACATTCACGAATACATGTATTTACCTAAAATCAGAAACTGACAAACACCAGCCCTGACCATAAGAGAGCAGACTCTTTGCTCACCAACTTAATCACAAATTTCAAGAGCAACATCAATTTCTCAAAACAAATGATTTTACCAGGTATTAGAAATGAACTTGTTTGTTTTCCAAATTCTTCCACCAAGTTTCTGAATCAAGTTCTAAAGCAAAAAAACCCACCTGTTCATGCAAAGGACTTTTATTCTTTAGAGTATATTGTCTCATTCTATTTAGTTACGCTAAACAGAATTGTACTTCACGACTTTGATGCGAAACAGTTTTATAACTTGCTGCACCAAGCTCCTAAAACAAACAAAAACTCCTAACAAACAGATCTGGCCACTAGATGGGCCCAAGCCAGCAATTTTATGCAACTTGGGCAGCTACCACTAGATGGTAGCTACATATCACGAGTTGACTGCAATATGCCGGTAAGCTCCGTAAAAAGTGTGTATTATTATACTTCAGTTGAATAAAATGAAATTTAAAAAGCTAACTTCACTGGTTTTGTATTTAAAACAAAGGCAGATCACCCCACACCCCTCCAAGATCTTTCTACCAGTGCTGTACATAACAGTCACAGGAGGATGTGGGAGAGCACATCTGGAACAAGCCACTCGTTCCATGCTCCTTTCACTACAGAACAGCTCCTGACACCATTCTACTGCATTTTAACTGAGTGAGGGAACTTATCTTAGGTTCTCTGTGATGTGCCACCTCTACTTGAAGTGTTTAAACATATCCCACCCAGAAAAAACCCGGAAGACAGCCATACTGTAAACTTCATTTTAATTCCTGCTCTCTTAAATCTCCACACATGGAGATTTTTCCCTCCCTATTAGAGGGACAGGAATACACCACCCACTATTTATGATCTACTCTTGTTAAATTAAGCTCATTTTTCATTTAGTTCTCTGATCTCCCTAAGAAAAACGACTGAAAATTGATTAAAAAAATTAAATTAGGTCTATAAATGCTGAGTTTTTGTGAACTTCTCATACCATGAACACAAACAACAAGCAACTTTGTAAATTATTGATTTCCGTATGTACCCAGTATCCATAACAGCCACCAGAGATCCCAATTAGGCATCCACTTGCATAAATATCTTACAATGTGTAAGCACTCATTTTATGCATTTCATTCATAGGCAAGCAAAGTTGGCATTAACATAGTCTCAGAATAATCAAGAAAATTATCATCTGCAGAGCATTTTTATCAAATGTGTAAAAGCAGTGCTCTGTGCAGTCAGTCTCAGCTAAACAGCTGTTTGAAAAGAAAGTTGCCAGTTTATCCAAGTGAACAACTGCACTCTTGAAGGAGGACAGAGGGTTCTGGGCATGCAGTTTCGGAAAACTGTGGTTTTAAGGACCTAAAATACATTAGAGCCAGCAAATGATCCATTTGACCTCCAAGTGCAGTGCTAATGAAGGTCTGAACCAGGACTTAATAGCAAGAACAAGTCACACAATACAGAACTTAAACAGATTAAATACAGAAAGTTGTAGCACATAGGGAAGGGGGAAAAAGGGAAAAAGATAAATGAAGCCATATCCTTCTTTGCCCCCATGAATATATAACCTTTCTATGGTACAACTACATAAAGAGGTCATACTACAAAACTCACTTTGCTACCCTATATATATTTTTTTATATAATTTGCTATGCAAAGTAGACATTTTTATTGCAAGATGACATCACCACATTGCCCTAGTACATCATACACCAACATGAAAAAAAAACCTTCTGTGAAAGTTCTGTAACCAGTACCTGTAACAGTTAAATAAAAAGACTGTGGAGGACACTAAAGAAAAAAGAACTAAGATGAGATCTAGGTCAAAAGACATAAAGGAGATTTCAGTGGATAATCAATCAGCTTTCATCCTGATGAAGAACAGCGAAAAAGAACAGCTACATCCCCAACTCCAAGCTTTCCTCCAGGCTGCCAAACACATTTATTTCAGAAAGGAAAATATCCTCAGAAATTAGAAAGAAATATGTATTCAGTAAAACAGAAACAGCTTCATTCTAGGAGTAACTTTGAGTGGCTAAATCTAACTTTGCTCAATGTGGTACTTAAGTTACAAGACATGCACAGCGCACACACACAGTACCTGAAGAAGTACTATAGCAGTGCTGGTTGCAATCAGATGTTACCTGAAGACAGTACATTTTTATATGCTAGTGGTTAGTTCAACCTGAAAATGAGCATGGTTGGATTTGTTCCAACCCACAGCTATTTAATTCACTACACTAACATCAGAAACTTTTATATGGCACACCATCTCTCTCTCAAATTTTTTCTTCTTAAAAATCAATTGCTAGATTTCTGTGATCCAGGCTTCCATTCAAGTTGGTAGTCCAACTAGAAGATGACAGGATTTCCCAATTTACAGGTAACAGTGCAGCCTTGCTATGCCTCAAAACACTTACTATGATTTTGCTTTGACCCCTTATCTGTGACAGATGCCACAGAAAAAAATGTGCAACATATTTACTACATCTGGAACAGGAAGTGTTTGTGTACAGGTATGAAAGATGCATTCATTAAAGTACATTAATGCAGTTTATCACAGCTACCTTTTATATTCTGTAGAAAAATGTTACAATTAAGATATACCTCAGTAGGACTGGGATACAAGATAACTTACTGAAAAAGGCCAACATGAAGATGCCATCATTGCCCACTCTAAGCTGATCTGCATCACTGAAATCATCCCGTGGTGGATACTCTTCTTCCTGGATTTACAGGTTAGTGATAATTTAGTGAAAAGTTTATTTTAGAATAACTATTTGTAGGATTAAACTATTAATTATGTTTCTGAAGCTAGAAGAAAATTGACATTTAACACGTCCACATCAAGGAAGTTTAAAAGAAAAATAATTCATATCTATAAAACAAGTCTTATTTCTTGCTTATATTGATAGAGCCCAAATTTTCTGTAAGTTTCTCTACAACATATGTACATACTGCCTGTTTGTCTTAAAGCTAGAAATTATTTCAGATGAGTACTTTGACAACCAAAACCAGCAGCAATCTTTTTTTACTGTAACTGTCTTCCTATGAAGGCCAAGCTATTAAGTATTTTTTGAAAATACTTAATACATCACATAGTATGTTCTATCTTTTTCCTGCCAGAAAAGTCTTTTAATGCTTCCAAAAATTCAGAATAAAGTTTTAGAATAAGGTTAGTGTCTTAACATAAACTGCTGATGCAACAGCACTGCACTAACCAATTTGTCTATACTATAACTCACAGAAAAAACATAGGCAAGCAAGGAAAACCTCTAGGGACACTAGAGTGCGCGAGCACACTAGAAGTGTGTCAAAGTCTTCTGAACTCAAAAAACACTAAACAGAGATGTCAGCCAAAACGATCCAAAGATTTCTCCCATGGTGTCAAAATACTAGATCTTCAAAAACTGAAAGTATGAGTTTGTTTTGTTTCTCAGTACTTGATTTTCAACAGAACTTGGCAGATGTTATATACGCAGTTCTGCGCGCAAGTAAAACATTGCTGCACCTGTAGACTGGCAAATGTGAAAGTCTTCGTGATGACAGGACTTACTAAAGAGAGCCTAACGAAAACTGTAAAATCAGTTAAACACACCATTTTTATACATGAATAACATCAAAACAATGCAGGATGATACAAATTAAATAATGCTGTCAGTAGCAACAGTAATATGATATAGACATAAGCATGAGTAACATTCTTTTCCTACTTTTTCTCCAATTAATCATAACATATTAAAATTGAGATAATGACCTATTAAAAAACAAGAAAATGAAATCAAAGAGATCAGTTCAAGTGAGATTTACTTAGCTGCTTCACCCACAGCAAACAGTACTGAAATAATGTAATCCTGATTTTAACATTATTCAGTGACTGTACCAAATGTTGTTTTGTATATTAAGCTCATAACTAAAAGGGCATTAGAACAATGACAGTGATCTAAAGCTCTGTCATGTGATTGAAATGTTCACCTTTGTCAACACAGCAAAATAATTTACCAGGGTATAGCAATCATAGTCAAAAATATGCTAGAATGAACTGTACCAACTAAAGGCAGCCAGCCTCACCCTTTGTAAGATGGCCATGAAATTTAGCTGTGCTCTTTATTTCAGATTAACCAAGACCTGTATCAGGTAACTTTAAACACTGCTACTCACATAGACAACTCCAAGGAAAGCACAAAAAGCTAGCTGAACGAAAATCTTAAGGGGCTATAATTCAACTCTTCATAATTTCAGGTGTCCCCAAGCGACTATGAAAGCATTAAGTTTATTTAGCTCAACTTTGCTGCAGCTGCAAGACTGATGGGAGAGGCGAGGGGTTGAAAACGCATTAAAGTGCTGCATTTGAATGTGCTTATCTCTGAAATGTATGCCACAAAAGTTCCTTTTTCAAGTCAGGACAACAAAAAATATTTTCAATTTGAATTTCAGAAGGTCTATAAAACACCGTATAAAACAATGTTTGGACTTCTTTTTAAACTGTCTGCTAATTACTGCTATTTCATACTGGCATTTCTAAACCAATTAGTGAATTATGCTCTATGCAAAATGTTGCTTCAGAAAAACAAAAATTTTCCTCAACTGCAATAACAAGTTTAGCAGGTTTCTCTATATGCACTCTATAAGCTCTACGGCTTACACATGTGAGAAACACAGGTGTGTTGCATCCCAGGGACGTGAAATTAGGCATTTGCAAGTAGGCACTGTTGTAAGAAGTATGAACAAGTTGTAATTTATCACATGCCATGTCAAATGGGAATTATATTAAACTGAGTTCTATTTACTGCTCCAAAAACTGGCATACAAAAATTATCAGAATGTTTAAGAAATGAAATAGTTTCCTGCACTTAAATCACGTTCAACCTGTATCTACATCATTTAGTATTACGCGGTTTTATGACCAGTCCTGCAGACAGAAGACACTAATTGGCTGCTGCTCAAGGCCCGCTAATATTGGCTGTCTTTCACAGTGCTCTCATTTGATCTAGTTGGTGTCACCTGCCCCAGAATTTCTTCAAAATATAGTTGCTTGCCACCATTCATTGAGGAGTGAACAGGGACAATGAAGAACGACTGTCTGCTCTCCTCATGCTTAGAACTAAATGTAATTTCATAGTAATACTTCTATTAATGTTAACATTTTTATCAATTAGAATAATTATATTTTTCTATTTTTTTTCTTTGTAATGAGAAGAATGTCATAGAACAATACATACAAATCCATAAAATAGATAATACTGTTCCAGTATCTCATATTGATTTTTGACAAATTTAGCCATGTTAAGGATCGTGGACAATACTTCTTGTTTGCTAAATGAAAATGAGCTGAGGTATGTATAAACAGAAAACTCACTGTTCCTAAGACCAGAGAAACATCTAAACAGCAAAATATATTATCAACATAAATGGCATGTCACACAGTAATTTCTATAAGCAACGGACGTAATATGGTACACAGCAGCTACTGAAGTGATGAAGCACATATTAACTCCTCTGAAACTACAGTGCTCTCTGTAGTACTCTGCACAAAGAGGACTGTTTTTCCCTACCAGTGCTTTTTAACTTCTTTCAAATTGAAACCTAGCATGGTGTACAGTGAGACGACCACCTTTAAACAAGTAAAGAACCCAAGTTTTCAGGAACCACTTGGATAACTAAACTGATACAACTCTTCTCAATGCAGTGGATTTACAGAGAAAAACTTCTGAGGAAAGGGTCAAATTACTCAAAAAGCCCCATAAATGACACTTTCAGCATACAAAACAATATGGAGAAGTTAATCATGGGAGAAAAAAGGCATAATGAACCCCAGAAGCAGTTGTTTGCCAGCAGGAAAATTCATAGTTAAAGTCTAAACTAGAGAGAACTATACCATACCTCTGGACGACTGAGGAATATTTCATCAAACAGACTCCTAGACTCCCTAAACTGGGCGTGCTAAGCATGTAAAAACAGAAAAACATAAGACAAATGCAACTGAAAAGCATTAAGTAAAAGCCATTCATTGCAACATACAAACAAGTCATTTAACTGTTAGTAATGTTTTTATGCATTTATATTGAGCATTCAAAACTGACCTTGAGAATTTGAAAAGGAAAACATCAAAAGCCAGGGTAACTAATCCTACCACTACTGATGACATAGGGCTGCTGCAATTCTTTAATACATTGAGCTATCTGGGAGCATTTGAAACAAGTAAATGTTTATATACAATCTATTCTTGTAAGACAAGCTACAAAAAGAACTACAAAAACAAGTACTGAAAGTTTCAGTAAATGCTCAGTTTAGATTATTCATACAATCTGTGGATGCAGGGCCTATGACGAAGTTTTTAATGTGATCATATTAAATTTTTTTTTGTAAGATCCCTACATGATCTGGGGAAAAAAATATGAAAGCTGTTTATTAAATGTGTTGCTTTTTTATACCATTTTCCTCTCTTTTGCTCAACGAGTAGATTTGTAGCCTTCTTTACTGCACACTTTAGACTATACCATGAGAGAATTATCAGCCTCACATATCACTCAAGGTAACATAAGTACACTGAACTTTTCCCAACTGTTCACAATTACACTGAAGAGGCAATATATCCTCATTTTACAAGAAAGAAACTAGAGGCACAGATCACAGCAGAGTTCACATTCATAAGAGCACTAATTTCATAAGGCTGAAAATAAAAACCAAAAAACTTCATGTTAAATCATTCGTGTGTGTTTTGCAGAGCGTGTAATATACAAGTCAGATACTGCCTGCAGCTGTCACTGCTTGTGATCTCCAAGGCAGTGAAAGTGAGAAAACAATTAACTACATACCAGTAGTGCAAAGTTTAAGTCACTTATTTATTCTTCCACAGGTATTCAGAGCTAAGGGTCAAAATCCTTCCCCTCAAGAAGGCAAACCATTACTCTAACCACAACATGACCTTTCACCATTATTTTGGTCATCTGCCAGATTAAGACAGTCTTACTACACAGTCTTAGTCCACCCCAGTGTAAGTCCATCAGAGGTATTAAATAAGAGGGATTTTGTGGCAATACCATGTGGTAATGTAATTTAAATGGCATTAATTAAACCGCGTTAGCACATAATTTTAGTATCATCTACATAACTGGAATTTAGCTTTGGTGTTTCTACTTTTTCCCCAAATCTCAACTTTGAAACCTTAGTACTCTTTCTTTGATATAGCTTGTGTGTCTGCATGCATGTGCTTAAACTAAAAATCAAAAAAACACAGAAGCAAACTAAGCAGAAATTCTATCAAACTTGAGATTTTTAGCAGTCAGCAGGACTATGGCTTTTAGGTACGCTGAGTAGATTTCTGATACTTAGTACTGCTGTTAAGTCTACAACTTTTTAGCCAGTCTCTGGCTTTGGGGAAATGATGGTGTGTTCCTACATGAAATTATTGTGGTGTCAGCACCTAGTTCTTGAACATCAAGTTCTACTGTATATTTTGGAACAGCAGACTATGTAAAAGTTTACTTCTCACTTTGTCACCTTATCCTACTCTCCGGCCTCTTAACTCCAGACTCCTTCTCCCTTCCTGCTCTTTTCTCACACACCAGCTTCAGCTCCTTCCCCAGTACTACATTTTGTCCCCACTTAGGTTCCTTTCTCCACCAACCCGTTTATCCTTCTCCCTCCTGTTTCTCATTTAAATCTCCCTGTACTTCCTCCATACCACTGCTCTCTATTCACTCTTGCCTCTTCTTATTTTGACTTAGATCCATCCTCTCTGACCCCTGCCTGTGTTCACTTTGAGCCAGTTACCTCCTCACTCAACCAAAACCAGACTTCTCTTCCCACATGCAAGCTTCAGAGGCTCAGACTCATTGTCCTTCTCTCCACCTACCATTGATACCTTTGCAGATGCATCAAGTGGTTTTCCCCTTTCCTTCTAACCACAGGTCAAGAATAATAAAACTACTTCAGGGCACGCCAGAAATTCCCATTTCTCAGTTCCAGTGTTTCCACCAAAAGCAATCAAGAGCAGTCACAAAGTGGATCTACTTCTAGTCCTGTAATTCTACTCTGTTACAGAACTTTTGAGAATGTTCTCTGTGGACAGCACATCTGCAGTGCTATAAGCAGTCTAAACTTGCTCGTGCAAGACAATCTCCACACATTTACTAAACTTGAAGCTGTACGTATCACCTGTGGAAACTCATTTTTCAAAAACTTGTAATTTGGTCAAAAACAGGCAGATTTTCTGAGGAAGGGCAAAAGATATTTCTGATTCAGTGAACTGAACTTGTGAGAAACAGTTCTCCCAGTTCTCCAAAGTAAAAAAGCTTAAAATGACAAGGCAAAAAACAAAGATTGTTTTGGCTTTTTTTCTTTAGCTTTATTCTTGAAATTGGCTGAACCCCAGCCTGAGGTTTTCCCTGTGAAATTCAGGGCATGGAACGTTGCTTCTATGTCTGAAACTTTCACCTCACAAGATTCTAGACATACAAAGTTAAAAGCAACAAGAATGTTGCAAGAGTTGCACATGTCCTGTCTGAAGCATCACAGAACTACCCTAAAAGTTAAAGCTTGGGTTGCCAATGTCCAAGCAAGTTTAAAGATTTAAAATTTCAGATTGAGGGTTTATTAGTGACTAGTCACAGACTAGTATTTCAGCAAAAGTTTTACTTATATAACAAGCAGTAAGGACAGACTACATAGAATACATGCTCCTGTTAAAGCAGCTAAAAGCTTACAACTGGAGATAATCACCTGGTAGGAGAAACTTGGCAAGTAACCATTCAAATGTCCCTGGTTCCCTACTGCATTTAGTAGAACAGATTTGTGTAACACCTCCACTGGCAATGGTACACAAATGCACTTTAACCTTAGCTGTGCATACCTTAAAATGAGTGTTGTACACTGATCACTGCACAACAGTTAAGGAAGGAACACCTTCCCACTGGGTGAGCAGAATTTTTTTTCCAGTCACAAGCACACTGCAGTTAGTAAGATTTTAACTGCATCTCAAATGCAATCACATTCGATCTCAAGGTGGAGATTTTCAGTGAAAGCACTGGAAGCCTAATTTGGGTATAGTATGTTATGGCCAATACTATCAAACAGCAGAATTTCCACATTCCAAAACTTGGGAGGAAAAAAGAAGAACTTTACTTACAAACCTAACATTTAACACTAATTGCAGATACCAATTTCCTATTTTGAAGACTGTATTCTTTATGATGTTAATTATTATAAAACTATAAATACTAAATATATACATAACTATTACTTAATTTACTGTTTACCCCAACTTGTGCTGGTGTTTTGGTTTTTTTTATTTAAGTACTTGGAACATTATCTTTGAACTTCAGTATTAAAGTTTTCATGGAGCAAACAGGGACCTTTCCTTTTAAAAAAGTTCTACATTATTTGGGGTTTTGCCCCTTCCAGATTCTTGAAATTCTTCTTTCTCTCTAAAGATATACTTTGATTGTTTTTTGGGGTATTGTTACGATCTGAAACGCTAAACACCAGCAAGAATAATAATAATAATAATAATTCTACAAAATAACAGTAGTGGTGGATACCTAATTAAAAGATCATGAACTACAGGATAAACCATTAAAACAGGACAAAATTTGGCTTTAAAGCTCTTTAGACAGCAGCTATGCCTTAGAAAAGAGTGAATACGACACACTTTTCATAGTATTTTACAACTAACATACACTATCTATACAAAACATAAGCATCCCAAATATTTAAATCACCAGCCCACCACTACTTTAATAAATAGGCCATAATATGGGCCCGATTGTTACAAATAATGAGATTAGCCTAACACATTTCACAAATTGAAATAAAGGAGAACTGTATCACTTACTCGTTGGGCAACTTCCGCTGCAGCAGCTGCCATTGCTGCAGCTTTGGCCTTCTCTGCTTCATCGTAAGTAGGAAGAGAGGTAGCTACGCTGTATGGAGGTGGTACAGGATAAAATTCATTGTGTGTTTCTGTTCAAAATAAAAGAGGTTATGTATTTTCAAGCCAGAAAGATGTCAAGAATATTAAATTTTACATGCACATAACTACTGAGCTTTAAAGTATATTTTTTTTCCAACAGAGGCTGAAATTGTTGATATTTGTATTTCATGTTCTTTTAAGTTTAAGAAAAAAATTTTATTTTTATAAAATAAAATAGTGAAGAGCTTGATGGTGCTTCTAATTGCTACTCAAAGCATAAATCTTAACCTAGATGCTGCAAGGAGACAACAAATTTATGAACAAGAAATTGTATTTGCTGAGCTACATCCCTAGACATTCCAACCAAAGGCTTTTTATCAAATCATGCAAAAGACATGCACAGAAACACCTTTAAAAAAGCTTTTAATTATTAACATCAATTAGTTACTTAAGTCCAGTAATAATCATGCTGTATTTTTATTAGCATTGTCTTGTTGCTAACTCCAGTTGTTCTGTGAAAGTCATTTTTTTCCAAGATTTCAATTTCACCACATTCTTTTAAAAATGTTTCTTCTATCAAAATGCACCACAGACTTCATTGTTATATATTGAAACAGTAAAACTTCATCATATAGAATAGAACTATTAACAAAATTAATAAAAACGATTCAAAACACACCTTGAGCTTCCTCCTACAGCCAGCAGTGGTTTGTAACAAGACTGCTTACATGGCAAGAATTTGTCAGCACAGGTCATATGGTGAAAAGATTTATCAGCATGCCAACGTAAAGATGTCACATATAGGAATAATTCTGCGTAGCTATGTATTTGCTTAATCAGGGACTCTAATGTAGCCTGCTGTTCAAGTCTCCCATACCTCAAAGAAATGTCACAATCTCATGAGAAAGGGAGCCATGAATAAATGGAGAAAAAGACCCCTGTTACTCTATTTTCCACGAGAAGTTTTATCAAGAGCCTTTAAAGCAAAATGAATCTTTTCATGGCAATATGTTCACCAAACAATGGTACACACTTAAGAAGTTCACGTTTTGACAAATCACTGCTCTGTTGGGCTTTTTTATTGGTTTTTTTTTTCCTTTTTTTTTAAAGAGGCAATGAAAATTGCTAATGAGGTCTAATAATGGAGCACTACTCAAAGATGTAGATTAAATGTGGAACTGTACTACATGCAGACTTAAATAAAACCGATTACACTAATTAATGAACATTCATTTAGCCTAGTAATTTGGAACAATCAGTGTAATTTAGAAGTGTGCTTCTTCTGAGCAAACCAGACAAAGAGCTGTGCATGAAAGCATAGCTTTTTACTGCAATTGTGTGTGTAGGAAAAAAAAAACCACACCACACCGCAGCATCATACCACTTTGAACCAAATGCTGATTCATACACACTCCTTCCTGACAAGGTGTTATGTAAGAAAAATACCTGAGGTTGCAGCTGCTTCTACAGCTATGCTACAGTAAGGTGGAGGGGAAGTATCTGCTTCTGATAAGGCTGCTGTCTGGGGAATCTGCGTAGTCTCTGTAGACGTGGAAGGCTGCTCAGCTGCTGAAGACTCTGGGGGGTCATCCTCATTGTGAAGCTTAGAAGGAAAACACACAAATTTCAGACACATTCAGGGAGTACTTTCCATTATAACCTAGTACTTGCAGAACAGTCTTCAAAAAGCGAGAATCTTCAACAAAACAAAAATTATTTACAAAACAGCACGTGACTACTTTAAGTAGTTCAGTTAAATCCCTTTAAGCAAACAGCTGAAAATAATTTTAACTGCCTTCTTCCCCCCATCCCAGAAATGGATTTCTTTTCATCAGTGATTTCTTCTCATCAGTGATGTTCAGAGATTCTTAAAAATCTGGGGGATTTAATGTTTACTATATGGGAAAATGCTGACTATAAAATACTTTCTATTACATGAATATTTTAACACTATTACATTGTTTTTCTTAAATATATTCATAAAATGTATTAACCTATTTTAAAATACAACAGGTAAGAAACACTATCTTTTATTGCATTAATATGGAAGAAATTTAAAAAATAAGACACATTTCTACGTCTGTAACTGGGATTTTTATACACTTGCATCTTGTCAGAGAGCTTCTCTGCTTAAACTCTAAGACTTCTCAAAGTATTCTGCTTTTCTTTACAGTCTGGAAAGAATCCTTTCCCTATGAAACTAAGTTGGTGGTGTCTTTTTTTGTTTGGGTTTTTTAAACACAGTTTTAAAAGGACATGCCCAGTTAAGCACATACAGAAATAACAATTTGGACAAGGAAGAATGTTGGTTTAAACCAGAATTCAGATCCAGCAACTAATATCTTTTCTTAGAGAAGGTATTTTTTATTATTAAAGCTATAGAAGGTATTTTTTATTATTTTACCTAACTTGATAGTGTTTAGAATATGAACCAACCTTTAAGAAGAAACAGTACTAGCATTAAACAAAAACGTGCTAGTTCCCTCTAGTGTAAACTACAAGATGCCTAGAGACAATTACTGAACTATCATGTTTAAAACCCAGAAAATAAGATTAGTGAGTCAAATATATCTCAAAAAAGAATCTTGTAACTTCAAATCAGTAGTTTCTATGAACACCCTACAGAAAAATATTATTTTATTCTCAGTTAACAAAAATATTAAGAATACAACTACATTAATTTCATATTAGGCAAAGTACAATCTGATTACTGAAAAAAAGCACATTCTGTGAAGAACGAGTGCTAAATTCCTTGTTAAGTAGTGTAACATTCACACCAAAATTTTTTTGTATCCAGACTATATCAAAGTTCAGAGAATGACTGAAGTTGGAAAGGATGCCTGCAGGCCACCTGGTCCAACAGCCCTGCTCAAGCAGGGCCACATACAGCCAGTTGCCCAGGACCATGTCCAGATGGCTTTTGAGTACCTCCAAGGATAGAGGCTCCATAACCTCCCCCTGGGCAACCTGTTCCAGTGCTCAGTCACCCTCACATTATTTAAAAAAGAGTTCAGAGAGAACCTGGGAACCTCCTGTGTTTCAGTTTGTGCTCACTGCCTCTGGTTCTCTTCATTGGGCACCACTGAAAAGAGTCTGGCTCCATCCTCTTTGCATCCTCCTTTCAGGTGTTTATATACATTGATGAGATTCCCCCTGAGCCTTCTCTTCTCCAGGCTAAACAATTCCACCTCTCTCAGCCTGTCCTCATATGTGAGATGCCCTTTACCATCTTGATGGCACTTTGTTGGACTCTCCCCAGTATGCCCAGGTCTCTCTCGTACCGGGGAGCCCAGACCAGGGCACAGCACTGGCCTCACTGATGCTGAGCAGAGGGAAAGGGTCACCTCCCTCGACCTAATGGCAATGGTCTGCCTAGTGCTGCCCAAGATACCATTGGACTTCTGTGTGGCAAGGGCACGCTGCTGGCTCTTGTGTTCCAAGAACACACTTGTGTTCCAAGTTCTGCAGGTTACATATTCCCTGCTTTTCTTTTTAACGAAAGCTAAAGACAGCAGAATTACAAACATAGAAAACATTTCAACAGTAGGCAGGAAAATAAAAAAAAACAGTTCAAGGGAAAATAGAAAATGCTTCAAAAGAAGTTAGTGCAACAGAACAACTGCACAATTTTCATATGGCTTCTATGACACTTTTCTCTTTATATGTGTTAAATTAGAAAAAGTGATAAAGTTACTTGCTAAAGCATTTTTCATCATTTTTCCAGAGTCCCTCCAAATATTGTATTCAGAGAACTATAGCTTAAAGATTAAAGGGTTTATCTATATGTATAAACTACATATATATGCACACATATGTAAGTATATATATATATACACAGGCACAATACACCCAGAAGCACATATTATTAAGAGGTCACCTTCAATGGAACTGATAGGGATTATTGAAGGTTTTTGTGCACTGAGCAATCAGATCATTTCATGGCTAATCAGCGATCCAGAAGAAGTAGTAACCTCAGAAATATGTATAGCCATTTAGGGTAATTAAGACCAAAGAAAACAAAACCACTTAAAAATAACCTAATATATTTAGGGATACAGAAAGCAAGTATCTCACCACAACAACCTGGTCTATGAGTAGGAGAAGTAAACCCTAGTTAATAGATTTCTCTCCGTTACCTCCATTCTTCCTCTCTTTTCACTCTCCACTTCAGGCCCTGCAACTTTTTTTCCCCCACCAAGCCACATTATGTGCTGTCACTTGTCCTGAAGACACAGAGAGATCCACAGCAGCACATTGCTCAAATAGAATATTACTACTCAAAACCCACTTTGCTATTACCAAGGAAATTAACTTTGTCTCATGCATGCTTTCTTGAAAGTTACCTTTCTCCAAATCATCTGTAATTTAATAACAGTTACAAACACTGGATGTAACATGAGGATGGGAGAACATGCACAGGAGACTTCTTGCTTTCAAAGACTGAGTTAACAAGTCATTCAATTGTATAGCAACTGCAATTAGGAAACAGAAAAATTCCATCCTAAGGGCTCCATACAAAAGAGTCCCATTATGCCCTTTAGTGAATTCAAAAGGTCTTTATTTTGTATAGGACTCCCATTCAGGAGCCAAGCATTTCTTGTCTACTATACAGACCTTTTAGAAATTCTGAAAGGCAGCAAGGTTATCCTAATGCAGCAACTTAAAGAAAAATTCTAAGACTCCTTACAGAATACCCCCACCATAAAAATAACAAGAAGTGGATTATGCAGCTTGAGCTTGTACAACTAGAATAATAAATACAAGTTGTTCCATGAACAGAAACCAGCTTTTGTTAGTTCTTGTTCAAGTATCCTGTCTCCTAGCCTCACCCCAAGGCAGTAACTTCAGCTCCTCTCAGGGGACTTCACTGGGGTAAAACCCATACCAAAACAATAAATACCTACAACTGCAGCAGAACTTGCCCCAACAAGCTGGAAATTTTGTCTATGCAGCAGGGCAGACATCACTGGTTATATCATTTTGCCTTGTAGCAACTCTGCCTTGCCTTCACAGGGCACTGATTCTCCTCTGTGGAGTCACCAGTTTGCTTGAAACCAGTAGGAATCCAACTGCCTTTGAGCCTCCCCCTTCACGTTTAATTTTGGCTTACACTGGCTGGTAAATTTAGAAGTTATTTTTGGAGACAGTGGAAGAAGAGGCCTGACACTCTGCATAGGTTTCATTGCCATAGAAACCAAGTTAAAAACACTCTGAAGGGAACAGAAAACATCTGTTTCAAGGCATCACTTACGCTATGTACTTAAATGTTACCTGAAACAGCATTTAACATTAAAAGCATCAAAATCATATCTGAGAATTTTTTTCCCCCAATAGCAAGACTATTTTACCCAGTTTTTAAATTAAAGGACTAAGGAGAACTCACAGTTCATCATTCCAGCCCCCTCCCAAGCCCACAGTGAACCATTATATGGTAGTAAGCAATACAGCTGTCTTTGCCAAGATTATGGTCAAAACAATTACCAGGACCTACTAAACTAGACAATTGTAAATTAATACCTTCCCCTGCCCCCCACCCTCACACTTTAAAAGCAGGACACAAAGACATTTTTTTCTTCACATCTTAGTGTGTACACAGGGCATCTGGCTCCTATATAGAGTTTTACAATTAAAAAAAGAGAATGCTTTGTTATTAGACATACCATTCTTGAACCGTTTATACCAGGTTTTCAATCCCTGCTTTCATAGCCCTCAAACTACACTACATTACAGGCTCAAAAGTCATGATGCTCATATTTTCAAGATATATCTATGTCAGGACACTTAAAATTCAAAGTTCAATTGAGGAGCAATGGCTCTCCTGCCACCAATGACTCAAAATCTCACAGTAACCATTAAAGAGCATATAGTACAGGAAAAAAGCATTAGTTACCGTCACATGATTTTTAGTCTATACTATCTTCAGTTTCTTTCCCAGAAAAGTTCTATAAAACAATGATTCACTATTCCATTTCAGAAATTGTTTAAATCAAAGTCAGACTTTTCAGCACCAAAATATTGTGGAAAATACAGCTACCTTTATTTTATCATTTTTTTAATAAATTCTTTCTTTAAAGTAGTACTGCATCTCCTCCTGCAATTTATTTCCTTAACTGTGTTATTTGTTTGTGTAGTTATTTCCAAAGTAATCAGATGCAATACTTGAAATCAGCTGACACCCTACAAAGAACATGAACCACAAGAAAGCGCTTAGTACAGAAGCCTTTACTGAGGGGACTGATGTGGATGTTTTACTCTTTCAGGTTTTAAAAATAAAAACTTAAAACTGGGAGGAAGATCTCGTTCTCTACTTAACACTTTTCATTTACCTGCAGATAGTAATTTTGCCCAACCTACAGATGTTTGCTTGCCAGCATAAACACAGCTTTCTTTATCTGTGAACTGACTGATTGTACAAGAGTGACAACATAGGCAAGTTATTAAAATATGCCAGATTTTTGTAAAAAATCAGGGGAAAATGATATAATAAGATGTCTTATGTCACCTATACCATAAATATACAAGATTAGAATAATGTTTTCTGATAAAGTGCACTGAAGTAGCCCACGCCACCTCTAGTCATACTCAATGTAATACACAAACGGCACTCACTATTTCTGTTACCTGATTTTATGCACATTTCAAAAGCTGTTTTCCCATTTTATAAAATATGATTTACAGAAATCAGTACATTATAAAATCATTGCAATATAATTAACTTCAACAGCATATTGTGAGCATTTTAAAATACCTTCTTTATAAACATACACTATTTTCATGCTATTTTTATCATTTCTTTAATGTAGCATAAAATTAAGCAGTCTTATATAGGGATAAAAAAAACCCAAACAATGAGCCAGCTTTCTTTTCCTGTTTCCTTTTATACCTTTATTACTAGCTTATCTTGACAAAGCCTGACTTTTAGGTAAGCTTTTGCGAAAGTTTTAGTAGTCGTGGTTCCACCTGGAGCAAGACAGAGCTTCACAGCATTCTCACCAGCAATCGTAAACGAGTGCTTTTAAGGTGCCCTCCTTTCTAATCTTTCAAATGACACGACATTTTTGAAGAAGTCAGGCTCCTCCAGTTTTGACCTTAAACTGACCAGTTCATGGGTTCTTCCAAACTGCATTAAAACAAATACAGTGCACAAAAACTCTGTAATGCTGGACCTACTATTCTGTTTTAAGTAGAAGCATGGAGATGACCATGTAGATCATGCAAGCTCAATCTTTATGTGCAAACCAGTCAGCTGATCCACTTCCTTCACAAAAAGCAACACTTTCAGCAACAGAGGTTCACCATCTTCACTTTGTGTAAGTTTACCCTTTGGTCTTCTACAGTCAGATTTTTAAACTGCCAAAAGGTCAACCAAAAATATCCACTTACCGCAGCTTCTATTGCTGGAGGGACGGACATGAAAGACTCATCTCAAGATTGCTGGTGCAGTGCAAAAAAATTATTCCAATTATTCCAAGTTTCTGCATTAGATTCATTACATCTTCCATACTGGTACACAGACATTTATTCCACTGAAATTCTACTGTAGTAAATACGAGAGGTGTAACCAACAGCAGGTTAAAAAGAAAACTGCTATCATCTTCATTAAGCTCTCAGGAAGCTCCTTAGCTCTCTGTGTTACACCTGATGTTTCCATTTGCTGAAAAATTCAAAGGCCTTTTGCACCTGCCTAGTGGTAGTGATTTGTAAAACTGTACTAAACTGTTCTCTACAAGTGAGGCTTGAAAGCAGAATTCTCTACCTACATAAGAATAATTTCACTTGAACAAATACAGGCTGTGTATTAAATGCTTGTTTTGTAACTACATTTTGCATTTTTGAGCTTTAGTAGTCTAAAAATAGTTTTATTCATCTGTAAGTAGCAAAATATAAATCTTTGGATTTTCAAGGAAAAAAAACCAAAGGAAATCTTGAAATAAAGCATAATTCTGAACCTGTTATAAAAATACTTCCTGTTGGAGACAGCTTTGACCTCTGTCTGCCCATCTCTGTTGTTTCTGAATGACATCCAATAGTCCCAACAGCTCACACTATCAACTATTACTTTTTTATTTTTAGAAAAACCATAAAACCTTATCATCAACCCATTCAAATGCCATCATGCTAAGATCAATCAGCCCTAATTTAGGTCACTAGTAGCCACGGAGCAATTAAAACTAAAACCAATAATCTGTAATTACACTTAGATAAGAATTATAAGAACAGAAGAGAGAAATAAATCCTCCTGCAAAATAAATATTTTAATTTTCTTGCTCATCAGGAAACAAACATAGCCACAATGGCCTTTGAAAGAAGTATTTCACAATTTTGTAAAATACATGATTTCTTGAGGGGAAAAAAACCCACAAACCCACACTGTATTTTAACTTATTAGCTTTATCCTCAGTATCAGTTTTTATTCTCTACAATAAGGTAGCTCATAACACCATCATGCCTTTTCCTTCAAACGCCTGCTGTAACACCAACCTACCATGAACCTGTGCAGACCAACTAGCAGGAAGGCAGCTATATGCAGTTCAGCATCAAACACACTCTCCTGAAACACAGTCCTGGCCAGAGCCACAACACTCCAGAGAAACGTCATCTTCTAGAGACGGGGGAGCTTTCAAATTAATAAATAATAAATTACTAAACAATTAAGCTTATAAGGTACTTCCGTACATTCCAGCAAAACACAGAAGTCCAGCACATTTAAGCTACTTTTTGCTTCTATGTATTTAAACTAAGTGATCAGATTTGATCAGAATTCCCAACTGCACAAAACAGATCCACATCATTTTTTTTCCCACCATCCCACCACTTGGCAAGCATCAACTATCACACACCCAGATCTAGCAACAGCCCTTCATGTTTGTTTTTTTTATTGATGCATCTCTGCATAAAGTTTTCAACAGTAGTCAATAGGTTAGAAGGTCAAAGGTGCAAACTCTGCACTAGAAGCAAGAAAGCAGAACAGAAGTCCATTGCTGCCATTCCACAGCTGTGTAGAAATACCAAGTGTGCCTGCTGAATAAGGATTAGGTACCATGGAAACCCACAACCTCTGGAGGCAAACTTCTACCGAAAAGATTTACCAGAGATTTATACTGGATATAAATTGTTGAAAAATACGTTGCAACATAGTGGCTTTTCTGTCAAAGGGAGACTCCTCGTGTTAAATTAAACTGATCAATAGCAAAAGAAAGTGTTATACATGCACTTCACTTAAGAGATAGTTAAATCATTTTAGTCAGTTCTCTTTAAGGATATTTAACCTATTGGATTTTTCAGGTGTTTTTTTTTTAAAGATGCTTATAAGCATGTCAGAAAAAAAAAGAAAAAAACCCAAACAACCCTGAACAATGGTGAACATGAATTGGTGAAGGAAAAAAAATTAAAATTATTATATATATATGCATGTATATAGATAGATAGATACATAGATATCTTTCTCCATCCCAATGGCTACTTTACATATAACATTTTACTTGCTCTTTCATTTTTTGTTGACCAGAATCCAGACTTAAACAATTAATTACACATTTAACAGCACAACATACACATTTGCATTCATTCCCTGTGACTTCTGACATCTATTCCTTCCCATGCCTTACATTTACTAATAGCTCTACTTTTGCTGTTAAGGACAGTAACATACCATGTGTCAATATGAGAAGTCTTTTAGAAAAATAAATATTCTGAGACTAATGCTACTAGAACAGTAGTGCTATCCTTGAAAACATAGCCATTTCTCTCCACTTATTTTTTTAGGTTTCTTCTCTACTAAAGAATTACTCAGAAATAACTCTGAATACTGGAATTTTGGTATGATCCAAACAAATATATGCTTCATATTTATTGTAAAATTATAAATTGGCCATAGTTTCCAAGAGTTTTTCCTATTGCATTGTTACAGAAATCAATCATGAACTTCGCGAACAAAAACCTGATGTCTCTAATACTAATAAAGACTATGGCTGGGACCAACATTTTTCAAATCCTGAAGCATGGGTACAAAAATTATTTAAAAAAAAAAATAGTTCGTAAAAGCTTACTCTAAAGCTTGTACATAATGAGGTATTGCAGCTCTGATCTACTCTACAATTTAGAAGTTACTGAAAAGATTACTATGTAGCCTCCTATTTGTCAAATGGTAACTTGAGAACAGCTTGAGAAACTGGTTTAAATTCTATAAACAAAGTACAAAATCAGGCTCTCCTCCTTGAACACTCTCTAGTTAGAAGTAAGAGACATATTAATTAAACAGAAGTATGTTACTGAGACCAGCAGTCAGTCTAAGGATGTGTTCCATCTCCAACACAATCATCAGGAGATACATGGACAGCACAGAAGCCTTAGTCAGTTATTTGTCACTCATTTTCTTCAGACTCCCCTGACATTCGCAGCTGTTATATTATGGCTGGTAAAGTATCCTTCTCTGCCTATTCCATTTGCATGTTATGGATTTGATGCGTATGAATTTGTGTTCCTGAATCTGCTAGTACTATCTGCCTCAATAATCTTGTGTATTAACAAACTGTGTATGTTCACTTCTCCTTGTGTAGTTTCTTTTCCTTGATCTAAACCAAATGCCAGTGAGTACTTTCCAGTTTTAATGTTGCACGATCTGGTGAATTACAGCTCCACAACTGCTTTATCCACTGCCTTGGCAACTTTGGATCACTTCCATGTCCCACCACCCAGTTCAGACACCACTTTTAAGGTCTGCTTCCCTTTAACTTCTGTAGCTCCTCTAGGCTCCTCTTGAGCGAGACCAAAACTGTGTACAGTACCCAACATGTGGGCAGGTCCCAGGTTTAATACAATGATGCTTCCTGTTCATTCTCGCTATCTTCCCTGACGATGGACAATGTTTCATCAGGATTTGTTGGCAGCTGCCACTAACAGCTTCAGCAAGCCATCAGTGACAGCTCCAAGAACTGCAAGTCAAAAAGGTCATGTCTTTACTTATCAGCAGCTTTATAGAATCAGTACAGAAAGTAGATCCCAGTCACTCTAAAGTCACACAGAACATACAAGACATATAAACTGTAAAAGCTGAGGGAATAGGAAAGCCTGTAAAATTAGGAAATGGACAGAGCTGTCACCAAAAGCAAACTCAATATTCAGTAGTTAGTTCCAGCTACCATTTTAGCCTACATTCATCTGGGCTGAAAAACTCAAATGCTGATTGAAAAAGCTGAATATTTCTCTAAATATATTATTTGTGTTTCACTTAAAGGCCCAAGTACAGTAGGAAGGCTTACACACAAAGCTTCCTAACAAAGACAATGGAGGAGGATGCTAAAAATGGCAAATTCATTATGCAAGGGGAGGGATAAAAAAAAAGAGGAGTTTCCTCGTGGAGAAATATCATGGAAACTGAACTGCAGAAGCAGTACACAGTTTCACCTTAAGTCCCTGATTTGAGAGAAGTAGGAAAAAAAGAACTCAAGTTTGTGTCTCCTGTATCACATGTATGTAAGTGTCCTTGAAAATTCTGCAGGAAAACTCTAAGAAAAACTTCAAATGTTTCAACTTTATTGACAACATAGGTTTTATTGCTTGTGTACTTGAATAAAGCTAGTCAAGCAGAAGAGTTTCCTACTCAGTAGTACAGAGTAGTCCAAAATGAAATAATTACATAAAATATAAATCAGAGGATATTATTAATCAATAAGAGCAAACATTCTCTATTTTTATTAGCAGGTCAATTGTGCCTGACTTCCAGCATAACTCATTTTCTTAGTAACTGGAAATGGAGTACTCAAGCTCCTCAATTTACAGAGATAATACAGACAAATTTAAACAGGTTAAAAAACCCACACACATACACACCAGCTGAACACACTTATTGTGCACTGCATGCAGAAGAACAGGCTCTACTGAAGAGATTCTCATTTTGATTTGCAGTCTTCTTTCTCCTCCATCCACTATGGGATTCACAGGTTTAATATAGTTTAGTAGCAAAGACAAACACAACCCACACAACAGCAATGAACATTAAAGGCCCTTTCTTTAAAGAATGCATGTTTATGTCTCAACAGATAGTACTGAGTTTTTTCAACCCTACTGTTAAAGAGTGCCGACTAAGCACTTTGAAGCAAGCATACAAAATATGTGGCCCAAAGGACAGTTCCCTGGACCTCACAGTTGCTAGACAGATGATGCACACACCTGGAAGCAGGCGCTTTCCAGCAGGCTGCTTGATTATAAGGCAAATAAACAAAAGCAACACAAAAAGCAGCAGTCCAGGAAGCGATAAAGGAACACGGACCACACCACTCATCATCAGCTGTGGCCCAGCACTGCAAGGCTTTAGCGGCCTGCTTGTTTGTTCAAATTATGCACTCTCATTCTAGAATTTGGAACAGGTTTTTAAGAGTAAACAGTTTGTGCAAGTCTTTTTCCTGATAATTTATTCTATGCATTTGATGCAAGTCAGTTTTGTGACCACAAGTCTGCAGTTTCAATTAAGTCTTAATGCTTCAGTATATTCCTTAAAAATACTTTAAGTACTGTTCCCCTTAAATTCAAAAATATGACAACTAATTCGAAGTACCATGATCAAAATGGACAACTGGCTTCAGTATCACCCAAAACTCTTTATCTCAATTGTCTCATGCTTTACCAAAGGCATTGCTCACTCCTGAAAGATGACAAACGTTAACTATACTAACCATTACCAAAGCAATGCTTAAACATGAGCTTGTGCTACTTTACAAAAAAAAACCCCAAACCACAAAAAAAACCCAACCAACACCAAACTTATTTTCTGCAGTAAGGAAACAACTGATACTGTAAGCATCCCCTTGTCAACAACCTTTCCTCAAGTCTGATGTACATAAACTTCTCAGATTAATCAGGGAAAAGCAAAACCACATTCAATACTTCAAGCTACATACACATCTTTACCAAGGACATGATTCTGACCTCTCTTACAACAACAATCAGTCATCATTAACAGGATTACTGTCAAAAGGTAAAATATTATTCAAAGCTAAAATGGACAAACTGTGTTAAATTACCATACAATAGTTGGGAGACCAAATTTTTTTCATTTTTTTTTACTGGAAAGCCACGTTTTACAAGCAAAAAGATGACAAATCTCTGCCAAGCACCTTGAACAGTAACTCAAGAAAAATAGGATTACAAATGGAAATAAAGTAGCATACGGGTTATTGACCAGATTTTCTTGTGTCTACACCACTCAAAGTTTTCTAAATCATTCTGTCCATTACACACACAGTTGGAGGAGGCACAGCCAGGGATGGCGTTGGGGAATGACTCAATATCTAATGTTTTGGCTGTAAGCGACTAAGTTAGATTGTACCAGTTTTAGGTTAATCTTAGTGTACAATAATGGAAACGACGCTTAAGTGGAATAAACAGTTCAATGTTAAAATGGAAATATATTTTCCACTTTCACTGTAAATCTCAAAGCCATAAGGCATACGCATCCTGACACGTGCTGTGAGCCCCAGTTGTGCAAGTCTGAAATGACTTCAATACAAAACAGTAGTTCATCATTTTCATTAAAAACACAGCTGGCGAAAGGGGTGCCCACTTCACTAAACTCAGTTAGCTGTGACAGCACTTGCCGAGGAAGTGGGAGACCTAAGCCTGCAGCAGCTCAAACCCACAGTCTTGGCTGTGCAATAGCTCAGTTTCAGTAGGAAGACTTAGCAGTGACTCTCCGACCTAACAAGTGGCCAATTTTTTCATTCTTTTTTTACTCATAATCTCTTAGGGTTACTTTTCTCCTCTGTTTGGAAATAGCTTGCCTGAAGTGGGTGTACAGGTATACATCCATTTGTTCATTCCCCTTTCCAAAGTAGCCAACACACCTGAAGATCAGAAGGAGGTTTGAAGCTATGAAACTCAATACAATATTCAGATTTGTGACTGTAAACTAGGCACTGAGGTCTCGCAAAGTTAAGTGTGATGACATTACCAGTTGCCACATCTTCCTTGTTTTGTCAACACTGTCACCAGAAAGGAAGTTTCAAAATAAGCCTAAAATTAGCCATTTGTCAAAAGTAACTAATCTTCCCCATCTCGAGGACCCATCTCTGGAGGCATTCAAAACCCACCTGGATGCAATTCTGTGTAACCTGCTCTAGGAGAACCTGTTTTAGCAGGGGGTTGGACTCGATCTCCTGAGATCCCTTCCAACTCTGACCATTCTGTGATTTCTGAGACTATCTTCATGTGGTTTCTACGACATTTTTCAGACACAAACAAGCTGAGAAGAGTGCTTACAGTTTCTCTTTTTTAAAGTGGCATGAAAAAAGCACCTAGCTTGGCAACATTACAGCTGACTTCTGCTAAGAACTGTGCTATTTGAAGGTATTCTATTCCTGTTAGTGAACTTCTGCTTTTTTTAATAGGATTAGAAGACTTACTAGATGCAGCATGCATACATGCCACAGCCTGAAGCTATGCTTTTACATTACATGACTTAGTGTCACTGCACAGATCAGGTACACCTCTCTTTTGGCTTTGTGCATCTTTCAAGAACCAAAAAAACCCACAGTTTCACAAGATTGGCTCAGCCACACCAACAGCTTGCTGCCACCAGAAAGGACAGTCCTGTTCCTATCCTCCCCTCCTGCACTGCCCTTGTGCAGACTCAACCTTAAATTTTGGCCTAACAAAACCTTTGGAGAAAAACCTGAGTAGAGCAACCCAGGTACCTTTTGCTGGTTTTTACTACTCATTTTGTTCAGTACAGTAAAACTGGTGTCCTGTAACACTAAAGCAATTTGTGTGCAACTACCTTATGTCCCTCTGTGCCCACGCCAAAAAGAAAACTGCCTACATGCCACAACCTTTGCCCACATAAAGCACCAGAAAACTATTGTAACTGCTGTTACTCCCCCTGTACCAGTAAGCCAGCATTTCTTCCTGTGAATCAGTTGTAGAGCTGGGTGTTTTATCTGTGGCCCTCTGAAAGAGATCCAAAAACCAGACAGTGGTGGCAATACACTACGTTAAATTACCCTACTTTAAATTTACAAAGAGCAATAGACAGAAAGGATTGTACCTGTCTGGTATCTCATCACCTTGATTTAGAAGAAACATACAAAGAGATTTAAGGTTCATTTCCTTGCTTATGTAAGACATGAAAGTACTTAGAAACTTAAATAAAAATTGAAAAAAATGTAAAATTTATTACTTTTTAACCATTAACTGCATCACTACTGTATCTGCAAATGTACCTCAACATTCACAATTTTTCTGCTTCATTTGTGGCAGAATTCTTCATAAAAAATAGGGAAAAGTGCGTATAAAAATATTAAATCTATTCTTTAAAAAAAACAAAACATGTTTAATAGACAAATTTGTCACATGTAAAAAAGTTACAGAAAAATTAAAAATTTAAAATGTTTCATTATTAAATTCCAAAGAACAATTGAGATGGAAGGACAGCCCATTGTTTGAAAGTGCCATTTGCCTCATTTCAGAAGATTCTCATTTGCCCTTCTACACTACTAAAGGTGTTTCATGAGCAAAAAGCCAGTGCACTGAAAAATTTTATCTTCAATGATTAAGAGGTTCGTATCACTATCAGTGCAACTGACACACGCAAGCAACAGTAACACTTATCATTTCATGCATCTTTACTCAGTATTTTTCAGTATTATAAACAGTCCCCTAGATAAAGTATTTTATCTTCCAGTTACAACATCACCACCAGATCTGCGGAAAGCAACAGAATTTCTCTAACGTAAGCTAGTTCGATCTGTTCAGCAACACCAATTACATAAGAGTTCTCCAAAGGCAATAAGTACTATAGAAAATATGCTAGATATAAGCTAGGGGTCTTATATCAAAGGTGTAGAATAAACAATACTTGGGGCTTTATTTGCCAATCACTATTAGGCTCAGTCCTGTGAAAAGAAAGGACGGAGGAAGAGATTTTTCTTTGTACACACTTCCTGTGTAGGTTGACTTTCATGTGTTTGAGACCTACGAAGACAACTTGACTTTGATTAAGGTTTTTAACCAAATAACATTGTGAGACTAAAGAGTCAATGACAATGGAGTTGAGATACAGAAAATTAAGCCTTACCTGAGATAACTGTAAAACTATTCACAATATGTAGCATTATGCAGGCAAATGGATTGGAATAAAGTGTTTAGAGCGGCAATTTTCACCTCTTAGCCCTGTTTCTAAAAAGCACACACAATTTACATTCATACAAGATTCACAAACTTTTTAAAAATCACAGTTTCTTTACCCCCGTAAAGTGCTGTACAACAGCAGGCTGCCCTTGCATCACATCACTTACAAACCCCAGCAAATGCAGGTGCTACAGTGGCACAAGTCCAGTGACAGCTAAACTGACATCCATGTGGACTGCTCCATCTGTCCTGGTTTGCTACCTACCCATTTTATCACTTACCTATCTAGCTCTGACCACCCCATAAGTAAAAGACTGATGGCTACCTGACCCCATAGTGACAACTCAAAAGTCTTAATTAAGAAAGACTGGGAGGAGCTGTGAGTTGACTATAATTCTTAAGCAGTTCAGCATGTAAGTCCTGCAACCTTCAATAGGATTTCTGTGCCTAAATCACTCATATGCATGTGAAGTCTTCCCTCGTGACTGTTACCTGGAAAAATCACTTTTCACAGAAAAAAGGCCATCTTGAGCTTCAGTACTTAGTTGCTCACCCAGTTTTACGCACTGCAGAAAAAAATTGCATTTCTTTTTCTTTGTTTCAGTATAAACTCACAAAGCATCATTCAAATCCCTTTTTCTGCAAACAAGCTAGATTAGGAGCAGACATTTCAGGCAAGATAGTAATGCACAAATTAAGGTCAGATGACAAAGAGCTAGAAGGTAAAAAGAATCTGGAGAATGATCACTGAAGAATTTTTCTTATAATTTTTCTAAAGTTGATGCCTTGGTCCCCTTATCCAACAAGTAGAACAGAGGAAGAAAAAGAAAAAAAAAAAAAAACGAACAATAAGGAAATTATACAACTGACCTGACTATACCTGTAATGAATGTAAAATTTAAGGCATGTTTACCAACAGGATTGCAGCATGCAGGTGACTAAGGTGGGGGGGGGGGGGGGGTCGGGGGCG
>JAVJGI010000014.1:46794787-46817574 GCA_035590275.1 Ibycter americanus | reverse complement strand
GCCATGTTCTCCCAGCCCCTGAGGGGGTGCGGGGTCGCTGGCTGCTGCAGGGTGACGGGGCCGCGCCGCCTTCTTTCCCCGCCCGTCGCCCTGGTGTCGCTCCTCTCTGCGTGTTTCCTTCGCGGGTGCTGGGCCCGCTGTCTCCCCCTGCGGTTTCCCGCCTGTGGCATTGTCATCTTTGCTGCTGCTGGAGGCGCTGAGGGTTGCTGCCTCCTGTCCATGCAGTAGGCCGAGGGCTGTGAGGGGCCCTGGCTCTGCTGCAGGCCTGCACGTTGTGCAGAGCGGAGCTTGTCGGCTGGCCGTGCTGGCGGCCCTCCTCAGCCTCTTGCCGGCTGGTGTGTGTGGCTCCTAGCTCGTGTCTGGGTGTCTGCACCTCAGCCCTTTCCCCAGTCTTTTCTCTGCAGTTCTGTTCTGTGAGGCTGTTAAGTCCCAGACCAGTTCCTTGCTTAGATACTTGCCTCCATGGGGCAAGAAGAAGTAGGATGTGACATAGAAGACATCGAGAGGACCTGGAGAATGATTTTGAATAGGCTCTACCTAAAGTAATTTTGAGTCTTGGGACTCCTTGCCCTCTGTTCCTTTGAAGGCAAAGCACCATTCTGTGACATGAAAATGTTGTGACTTTTTTTTTTTCTCTCTTCATCCTAAAACTGTAAATGTTTATGACCTCCTGGGGCAAAAACAGCGAAACATGCCTTCACCCATAGTGTCGTGTCAGAGAAGGTTGACTCATTCCTAGATTCCCATACTGTCAAGAGATGTAGCTGTGGTACAAAACAGTTCCGAAATAGCTGTAGATGCAATTCCTAGCTGCAGTAGAGAGGAGTGTGTGCATGCATACTGAAGTATAACATCTGCAAGGTAAATGCTCTCACAAAAGCAGCTTCTTTCTATCACTAATGGCTTGCATGCAGAACTTTATCCTGCAGCCCAGATCATCGCCTTTATCCAGGCTGTTTGCTAGTACAAAGGCTGACTTGCACAGTGGGGTAAGCGTTTTCATGCAGGCAGGCATTACTGATAATCTGGGTGAGGACCTGAGGGAGTGAAGTCCCAGTAGGTACACATAGGAGGGCACACAGGAGGGCGGGAAAGTGGAGTGTGAGCTTGGAGTTTTGTTTTAGGCGGGGGTGGGAGTGAAGATATACAGGATTATGAAGGAGAAGGAGGTGGATGCGTGAAGCTTTCTGCGGGTGCCCGGAGCCTTGCTTGTAGCCGGTAGCTGGCTAATGCAGCGGTTACTAAAGCTACCCAAACAAAACAGGTTTGGGAAGTTTGTGCCTACTCTACTGTTTGTTGCGTTTGTTGCATTTATTATGTTTCTCATACAAGAACTCTGTGGCACATCAAAAGCCTGAGCAGTTAAGAAACAAAGTTGGCAGAGGAGTGTAGGTTAGAAATGGATTAATGTTATTTTCCTGACAGGATTTCCTCCTTTTTCCTCTTCACTACTATACATAATGAAAGTTTCTATGTTTAATTATTCTGTCTTAAAAGGAACAGTTATTAGTAAAGGTCATAATGAGTTTAAGAATAGTTTGTACAGAGTAGAGTACCGCATTGTGCTTCACTTACCAAATAGAAGGAAAATCTCTTAATTATATTACCAGATTTCATGGGAAATGGAATTTGGACCATTCATGTAATAGGTTTAACTTCTAGTGTCTTCTATATTGTTAGAAACAAATTTCCCCAGTAAACTGTCATCTGACCTCCATGGTTTTTGTGAGGTTTTTTTAAGCTCAGCTCTGTGGAATACACTGTACTGGAAACTCCCACTTAGGTGTTAGCTAATAGCTGCCAAATAGCATTTCAGTCTGTAAATGTTGGAATACAGTTGAGTAAGCATTTATTAATATGTAACTTTCAGTTTTGAACTTGTGCAAATAATTTCTTTTAAGGGAGGAAAGGACAGTAGGCAAGAACCAAAATATGTTTAATAAGAAAATTAGAAAATATTCCATAGAGCTTGGGAAAAGGGTCAGTAGAGGCAAGGGTACTCATTAGATTCATTAGAGATAGTAAAGGTGTGTGTGGGGAGGGAGTTTCATACTTACGGACAAATTTTGGATAGGTGATGAAACTTAGAAGATATACAAAGACACAACTTCTTTTTCTTTAGAAATATTAGCAGTGTACTTATGGGACTTACTGTCAAAACAGAATACATGACTGATTAAGTATGTCCATCTTTCAGTTGTTATTTTTCTGGAACTTTGCAACACTTTTTTAAAGCTATGTAACTGGATAGGAGGCTATGTCATTGTACTGGTAGAAGGCTGGAAAAGGAATGTTGTGTATTTCTATCAGATCTTTGTATTTTCAAAATACTGTTGTCTGTATATTTTAACTGTCTGATTCCAGAGGTTTTGACTATGACAGAATATTAAATCTGTAAGGCAAAGTAGTCAGCAAACGCTAAGGCACCTTTAAATCACAGAATGGTTGAGGTTGGAAGGGACCTCTGGAGGCCATCTGGCCCAACACCCCTGCTCAAGCCAGGCCACTTATAGCTGGTTGCCTGGGACCATGTCCAAACAGCCTTGGAGTATATCCAAGGATGGAGACTCCATAAGCTCTCTAGGCAACCTATGCCAGTGCCCAGTCATTGTCATAGAAAAAAATAATAATAAAAAAATTATTCAACCTCTTGTGTTTCAGCTTGTGCTCATTGCCTGTGGTCCTCTTCACTGGGCACCACTGAAAAGAGCCTGGCTCCATCCTCTTTGCACTTTCCCTTCAGGTGTTTATATACACTGATGAAATTCCCCCTGAGCCTTCTCTTCTCCAGCTAAACAATTCCACCTCTCTCGGCCTGTCCTCATATGTGAGATGCTCCAGGCCCTTCACCATCTTGCTGACCCTTTGTTGGACTCCCTCCAATATGTCCATGTCCCTCATGTACTCTCTTGTACAAAATACATATTGAACTTGAGAAATGTGTATTTCAGAATTGTTAGAACTTTATTACTTAGACGAAAATGTCATATTGACTAAAACACTTCAATACTAGTTTGAAGATTTACTTTTTTGGTTTGACCTTCTTAAACCTTACGACCCTACAGTGACAGTAATGGCTAGCACTGTTTTCTGGATCCTGCAGTAAATTGTTTATTGTAAAAGATTTGTATTTAAGGAAACATGAATGGTGTTCGAAATAGCATGTAAACAAAATAGTGTCAAAATGACATCTAAAAGAAAGTACTGCTTCAGATTTGTTTTAGGAAAGAAGAAGCTTAATTGTTGTTAGTCAGCAAGTTTAGCACAGTTGTTACACCATGAAAACAAGCCAAGAAAAGAATCTTCTTGGTAATAGCTGTTGCAAGCTTAGTTCTGCGAAAAGTTGACTTGAAGGATGTGATCTGAATTCAGACAAGTCTGAACATAAAGGCAAGCAGTACAAGCCTGTTAGCAATTTTAAACTTGTTTTTCATTCATTATTCAATCAATGACCAGCACATAAGAAAGCATATATTTAACTTTACACTTCTTCACCTGTATAAGCCTATAAAAATTTTTAAGATTTCTGATGGAACTTACGTAACAGGTAGATTTCAGAACTAGGTTAATTTTATCTTAATAAACATATATAAAACCACTACTGCATATTTCTAGCATTCTACAATTTTGTACTATTTTAAGTAAATACTATGCTTACTGTCCTATTTTGCTTGCTGTACCATATAAAGAGTTTAGAATAAAAGCTGTACATTTCGATCCAAAAACTGAACAAAAAAAAAATTCAGGTTTTGTAGCTTCGTTTTGCATCTTAAACATTGGTTTTCAAACCTCTAATACAGGTAATGTCAGTGGGAAATAAATAAAATTTTCCAAAAGTAAATCTAATTGAGTTAACGTACCTAATTTAATCCTGGGTCAACCTGAAACAAGGCTGTGAATTTACTGACTGTATTTATTTTCCTCACTGTTTAGAAACTCTGTTTATAAACTATTTAGTTTTAATTCCATGTTCCTGATTATGTAAACTGCACAAAATTTCTGATCTCTATGTAAGTTTAGATAACTACTTTAAGCAGGAAGTTGGCTTAAAGAAACCACTGGGACTGAATTTCTTAGAAAGAAACAGCAGGAGGTTGGCTTGCTTTTCTTCATCTTTTCTTCTCCTTTTTTAGACAGCATAGGCAATGCCAGAGCTATTAACAGGAACACTGGACAACTTTTAAGGTTTCGTAGCTGAATACAGATCTTCAATTACATTGTCATCATCTTTGTTCAGCGTGTGTATACATGTGTATAGTCTTGTAAATCTGGTCCTTGGATATGTCCAAATACCATGTGGATATATCTGAACCAGCTTTAAATGTCATTACTGTGACGCAGAGCTCAGGGTGGGAAACATCTCAAATATTTGCCTTAGTTTAGGACAGATTTTGCAGTCTGCATGCGTCTCTGTACTGCCGCAGCTATTTCCTGTTAGTCAGAGACAGCTTGAAACTAGTTCAGGTATATTCTGACAAGCTCATCATAGCTGTGCATAGCTGTACTTTGTCTAAATTGGTAGCATGGTCAGATCGCTATGTCTTTGTTGACTCCCTTACAACTTACACTAATTACCTTTGCTGGCCACGAGCACAGTTATAAAGCAGGAGACCATAGAAGTGAAGGAATGTTATCTGCCAAACAGACATAGGTGTTCTTCAGACAAATTCAAAGAGCCGGTGCTCACTTTAGCAGCAGTACAACTTCTTCAGTATAGCTTGGTGGTTTTGCAGAAAAAACAAGCATAGAGAGCTGCCACTGCAAGATGATGGCTTAGCCAGTTTTGTGGAGTAAGCAACGACTCTAGAGGAAATGGTACGGAGTCTATAAATAAAGGCTGAGGCAGTGTGTGTTGCTCAGACTGGATTCTTAAAAAGTTGTGTTTCCGTGTAATGTGACACAAACTGGATGTTGCTTGTGAAGAATGAATGCAAAGGCTGATGGTGCTTCACCCAGGTAACAGAGGAGGGTATAACAGTGGTTGTGAAGGATCTGCTAAGTCCCAGGTCTTTGGAGAGGCACGTGTACTTTGGGAGAAGTACAAAGCAGAAGAATCACAGGAGTAAACACATGAGTGTGTGCCAGTTTGAAGTTGTTCTCTTTAGAACTAGTTTGTCTCCTTAAAAGCTATGAATTTATAACTATTTTTTGAAAATGCCTTGTAATAAAATATAAACATTTAAATATTTGTGTGTAAAAAACAGTGATGGTGGACACTACCTAAAAAAAACCCAAACAAAACCCCTGATAAGTAATTGCAATTTTTTAAAATCTATATGGTGTAGGTTTTTAGTGTTTTTTTCAGACACAGATCTGTTGTTAGAAACCTAGTCTTGACAGGAACCAACATGTGCTGTTATGGAAATAAACAATGTTTAACAAACAAAAAAATCTCCATATGGCTTTGAAGTTTCCATTTAACAAATAGGGTTGAATGGAATGTGTAGAAGTCAGGCAGAGTCGATAAAACTGATGACAGTAAAGTAGAAATACAGAATAAAGAATGTAAATATATGCCAAACTGTGAAGGAATGTGGGAAATATGTGAGAAAATACCTCCAGCTGGAAAACAAAGAACAGAAAAAGAATCCCCAAACCCTTGAGATATTTTGGAAGAAATGGAGGCAATGGTAAAAAATACATATGGCAATGCTTTGTGCATTAGAAGTCAGTACAGATGGATGCTGCAAGAAGAAATCCATTGCCATTATGAAGTCCTATTTGGACAAGACATTTCCACTATGATCTTGGCAATACTTGTCTTTTTTGTACTATCAATAAAGTATGATTAAGTAGAAAACAGTTTTAGCATATATTCCTTAGGAAAAATATTATTCAAGATCTTCAACAAGCAAAAGATTGTTCAGCCATTAAGCTGAAAGCTACTTTGTTTTTAAGTTGGTTGTACACAAAAAATCCAAACAGTTAAGGCCTGGGTGTTACCTGCAAATCATTTTGTTGTACAACTAGAAGAGGAAAGACCAAGTAATAGATACACAAGTAAACTCATGCCCTTGTAGTGCCAATATTGCTTTAAAATATTAACTGCAATACGTGGTCTCTGTCCTACAGGAACAGAGGGAAGCTGAGTATATATTCACAGCAAATTACTGCTAGGTCAGTAAGTCTAATGTATTGGCATTTCTCCTAACACTTATAACACAATATAAAAATCTATTTGAAAAAGCTATAAAATGAAAATTATCTTTTCAGTATCAAAATGATGCTGACCATTCAAATTAGATATCCTGTGACACTGTGCTGCACAGTACTGATAATGGTTTTGTTCTAAATAACTTCAGTCTGTTCATCATTATCTATAATATATAGCTCTTGAGCAGGCTTTAAGCCCAAATCGATTTTCTTCTATATAAAAGAAAGCTCTGCATAAATTATAAGCCTCTTGGGTTAGGAACCACCCTTTTATTCTGTGTTTGTAATACAACTGCAATAAAAAACACAGAGTGTTGCGCTGTTGCAGTGACTGTAATGCTAGCTTAGTCTCTTTGAATGTAAGTCAGAATATAAATAAAAATAGAGCATTACCGTGCCATTAACCACCATATCATCAACCAAACCTAGCCAGCTGCGATGCTAACCCAGCCTGAATTCTAAGGCCCCATGCCTCAAGTTTCCTGTTGAGTAAGCTTTCTGTATCTTGCAAAGCCCTTCAAATGACCTTTACAGGATTTCTGACATGCATAGTTTTTATCTATTAGCTAGAAAGCTGGTGACAGTTAAAACTGTCTGAATATGACCACTTACCTGAACAGGTAACTTGTTAAACATGGAGAAAAACGTTCTTTTTCCCTTGTCTAGCATGCTAACAGTCAAACAACGTGTCCCATTGTCACTATTTCAGCTAGAGGCAGTTGCCCAAATTTTATCCAGACACACCTCAGGAACTAGTAATATGCAAACACATAGTCACAACTGTAATTAAAAATTGCTCCTCTTTTCCATACTCTTGTTTTGAAAAGCATATAGCCTTCTGGAAAAAAATGGCTATTTCCCTGAATCTGTGTAGAAGTATCCATCAGCAGCTGAGCTGATCTAGGACTGCAGTGACAGAAAGTAAAAATGAATTTTGAGAAATAATCTTCAATGACAATTTCCACTGAAGCTAGCTTTTGTTCAGTTGTGTGGTGCGTATATGTAGCTTCAGGCATGATATCTCAGCATTCATGTCAGTTTTGAGGCAAAAAAGACGGTGCTGTGCTTGAGTGTCTTAAATGCTGCTGGGACCGCACAGAAGTACTCTAAACTGAGCAGTTCAGTAAGGGTTTGATCCTGCACATGGGTATGTGAGTTCAGCTAAACAAAAGGAGGAAGGCTTATTTGAAATATTTGTCAGCTGTGTTGCCCAGATTTATTCCACTACAGAGCAGTTAGCACACCTAAATGTAGATATTTCTGTTACAGGTGTTTGCATCAAATCTTGATATCTGGGTGGGTTTTGTAGTGAGTGGAGAAAAACAGGCACTTTCATGATGCAGTTCAGCTCATTCTAAGATAAATGCCCCTAGTCCTGTCACTGGGCACCACTGCAAAGCATCTGGCTGCCTTTTCTTCATTCCCTCCCTTGGGTTATTTATACACATGGATGAGATCCCCCTGAGCCTCTCTTCTCCTTGCTGAACAATCACAACTCTCTCAGCCTCAAGGAGCCAACAAGAAAGGGTGCTCTCCTGGACTTGATACTTAAAAACAAGGAAGAACTGGTCAGAGATATGAAAGTTGGAGGCAGTCTTGGCTGCACTGGGCATGTAACCACTGAAGTCACAGGATCCAGGAGGATTCAGGAGGAGGATGATCCTAAGAGGAGGAAGCAGGGCAAAAAGCAGGACCACAAACCTGCATTTCAGGATATCAGACTCCAACCTCTTCAGAGATGTTCTTGGAAGAATCCCGTGGGATGTGACCCTGGAAAGAAAAGGGGTCCAGGAGAGCTGGTGATATTCAAAGATCGCCTCCTCCAAGCTCAAGAAAGGTCTGTCCCCACAAGTAAGAGATCAAAGGCAGCAGAGGTCCTGCATGGGTGAGCAAGGATCTCCTAAATTAATTCAGACATAAAACCGAAGTGCACGAGATGAGGAAGCTGAGAGGTAATCCACAGGGAGTGCAGAATTTATCTTTAGTAAGGATATGTTTCTCAGAAAAATAGCAGAAGGTACTTCATCTCAGTGTTGGAGCTTTTTTTTTTCGTCTTTTTTTTAAAGGATATCTCATTTGATTAGCCCTTTCTGGCTAGGAAGTTGAAGAAAAGGCTGCTTAAGGGCTAATTTTGCTCATCACAGAATAAGGGGGAAAAGACGGAAGAGGGAAAGGACATTCAAAAGTTTAATTCTAGTCATAGGAGACTGGTTTCCTGTACTTCTGGAACTGTGTTCACATGCCAGCCATACTCTCTTGGAGGTGAAAACCTTGTGGGCGTCAGGCACCATGCTAGTTCTGCAATGTGGTCATAACACAAAAAAACCCCAGGTGCCCATATCAGAAAGGAGAGTGAGTGACTGAGGATCAGGACCATGGTATGGTCCAGCCATAAGTCTGTAACTTAGTAAGTACATTGAATAAGAATTAAGTGAGCTTATTTTCATGTCGTTTGGAATACTCTGTGGTGAGAGCTACCAGAAGTGCCAAATCATGCACTGACAATACTGCTATTAAGCTGTTTGCCCTGACAAATAGAATAATGAGCAAGATGGTGGGAATTGAAAATGGGAGCCTCTGTAAAATCTGCAGGCAGTGTTAAGTCTCAGAAAGAAGAGAAGGCACCAGATGAGGAGAAACACATGAAAAATTATTTGCAAGAACCTTTGGAAACTTAGAAACCTACAGATGTGAGAAATCATATCACCTAAGATGCTGGCTAATACTTTGAGAGCATTTGCCTGTATCTAAGAAACAGTCCTTTGCTTCACATACTGAGATCTGAGATTGCTTTCCTAGGTCATATTTCTCTTGACCATATTCCAACTCCATTTGAAGGACAGACTCGGGCATGCATTATACCAAATTTCCTAGCCTTTGATATATACTGTACCAAGTTTCAACAGAAATGAAGTACAGAATTACAAGCTGAATGGGACCCATAATATTTTCCAGCATTTTTTTTTTTCCTGATATCTACAACTGGAGATGAAGATCTGGGTCCTGTGCAAGAATCCCAGCAAAAGTGAATCTACATGTAGGTATAGTGACAAGTCAGCAAGTACTACAGGAATATGACTACAACTCAGGGGTCAACAAGCAACACAATGTTGTTCAACTCAGCAGACAAATGTCTACTTGGAAGGACATGCTGGTCTCGACTATTTCTGCTCTGAGGCAAATGTTCCAGTCATGAAGGAAGTGTGGTATTTGTTGGGCTCATTTGGAGATCAGAGTTATGAGTGACAGAAAAGCTGGTTTCAAATGTGTAACGTACCAGTTGTTCTGGTGTATGAGCATGTGTAGATAAGACCAAGGTGTTCGCATTTCAAAACAGTTTTGCCAAATGTGCTTTTCAGGATGACTTTTAGAAATGTTAATTGATCTTAGCAGTATCCCAACTATGTAAAGAAAATGTTAATAATTAATTCTCCTTGAAGATCAAGGAGTACATCGCCAGGATTCAAAACGTTCAGGACACTATAGGTGGGACTGGCCTTTTCAAATGGAGGCATCTGTAACGGAGCGAGCTGAGTAGCTCTCCAGACTCTTCAGCCTTACAGCCCAATGTATACAGTGCCACCATTACGAGCAGCAGGCTGCAGGTTCTGTGTTAAGGTAGCAACACAGGTATTAGGACATGTCAGGATTCATCTGGCCTTGTCTTGACCTGCCTAGAGGTTGGGTTTAGTTTGTTTAGCTGTAAGAGCAGTTGTCTGCTCTTAGCCAGGTGACTGTTACATGATTTGTTTCAGCCTTTGCTTAGCTTTGTAAAGTTGGTGTAAGGCTTATACAACAGGTAGTTCTTCTTTCTCTAGTGATCTGTCTGTGATGCTAGAATAAAAATGCAATGTACAGAAGTACAGGCATAGGATGATAACTGGAGCCTTGAAAGTGCAGACACAGGATGATAACAGGGGCGCCTGGGTCATAAACAACTCAGCAGTAGTCAGTTACTGGCCGCCAAAGGAATGTAACCTTGGGCACTGGGTAAAACAACTTAGAGGTACAGGAGCAAAGAGCAGGTATCTGATATGTGTAAAACATAACGTACATAGTAGATTTGGATGTAATATGGGCTTGTGAACCAGTGACTAAGGAGCAAGTGCACTGCGTTAGCAAGTACGTAATAATGACACTAAGCAGACTCAAGAGTGAGGAGGAAGAAGCCACGAATACCAACATTGTATTTTCAGAAAAGAAGAAGAACCCTCCCAACATCACACCTCTTCCATGGATGATTTGCCATGACACCCTCCCCTCTAAACAGAAGCCATCAACCTTAGGATGTGATCTCTGCGTCACCAGAGTGACAGTGGAAGGGTGAGTGTAATACCAGAGAAAGGGACATTTGCTATAAAGTCTGGGTATTTTGCTGTTTGCTGTATCGTTATTGGGATGAGCCCTATTGTTTGGATAATTTGAATTATAATTGTTAGTATCATTGTGCCCAGACTAATAATAATTCTTTGATTAGACTGTCAAGACTTTAATTAGACTAGCAGTAAATTCCCAGTTCTGCATAAAATGTGTGTGACCCACATAAACTGCACAAGTTGTAGCACACCAAATTGGTAGGGGTGACCTAAGCTGTAATTCAAATGCAACAAAATAATAACAAGTTTGTGGAGAATGTGGGCAACCTAATCTCCTAAAATTTAGTGCAACTATCAACCCTATTGATTTGATTTCCAATGACTGTAATGGGAGCTTGGGCATCTAGCTCATATGTAGGCATCTAGCTATACCTTGTGTGCCTTCAAAAAACTAACGAATGTGTGTTTTGACATTCTCATCGCATAACTGAAAAGAGTGTTGAAGAACTCGATGTATAATCATGCTAGCACTGTCGAATGTGTCATGTGTTGTTGATCAGTGTCAGAGAGAGGATACTGCTCTATATGTCTGTGATTTTTGTTGTCTGACTCAGTATAGCTATACTGCTTTTATACAACGCCAGTTTTCTTCCTCCTTCCGCAGTTTTTGGAGATACAGTCATAACTCTGAGCAAGCACTCGGAGGAAAGCTGCCCTCACATAAACTCCTCATATATTTTTAAGAAAAATAAGCCAATGGACACAAGAAATTTGGAATCCTACCAAGGCATGAATTTGTATAGCAGCAGATATTTCAATGAACTAGAAGACCATCTGAACCAGATGCCCATAAGAACAAAGAGCTAAGAAAGGAAGAAAGACAGCTTTTCAGGCTATTTTCTGAATCATAGAAACGAAGGTACCAGTTAAATAGGAGAGAGATAATCCGAGAAGGCTACTTATCACCAGAGTACAGCTAACATAGAATGTTCAGATTTAACAAAGGAAAAAGCAGTATGGATCTTTGCTGTAACTTTTTACTCTGCTGTTTCTAAACATTATAGCTAACATTTATTACTGAAAAATGTAGCGATTCATATGTTGGAGACAATAATAGTGAATCAGTTGGTACTCAGGAAATCAGCACTGGTATCCTGTATCTTTTAGGATAAAGAGGCTGATACCACACTCTTTTATACTACTTTTGTCCAAAACTAGCTGGCAAATTAATATATCCAATATCAAGTTGCTAATTCATTTCACTTAGTACCGGTGCCACTAAAGGCAAGTAATTGTATTTAGTGCCTGTGTTTGTAAACCCCATTAGAACTGGTTTATGTGATCATCATCTCACAGTCATGCTATAAGAGCTCTTAAATCTGAAAAACTTAGATTAAATACCTATACCAGAAAAGCAAATAAGCAAACAAACAAACCAACTTTCTATGCAAAAAAAAATTACTAGGGCAAAAATGTTGATGAGTCAGAGTCTCTCGATGGCCCCAATACTAAGAGACTGGCTTACTTCCCAACAGCGTGAATAGGAAATAAACCCACTAAGTGGTGTCTAGGCTTCTTTCATTCTTTGTGACTTCAGTACAGAAGTCTGGCAGTATTCAACACACCAGTACAATCCCAACACACATTGCTAACTAGAATATGCCTTAAATATGTGCACTATGTACACCACAGCTGGAATATTCATAGGCAAGTGTTCAAACCTGGTTCTTCAGAAAAATAAACCACTATATGTTGACTTTGTATTAAACGTCATGCAGAGTTCAAGATTTGGAATCCCTGCCTCCAAATCTGTGATTGACTTATGTCCACGATAACCAAGAAAAGATGCAGTATCACAACTGTTCTCTGCTCTTTTCAGAAAACAAAGCAAGCAAAAGTGAGTGCAATAATTGCTTGTGAGTTTTGAATAATCCCTCTGTGACTCAGTATCTCTTGTAGACTGTAAAATATGCCATGACTTTATCTTTTTTTTTCTTCAAAGACCAAGGTGTAATTGATTCTATCTCATAGTAACACACAGACAATGATACAAACTGTCCGGTTTCCCTTTATGACAGCAAAACAGAAGAGGCATCTGATGTGCAGCACCTCAGCGCCAGGTATCTCAACAAGAAGGAGACCATAGATGCAAAAAGACATAAATAGCAGTTTTTTGGTGTTTTGTGAAAGCACATAAAGTTAGTTTTCTAAGGCCGTAGGAGGATCTTAAATGTCTGTCTTGATTTTAAGACAGCTGAACACACACGTAGTTGACAGCAATGAGAGTTTAAGGTTATTGCTGAATTGCAGGTAAATGCAGTGGAATTGCTGTTGCTGTGAACCTTGCTACAGAAAATTCATAAAGGCACAGGAATGAACTCTTCCTGAAGGACACCATTTCCTTCCTGTAAATTTGTATGGAACAAAAGCAAATTTCCTGCAAAAGATCTCATTCACCTCAATAAGAGCAGGATTGGGTACTTGGAAAGGAAAGAGGATAAAAACAAGGTTACTTAGCAGCTAACTGTAGGGGGAACTGTGTTTTCCCTGGCTACTACAGAAAAGCTACTACGTTGTCTGACATTCCCCTGAAGCAGTGTCCTTGTCTGCACAGAGGTTGGATGAAAGCTCTTGCATCACCTTTTATCAGAGGGAGGCACAATTGCTAAAGAAGTTGTGCCAAAGTACACATTAGTATTTGATTTTTTAAAAATACCGTTGTGTCTAAAGCTGAAGAACAAATACAATTTTATATTTTCCTGTCTCTTGGTACAATAACATGTTGCCACTTCAGCCACGTATGAATAATTCATTCAGTGAATCACTATAATTTCTTTTTAAATGAGTCTAGAATAAGATAGTAGTGCCTTTTGCAACAACAGTTTGTACCACAATAGTAGAATTTCTTAAGGTTAAAATAAGCAAGGCTAAAATAAATGTCTTTGAACTGTAAGGGCCAGATACTTTGCATGTCCCTAACTGTTCTGATACGCACAAAGGCACGAAGCACCTATTAAAACAGGATTCATAAATGTCTGTGAAATAAATTCTCAGGTGTCAGCAAGCTGCTATATTGCTCCAAAACTTTTTTTTTAACTTTTTTTTAAAAAAAAAAAAAAATTATTTTTTGGAATAGCGTAGATATCCCACGAATCAGAACACAGACCACTGGAATTTAAAAAAAACATAGCCGTAAGACAGTATTAACTTATGGCAGTTATTAGACTTGTCCCAGTTCACAGAAAAGTGAGGCTGGATTACTGCAATAATTTCCTCTGATTGTCTTTCTTCACATCATAGTTGTACTATACAACTTACCAGATCAACTGGAAATGCTAGATTAGAAACAAACAAACAGAAAACCCCACACTTTTTCCATCATTTGAGACTCTAGGTGAGGCTCATCTGAAATGCCTGGGTTACTCAAGACATCTTTATAGGGCTGGCTGAACTTAGGGGATACCTCAGCTTTTTGAGGTGTCAGATGGCATCTATCTGAGAAACCTGAGGGCCTTTGAAAAGGTGACTGAAAGTTGAGGCAACTGAATCAATCTTTTGTATCTTTTCTGTCTAATTCTCTTCCTTTTCCCCACCCAGCTCAGAAAGCCCACACAGCAGCCTCTTAAGAAATGAAGATGGAGCTCACAGTAGCAATTCTTTTTTTTAAATGATAAAATTATCTTTCTGAAATAACTTTTTTTTTTTTTTTTAAAGTTCTCAAAGATAAAAATGTGCAGACGTGCAGACTGGCTTAAATTGTCACAGAAACAAATCGTTAGTAAATGAAACAGCAACAGGCTAACAACAAAGGCCCAGCAGATGAGTAAAATCCTGTGTAGATATGTAACTATTTCCATTAACAATCTGCTATTATAAAAAAATGCCGAGACAAATAATGGGTGATTTTAAATTATGCATCTGTTACACAAAGGAGAAAAGGTGTGTAGGGAGACATAATATCCTGAAAAAAGACTTCTATGCTTGCCTTTTTCCCCAATTCTAGTGGTTATCTAATAAATTAAAATCTTTCTCCCACAGGTCTTACCTCATTTCTATTCCTGGACTATTACGAAAATCATAACACTACTTCCACACATATTTTATAAATTGAATAAATGGTAAACTTTAGAGGAGACAGAGCAAGAGATCAAGAATACTGAGAACAGCCAGAACTTGAGCTGTCATATTCTCTTTCCTAGCCATTATCTGGCTCTGTTGGAAAATACCTTTTTTCTGGGATTTGTTGCAGAATGAAGTTTGGTCCTATAATATTCTTTCCTGGAATCTGACTGGGCTCCAATCAAGTATTAATGAAACGTAAAATCTGTGGACAGTAATTACAATGGTCTAATAGCTTCTTCCTCTCAACCATCTAATATTTAAGGAGTATCTTTAGCTTGCATTACTCGTATTGACTTCTGTTCTATATTAGATATGTAGAATTTATAGATATGCTTTACATATGCAAAATGATAAGATCAGAAGATTCTTTGAAAAATTATGATGCCAGCTGGCGGCCACTTCAACTTTTCTCTGTCAGAATACTAATAAGGGAAGTTGACTGTGAAGCTGTAGAGCGCTGAAAGGCAGTGAAAAAAACCCACCGTGGCACAATAAAGAATAGAAAAAATAGCTGATTTGCTCATAAAATACAGTGTTTTGGAGGATTCCAAATAAAGATAGAGATATAAGATAATATTAGTAAAACAGGCCTGTGGATTTTAAAACCATGTGAATGTTATGGCTGATCTCGGTGCAAACAAGGCCGTCAGGTAATGTGGCAACAGTAATGATATGAACAGGATTTTGGTAAAGGCTGGAAAAGAACAACTGAGAACTGATGTGCTTCAGAAATCCTATGTCTTTGGAAACAATCTCTGAAAAATGTGGTAAGGCAGGAGAGAAGCCAAGGATGGCCTTTGCCTCTAGGTCATACAAAATGTCCACTCCCTCAGGACCTTGCTTCCAAAAGCTGCCAATAGAAGATGCGCAGATAAGAGGGTAAGAACAAGACATGCATATAGTGACACATCCCCAAAGTATTTGCTTAGGTCCCAGCAACCTGTGGCTTACAAACCATGTGCACCATGTTTATATCAGTCCCTGGTAAGATTTTCTTAAATAAATTTGTTCGTTGCTTTTTGAACTCTTGTGACGTTTTAATATTCCAGTGCCACATGGCCCAGACTTCTACATTGTGTTAAGAAGTATTTCCTTTTCTCGGATATTGTTGGCTTTTTTTTAATGTCACCCATCACCTTTATTTGATACCCCTTGTTACTTTTTCTCGAAGAGACAATGAGCAGTTGATCTCTATTCACACTCTCCACCCTACTGATGTAGACTGCTGTCATCCTTCTCTTGAGCTTTCTCTTTTTCAGACCTCCTGGGTCTAGTACTGAAAAAGCCAGTGAAGAGCTCGTGGTAAAAGCACTGCATAAGTAGCTCTCTGAAGGAGATGGAGTAGGGCAAAAGGATTATGGGAAGATAATATCACTGAACTGGAGAAGATCTGATGGAGAATGAAAATGGGCATATTTCTGTTTCAAAGAATAGTTATAGAACAATGGAGAGAAGATTTGAGTGAGCTTCTTAATTATCTTAATAGCAAACAACTTCTTGAAGCAAATATGGCAGAAATATTTTTTAAGATAAACTGAGGAGGAAAGTAGAGTTCTTGGGAACAGCAAGATAACAGATACTGGTAAATCTCTTGATTTATTATTCAATACATAAGATAACAAAAAGACTTAACAAGCTAGGTTTAGTACTCTGAAGATATCTCAGTGGAACAGATGAATACTAACACATACCAATTTATGAGAAAGCATGATGAGATTAAATCAAAAGATTATCATGGCATCTGTACCATTAATGCCATCTTCATTACATTATCCCAAAATCAAAAGAAATGAGAAAAGAACATCAATATGGGATTTGGAATAAAGATACCCCTGGGGGATCAAATACATTTGTCAGCTACTCAAGGAAAACATGGAAAATACTGTTAAATATATTGATTTTATCAAATCTGGAAAAAAGAACATCATGGCCTTCAGTAACATAGCCTTGAGTTTTGATGAAAAATCTGGAATCTCAAAACATCTGAATGATAAAATTAAATGCTTGGAGCTGAAAAACATAGTATATAGATAGAGAGGGAAGTCTCTTCAGTGTTGTATCAGTTTATAAGTACTCTGGGATATACTCTGTCATCTTTATAGGGACCACTGAAATAATAGTGTAATAGAAGTTAAAAATTTCAGAATATCACAACTGCAGAAGAGTTCTACCATCTTTTTAGATATGCTAATTATTTGGTTATGATAGGAGATACATAAGATGTAGAAAAAAGAATGATTGGATTATAGGAAAATGAAATTTAAGATCAACAGGAAGAAAATGAGACTTATGGTTATAAGCTGGCAAATTATATTTACCACCAGCCTGTAAACATGAATATCAGTAAGTTGAAGCAATTTAAATGCTTGCAAGCATTAATTGAGAATTATTTGGAGACAGAATAAATTAAGGCTTGGGTGCACAGGCAGAATATACCTATAATTATTCTTCAGATATTTTTAGCTCCCAAAATTAATTGCTAAAGACTGTTTCATACAAAAGATTCTTAAAAGTTTTGTTTTCATTTGAGTAAGAAAGGCAATTCAATACATTACAGAATAATGTACCAATTTATGTTTGGGTTAGTGAATATATATATTTTTTTTCATTACATTTATAGGAATGTAATTGTCATTTGAATTTTGTATCCCTTCTTCCAGCATAGCTTGAAATAGTAAATAGGTTCAAAAGGAGGAACATGCTCAAGTGTCATTTTTGTAGGAAACAGGCTAATTCTTTCACTTTCCCTGCATGTTTTTCCACTGTGGGTTTTTAAAGGACCATCACCCCGCAATGAATACTGAAGAATCTGTGTTCTTTAACAAAAGTAAAAATTTGAGACAGTTGTACCAACCAAAAAACTAAAGGAGAAGTGTGTGGTGCAATGCTGTACAATACTGATACAACTGTTCCATACTACTACAATTTCAGGATTGATGAACATCAAAGTACTTGGGTGAAAAATAGGTGTCGCTTGATATTTTCACAGTTCATTAAGGCCAAAAGAAGCTGTGCACTTCGAGGAGTGAAATCTGAGCAGTGGGGTTATTTCCCCCTCTTCGAGCATCTAATATGAGGCATTATTTCACATATTTGCAGCCTGAAAGGTGTGAGTTCATCAACTAGTTTTTAGACATAACCTGCTTGAAAATGCAGTGCTGTAACAAAGAGGGCAAAAGCAAACCAAGTCAAGTCATTCGTGTTGCTGTTTCTGTCACAACTGTTTGCTGGTGATTAACTAAGTCTTCCTGTGTGCATAAATTATGTACAAATGGGCAATGGAAGGAGCATTTTGGGCATTTACTGAGCTGACAGAGGAGGGGAAAGCCAATGCAGCGCTCAGAGGGAGTGATGCAGCTGGCAGCTGGCATGTCTCCTAGCCATCAAGTTTCCTCCTGCATTAAGGAAGAACTCTTTGCCCTGTACTTGTTCAGTTATTCAGGCCAACATCTGTTTAAAATTAGGTCTATAATTAGGCCCTAAATCCATACAATCAACTTAAGCAATCGGACTTTCTGAATTGTCAGGCATCTGGAAATTTCCACATCAGCTGGCTGGACTATATTAAGAAATCAGATGTACCAATGACTGTTCTCTGACGCTAAAGGCAACTGGCATGGAGCAGCCCCCACCCCCACACCTATGCAGCTAGGCTTTCCAGAACAGGGTGGCCTGGCCTGACTCGCCCATTGGGAATGGTCTCCTACCCATGCCATTACCCAAACCATGCCTGGGAACTGTTAGAAAGCTGGGCAAAGCCCAGGCTTCTCCAAGGGATTGTACTTGCAGTGTAATGGTATAAAGCGTTAAGTTACAGTGCCTGAGGATTCTCCCCAGTCTTTGTAAATTGCTAGAGGCATGGCTAATAAGCACTCCTAAGTGCTCAGGATTTCTAAAAACAAGGCCTTTTGGTTTGGTTTTTTTTTTCTTTTTTTTTTTCTTTTATTGTTCCAGTTTGGAAGAGATTAGCCTAAGCCACTTTGTTTCTTTACTAGTATCAGTGAGAAAAGACCTTCCATTTTATCTTTCCCACTAGGCTAGGATGTTTTTTCCAGCTTTTCAACACCTCCCTTTCTTAGATATGGGGTTACACATTAACCCGTGAAAGTTAGACATGGACTGGTGCAGTACTTCGGAGATTCAGTCTCGTTCCTTGTACTTTACTTTTTAGGCAGCCAGACTGTGATGCTCTTGCTTGTATTAAACAATATCTTACCCTGACTATTCCACTGGCATCACTGTGATTGCTTCTGGTGGAAATAAATAACAATGATGAAAACCACTGGTATATGTAGCCCCTGGGAGTCACTCCCCACTTTATTTTCCGTGGGTTTATGATTTTTTCTGGTCGCTGTCACATAGCAATTTAAACTTGGAGCCTTTCACAACGTAGTAAATCAATAAAGGAATGGAAACATAGATCACAATGCTGTTTTAAAAGTTAAAAATTAAAGATGTCCATAGTGAGACTGAAGCTCTATAAAAAAGGAAGAAAGATCAGTCAGCCAAGTATTTGCATCTCTTCGTGCCCGTTTAAGCTTTCTAGCAAAGATTAACATATAGTTGTTTGGCTTGAAAGACAAAACATCATGACCTTTTCAAAGACAACTCTTACAGAGTTACCTTCGTTAATTGCTTGCTTTCACTGGTAAGCAGAAATGTATCCATAGTTCCTTGATTATCTTCAGGCTGATCATCACCAGTAAGAGCAGGTGGCATGGGATGTACTGATGGGGACTGTGTCATGGGAGGATAGAAGGACCAGTCAAAAGAGAACCTCCATCAGGATTATATGAAAGGAAACTTAGGGACAGGAAAATTCTTCCATTTAATTGGCATTAAAGAGTTGGGTCAGAGTCTAATCATATGTTTTAAGAAAACAATACTCCTTTAAACCTCAGATTGTTTTGAGATTGCTTCTTTGTAGTATATAGAAAGTCTGAGAAAGAGAACAGCAGTCTACCTATATTTAAGTCTACCATGGTACAGTATGCCATAAAAAGTGGCAATGAAGAGATGTCTGATTCTCCTATAACTGACAATTGCAAACTGAAAGTTGACCCAAACTGAGTTCAATCATTTTTAATTTAAAATTTAATTTAAAAGTTTTCTTATCTTCCATTTGGATGAAGAATACAAAAATCCATAAAAGGAGCTCCTATTCCTCCTGATTTGCTATTAAAAAACAAAGAAGTATATTTTGCCAGAGCGCTCTACTTCCTCTGGTATCATTTTAAGGAGGGAATTGTCTACACATGAGATCTTGAAACTATGTTTTTCAGTTCTAAAATACTGTAAAAGAGAGCAGAAAAATGGCAACAAAGGCTAAGATTAAGGCATCAGTTTCTTCCATAAAGAAGTAAAAAGACACTGCTCCCTATTGTGAGTGCAGCGAGCCCTGTGATCCCTCAGACAAAGGAAAAAAGAGTCTTAACAGAAATTTGAGGGGAAGCTTTTAAGCATCTGGTACAATTATTAGTGTGGTTGCATACTGTGCTTACATCTCCAGTTGAGTTGTCTCAATACATCAACTGTGCAAACACAGATAGATATGGAAGATTAAAAATATTTAGTATATTTTTCTCTGCTCTTCAGAGAGGCTTTTGGCCTGTTTTTTTTTCTTTTTTTCTTTTTTTTTTTTTTCCCCCTAAGATGATATGCAGGGTAAAATTCATCCTTTTACTATGCCAGTGAAATAAGCAGAACTGAACTGGAGATTTTTTTCCCCAAAGCATATAAATGTTTGATGTTTATACTGAAAACTTCCTTATAGACTGTATCATGGTCAATCAGACTAATGTGGATATTTCACATATATAAGACCTATTGAAATCTCAATTCCAATTTTTTCATCTAGAAGTCTTCACGTCCAGGCTGTGCAAAGAGCTGCACATTGATTTTGAGGCTTCCAACTACATTTGAAACTCTGTAATATTCAAAATGTCTGTGTGACACCAGTAACATAATTGCAGAAGGAGTAACACCTGGCCAGGTAGAGAGGCAGTACAAACAGGTGCATAAATCAGTTGTACCTTCTCATATACCCACAACATTAATTTTCTTAATTTTTTTTTGGCAGAGGGGCAACATCAAAACCAAAATTGAATATGTTATTAGGACATTTTAATGGAAATTATAAGTAACAATCACAGTCATTACCAAAATACTGTTTTTTCTAAAAAATGAAACAAACAAGAATCTAGTATGATTTTTTTATTATTCATAGCCATACAAAAAATCTGGCTAGGCACTCCAGCTTGCTGCTTAGTGAGCTTTTCATATAAATCAGGACTGAAATCCATGTTTCTAAACTTCCCTCGTCTCTCAAATAGTCACAGGACTTGAAGTGGTAGTGTCCTGATCAACAGTCACTTTCTGTTTTATCATAGTATATATTTTGCAGGGGAGGGATAAACAACTGAATGGGAGTAATTGTTTGCATATTTGAGCTTTAATAACTGCTTTAATAACTAAGGACATTAATATCAGTTTTACCAATCATACTTTTAATGAAAAAATAGAAGGCTTGTTAGAGAGCACATTATAATACTATTTATTTTAATTTTTGTCATTCAGGTAGGTGATTGTTCAGCATATATCCTCAAAAGTACTGACTGGTTCAGTTTACTGGAAAGAAAAGCTGCAGAGTTCCGTATCTAGAGATAAATTAATCATTGGAATGAGTTCAGCAAAAATCATGAATAAAGATAACGAAAGACTGAGGTGTGAATCCTGACAGTCTTTTCTGTGAATGTCTACCAGAAATACATTCAGTTATTTAACCTGCTACAGTTGTAAGAAAGATGTAAAGGAGGAAGAGAAGTCTTTTAATCCTAAATGGGTAATTATAACAATACCAGCATGAAATAAAGTAAACCTAGGCTAGCAAGACCTGTCCTAGGCCACTCATGGTCAAGACTCAATATTTGAAAGAAAAATTCTGGAGGCATAAGAGTAATAAATTTTGCTGAGTGATAAATATGGTTCCTGTAAAGAAAATGTGACTCTTCTGTAGCGGTCTTCAGGCCAATAACTAAAGCATGTTAGTACAGAAAGACTCTTTTGTATGGCAGATGTTCCAATGAAGACCTTGCAACAGTGATAGCGTTAATGTTGCCATGTAACAATAAAAAGACAATTTTGCACAGTATTTGCTTTCTACAACAGATCTGTGACATAATATAGAAGATCTTCTGACATACAAAGCATGGGTATTGAGTGAAGCAGGTAGGAGGGAAATTTTTAAAATACAGGTCAAATATTCTTTCAGGTAATTCTTCATCAAGGCTTATCCTGCGTATGTTTTCCCAAGTGTAAAATTTACGTGGGAACAGTATTTTACACCATTCCTATTGAGATGTCTGAAATGTAATAACATGTATAAGTGTTTTCAAGACTGAAGACCAAAAAATAGGATGATTTGACTTTTGAAGGAGAACATTTTCACAAGGTGAAAAAGGAAAGCAACATTATTTGTATGGGTATCTGAGACATAATTTTATCTACTTAGTTGTTAAAGACTTGGGAGGGGGTTTATGTTTACACTTGTGTTTTAAAACAATATTTCCTGGCTTTATCTCTCTGTTCCTTTTCTTAATCATGAAAAGAATGGGTCCATGCAAACAACTCCTATCTCCTTGCAACTTGATTCAGCATAAAATGCACTCTCATTTTAGAGGCACACACATATGGGTCCAAGTAGCATCCTAACCCTAAGGAGAGCTGAACATATCTTGAAAGGTGTGGAGGGTTCTCACTTTCTCAATACTCCCTGGCAGTAGGGCTGTGTATGTAACTAGTGTTTAAAGCAATGCAAGTAGTCAAACTAGCTAAATCTGAGACATGTAGGACTACTCATATTCCTGAAGTTAAACACCCACTTAATTTCTATGGAGTCACAGGAGTCACATCTTTTCATCCAGTATTTTTGATTTAATCTGTATTGTTTATACCAACAAATGTTATTTCAGTGGATATGATTTTTTTTTAACCAATTTTTGAATCATAGAATTGTTTAGGTTGGAAAAGACCTTGAAGAGTGACAAGTCCAACCATTAACCCAGGACTGCAAAGTCCATAGCTAAATCATGTCCCTAAGCATCGCATCTACATGTTTCTTACTTCCAGGGATGGTGATTCCACCACGTCCCTGGGCAGCCTGTTCCAATGCTTGACAACCCTGTCAGTGAAGAAATC
>JAVJGI010000014.1:46781195-46794401 GCA_035590275.1 Ibycter americanus | reverse complement strand
ATGCTGTTGGCCTTCTTGGCCACCTGGGCACACTGCTGGCTCATGTTCAGCCAGCTGTCGACCAGCACCCCCAGGTCACTTTCCGCCAGGCAGTGGAAATTTTTTTATTTGTTATGTTGTTATAAATAAAATTTGTTATTTAGGAGGTATTTTCCTTATAATAGGTTAGCAAAATAGATGCAAATCAGTCTCTAAGTTAGAGTTTTCTGTAATAGTTCAGTACAAAATTAATGTCAATATGTATGAAGTGCACAGTTTGCAATAATTATGGAAACAAAATGTACATGTCTATGAATAAGATGCCAAAAATAAAAGAATGGTAATCAGTCCTTATTTCTGTGTTCAGAAATCTTAACTTTGCACCCTGTTGTGAATTAGCAATGTAAACAAACTTCAAAAGGGAATACACATTCCTCAATCACATATGTGCCTTGGGGCACTAATGTTTGAAGACAAAATACACCATGTAGAAACAAGGGTTGTCTCAGGAACACCAACAATTTCAAATGCAGTATCACATTCTTGCTTTGAATTAGTATGAGCAAAGATGTTGTTGAATGACAAAGAAAAAGGGTACTAACATGCAAAGTGATAGAAGAAAAGCATCATAAAGTGTCTTGGTATAATTAATATACATGAAAAACAAGCTAAAGGTCATAACACACAGAGATGGCTTTGAAAAGTCTAGAAATCAGAGTGGCATTGACACACCATCAGATTTGTGGACTATTTGTAATAAAAATAGCCAAGAATAGCAAGGGTGCTTCTAGCAAGTTTAACTTTGGGATATTTTTCTCCTGTATAGGAGATCGACACATTGAAATTGATTGAAAACTACTGAACTTTTTCTCACTTATAACCTGAATAGGATATTCAAGGGAAAAATCAACAGTATTATCCCTATAATAAATTATTGGTGTACTTAATTGCATTGTTTGTTGCCAACATGTTATTGGTAACATAAACATGGCAATAGTTTTTATCTCTATATAAAGCTACAAAATGTATGTATAAACAGATTATATCAGAGTTACTGTTACACTGGTAAAAGGGGCAAGATGCTGTGGTAGCATGAATGTTATTTCTGTAGCCTATTTACAAATTACATAAAGAAAGATGTTCTTAAACAAATCAGTTTAAAAATCAGAGTGTGTCCCTTTGCCACAAATCAAAGTCCCAGCAGAAGCACCTAAATGAGCTAGTTATAATTTTGCCAGTGTTGAGACAAGCTAGTAATAGGCTTAATAGCAGCTGGACCATTTGCTGAGGAACAGGGAGAACTGGCCCTGTGGTTTGTCCAGGAAGAAGTGATGGCTCCATGGAAGCGGAAGCACAGGGCAGAGGGCACAGCCCCATGCAAGACGTAAGGGGCCAGAAAGACAATCGGGAAAGAAAACAGCCAGAATGAGCAGAGAGATGGAAAAATCCATACCCTACACATTTATTAGTTTGGTATCAATGAGGATTTGGATTTTAAAAAATAAGAATTCGGGGAATACAGTTCAGATTTCAGATACCTTTCTTTTGGGGCAAGTATTGTAACTGCTATGACACTGTACAGAAATAACTTCTTTCTTTCCATCCCTAGTATCCAACTGGGCCCTTCAGGGAGCACACAGACCCAGGATGGGATCCACCGGACCTAATTTTGGACATTTAACATGTTGATAATTAGATCTGAGTTAGCTGTCTGGACTACCTTCATAGTGAAGAAACAGGCAGTTGTATGGCAACATTCCTCTCAGTTAAAATAAATATTCATAATAAATACATCAAATTAATCACTTCAAAGAGACATTGTTAATCATAAAGGGAGGCCAAGGTGACTGAAAGAGACATAGATCATAAATGCACAGGATAATTAAGGCTGGAAGGGACCTCAGCAAGTCTCCAGCCCAACCTCCTGCTCACTGAGGTTAGGCCAGGTTACTCAATGTTGTGTCCAGCGAAGTCTTGACCACCAAGGACAGAGATGGCATAACCTCCCTGGGCAGCCTGCTTCCCTGCCTGACTGTCCTCACGTGGGAAAAAGTCTTTCCTGTATCCTGTTTGTTTCAGTTTACGCATGTTGTCTCTTCTCATCCCACCATGCACTGCTGTGAAGAACAAGGCTCCACCTCCTTGCTCACCTCCCCACAAGCACTGGGGGCTGCTGTTAGGTGTCCTTGAAGCCATCACTTCTCCAAGCTGAACAAGTTCTGGTCCTCAGCGTCTTCTCACAGGCTGAGTGCTTCAGCCCTGACCACTCATGGCCCTCCACAGAACTTACCTCAGTTTCCTGTACTGCGGAGTCCAAATCTGGATGCAGTATTCCTAGAATCATAGAATGGTTTGGGTTGGAAGGGACCTTTAATCATCTGGCCCAACCCCCCTGCCACGGGCAGGGACAGCTTTCATTAGATCAGGTTGCTCAAAGCCCCATCCAAACTGACCCCGAACACTTCCAGTGGTGGGGCATCCACAGCTTCTCTGGGCAACCTGTTCCAGAGCCTCAAAACCCTCATTGTAAAAAATTTCTTCCTTATGTCCAATTTAAACCTACTCTCTTTTAGTGTAAATCATTGCCTCTTGCCCTGTCACTACAGGTCTTGGTAAAATGTCTCTCTTCATCTTTCCCGTAGGCCCCATTGAAGTATTGAAAGGTGGCAACAACGTCTCCCCAGAGCCTTCTTTTCTCCCCAGCTTGGAGAGAAAACAACCCCAACTCTCTCAGCCTTTCGTCATAGGAGAGATGTTCCAGCCCTCTGATCATGTTTGTGGCCCTCCTCTGAACCTACTCTAATGGGTCCGTGTCTGTCTTGTACCGGGGACCCTGAGACTGGATGCAGCACTCCAGGGGGGGTCTCATGACAGCAGAGTAGAGAGGGAGAATCATCTCTCTTGACCTGCTGGCCATGCCTCTTTTGATGCAGCCCAGGATACGGTTGGCTTTCTGGGCTGCGAGCACACACTGATGGCTCATGTCCAATTTTTCATCTCCCAATATCCCCAAGCCCTTCTCTGCAGGGCTGCTCTCAATCTCTTCATCCCCCAGTTTGTATTGATACTGGGGGTTGCCCCAGCCCAGGTGCAGGACCTTGCACTTGGCCTTGTTGAACTTCAAGAGGTTCATACTGGCCCACTTCCCAAGCCTGTCAAGGTCCCTCTGGATGGCATCCCTTCCCTGTAGCATATTAATGATCATATGCAACACTCAGCTTGGTGTCATCTGCAAACTCGCTGAGAGTGCACTCAATCCCACTGTCTATGTCATTAATAAGGATACTGAGCAGTATCTTTATGAAATCATGTCCCTCAGGGGTCTGTATCAGTATCTGTACCAATACAGACCCCTGAGGGACACCGCTTGTTACTGATCTCCTCTTGGACATTGAGACGTTGACTGCAGCTCTCTGGATGTGGCCATCCGGCCAATTCCTTATCCATCAAATAGTCCATCCATCAAACCCATATCTCTCCAATTTAGTGACAAGGATGTTGTGTGGGACTGTATCAAAGGCCTTACAGAAGTCCAGGTAGATGACATCACTTGTTCTTCCCTTATCTACCAATACAGAGTCACTCCATCATAGAAGACCACCAGATTAGTCAGGCATGATTTGCCCTTTGCGAAGCCATGTTGGCTGTCTCTAATCCCCTCCCTCTCATCCTGTCATTTAGATGTGGTCTAACAAGTGCTGAGTGAAGCAGGGGACAGTCACTCCCCTTGACCTACTGGACTCCCATTAACGTTGCCCTGGATGCTGCTGTCTTTGGTGCCAGGGTGCACTGCTGGCTCACGTTCAGCTTGCTGTCCCCCAAGGACTTTTTCCCATAGCTGCTGCTCCCCAGGCCACTGGTCCCTAGCCTGTATCACTCACTGCTAGAGGGTCTTCCTTCCCAGAGGCAGGATTTTGCATTTGTTCTTGCCGAGTTCAGTGAAATTCCCTGTCAGCCCATTTTTTTTCCCAGCCTGTCTAGGTCTCTCTAGGTGGAAGCCTTGTCTTCCAGCTTATCTGCTGTTTGCCTGAATTTGGCATCATCTGCCAGCTTTCTGGGAGTGCACGGCATCGCCTCTTCCAGGTCACTATTAAAGATGTTAAACAGGACAGGTCACAGCGTAGATCTTTATTGTTATTGGCCTCCAAGTAGAACTGCCCTCTGACCCCACCATCCAAACAGTCCTTTACTCATCTGGTTGTTCGCTCATCTGGATCATAACATCCTAGCGGAGACAAGATTATGAGAGACAGCATCAAAGCCTTCCTAAAGTCAAGACGAGTGTCATCCTGTGCTCTTCCCTTATTCACAAGTCCAGCCACCTTATGAAGGTGACCCGCCACAGAAGACAATCAGGTGGGTCAGGCGTGACATGCCCATGGCAAATCCATGCTGACTGTTCCCAACACCTCCTTCAGGTTCGTGTGCCACAAGTTTGTTCCCAGAGGACTCGTACCATGATTTTCCCTGGGGACAGAAGCGAGGCAGACTGGCCTTTAGTTGCCCAGATCATCCTTTCAGACTTTTATAGATGGGTGCAACATTTGCCTTCCTCCAGTTATCAGAGATCTTCCCTGATCTACATAGCTTTCAAAATACGATAAAAAGCAGCCTTGCAAGGACATCGGCCAGCTCTCTCAGCACTCAACGATGCAGCCCTGCATGTCGCACAGACTTGTTTAGCGTGAGTCCTCTGAAGTAATCCCTGACTTCATCTTCAGCCACAGCTGACTGCTCCTCTCCTCCCTGAATCCTGTCTCTAAGCACAGGGGCCTGGGAGACCTTGCCGGTGAAGGCTGAGGGAAAGAAGTTATCAAACCTCTTGAGCTTCTCGGTGTCTGCTGCCACCTAAATCACCCACTGCCCTCAGCAAAAGACCCACATTTTCCTTGGTACAGTCCCACAATTTTCTTGTTGACCCTACAGACATAAAACTAGATATATTGAACCATAACTCTTGGTAATGTCACTGCCTTTAGGTCAAAGGCAAGTTAGGAGTTAAGCACAGTATGCAAAGTAGTAGTATTGTGAATGCCTGCATTACTGCAGCTTTAGTCGACTAAGTATTTCATTATGAAGAGAAGTGTCTTTGATTACTGAAGATACATTTTTTTTAAAAGGTTTATTATACTTTATATTAACCCTATTTAACCTTGTCTAAAGTGAAAAAAAAAAATAATGTAGGCTCTGAAGCCCCATCTTGTGATGTACTCCATGATTACTATGCACTCAGGGCCTGATGTTCTTTGGGTGTAATGTGCTGTAAAATACACCATACCAGTGCCAGCTCTGGTGTTTCTACATCTGCAGAGTAGATAGCCTTCCACTTTCTTCAACTAAAACAAAATGGTTATTCTATCCATTGAACCCTTTCAACACTTAGTGAGGAGAAGCAGCAGCGGATCCTTTACTTGAGAGGGGCATAAGCTGGCAGTCATTGGGGTGAGACACAAAACCGAAGGCATTTTTGCTTAATGTCATGAAACATAAATATGCCATGAGAGTGCCACGGGTGTAGGAGGTTATGCAGAGCACTGGTCAGCTGTCCTTCTTGGAGGGGTCCAGAACCTGTTTGCTTGCAGGGCAGGTAGAACTTAAGTTTACTGACTTCAATTGGACTTAAAAACATATTTAACTGAGTATGATGGAGCAGCTAGCTGAGTCCAGGATGAAGGAAACTTTGTAAATGCATGGCTGTTTCATTATCTATTCCAGTCTGACCAGCAGTGTCCCAAAGGGCTTAGAAATCTTCAGCACATTGAAAATACCCTAGTAAGCTGATCTATGGCTTTGGCAAATCTCCGTTTCTACTGTCGCCTTTTCCTACCTTTTCTCTGTTTGAACTTTACAGGTTTATTAGCATAAACTGTCACATACAATGTATTTGTTCAGAGCCCATAGTCATTTGAGATCTCTAGATGCTTTAAAATTATGAGAGTGATCAATAATATAGAAAGTGTATGCATTTAATAAACTACTATCTCTTATACTACTTGTTGTACTTTATGTTATAGTTTTACAGAATCCTTACAAATTTATGAAACGTTATGTCTTATTTATAGCACATGTACATACCAACCTCCATAGGCTAATTTGAGATGTACAGTTAGTCTGATACAGCTTTTATAGGTTATAAACCATTCCAAAATTAGCTTACTTTTTAACATCTGCAGGGCAGCACTAATGCACAAAACACAGCACAAGATCCAGAAGTATTCTGCATCATGGATAATATGTCAGCATCTGTTCTCACATCTTCAATTTTAGCATAGAATGTTAAGATGAAAAGTATGCAAATCTTTTACCTGTTGGAGGGCTTAGTTACACACAGTTATTAAACAAATCAGCTAGTTAATTTGCATTTAGTTGAAAGTCCACGGTATATGCCTAAAATAAAATGAGACTACAAAGCAATGCAGTGTTTCAAGCTAAAGCTGTGACCACTTGACAGTTGGCTCCTCTTGCATGATGCACAGTGATGGCTCTTGCATTGCTCGGGATCAGGTCACTTCAAAAAATCACTGTAAGATTTTCTCGCAAAAATTTGAGGAAAAGGTCTGGGAGGAAATAACAATCTAGGTGCTCTGTGTGGCCCAGCAATCACTGTGTACAGCAGGAAGGAGCTAAACGGTAGTGGGAAAAACAAGGGACTTGAGGGTTAAACGATGACAGGAAATGCCTCAATTAAAAAAGCGTTTCTGTTTAGGATAAGACTTTAGCAGCTGTGTAAGTCTCCGTGTCTATGTCTAGCCTGACCTGCTGGGGTCATGCGGTGGGGTCCTGAACCCCAGGTAGAACAGACATGGAGGCAGCTGTGGCGCTCTGGTTTCTGTCAAGTCTCAGTACCTCTTTCTTTCCTTCAGAAACGAGGGCTTAGTAGTAGATGTGGATGCCAGCATGTGCCTGTGTCTCATAGCTGGCTGTGCATCTGCCCTGAGGAATGTGGAAATGTATCTGGGTCTGATAATGTAAACATCACCATTGCAGTCACATACTGCTCAAGTAGTGAAAATGCTTCACACAGTTTGGTCAGAGCACAGAAACCCGCCGGTACTGACACCAGTTCTGTGTAATGGGCACTTCCAGCTGGGAATATGCAACTGCTAGTCACCCCCAGGGAACCTGGACCACTTGTCAGCCAAGTGATGGACAGAAGGCTGGTCTTGCACAGAAATCATGAAACTGAGTTCAGGTCTTCTTGTATAACTTCGAACAAGTGCTGCTCCTCATTTGAAAAATGGAGCTAATAATATTGGTATTTTCTGTTTAGCTTGTAAACTTTTCAAGCACAATCTTTCAGTATACGTTGGCATTCTGACTGACAAAGTTCTCAGCATCAGATGGAATTTGGAGCTATTTAAAAAATGGAAACAGTCAAGGAGAAACACAGCAACACAGCATTTGGCCATGTTGCTGGCAACAGCCCTGTTCCAATACTTGAGATGAAACATTGACTAATAACAAAAAACCCTGCAGTATATCATTATTTGGAATGGCTGCAAGATTCCTTTCCTGATCCATTTGTCCATCTTCCCAGGACCCCAACCATGGACTTTCCTCATCATTGTGGGTTTGCCTGGAGATTCCTGGATGGTGGCTGACCTTGGTTGCTGTCACAGACATGATCCCCACCCACTGATCTGACTTCCCTGCACCCCAGACCTCCCACATCCCCACGGACATATCCAGCAACTGGGACCGCTGCCTGACCCAGTCGCCGTCACGGCTCTCCTCTTTTCTCTTTGTTTGGATGCCGTGGGACTGCACCCCGTCGGTGAGTCACTGCCCTGCCAGCCCCACCATCACTCCCAGCTGCCAGCCCCCCCTGCCCTTGTGGAGCATCCTCTGGTTGCTGCTTCCTAACAGAGCCTAGCTGTAAAGCAGTCAGCAAACACAGCTATATATTGAGCACCAGGAAATGCATATGAGTACTTTTAATACAGGTGGTGCTACAGATCATTTTGGAACTGCTTGTAACTTGTTATGACCAAAGAACCTCCCTCCTCAATGAACTCTCTTCTTAAAATACATATTTTCATTTTTTTCACCCCCAATATGGCCTTGTACTGTACCGCTTTGTGTATGCCTCAAAGTATTATAAGTAGCTAGTGTTTTGGATCATGTTTGAGCAGAAACATGGCTACTTTCTATGTATTTTTACAAAACCGAACATGCCTTTGAGGATCAATAAATAACAGAAGTATGACCTCTAACAACTAGAAAATGCCAGAATTACAGTGGAAAAAGGCCAAGTGTAGCCAGTATATCTGATCAACAACTTTTTTATTGTCTAGCTATATGAAAGTCCTTTATCTTCTCTTCCTGCTCTTTATCCTTTAGAAGAACAAACAATTATCTCATATATATTGGATTACTTTGGCTACATATATATTGGACTATATATAGCCCAATATAATCTTGGGCTATACCCTTGAGAAAATTAATAGAAAATGCCTGCAGGTTTTTGTTAAATGCTAAGATGCCACTACTTCAATTGCACTTATTAAAATGATTAGTGTGTGTGTGCGTTGCGCGTGTGGAAATTAACTGTACTCTACTTAAGTTACAGTTCAGTTAGCTTTATAACTTTTGCCAAAGAAAAATTAGATTATCTCTTTCAAAGTTATTTTGTGCCCTTAGCTAAGACTGCCCACTGACTCCAAATACAAACTGATTTTAATGGGGCCATATGTGAACTAATTTAACCCACTTAAATCTGGCTGGGCTTCAGAGCCAGCTGGTATTTTCCTTGCATGGCTTAGCTGAGAACAACTCAGTGAAGCTGGGTCTTCCTCTTGCTCCCTCATAATTTGACATGGCATTTATCTGCGGGCTTTCCACACTGCCCACCCTCTATGAATAATTAGTGAAAACTGGGTTTTGAATCAAGAAGATTATAATAAATGTTGATAGCAGCCAAATCCTGGAGCTGAAAGGAATAATAAAGGAATTATTTCTGTAGAAGTCCTGTTGTTATCTGTGACTGTAAACTGTATTATTATCAGTATTTTTATTCATACTATTATCCTTATCAATATTTTCAAGACTTCTAATACTATTTTTATGTATGAATTTTGCCAAAATTCTCTGAATATCAAACTAATTTCTAGCCATCATTTTCTGATTACAGATAAATATGGAAACATAAAAAATGGTTATAGCAAGCAAATAATTCTTTTCAAACATTTTCATGTCTCTAACTCCATGGCCTAAATTTTAAAATGTCACCAGTTATTTTGAATGAGTTTTTGGGAGCCTCATCTGAGTTACAAATGTTCCTGGTTTTGAGAAAATGCTACAATCAGAAAATACTAAGCAATCACCCTGTGAAAATCTGCCCCTTTTTATATATGTCTGAGAGAAAACTGAAATTTAGATACTTGAAACCACAGCATGATATTCGAAAATGTAAGATAAATATAGAAGAAATCCTGTTCTTACTGAAATTCTTCCTAAAATTGATTGACTTCTTTAGGGTTAGTATTTTACGGGTTCTTAATGTAATAGTTGCTCAACAAGCAAGAAACTTTGTTATTGCTGTTTTTTTAAAACAAGGCATAATATTAAGGATTTTAACTAGCAGAGAGCTTCCCCTGAACATTTTCTATGCATCCTACTTCCTCCATTCAAAGCTCTGTCCTTTGGTTTGTTTATATTTTCTTCATTAGATTAAACTAAACCACATGTATCTTAGTATATTTATAGGAAATATTATTCCCTCAAGGTTACCCTTTGCTGATGATCATAATTTCTATTTTTAGTTGAACAACATATTTACTGAGTGCTGGTGCCAGTGTTTAGTTTCAGATTTGTAACACAGTCAAGGTTTCTTGAGCCAACAGCTTTATGGACGTATCAGTACGGGTGATAATGGAGATGTCAAATACTTGTGTACAAATTGTGTTTATTCTAGAATTCTGCTAGCTTCACTCCTTAGAATGTGCATAGGGTGGGTTTTTTTTTTGTTAACCCCTGTTGTGGTTTAACCCCGGCTGGCAACTAAGCACCACGCAGCCACTCGCTCACTCCTGCCTGGGCCAGAGGGATGGGAGGAGAATCAGGAAGGAATGTAAAACTCTAGGGTTGAGAGAAGAACAATTTAATAATTGGAAAAAAAAAATATTATGAAAGACAAACAATAATAATAACAATAACAGTTATAATGAAAAGGAGGGAGAGGGGGAGAGGAATGAAATCCAAAGGGAAGGGAGGAAAGAAAACAAGTGATGCACAATACAACAGCTCACCGCCCGCTGACCGATGCCCAGCCAGTCCCCGAGCAGTGACCGGCCAGCTCCAGCCAAGCCCCCCAGTTCATATACTGAGGATGACATCCCATGGTATGGAATACCTCTTTGGCTGGTTGGGGACAGCTGTCCTGGCTGTGTCCCCTCCCAATTTCTTGTGCCCCTCCAGCCTTCTCGCTGGCAACGCCTGAGAAAGTAAAAAATCTTTCACTGAGTATAAACATCACCCAGCGACAACCAAACCCATCCGTGTGCTGTCAACATTGTTCTCACAGCAAAGCCAAAACACAGCCCTGCACCAGCTACTGCGAAGAAAATTAACTCTATCCCAGCTGAAAGCAGGACAACCCCAAGCAAAATATGCCTATATTAAAAAAAAAATAAACAAATACCAACATCTAATTCTTTTTTCAAAACCTGACAGAGTTTTTATCTCAATTAATTACATTGCAGGCTAGCCATTGCCATGCCCAAAACATTACTGTAAATGCCTGTCTAGGGTAGAAGAGTCTCTGTCAGTGGAACCGTCTCCCAGGAGCATTTTGGGAGAGCCCTCTGGTGGGAAAAGGGAGGGTTCGGAAGAGGTTTTTTTTCTGTCACACAACTGAAATACATGATGGGCCTACACTGCAATATGGGGAGAGAAAAGAAACAAAGGGCATTTTGCTTGAATCATCAGAAGTTAGGTGCAAAAAACCCCATCGTAGATCAGGCCAGGTCAGAGTGCTTCATGGAACTATATGAAATGTGATTGTCGTCTTCTGCGTGTCTTCATTCCTCCTTTCCTGGAGGAAAAAAAAAACCCAACAAAACAGGTTTCTTAGATGTGCTGCATCTTTTTTTTTTTTTTTTTAATAGCAAAACTCCGCACATCTTTGCATAAAAAACAGGTAGAAAATGCTTGTATAGTTATTAATTCTTCTAGGAAGAATTTGGTTTCAGATTAGCCTCTAAGAAAGTTCTGTGTTCTTGCTCTATCAGTGTTTAACATTTGAGCCTTACTAAAATCCAGAAAAACTACATCCACTGCCTTCCCTTCATCCCCTATGATTCATCCATTATGATATGCTTCATCCGTTATGATAAGCTTCACCTTCCTCAGTGGCTGCAGAAGAAAATGTAAACAGACTCTGCAAAAAGGTCCTAAATGGGAAACCTTCATTAACTTCACATTACCATACCAACCATTGACTACAGAGCTTGGAGCCCTGCCGTACAGCCAGTACGGCACAAACCCACTCATCCCACAGCTGGACAATTTGCCTGGAACGATGCTGTGAGGGACAGCATCAAAGCCTTAATAAAATCCAGAACAACTACATCCACCGCCATCCCTTCACCCACTAGGTGGGTGACCTTTTCATAGAAGGATATCAAAGTATCCTTTATGGACTCTCCTTTTGTAAACCCATGCTGACTGTGCCTGATGATTGTGTTATTTTTTAGACACGCACCTGTATCACCCAGTGTGATCTTCTCCATAATTTTCCCAGGAACTGAGGTTGGACTAACAGGTCTGTAGTTTCCTGGATCTTCCCTCACGCCCTTCTTGTAGACTGGAATAACATTGGCTACCTTCCAGTCAGCAGGGACTTCCCCAGACTCTCAAGACCTTTGGCAGGTGATTGACAGAGGTCCTGCCATAACACCTGCTAGCTCCTTCAGGACTCTGGGATGTATCCCATCAAGCCCCATGGACTTAGAATCATTAAATCATAGAAACATTTAGGTTGGAAAAGACCTTCAAGACTGACAATACCGACCGTTAACCCAGGACTGCCAAGTCCATCACTAAACCATGTCTCTAAGCACTGCATGTACATGTTCTTTAAACACTTCCAGGGATGGTGATTCCACCACGTCCCTGGGCAGCCTGTTCCAATGCTTGACAACCCTGTCAGTGAAGAAATCTTCCCTGATATCCAATCTAAACCTCCCCTGGCACAACCTGAGGCTGTTTCCTCTCATCCTATTGCTTGTTATCTGGGAGAAGAGACCAGCTCCCACCTCACTACAGCCTCCTTTCACGTAGTTGTAGAGAGTGATAAGGTCTCCCCTGAGCCTTCTTTTCTCCAGGCTAAACAACCCCAGTTCCCTCAGCTGCTCATCGTAAGACTTGTGCCACAGACCCTTCAACAGCTTCACTGCCCTTCTCTGGACACGCTCCAGCACCTCAACATCCCTCCTGTAGTGAGGGGCCCAAAGCTGAACACAGTGTTCCAGGTGTGGCCTCACCAGTGCTGAGTCCAGGGGGACAATCCCTTCCCCAGTCCTGCTGGCCACACTGTTTCAGATACCAGCCAGGATGCTGCTGGCCTTCTTGGCCACCTGGGCGCACTGCTGGCTCATGTTCAGCCAGCTGTCGACCAGTACCTCCACGTCCTTTTCCACCAGGCAGCTTCCCAGCCACTCTTCCCCAAGCCTGTAGCGTTGCAAGAGGTTGTTGTGACCCAGGTGCAGGACCTGGCACTTCTCCTTGTTGAACCTCATACAACTGGCCTCGGCCCATCGATCCAGCCTGTCCAGATCCCTCTGCAGAGCCTTCCTACCCTCAAGCAGATCAACACTCCTGCCCAACTAGGTGTCATCCACAAACTGACTGAGGGTGCACTCAATCCCCTCGTCCAGATCATCGATACAGATATTTAGCAGGACTGGCCCCAATACTGAGCTCTGGGAAACCCCACTTGTGACCAGCTGCCAGCTGCACGTAACTCGTGACTGCAGAAGCTACTGACCAGAAGAACCAGGAGGAAGGGAAGGGAAGGGAAGGGGACTCATCCAAATACTGAGACGCATCAGATATACATTTGCCACTTCATTTCTGTAAAGAGATTGTAAGACATTTTAGAAAGAAAGTCATATGAAGAAATGCTAAGAATGGCAGACAGTCCGTACAATGCGTTTCAGCAAAAGCAAGGGGAAGAGGGACGTACTGGTCATTCAGCCCTATTACAAACAAATCACTCTGTCCATACTC
>JAVJGI010000014.1:46715144-46765851 GCA_035590275.1 Ibycter americanus | reverse complement strand
CGCCGCCGTTGTTGCTGCTGCTGCTGCTGCCGGGGAGGCGGGGGGCCCGGGCCGCTCTGAATGGTGGTTAAAATGATCATAGAAAACTTCGAGGCGCTGAAATCCTGGCTCAGCAAAACCTTGGAGCCCATGTGAGTAGCCGCGACCCTTCCTCTTTCTCCCGCCCCCTTCAAAATAAACCTTCCCCTGGAAAAGACGGGGATCCTCAGGGGAGGGACACGCTCTGCCGGGGAGGCCCGTGAGGGCATCCCGGGAGATGCCCTCCCCGCGCCCTTCTCCCCCGGCCTGCTGTGGGGGAGCTACGTCGTTCCCCCGTTCTCCCGGCGGCGTCCTCGGCTGGGAGGTAGGAGCGTCTTTCTCCGGAGAATGCAGCTTCCCCCCCTAGCGACCGCCTGCGCCTTTCCCTTTGTAGCCCAGGGTGAGCGGGAGATAACGTGCCTGCGTGTGCAGCTCAGTGGGCCCCCCGTGCAGGCCGGGTTCATAATCACGGCCTGCCGCCTGTCCGGGGATGTTCTCAGGGAGAGCTCTGGTGCCACTGGGGTGTTTTCCAGGATCCTGGGATCTTCCCAGTAGCGCTTTCCGTAGACTCGCCGCACGTGTTCTCCGTTGTTTTGAATATTTGACGCACTCTTGTTTCCCTCTCCCCGAATAAAAATTGCATCAGCAGAGCGCTTGGGAGTAGGAGCCCCAGAGAATAATTTGCCTATTTGTGAATACCTGCTTGGCCTCTAAGCATAACATTCATGTGAGTAATTGGGACTCTTCTGCAAATGGTCCGTGTCTTCCTGCTCTGAATAATGTTTTAGTGGAACTGAGACGTGAACTTGGTTTTCAAGGTTTACGTCTTCTGGAAGTATGGTGTCTACAGACGTTTTAGAGCAAAGCGTGCACTTGACTTGTCATTCTGAAACTCCATTTTAACATGTCTGAATTAAATTGCCAGAGCTTGATTTGAGTCAATAGAACTAGAACTTACAAACTAATTGTAGTATTAACTTTTCTTCTGAGGTGTTTGACCACTGTCAATTTTACTCTGCTAGCAAATGGGGCAGGGGGGGGAGGGGGGAAGTCTGCTTTATGGCTTCCATAGCCATTAGTTAAGTATGTGTATGTATGTGTATAGTTTGTATGGCTTACGCTGAAATGACTTGAAAAAGTTATAAAAAACTGGGACATTTTTAAGGGAAACTTATGTTTGGGGTGTGTGTGTGCATGCTCCCTTTTTTCCATAGGGCCTAATCCAAACCACCCTGAAATAGACGAGTCTTAAACTTAATTTCAGTGGACTTTGAATTAGGCCTGCAGCAAATGACACAGTGCCTTTATATAAAAGGTTTGACCCTTAAGACTGTGGTAGGATTAATTTTTTTTGTTCGCAACAAAAAATGTATCTTCTTCTTGTAAAGGTGTAGTTTTGGGAAGGTGAATTAATCTTCCTCTTGGGTCAATGTAAGGTAATAGTAGAATAACAGAGCACATTGGTAAGGTAATATTAGAATACCAAAGTGCATTGTGTTCTGTGGTAATAGATCCAGCTAGTCCTCTTGTGCAGAATGCGCCCTGTTAGTCTCTGGGTAGTTTTTTGCATGAATACTCTGTTAATGCAATCAGCAGTTCGATACCAGTATTTAGTGTGCTTGTCAGGAAGCTTGGAACAGACAATATTTAACTTTGGAAAATCATTTCCAAGATACATGTTGGTAATTTGAAATGATAAGTCATGCACACTTACATCTCAGTTGGTTAGCAGCTGAAGATTGATATATTTGCTTTAAACAGTTTACAGGGACCATTTTTAAGTTCTGTGAAATCTGAAACTGGAAGTCCACTAGTGGCATTTACAGGAGGGCTTCAGCTGACTTCAAAATCCCTTTATTAAGTAAATAGGTCAGGTTTGGATTTTGCAGATCTGTATCCAAAACTCATTTATACAGTTTTTCTGCTCTTTCTAGAGTATTATGAATCAGGAGCTGAAGTTTTAACTTTCAGAGAGTAAATAATAAAAGTTTCTATTCACAATATAAAAAGTATCAAAAGTTTGCCAGATACTATTTAGCTGGAGGTCAGTGTGGTTCTAAGTCTTTCCCTTCAAGCTGGGTTCATTAGTGATCTGTAGTAGTAACATCTTACTCTGGTAGCAAACTCAGGTTATTCCATGTTTCTTTGTTTGTTTCAATATTGAACTGTGGTATTTGCTCGTGGTAGTCAGCAGTTTAAGGGTGAAATCGGAATTTTCAGCTTTTGTGGTAAGTGCAATTTTCTGCTTTTTAGCACTAAAACGACCAACATGTTTCTGTTAAATTTGATGTGTGAACAGTTCAAATGTGGTGATTATGCTGGAAAACTATGTCATTGGGTAGGGAATTGCTGACCTGGAGGATGTTGAGTTCTCTGAATTTTTACCTGTGGGAGGAAATAAGCCAGCAGAGACTGTTAAATTAAGTTGTCATTCAGTTTTGCACAGTGTCCTATGTAACTGTGTTATTCCATTAAATGTTGGAATTGGTGGAGAAGTATTGTCATTTCCTAGCAGTCAAATACTCTTGGAACTGCTTCTCATCTCAGCTATCTGAAATGCGTGCCCACAGCCATAGCTTCTGGCTATATGAAAGTTCTAGTGTGCTGTTGGTGCAGTACTAGTACAATGAGGCCCTAAGTGCTGGTCATCTGGAGGTGTTACCATAGCCTGAGCATAATTTTTGACTTGTCTTTTCCTTTCAATGCAACAAAAATAGTTGGCATGTTTTTTATCTCATGGCTCTTTCGGAAACCTTTAGCTGCAAATAGGTAGCAGAATTTCCTGACGAGACTAAGAAAGACACCACTGTATTAGATCATTATGGAGGACTTGTCTTGGTAGTTTTAAGGGGAGAAGTGCATTTAAGAAGACACATAAATAAATTTTATACACGTATATAGGTCTATATTTATGTGCTAGTTATCTAGAGCTCAGTAATTAAAGATGCTTTATTTTCCAAGTAGCTAGCAGGTTTTAATCAAGATGTATAGCTTGTTCCAAAGGCCATAACGTGTACTTCTGAAACTTAATGTTTTAGAGCTTGAAGATAGCAATATCCATAAAGATGGTTTCATTTTATCATGAAGTTTTATCTTTAAACTATTTTAAAGTATTAGCAAGAATGCTAACTTGTTAGTGTAATGAAACAAGTGTGTTATATAGTTGTATGAACCAACATTTAGTTGCTGGCTTGCTTTCACATGATGCCTCTGGGAAATACAGTTCATAGACAAGAATGTTTGGAGGAGAGGGATGCTGGAGGACTTAAGTTTTGGAATTTTTTGTTTGTGGTAGGTTGGGTTTTTTTGTTTGTTTGATTTGGACTGCTCTAATGCCTTTGGCAAAGCCTTGGTGATCCTCCGTACAAACACTCCTTATCTGAGTTTGGTCTTGTTGCAGTGAAGCAGAAACTGCAAATGCTACCATGTTGGAGCATTTACGCAGTCCAGCTCTGCTTGAGAGGTGGTAGTTCTCTAGTAACTTTCTACCGTCCTCCAAAGAGAGGCTACTTTTACGGTTTAGGAAATAACTCTTTGAGCAGCTCAGTTTCATGTACGGAGAATTAATAAATACGCACACGGCACCATTACGGATACAGCTATGTTAATGTGGTGCCAGTGTAAACAAAGTGGCAAGAGTATTTTTTGGTGTGCTGTGGCTCCTCTGTATTTGAGTAGAACTATCGTGTATGTTCAATTCCAGTCAGCTCTGTAAAGAAGGCATTTATCAACAGTCTTCTTCGTTGCTTGCAGACAGCAGTATGCATGGTTTCTAGTGTTACACACTTTCTTGTCCATGGCACGGCTCCTGTAAAGCGTTGGAAAATAATGTTAAACTTGGACTATAACCTTATGTCTGTCACTTATAATTTCTGTACTAACAAGGTCCTCACTGAGCCATATCTGTTGTGATGGATTTCTTTTCTGCAAGTCCATTCCAGGTCCTATATAAACTGTGTATATAATCCTTGCTGGAATATCAGGATCTGGCTTGGCAAGGTTCCAAGTAGGGATGTCTTTGTAATTTTTTTTTCTTGAGTTTGTTTGAATCTCTACCTGTGAAAAAAAATTAGGTCTTTTGTACTAATGCTGCACTTACCATTTTGCCTTGTAAGAGACTGTAATGTTCTCCCTCTTGCCCTAATTTTTTACAGTGGAAAATTTTCTTATTTTTAATTACTTTGTGTAAAATAAATTTAATTAAAATCTTCTGCTGGCCCACTGAATTTTATTTACAGCTTCATTAAGGCTCCCATATCTAATTTCTTCCACTTTGCTGCATTTACGTTTTTATGAAGGTTAGTTCATGCACTAAATTAGACTTACAAGGAAGATGAAAAAATAATCAAAACCAATGTTTATGCAGTGTTTAGGCATACCTCGTTAGTATGGAAAGGTTTTTTGCATTGGTTAATTCTGTAAGTGATCATGATGTTGTAACTACTTACATCAGAGGGAATAAAATCCAAATTGCTTAAAGAATATTTTGAGTACGTTTATAATTGGGATATTTTATGGCAGTCAGTCAGTATGCTGTGGTGTTCAGTTATGTCTTCACTGTTCTGTTTTTGTTTGTCATGCTTTTCAACCGTTCTTTGTTAAATCTTACCATATACTCTTTGACTGATTGCATCTTTGCTTAATTGTTAATAGCTTACTGATTAGTTACTTTAAGCCAGTTACTTAAGAAAGGTAATGAATAAAAAAGGGCTTAACAGTGGTGTAGGGAATATGTTAATAAGTCAAAATACTGAAAGAATAGAAATAAACTAAAATGGAAAACTTTGGCATTCCTTTCCGTATACATGTGGCACACCATCCTACCAATAACACTCATCAGCCCACCAGGTTTTACTCCTTTCCCATGAAACTTCCTAAGAAGTTCAAAACAATAGATGTTTCTCTTAAATTTACATACTCTGTTAACACTTTACACTAAGCTATTTATAACTTAATATAAGCTATTATAACTGTAAGGTAAATAAACACAAATACAGGTCATTGGTATGTCACTGTCTTAACACTAAGTGAAGTTACTCTTCTCTATCTGTTATGAAACTTGATAGTTTGTTCACCTGACTCATGGAGAGCTGTTGTGTTTGAGAAACTGAAGTTCCTAACTTACAGTGCTGATACTGCTAAACTTCTGTGTAAGAAATACTATGATAGAATTGAAAAGTTGGTATTACAAGGTGTAGATGAAAGCAGAAAATAGAGAAAATTATTCCTGTCACAGGAAACCTTTCTTGTTCTTACGCTGAACATCAGGAGCAAAACCGAACAAACCCCTTGACTGCATTGCAAGTCATAGAGGCATTATGATTATTTTTGCTTTCTGCATTGAATGTGTATTGGACAACCAGCAAGCTGACAGCTGTTTTGCCTTGTGAGAGCTGTCTTGAATTTAGAGGTGGCATTTTAAGCTGCCAGTTACTGGTTGCAGCTGTATGAACATGTCAGATCTGGGTATCATGATAATTTAGAACTGTTGTAATGACATCAGTAACTTACATAACAGCACTGGAAGCTGTTGCATTCCTCGATGTATTTCTATGACTTTTAGTACTGTTAAAGAGTTGATGAAAGTGAGCATTATAAGGGTGGTCCTTCTCGTGTACACTAGTATCTCAAGATAAAAGTTGGATCTTGCTGAATGTCTGTCATTCATTTTACTTATTGAACACTGTAGCTTTTTATAGAGTTTTTGTTTTTAGTAGCAACACAAGAGAATGGTACAACAGCCTAAATTAGACTAGCTGCTCTGCCCAATACACAACGTACATTTTTCTGCACCCACTCAGCTTCACAAATACGAAGTATTTCTCTCAGCCTTCAAACATAACTATGTCCACCTTGGTTAATGTCAAGAACTGTGCACTATTCTAGAGAGGTATAAATATTAATCTTTAGGCAACAAAACTAGATTGAAATTTAGGTTGTAAAGTTCTCAGGATCAGAGTACAACAAGTAACATGCACCTACATGTTATTTCTTTACTTGTATTTCCTTTCCTTTACAAAAACCATTTACTGCCTGGAGGACTTCAGACATGCTTTTGTGGCTTCAATGTATTGTGGTAGGAAGAACTAGTTTCAGCACTTGCAACACCTTTTTGGTGTGTATGTTCATTTAAAAAAATGAAGGAGACACCCCCCACCCCACCCCCCATGTAGTTTCTTTTGCCATCTTAAAAAAGTAGTGTGTGCATGCTAGCTGTGTCCAAAATGAAGTATAGATTCAGGGTCTTGACATTAGCATGAAATAAAGGCGATGAAATATATCTGAAATGAAAAAGTAGTGGTTTTGTTACAAGGAAGCTTCATGGAGCTTTCTTTTCTGTCCTCCTCTCCCTCCCTGAAAAATACTTTTTCCCCTTTAAGTGAGTTCATTTTGTGAAAACTGTCAGATGGGAATTGTTTTTTTCTCTCCAGCTCCCCAGCCCTCCCCCAAAGGTAAAAAGGTTATGTACCCTATAGTTGAACACAACTTATGTGTATCTCCCTTTGGTAATTTGCATATGTTTTCCAAACATTTTCACCAGAGGGTAGACTTTGGAATACTGGATTGTTTGTTTTTTTTTTTTTTGTAAAAAAGTGTAAATCAAGCTATATTGCCAAAAAGTTTTAAAAATCAAATTAATTTTCTATGTAATGGTTGAGTTTTTGTCTAATAACTGTAAAATTTAAGCTGCAGTTTGTTTTGCCATGCCAGTGAGATTTTTATTAAACTAAAGGATTGTCCTCTTGTTAAACTGATATCTGTATTGTTTACTACAGCACCATCGTACCAGGTCTGCACCAAATACTGTAGATACTACTTTTTGTGAAAATGACCAGAAAGAATTATTTTAAGGCTCCAGTTCAAAGTGGCTACTTTGCTTGTTAAGAACTGACTTAAATGTTGAATTGCTGCATGAGGAACTTCATAGCGCTAGAGATACGGACTTTTATTAGAGGAAAGCATCTGGGTTTAGATATTTCAGACCTTACCTTAAGCTAATGAGTTCATACTTTAAAAGGCTTCAGCTTGGTATATATGTAGGAAACCTAATTCTGTGCTTTGTCGTGTTGGAAAACGTTATTAGAGGAAGTCAGACTGGAGTGCGATAGGCAAGGTTAATCAGCTATTTAAAAATGTGAATTTTTCAGATACATGATCAACTTCACAAGGGTCATTCTTGAGTCTGCTTGCCATTTGTTAGTTCCTTGCATTTCTTCCTCCTTCTCTTAGTTGAAGAATTCAGCAGGTTTGTGGGGTTTTTTTGCTGTCGATGTGAGTATTCAAACAGGAGTCCTAGCGGTCTTATATTCAATATTTACTTGGTGGAGAGTTCAGGGCCCTGTTGAGGAGACATGCCCAAAGTTCTCAGTTGACAGTGGAGTATTTAGTCCAACAGACTTTCAGATCTGCCTTCCCTTTTGATACCTTTTACATTAAAATACTCAAACAGCATATTCTGTCTTTCATTTCGATATGTGTTTTTGTACTGATGCTTAAACGCGTCCTTAGGCACTAACCTGGCAAAATAGGTACTTGGCATACTGTATTCAAAGTTGTGTTTATTCTCTCTCAAGGTTTGAGAGATACCTATTGTATGCTTCTATTCAGTATCTTTTAAAAGGGTTCTTCTGCAGTATTTATGTACAGAGGTATTTTGCTTGTTTAGCTTATCTGCCTTTTTAAATTACTTTTAGCTATTTTGGCAAAGTCTTTCTAAATCAGTATAAGCTCGGTTGTTAATAAGGGGATTTGTATGTACAGCTACACCAGTAACATTTTTTTGTGAACAACTTTAATAGGTATTCCACATTCACTGCGTTTGTAAGTTAAGGTTGATGCCTGATGTTGATCATAGAAGTCAGACTGGGTTCTCAGAACATGTTTAATACTTTTTATTTTAGAATACGTAAGTCGGAGTATTGGAAATGGATAGATTGAATGATGTTTAATGAATTGCAAAGTATTCAAGTAATAATAATAAAAAAAGACTGTACAGAGAAGTGAGTCCTCTTCAGCCAAATTACTTTCCTCTTCTGCTTTCTTTATTTGAAATGGTAAATAATGACTCCAAAACCAGATGAGATCAGAAACAAGATTTTGAACTTTCCTGTGAGGCGTGTTGCAATTGTGAGCTCTTGCTCCTACAGTTGGAAAAAAAATATGATTGGGTGTTCCTTTCCTTTTTGAAGCTTTTCTTTGGTGGTTAGCAGTTGGAGGCATCCAGATCATTCTCTGAAGAACATACAGAGCTCTAGCAAGAGGATTCTTCCATCTATGCCTGTATATTAAAGCAGGATTACAAGAGCAGTCTCCCTTGTTTAATACAGAGCAGTAGACACTGCATATTCTCTGACTGATAGAGTACAGATTCTGCAAAAAAGCATTACTAGAGGTAAAAAAATTTAGCATTACTAGTTAGGATCATATATTCAGAAAGTGGATGTAAAAAAGCATGCTGTGCTGTTTAATTGTAGCAGGCACTGGGATGAACTTGCTGCAGTGGAAGTGAGTTCAGATTACTTGTGCCAACTGGTTTTTGTTTGTTTGTAAAAGAAAACAGGAGGAGAAATTTATTACTGCCTGCAACACGTCTACAAAAAGTTGAGGGGATGTAGATGGTGGGATTCAGAGCTGAGACATGTTTTACACATTTCAGTGCATGTGAACATTTTTCTAGTAGCCCAATTTTAGCATGAGGATGAAGTTTAGACATAAACTTCTGTCACACTTCTAATGCACAGATTCCATTTATGCTCAGGTCTGTGGTGTACCACACTATATTCAAGTTAAGCTAAGGATTCAAACCTGCATCTGACAATTGAAAATGTGTATTGTTCAGTCAACACTAGAATTAAAAATAAATCTGTATTTAAATTTTGAATGCAACTTAGATTATTTGAAATGTGTAGGTGGTATTCTGATTTTTCTCATTTTTCTGAATTGTCAGTTAAGGACCTTTTTCTATTAATCTTACAATCTGGTAGAATATAGCATGATGTGTAGCGTCATAAATCCTTATGCTTCACAGTCTATTTTGCTGCTATCAGCATGGGTGCCTTTCCTGTTTTCTTTGAAGTGACATCACTTAAGAAAATCATGTTGACTATAAAAGCATAAAACAGAAGACCGAGGTTTAGAAAAACTGATAAAGCTAGCCTTATGGGGCAAAATCCATGTAAGCACAAAGATACAGCAAGCATATTGCATATTATTCACACACAAAGGCTGCTATTCTGTAAGAAAATATTGTGAAATTAGAGAACATAAGAACGTGTTTTTCAGAAAAACTCAAGGCCCCTATAATCCAAACCAGCAGATTTTCACTAAACCAAAGAATGGAGAATTTATACACAACATTTCGGAATTCAGTTTGAGTGAAAAAGTAGAAAGGAACTGCTTTAAAAAAAGCAGCTCTCTCCCAAACAAAATCATTAACGGTAATACCCAGAACTCTAACAGCTATAAAGAACAGAAATTTTCAATCAAACCTCCTGTATTCACAGTTCTGTAAAGTTTAAATTCACTTTTTACTTCATGAGACCCAGATACTGTCTTCTGCAACTTCAGGTTGCTAGCAATTTAATTTTAGAAGCATCTTAACAAACAAAAAAAACCCCACCCAAAAATCCCAAAGCATTTTGTAATTCTGAAATGCGGTAAAACATCAGGCTATGATGTTGTTAAATCTGTCTAAAGTACTAGCTGCAGAAACAAGCATGGTCTTCACAATAGTGTGGAGAAAACATCAGTTGTTTGTGATCAAGCCTTGAACAACAGATAGAAAAGAGGAGACTTCTGTTTCAAGCAGTACGTAAAAAAGGAAGTCAACCTTAAGCTGCGTGAAGATCGTTTGCAGTTTAATTTCAAAAAGTGAAATCACATAAAACCATACTGTCGATTTACAAAAACATTTTCTCCATCTCAGTCTTCCACAAAATGCATTGTATTCATTATAGCTTAGTTATCATCAATTTGAAGTAATTAATCTCCTAGTATTTCCCAAAATACAGTATTTGTTGAATAACCAAAATAAATATAGTTTTAACTTGAAGGCATGTAAGTTCTACCTGTTGTGTACAGGGGAATTTCTACAGTTACATATTGAATAATAGTAAGAGAGTTCAGTATGGTTGTTTTGCATTGTTTGTATGTGGTTGTATTGCATACAGAGTGATAAATGCTAAGATGGTGCCACAGGAGAAATTGATTCTGTGTTTTGGAAACTAGAAGTACATTTATGTACACTTTTATTGAGGGTAGTTTCTTGAGAGTATCTTGGAGTTAGGTGGATGGATTCAAATTCTGAAGTCATTCTGGGCTAGACAATATTGTTAAGATTTCCAAAATTACTATGACAGGGAGGGGTGAAAGCACCAATTTGTTAATTTTTAAACAATTTTTATTTGTTTGGGGTTTGGGGTTTTGTTTGGGTTTTTTTTTTGTTGTTTTTGTTTGTTTGTTTGTTCGTTACATCTTTTGGAGTCTAGGTGGCTTTCCAGACAAGATTTTTCCATTTTCTACCCTGCTTATGAGAGAGGAATGAATTAAACTGAATATGAGGTTGTTGTATAGTTACTACTGTAGGAGCTGGAGAATTAAAGTACGTTGCAGTAGCTAACAGCAATGGGTTTTTACCTTCTAGACTGACTCTTGGGGTTTTTTCTGTTTTTTTAATTTGTTTTCCCCCACTAAATGTTGAGTACATGTGTTGTCATTTAAATCAGTTGTAGCAGATTTTGAACAGTGACAGCTGACTGTTTGTATTATTAGACGAGAACCAAATTTATGGAAATTGATAAAAAAAATATTCAGCTAGTAACTTTTTATTTGATTTTTGTGGAGAACAGAAACGAGAAGAAAAGGATTGAGGATTATCATGTGAAAATTGTTGTTGTGTCTCGTCCCGTCCCCCCCCAGTTGTTTTCCTGTTATGACTGTAGATAGATAATATGAAAATAGCACACTGACTTTCTGAGGCATGATTCTGCTTGAAACTGGGATAGGACTGAAAATCTCCTTTAGTGACACTGAAGTTGCATTAAGGGACAGTAAAAGAAAAAAAAAATCTTTGCAAATTCAGGCATTGAGAAAACCCTCATTGCAGCCTATGGTGAACGCTCTTCAACATGTGGCTTTCAGATAATCTGCTTGGATGATGTGCTCAGGTGCTAGCAGCATAGAAGAGACTGCAGTCCTGCCCGTCTTGCAGTAGGAGATGTGCCTGCTTCCAAGATGGCTTGGTGCTTGGACAGCATTTTCTTCTGGATAAAGGATTGTTAAATCTGAACAAGGGCATACCAGATGTGATAGTTAAAGGAAAACATTTCTGAAGAATTTTCAGTCGGTGTGCAGTCTGTTTTTCAATTAATGGTATATATTTGCATTTTGTCAGTGTAGTGTCTGAAGGTTCTTCTGTAATGTAGACTGATTGTGAACTCCCATCTCCTCTGCATATATAAATAATGCAGACTAATGCAGAATACTGTGGTGTGTCCCCTAGCAGCTCAAGTTGCTTTTACAGCATGAAATTCTGCTATTGCTGGCTTTCTGGAGGATGCCATGTTACAGTTGATGCTAAGTTATGTTTGAAGCTGTGACCTTTTGACTTCAGAGCAGTCTGCGCTGGGCCCAGACTATCCAGAAGATCTCCTGAGAATGGCTGCCAACAGATCTGCTTCCTTTGCTTAGTGGATATGTTTGCATAGAGGATGTTGCTTGCTGTGCAGGAGATAGTTTCTTTGGGGAGAAGAATTAGGTAGCGTGATATGGTGATGGATTTGGTTTCTTCTGCCCAGTGACTAAAATACATGTCATTTAAATGATCAACATTCAGATTTATAATAAAGCTTCAGCACTGAAATTTCATTTCTTTTAATGTGGAAGAGATTGAGAACTGCTGTTTGATACTCAAATTCACTGCAGCTCCCTGACCACAGTTTAATTTTACTTCTCAGCTGCTTTTGTTAGAGAGAATGTACAGTTGGTTTTTTTTCCCCTCTTGTAGTTCTTTAAAACAGTAGTATTAACTTTGATCACCACCCAAACAAGCTAGTTGTCTAGTGTCTAACACATGACCAGTGCCCATGTGTTAAATCTTGTCTAGTTTTGTGGGATCTGAGGTCTTCCTTTGGTCGATGCGAAATAATGGGATTAAATGGTTTAAGACAATGTTGTTCTGCCTGAAAAACCAGCGTCTCACCATTTCATTAGTTACTGGCTTTGAATTATGAAGTGTGAAATGTTTTTCTGCAGTATTCTCATTTGCTTTTGCAGGTTTTACTCTATTACACTACTAGAAAGTTCATTGTAGATTACTGTTTGTGAAACATTGTAATAAAATTATATTAGTTATATTGAATAATGTTCTACTTAATGTGGATATACCACTTACGCAGTTCTTTGTTGATGTGCATGAGACTTCTATGCTGAAGTGCTCCATACCTAATTTTAGATTGAATTTAGATACCTAAAATGGATAGTGATCTCCTACATCTCCTTTCATTGTCTGTGTACCTCTTATGAAGATTTCTGTGATAATACTGTATGAATGCTTTTTCCTTAGGCATTCGAAATTAAGTTTGTTCTGTTAATCTGCTTTTTATGGTGTTCATATGTAGGTAGTAGTAAGGTAGATCACTTCTGCTGTGTCACTGTATTCATTTGTAATTAGGTAGACTGACTTTTCCACGTTAATAGTCACTCAGTATTAAACTCAGAATTACTGATTTCATCATGGGGAAATTATGGGAGTATTTATTGTGTTTGTAATTTTTTTTAAGACTATTAGGCAGTTGAGGCTGTTTCATTCTGAGTAGTTTGTTCTAGTGTGCTATGAGGCGCTCTGTGCAATATTGTTTGGAAATATTCTAGGCAATTGCTTCTCTGGAGAAGAAAGGTGGTACTTCGCAATCTTGCAAATCAGAACTGTGTCTTAAAAAATACCCCTCAGTGTTTTTCAGTTACTTTGGTAGGAAATGTTTTCGTCCTCTATATGTATTGGTCATACCAGTTTCAGACATTAACTTCTGTATTTTAATTGTTTGTTTTTGGTTTTTTTGTTTTGTTTTGGTTTGGTTTTTTATTAATCTATTTGCAGATGTGATGCAGATCCATCTGCCCTAGCTAAGTATGTTCTGGCTTTGGTAAAGAAGGATAAAAGTGAAAAGGAACTGAAGGCATTGTGTGTTGATCAGCTGGATGTATTTCTTCAGAAAGGTATGGTCTTTGTAAAACAAGCTTGATTGAAAAGTCTGTCTTGTTTTAATTCATTCAAATAATCTTACCACAGAATCGTGCATGTCTCTCTCTAGTTTTGTTACTTTGAAGTTTGTAATCCAATTTTGATTAAGTAATTTGTTCTAAAAAATGGGTGTATAGCGCAATATGCATATATTAGGTATATGGTTTGTGTCTGTTGGTATTCCTGGAAGAAAATTATGGATATTAAAGAGTTTATTGCCAGAATTAGAAGTACTAGACTTCTGTATATATTCCAGTAATATTCTCTCAGCTGGTTTATTAAGAGACATTAAATAATTCAAGGATTTAAAACCTTTGTGAAATGTTGTCATTATTGACATGTTTCTTGACTCTGTAAATGTCCTTTTAAAATATAAAATTAGCAGCAGAGTATTTAAAAAAATACTCTTCATTGTTTTAATTTTTTGGTGAATGTTGGGGTTTTTTTTCCAAATTATTTGTTTTTAAACGGGATGTTAACTGACATTTTGAATGATGGATATTTGTACACTCTTTACTTTTAGAAACTCAAATATTTGTGGAAAAACTGTTTGATGCTGTGAATACAAAAAGCTATCTACCTCCACCAGAACAGCCATCGTCAGGAAGTCTGAAAGTAGAATTTTTTCAGCACCAAGAAAAAGAGACAAAAAAGGAAGAGGTAACCATTGATTTTATTTTAAATGTGTATCTTTTTTCCTCATTCCTTTAGTTTGCTTATGTGATTCAACTTCATTGTGTTAATTTTTTTATTATCAATGCTCCCCAAACTTACACTACAGCATTAAAATGTCAGAAGATTTTTGCTTGGTATGTTGAGTACTGCTGCACAATTTTTCTAAATGTAAGTGAGTGCTTCAAAGGTAAACCGAAGCAGTTCTGACTCGGCAAATGTAAATAAAGTTATTGAGTAGTGTAGGAGTTGCAGTATCACCTACATTAGTTCTTTGCTCAGGATTGCTGTTGTAATTATGCTTCTCTTGAATTCAGCATAAATCCAGGCTGCCATTCCAAATGGCAGTCCTCATTCCTCCAGTGGCTTTTATCCAGGTAACATCCTTATTCCAACAGAGGTGTTTATATTGTTCTTTGAGCCAGAAGAGTAGATTTGTCCTTTTCAGCAGCAGCCTAGGTTTGGCTGCGTGAAAGGTTTTAACTGTGATCTGAACCAGCTAATCTGCTGGTTGAAGAAAAGGCCTTAGTGTGTCAGTTGTTGAATATTCATGTCTTCCCAGATCTGTCACTGCACCTTAGTATGGGTTTTTGTCTACCTGTAGCAAAAATGGATGTGTTTTCAGTGCAGCACAATAAGGATTGCTTATTCTGCTTTATTTTCTCTCAACCCATGCTTTGAATATTCCTAGAAATAGAAATCTAATGTGTTATGAAGATTTTCTAATTGCATTAGATGCAAAAATGTTGTTTCAGTTTTCAGTGTTACTGCTGACTTTTCTCAGCCTTTTGAGTTCTTCGGTTTTATTTGATTGTGCAGATGGCTCCATTATAGCATAGATGTGTTTTGATCTAATGTACATACTTTAAATTCAGATAGTTAAAGAGGAAGAGCGAGAGAAAAAGTTTTCTAGAAGATTAAATCACAGCCCTCCTCAGTCAAGTTCTCGCTACAGAGATACCAGGTAATACCGTTTGCTTAACCTTTTGTATTGTATCAGTAATCAGATGGATTTGGATTTTTATCGTGTTACTAGATTACTTATTTTCTTTCTGTATGGTCACCTAAAAAGCCTAAAAATAAGACTTATTGCTTTTATGCATATGTAGTTAAATGGCAACTATGTAAGTGACAGCGTAAACTGTTTCGGAGTTGTGCACAGCTATCACATTTGAATTTTATGATTAATTTTTATGTTAGATCTGTGGTTTGTATTAAAACACTTACTCTGTTTGGTATTGAGATTGGATTGTGATGAGAGAGACAGGGAACTACTGGAGAGGGTCCAGCGGAGGGCTATGGAGATGGTTAGGGGACTGGAGCATCTCTCTTATGAGGAAAGGCTGAGAGAGATGGGCCAGTTTAGCCTGGAGAAGACTTGAGAGGGGATCTTACCAAAGTCTATAAATATGTTAAGGGGGAGTGTCAAGGGGATGGGGCCAGACTCTTTTCAGTGGTGCCCAGTGACAGGACAAGGGGCAGTGGGCACAAACAAACACAAGAAGTTCCTTCTGAATATGAGGAAAAACTTCTTTACTTTGAGGGTGACCAGAGCACTGGAACAGGCTGCCCAGAGAGGTTGTGGAGTCTCCTCCGGAGACATCAGAATCTGCCTGGATGCCGCTTTGTGCAACCTCATCGAGGTGAACCTGCTTTAGGAGGGGGTTGGACTAGATGATCTCCAGAGGAGGTCCTTTCCAGCCCTGACTCTTCTGTGATTCTATGAATTTTAATTTAGAAGCCTTCACTTCAGTAACTGTTACCTTTTTGTTGTTTCCAGCTTGGGGAAAGTGTAGTATTAGGCAGAAGCAGGATTTTACATATGTTTTAAAATCTTATGCATGGTAAAATTAAGCTGCATAAACCAAATAAAATAATTTTTCAGGTATTCTGAGAAGAAAGGAAGGGCCATAGTTAGATTCCATTTGTAGCTTTTCTCTAATTTTCATTGCCATTTCTCGAGGTTTTTAACGGTAGTTATAAAGTTTTAAATTATGGCTTCATAATTCTTGTAATTAACTGACAAAATTACATATTTAGAAGCCGTGATGAAAGGAAAAAAGATGAACGTTCTCGGAAGAGAGATTATGACCGAAATCCTCCCAGAAGAGATTCTTATAGGGATCGATATAACAGAAGAAGAGGGAGGAGTCGGAGCTACAGCAGGAGTCGAAGTAGAAGTTGGAGCAAAGAGAGATTGCGGGACCGAGATCGAGACCGGAGCAGAAGCCGGAGCAGAACACGAAGCAGAGGTACCAACAGTTGGTCTCTAAAATACGGTGAATGTTGCCTACAAAATTTAGACACTAAACTTAAACACTATGTTCAACATGTACCAAGATTTCCTCTATTGTTCTTGTTTCTTGGTTTCAGTATAGCTCGGTTTTCTGTGGAAATAAGGCTTATGTGATTATGTTTTCAGTGCTTGTTTTGCCCTCTTTCCCACCATTCTTCTCTAATGCCTTTGACTGTCTTGGCCACTTCTAAGCAGTATTACAAGAGAAGCAGAAGAATCAGAGTTAATTGCATTTCATTACGTTTTAGGAACTCAAAATCTGGTTTGGGAAGATGTAGAAATTAATACTCATCTACAGAGTTGTTGGCAGAAATTACCTGCTTGGCAGCAAATGACTTGTCAAGCAGAACAGTACAGCTGTGTTCTTTTTGTCTTGTTCCCTCCTTGGTGTCATAGGGAGAGGCTGAAATTACTACAGTAAATATTTGCATTTGCACACGTATCTGTAGGATTTAAAACTTCAGTACAGTAGTTTGTCGAATTAAAGTTCTTTAAAAACAAAGCTGTTTATTCATCTGTAAGGAATGCTTTTCCCCCCAGTAGTTGTTACTGATAAATTGGACAAGAGCATTGAGAGTCACTTTGTATCTTTAGCCTGTCTTAGAAAATGTAGAGGTAAAAGTAGTCTGGTTTAAGTCTCCCGTGTATAGTTTTTTTTCTTGCTGAATGGGCCTAGGGAACTCAGCCTTAACAGTAGGAATACAGAGTTCCCGAAATTATGTTAGCAGCTACTTTCCAAACAACATAGGAACAAGCAAGTTGAATAGCATGCAGCAGTTTAACTGAAAGATTCTACTGTGATTAAATCTTAAATTAAGGATTATTTTACATAGACTGCAATGGAAATACAGAGAATATCTTAGAGTGAAATCTTTGTTTATTTTTGTAAGCACATTAAGAAAAACCTGTTTTACTTACACTTACCTGCCATCTTTTAAGACATTTTTATTAGTATTGCTTTAATGTGAGGTTATTTGAGTCTACCAATTTACCTCATGACACAACTCTTTTGTCTTAATCTGGATACTTACTGTTTATTTGATGGTGATATTAGAAAATTCAGAGAATAGTTTGCATGTATTCATAATAAAAAGTCATGTTACTGCTGAATAGAATAACTTAATACAATAACTAAAAGAATTAACTTTCCATCTGAAGTTCTTAGAATATATGCATCACTACAGAAGATGTACTCTGCAGTTAGATAGGGTTTCTGCTTTGCTGTGGGTATAGCTGTTACTAAAATACCCCAGTGACTCATTATGTACTTCTAAGATTATTATTTTTCTGATTAAACTTTTGGAATGTAGAATCATGGAATAGCTGAGGTTGGAAGAGACCTCTGACAGTCATGTAGTCCAGCACCCCTTCTCAAACAGATAAACTGGAGCAGGTTGCTCAGGACCCTGTCCAGTTGGGTTATTATACATAGCTCCAACAGTGGAGACTCTACAGGCACTCTGGGCAACCTGTAGAACTTTTCAATTACGATTTTCATATTTTGAGTTGATGTGGAATAAAGATACTTAACACGGGTTGGTGGCTGCTTGTGGTGAAAATGTGCAGAAAGAATCATCCAATATAATTTTTTTTTTTTCCTCCCAATATTAACAGACAGGGATTTGGGAAAACCAAAATACGATATGGATAGAACAGATCCATTAGAGAACAATTATACTCCAGTTTCTTCTGTGACAAATATTTCGTCCAGCCACTATCCTGTCCCTACACTGAGCAGCACTATTACTGTTATTGCTCCTGCTCATCATGGAAATAACACTACTGAAAGCTGGTCGGAGTTCCATGAAGAGCAGCTGGACCACAACTCCTATGGAAGACCTCCGCTGCCAAAGAAACGCTGTAGAGATTATGATGGTAAGTTTGTATTTTTTTTAATTGCTTCCAGCAGCTATGATCAGCCCCTTTCTTAAAAGGTTGAGGTAGTTTTCCTTTCTTCTCCTGATCTCCTCTAATACTGTGTTTTGTCCACTACACAATTCTTGAATGAAAATTTTATCCCACTTTTTATTAACTTAGATTGAAAAATAGTATATTCAATATATATCATTGTATATTAATATTTTATTTATAAATACAAAAATAAAATTTATTTTAAAAATTTATATTTACAATACAATGTATGCAATTATATAATAAATAATATGCATGATGTATAATTAAACATGTATAATAATCATATTTCAAAAAATAGATAGTTGATTAAATAAAATATATTTTACAACTGTATTTAAAAAGTTATTAAAGAATCCAATTTTACCCAGGTTTTCTGTCTTATGTTCAAGCCAAATACTGTATTTGATGGTTTCGACCATGATTAGCACCTTACTGACCTCATCTTTTTTTTATTCCATCCTATCTAAGAGATAATTTTTAACTAGAAAGGTCTAGAACTGCAACTTCCTAGGCTTATGTTAACCTATTTTTTCTGTGTAGCTGTTTCTTAAAATTAGGTGGAGTTTTGTGCTTATTTGTGTCTTAAGGTATCATTTTGCATGTCTCTTGCCAAAGTCCACACAAGAGGCTGCTGCAGTTGGCAGTGTCTTAGCTAAATTCAGCCAGTCAACCTGTTAGCTTGGAAGAGATTAAATTTCCCCTAAAGTTTTTTTTGAGGTTTTTTTTTGTTGTTGTATACCACAATGACGAGTTTAGGATCTAGGCCAGTTTACATTCAGAACTCTGATGAGAATTTTTTTTTTTATAAGTAAAGAAAATGGGAAGCTGAGCTCTCAAGTGTTGGCAGACTTGTACTTCTGAAGAATAGATTTGCCAGTATACATCACAGCAATACTGTGGAGCAGGTAGAGTTGTGAAAGTGTAGTTTTGTAGTGAAACTTTCTTCTAATGCAAGCTGAGTAACAGAATGTTGTGTCATGCTCCCAACTGTACAGGTTTTTTAGAAAGGAATGAAACGTGCAGGCTAGTGTACTTTTGAAATAACATCTCCAGGCATGACACTGGGACTTTGTACCTATAACAGTCTGTCTTCAATAGCAGCTTATTACTTCCAGTTTCTGAGTATGAAGCAAGTCGTAGTGTGTTTGAAAATTGTGATACAATTGTCCTCAAATGTTTACTGTTTTGTTTGGTCTTTTTCCCCTACGTTTTTGTCTGTTACTAAAATCTCTCAGTAGGTGTCTCTTCCATTTGCTTTTCTCATGGCTCTTTTGTGTCTTCTAAATTTATAAGCTCACCTCTTCAGTGGCTAGCTGGTTCCCACATACTGCTCTTCCTATCTGTACTTTCATGTTTTCTACTTAACCCTCTGCAGAACTTCTGGTTTTCCTTAATGTTTCAATTTATATGTTCTGTAACTCTTCCTGAAGATAAGGTAATACAGACTGCTTTTCAGCTTCATGTTTTGAGGAAGTGGACACTTAGCTTTCTTCCTGTTTTACCAGAGGATGTTTTGAACTTTTCCCCCATATTAATTGAATTGTATTGGTGTTTTTGTGGGATCTGTTGCTAAACAGGTAACTGTAGAATGGTTTGTGTTGGAAGGGAACTTAAAAGATCATCTAGTCCAACCCCCCTGCACTAAGCAGGGACATCTTCAACTAGATCAGGTTGCTCAGAGCCCTGTCCAACCTGACCTTGAATGTTTCCAGGAACGAGGCATCTGCAGCCTCTCTGGGCAACTTGTTCCAGTGTTTCACCATCCTCACAGTAAAGAACTTCTTCCTTAAATCTAATCTGAATCTACCCTCCTTCAGTTTAAAACTGTTCCTCTTGTCATACCGCAGCAGGCCCTGCTGAGAAGTCTGTCCCCATCTTTCTTATAAAGCCCCCTTTAAGTACTGCAAGGCTGCAATAAAGTCTCCCCAGAGCCTTCTCTTCTCCAGGCTGGAGAACTCCCAACTCTCTCAGCCTTCCCTCATAGGTAGGAGAGGTGTTCCAGCACTCTGATCATGTTTTTGTGGCCCTCCTCTGGACCTGCTTCAATGTTTTACTTGCATGGAAAAGAAAAGAATTGGATGTGTGTTCATTTTTATTTATACGTGTGTATTTCATATTTACATATGTATTTTTATATATGTAAATAACAAAATTTTTGATCTTACATAATTGCATTAAACTGGCAAAATATTCTGATTCTTCCTGAAATAATTGTAAGAGAGAGAAAAGAATTGGAGTGAATTTTCTCATGTTAGAAATTAATCTTGTAAATTCCAATTTTAATAGGGGTTTCTCCGTCCTGCTATCAGCACTTTTTACTTGAAAACACTGGGTTTGTTACTGTGATGACATCTAGATTTTATCCTTTGCTTTCACAGTTTGTTACAATTCAGTGCAGAATTAATTCTTCAAGAAAAGTCTTAACTCCTGTATTTATTCTGCTGGAATGTTGCTGCAATCTTTCTGTGTGCTGACTGTTAAAAATAGAGTTAAATGGTCAATTTCTTTTTCTAATATAAATTTCTGCTGGTATGTGAAGCTCTTAATTTACAAACTGCTGCATTACATGTAGAATGTCTCCTGTCTACTCTGAATCAAACTACAGCTGTTGAATACTAACAATTCTTTTTGGATTTGATGTTTCAGAAAAGGGCTTCTGTATGAGAGGAGATATGTGCCCTTTTGATCATGGAAGCGACCCAGTAGTGGTAGAAGATGTGAATCTTCCTGGCATTCTGCCTTTTCCAGCACAACCCCCTGTTGTTGAAGGACCACCTCCTCCTGGACTTCCTCCCCCTCCACCAATTCTGAGCCCTCCTCCTGTTAATCTTAGGCCTCCAGTACCACCACCAGGCCCCTTGCCACCTAGCCTTCCACCTGTAACAGGTAATTAAAAAAAAATTTATTTTTTAGTAGAAAAGCCTTGATGTTACTTGGGTTGTATGCAGTGCAAAAAGCTGATCTAAGAATGCCAGCTATGTTTTAGAAAGTTGTACTGTGCTTTACGATGGCATAGCTTACCCCAGAATTATTCTTTTTTATAGTAATTGGTGCAGAGTTGGTGGTTCATGTTAAATGTGAATCTTGAACATGGAATAATATTTTAATTGTGTTTAAGCAAAAGTATGGCATGGCAAAACTCAGTTCCTTGAGTTTTATAGAAGTTGTACAACACTGCTGTTAGAGAAGAAGGGAAGATCCTGGAAACAACAGATATTTGGCATTTAATTTGTAATAATAAAATTAGAGAATTCATGACCCCATCAAATATACACCTGAAAATGTCACTTGTGATTAATTTTGAAAGTAAGCTTGTAAAGTAGCCAAGAAAGAAAAATGTCCAGCTTGTTCACTCTTTCGTTGGAAAGTACTTTGGCTCAGGCACTACAAATGACATGAAGACTTGTGTTCCTGGCTCTCATTTATAAAATAGCAGTTTAGTATTCAGTTCCCTTGTGTGGTTTAAGAACTGTTACGTTAGCTTTATGCGTTTATTTCTTTCTCTCTTTTGATTAAATTAGATGTCCCACTTGGTAAAATTATTCAAGAATAATAGATATTTGATGTTGCTTGGAAGTTTCTTAAACTGTTTTCACTTCCAGTTGATAGTGTATTTGAGTAAGATCTGAATGGATTTATTTCGCTTAGTATAGAGAGTACCTGTATGGCTGGGGTGATGGGTTCTGCCAGACATGCTATTTCCAGATCTCTGTGGAAAGTTCAAATATCTTACTTTGTATCTTTTTCCAAAACATGGTTTGGACAATGATTACATTGAAGGTCAGGCTTGATTGTCCCTTTTGAAAGTGTCATGTTACCTGTTGTAAACAAAAACACCAACAAAACAAAAAAGAATAATCAAACCATCCAGCCAAACCCCTCAGTTTTAAGGATTCATTTGACTTTCCACCAGAGTTGTAGATTGTTTCTTGGATGTTTGGAAATAAAATTTCAGTCAAGTTAGTTATTGTCATCACAGAATATTTTTCTTACAGACTGTGTAAAAATATTGTTTCTTTGAGAGGCTTTTATAAAGCTTTAAAGATCTTCTGTTGGTGAAGATAAATGCTGAGTTAGCAGTTAAATTTTTCATATAGAAAGAAGGTGTTTGGAGAAATGTCAAATTATTCAAATGCTTTTCTCTGTAGTCTAAGTTTGGAGTCATTCACTGACAGAGGTGGTTTCGTATGAATGGTACAATATCTTGTCTGTATACATACCTCTCACCCCCTTTATTTTAAATAGCCTTAAAAGCATTTCAGATCCATTTCCATATGAGTTGAGTGTAATGTAAACCTAGTGGATAATAAATTAATGCAGTGTTTTCCTTTGTTTTTGACAGGACCACCCCCTCCACTTCCCCCATTGCAGCCTGCTGGCATGGATGCCCCCCCAAACTCAGCAACTAGCTCAGTTCCTACTGTTGTTACAACGGGTATTCATCACCAGCCGCCTCCTGCTCCACCCTCTCTTTTTACAGCAGGTGTAGTACTGAGGCTTTGCCCACAAGGTTTGCTAAATAGAATAACATTGATTCATATTATACTGTACTTTTTAGAGATCATAATTTCATAGTTTGGGAGAATAAGTTGGCATCATTTATCTGTGACAGTAATTTAACACTCTTTTTCTGATTTAGTTCAGGACAGAAGTAAAATTTGAATGTAAAGCATGAATCTTGACTGTGAAATGATATTCTCATTGTGTTTAAGCAGAAATCTTGGCATAGCATTTTTTTAGTATAGTTGTTATACAACTCTTCATTGTAACTGTATCTTGTAATTAAATGAAATATTATATTTGAAACCTTAGGAGTTTCAACTGCAATTTATTTTAATTAGACAATTTCTTTGTTACCAGAAACGTACGACACAGATGGCTATAATCCAGAAGCTCCAAGTATAACAAATACTTCAAGACCTATGTATAGACATAGAGTACATGCCCAAAGACCAAATTTGATAGGACTCACATCAGGTGATATGGATCTACCACCCAGAGGTATGCTCTCAAAGCTATACTTATTTAGTTTAGCTAGTTTTCTTACATTAATTCACGTTGAGGCAGCTTTTAGATAATGTAATGCTGGAAAACGCTGCACTTTGTAAAATCTTCTGAAATTAAGGGAACTTTTAATTGAATAGGGGCTTATGCTCTTAGTTGCCTTGTGTGTGCATTTTCACAGGTAAAATGAGATCTCTTGCTAGAGTATTGCACAGTTTACACTTAGCTGTAATAACTGGTCACTTTGTACATCTTTTATACAGAAAAACGTTAATGTTGCTGTAACACGATCTTAGGATGATTTTTGCTGCAGAGAGGAGGGAGCCATTTTTACCTGGTGGCAGACAGTTACATATGAGTAATCTTAACTTTATAATTCCTGTGGCCCTGAGAAGTAGTAGCAGCAGCAGCACACAAAATGAGAAGAGGAATAAACCCAGTTTTTTTTAATGTGGTTTTGTTTACATTTGTATGTATTTGTATTTAATCTTAATATGTTTCTGTTGGTGTATTTTCAGTGAGGAGTCCCCCAGTATGATTCCTGTTCTTCAGCAAGAGCCACTCCTCTCCCACCCCATCCCTAGATCTTGCTCCTAGGTGCACCTTTCCTATCATGAGCATTTTTGTGTGTGCCATCTAATAGCAGAATAGAGATGTTAACATAAATAGTGTGAGCTTCAGGGTATTGTACGGGACATTGTGAATCAGTGAGTGTAGTCATCTTGAGGCAGATGTCTTCTGTCACACCTCTTTTGTTTTCCTTGTGTGATGTTACTGTGACAAAATGAAAGCTGTTAGCTATTTTGATCTGTCGCTATTGATCAGCATCTGTTGATAGTTAAGGAGAAAAGTCTGTGACCAAGATTTGATTCAGTTTAAACAAGGATCATAGTAATTTCAAAATAAAACAATTGTGCTTTTCAATGCAAATTCAACGTGAGCGGAATACCTTTTTACTATACGCAGAAAATACAAAAAATATTGTAAAATCTTTTCATCTGTTTACAGAAAAACCTCCTAATAAAAGTAGTATGAGAATAGTGGTAGATGCTGAATCCAGGAAAAGAACAATTGGTGCAGGGGATGGTGGAGTTCCTACAAAGAAGACTTGGTTTGACAAGTGAGTGATCATTAACACAAGGTTGGCTTAATAGTTGGAATTCTATGGAGCTCTGTCCTGTAATTTGAAACATACAGAAATCTATATAAACTGCAAGCAAGTTAAACTGTGAGTTGTACTAAAATCACACTATAAAGTGATCTGTATTTGACTGTCTTCTCTTAAAGGCAGTATAGAGGTAGCCAAAGTTGCTTTGGATGATACCAAGATCTACTGTCTGAAAGCTGGAATGATCTCAGCGAAGCTGCAGCGTGATGGTTATTAGAGATGACTGATTTTAGTTTTGAAATGTGAATTGTATCATTGCTATTTTGGTTTGAGTTGCCAAGTATGTAACTGACAGAAAATAGAGGGTGAAGCCCTTAGTGTCCAGATATACCTGGGGTGACAAAAGGTCAGAAGGGATTTTAAGAGATTACTAGGACTGAGAAGAACCTTGAAGTAATAGTTGTTTGAAATGTTAGTGGGGAGATTCTGTGGAATAGCATAGAAATAGTTTTTGGAGAGAAGCAACGTGGAAATCAGGGCTTACTGACACATGCAAATAATTGTGAATTACCTCGCGGATTTACGTGCTGCAGTGAGCTGGGAGTATCCATGGGGAAGACTGCAGCTGTATGGGCTTGTGTGCCATGTACTCTTCTACACTTTTTTAAATTGCTTATTTTTTTTTTTAAGTGCCGATCTTTCTCTCAGTATCTCATACACACATGCTTCTGTGAAACTATATAATTTCGCATTGTGTTTGCTAGCTTGCTATGGATTTCTGGCTTGATTTCTATTTGTTGCAGGCAAAATTTTAACAGAACAAATAGTCCAGGTTTCCAGAAGAAGGTGCAGTTTGGGAGTGAAAATACAAAACTTGAATTGAGAAAAGTTCCCCCAGAACTTAACAATATCAGCAAACTTAATGAGCACTTCAGTAAGTTTGGAAATTTGGTCAACTTGCAGGTAAGAGTCAACAAAGAGAAGGCAGTGTGCTTTGACTTAATGATAGAGGTAGTTGCTGAAAGGAGAATGCCAGTTGTTTTTTTAACTGGTTCTCTGAAACTGTTCTCATTATTTTCCTGACTTGTTTCTTAACCGTGATCTCATTGTTTTTAACGAAATTGTCATTGAAGAAGCAGAAATAGAATGTTCTAGTCTTCTTTTAGGTTTTGAACAAATGTTTTCATCACAGGTAAGACTTTTAAGATACATTGTTTAAAACATTGAAAATTGATTGAAAGTCTTTTTCCTTCACCCCTTTTCATAAACCCTTTGTCTCTGAGATAAATTGTAAATACAGAAAACCTGTATTTCTCATCCAGAAAGCAATCCCTGTGATATAGTTCCTTTCTAGTCCCACAGTGGTGGTGGTTTGTCCCTTATAATTACTTTGTAGTGTATCTGAGTGACCCACATTTATAAACAAATAAGCAAACAATAGAAAGATATGAAATAGATGCCAAGAACTAGGACCTAACTTAGGTTGATGTTACGTATTGCAGACTGTATGTGTAATGTCAGTATTTCGTATCCAGTCTCTAAGCTACTTAGTGTGATCTTTCATCAGGTGTCATTATCAACAAGTTTCAGATGTTGGTTTGTGTTTTTATGTATCCTTTCTTGTTTGTACTGAGAGGTTGAAGAGGTGTAATAGAATGTTTTTGTGCATACTGATATTGTACAGAATAAAGCTCCTGTGCCTGTCTGAACATGGAGAGAATTTAAATCTCTCTTAATTGCTCTTAAATATTTCTTAAGTCTTTCCATAGTTTACCTAAGAATGTGGGTGTATTAGCAGGCAGTACGATTCAGTAAGGCAAGTAAAATTGTGCATGGATGTATGTAGAGAAGCAGACCGATGAGCAGATAGATATTGCAAACTATGCTTTTCTTTCAAAAGGTATAATTTTATCCTTTGAAAGTGTCTAAAATAGTGTGTTAATGCTCAAAGGAGGAAAACCAAAATGAACTTTGTTGTCTAGCTCTGATACTAGATAGGACACTTGTTAACTGACCCATGTGTTTTTTGTAGCAATTTTCTTTACTTCAGTGATGCTTCCTCTTGTCTTTCAAAGTACTCCTATTTGCAATTAGAAATACTGTTTGACTGTTTAGGTATTTTACCTCAGTTTGTTTGGGGTTTTTTTTTGAACTGTTGTTAAAGTTTATTAGCTTATTCTCAAGGTTGCTTCTTGACACCAGGCATTTTTAACAGAATCACGAATGATTTTACGATAATCGAGACACAAATGAAAATCCTACATGCAGTAAGTTTTGTTCTTCTGTTTTAAATCTTAGGTTGCATATCAAGGTGATCCAGAAGGTGCCCTTATTCAGTTTGCCACACATGAGGAAGCAAAGAAAGCTATATCAAGTACAGAAGCAGTATTAAATAATCGTTTTATTAAAGTTTATTGGCATCGAGAAGGCAGTGCACCACAAATCCAAACTACCACACAGAAGGTAGAGGGTCTAAGTCTATTTTATCTAAAATGTTGTGTCAGATATAATATTTTAAACATTTTTAAAAAGTGTTTACAGAAAGTGAACAAGGTACTTTGGAAATAATGAATACTTCATGTAAGTCTTTTCCAAAAGTTACTCTTTTAATTGTAGATTCTTTGACCTCAAATACAAGGTTCAGGAGTTGATTAGCAAGATAAGACTGAAGGTATTTAAAGAAAGCCCTTCTGTGACTTACAGAAAATTCCACTCTGTTGCCATCTCATGTGAAGCAAGAATTGATGCTACTGTCTGCTGAATAATAACTATTTTGCTTTAAGTGATATAGGTTTGTTCTTTGAGCAGAAGAAAGACAGCAGAGTTATATTTTTCTTGGAAGATAATCTCTATTTTCTTCCAAAAGGTGCTTGTTTTTTCTAGTCTTTTCCTTTCTCTTTCTGTTGAGCATGCATACTGCTGTAGAAAGTAGCAGTAGAATTTGTTTTACACAAAGGTACCTGTATGTATATACAGATACACATGCATATATATGGAGAGAGGACATGCAAACAATGTAAGAGGAGAGCTGCATTAGAGAGACTGATTTGTGGGAGTGGTTCAGGGACATTTTACATTTTTAAGTGGAGAGGAAGGTGCAGATCTCCCTGTTATACAATGACAGGATGCCTGGGAACGGTCCAAAGCTGCCACAGGGGAGGTTCTGACGACATTAGGAAGCATTTCTTTACAGAGAGGGTGGTCACACACTGCTTGCTAGAGGTGGCTGCTGCCCCAAGCCTCTAAGTGTTTAAGGAGGCATGTGGATAATACCCTTTATAACAAGTTTTAACTTCTGGTTAGCCCTGAAGTGATCAGGCAACATTGGACTAGATGATCATTATCGGTCCCTTCCAACTGAACTGTTGTATTCTACGTTTTTGGAATGAATTGCGCAGTGGAGCACCTATTGGTAGTTGTCATGTGCATAGTAGCACTGGCAACTTTTTAAGAATGTGAAACAGCAATTACTGTTGTGGAGCTTAGGTTTGTAACCTGTGGCAAGCCAAATCAGATTTGTTAGCAGGAGTAGTGGCTCTACTCAAACATAAGTGGAAGCTTGGATTCTCCGAGGTCATCGAGGTTATTGGGTAGAGAGTGTTGTCAGTTAGCTCATGGTGTGGCAAGTCTTTCGAAATACTTGTGTGTCCTGCTTAATTGGATTTGCTGTTGGTGTGGAACAACACATTGTATGCTTAGAAAATATGAGGCAGGCTCTGTAGAAGAAACATCCATTTATTTATATATGCTGATATAATGAGTAAATGAGTTGTTAGAGGATTCTTTCAATTGCTGCTCTGTTTCACGTACCTTCTTTGGATGGTGTATGTCATCTTCATTCAGAATTAATGACCCAGTTTTTCATAGCAATCCTGCTGTAGGGCATTTTAACAGTTTTCTCTCCTCTTTTTCTTTTGTAAGAAATGCCCTGCTTTTTATCTACAAAAATGCAGTTTTAACGAAACCCATTTCACCATCACCTCAATTGTCATCCTTTAGATTTGAGTTTGGAATCAAATTTATAAATATCCTTGATGCTTCATCTGAACTAGTGCTACTCAAAATGTGTTGTGGTTTAACCCCAGCTGGCACCTTAAGCCCCAAGCAGCCGCTTGTGCACTCCCTCCATAGCAGGATGGGGGAGAGAATCGCAAGAGTAAAAGTGAGAAAACTCACCGGTTAAGATAAAGACAGTTTAATAGGTAAAGCAAAGCCACACACACAAGCAAAGCAAAGCAAGGAATTCATTCACTGCTTCCCATCGGCAGGCAGGTGTTCAGCCATCTCCACGAAAGCAGGGCTCCATCACACATAGTGGTGACTTGGGAAGACAAACTCCATCACTCTGAATGTTTCCCCCTTCCTCCTTCTTCCCCTAGCTTTATATTGCTGATCATGACATCGTATGGTATGGAATATCCCTTTACTCAGTTGGGGTCAGGTGTCCCAGCTGTGCCCCCTCCCAACTTCTTGTGCACCCCCAGCCTGCTCGCTGGTGGGGTATGTGAGGAGGAGGAAAGGCCTTGATGCTGTGTAAGTGATGCTCAGCAATGACATAAAGATTCATGTGTTATCAACACTTTTTCCAGCACAAATCCAAAACACAGCCCCTTACTAGCTACTATGAAGAAAATTAACTCTACCCCAGCCAAAACCAGCACAAAATGGTATTTATTTTCTAAGCTCAATTTACATCTCATCAGCCAGAAGAGGGCAGTGGAGTATGTCATTTGCATTCATACAAACATTGCCTCTCTTGAAGGCTAGCTTGAACAGTTTTGGAGTATTAACTGTGTATTTTCAAACAAATATCTGTCTATTTGTGGTTTTGCAAAATATCAATTTTAAAAAGTGTTACAGTTTTTAGTGATGTTACTAGCTTCCCAGCATACCAGCTTTGGCAAGTTAACCTTGATATAGAATGAATTCCCTTTGCTACCAGGTGACAGTATTAAGGGTTCCCTCTTCACAAAGAACAGCTTTTCAGCCTGTGTGAGGAGACTACAGTTTGAAGTCTGTTACAGGCGTAAGAGGGCGCACAGTGATAAGAAAGATTGAAACGGGAAGTTAAACTTTTAAATGCAATGCTTTCATGTTCTTCTGTCCCAAAATATAACAGTTATCAAAGTGTTCAGTCTGTAAACAGGTATTTGTAATTCATAAGCCTTTCAGGAACCTGAATATTTACTTCCCTTTTCATTGAAATCGGTATTTGATATCATATCCAGAAGTAGTAGGGAAACACTTTTCTTACAGTACTTCACATACTATATGTATTTGAATTTTTGTCAAGATTTCTGGTGTATTAATTAATTACAGCTGAATGAATTTTACCTGTATTTATTATGCTTTCTGGCCATTTTTGTTTCCTGTCAGGCACTAAAGATAGGCTTTTGAATTTTTTTCGATGAAAAATCAGTTGGTTTTTAAGTCGCCCCTTCACTAGTATCTGGTCCTGCAGAATTTCTTGAGCGTTGGTGTTTCCTCAGCAAGATTACTTTGGAAATTTCTTACTGGGGAAATTCTGATAGAAGTGGAAGTACTTAGTAAAGATGGTGGGAGTCAACCATAATTAATCACCAAATAAAAGGCTTCTGCCAGGAAGCAGAAATAATGTGTTCTCTACCTCTGTCTGTAGTAGATAAAACAAGAAGTACTGGGCTTAAAAGGCAGCAGAAGAGATTTACGTTAGATATTAAAAAACATTTTCCAGTGCTGGAGGATGCTGAAACACTTTTGCTTTGAGAAGTGATAGGACCTCTTCCATTGGAAATTTGTGAGAACTGCATAGATAGATACTGTAAATGGTTTAGGTATAGCTGACTTTGCCCTGGAGTGAAGGAATGGATTAGGTGACCTCTTGAGGGTCATAAATATGACAGGAAGCTTGCTTGGAAGCATATTTTTTTGGTCTTAAGTGTTTAATGTTTTTGTCAAAGGGAAAAAGGCAGGGTGTTAGCTGTCAGGGCATATCCATGGTAGGTTCAAAGATTAGCTACTCTCTTTTCTTCTTCCTCAGTCCCATGTGTGCATGTCTCCATATCCTTCTTCCTTTTTCTGTTTTGTCCAGGTTAAATACATAGGAGATGAAAAGTGACATATTGCTGTAAAAAGCAAGAGTCTTTATGATACAAGTTCATATTCTGCCTTTCCATAACCTAATGCTTGACGGTGAAAGACTCGTGAAGGGAGTCAGAAGACTGCTTATTACATTTTATTAAGTTCTAACAGGTTGAAATTAAGGTAGTTTGTGTAGACATGATTAATGGAAATAGACCAGAGTTGTTTGATCACTTCTGTGAGCTGCAAGTGCAAAATATATATTATTGCTGTATGCACTACACAGTCAGTATAACATCCTAAATATCATGAAGTGTTTATTTTTGCCATCAAGTGAAAAAGCTTTTGAATGATAGAAGTGAAGAAGTGTAAATATAATGCCATTACAGCAGTTTCATTGGGTATTTATTGAACTACATATGTAGCAGCCTTTTGTTGTTAATATTATGATGTGCTCTTTTTTTTGGCGGGGGGGTTGTTACAGGTTATACAACCCTTAGTTCAGCAACCTAGTTTACCAGTAGTGAAACAATCAGTCAAGGAGAGATTAGGTCCGGTACCTGCAAGTAATATTGAGCCTACAGAAGCACAGAGTGCCAATACAGAAGTCACACAGGTATGTTATGGTTGTCAAAAAATCAGTTGGCATGTTTGTCTTTCTTGCATGTAATAGGTTCCATAGTGTATGAATGCTCATACATTACAGTTACTCACGTAGTGCAAGTACACATTTACTACTTATACGTACATCTAATTTGATTGCGAGTGGTGTTTGGACATTAAAATTTTCCTCAGTGCAATGAAAATTGGCTTTCTTACTGTTGTGGTTTAACCCCCACCGGTAACTAAGTACCTGCAGCCGCTTGATCACTCCCCCGTCACTCAGAGGGACGGGGAGGAGGATCAGAAAGGTATGTAAAACTCGAGGGCTGAGATAAGAACAATTTAATAATTGAAATAAAATAAAAAAAACCCCACCAACAACAATAATAATAATAGTAATAATAATAATAATAGCAGTTACAATGAAGAGGAGGGAGAAGGGGAGAGGAGTGCAGTTGGAAGGGAGAAAAGAAAACAAGTGATGCACAATACCACTGCTCACCACCCACTGACCAATGTCCAGCCAGTCCCTGAGCTGTGATCCGCAGGCCCCAGCTAGTCCTCCGTCCCAGTTTATATACCGAACATGACATCCCCTGGTATGGAATACCTCTTTGGCTAGTTAAGGACCAGCTGTTCTAGCTGTATCCCCTCCCAGTTTCTTGTGCCTCTCCAGCCCTCTCGCTGGCAAGGCCTGAGAAACTAAAAAGTCCTTGACTTAGTGTAAACATTACCTAGCAACAGCTAAAAGCATCAGTGTGTAATCCACATTGTTCTCACACCAAATCCAAAAAACAGCGCTGCACACACTACTAATAAGAAAATTAACTCTATCCCAGCTGAAACCAGTACACTTACCGGAGCATGGTACTTAATTTTTAGTATCATAGCTTTTTACTTAGGTTAAAAAAACCCCAAAACCAACAGGCTCTGAAAGTTTTTCAGTAATATTGTGTTAAATTGCAGTTTTCAGATTTCAAAATAAAGTTGGTTTTTATCCAAAGAACTAAGAGCTGTCCTTTTTTTCATATTATATCTGTTAAACAGTTAAAACCATTAGAGACCAGTGGTCAGCATCTAAATCTAAGGGTGTTTTCAGTATTTATATGTCACCCTTGGTACAAGGAACAATGCAACCACAGTACCAATATGACTAATGACAGGATCTGGCATGTTAATCCCATTAGAAATAGCCTTTAATTTTTCATCATGTTAGAAGTATTTAATTATTAGCATTGTACCACTACTTTGATTTTATTTTTGAAAAGGAAGACTGCCACACTTCTGAAAACATTTGTAGTTTAAATTCAAACAAAAACTTTCTGCAATTGATACCTGCAAATAGCAGATTTTAAAACACAGAAGGTTAAGTGTGTTTAAAAGGGCCTGTGTAGATAATCCTCTGCCAGCTAGCATGTAATGGACTTCTTGCAAAAAATATAAAGCATAATCTTTGATTCCAAATTCAGCTTTATCTTTGTCTTATCTAGTCTATTTATAGATGTATAGTAACTGTAAAATCAAATATCCAACATTCACTTTATCAGCTGCTTTAATATTATTTTTCTTCTATTGTTGCTCAAAAGTCCATGGTTTTATCAGTTAAATAGTGTTTTCTAAATTCCTAACATTTGAAATTACACGAGAAACAGTAAAATACTCATAAAGTAAAGTATATTTGAACTATATTTTGTTTTATTTTTTTAGAATGTGACTAAATTATCTGTGAAGGAAAGGCTGGGTTTTGTGTCAAAGCCAGTTACTCCGACAACTGAAAAGGTAAGAGAATGTCTCATATTCTCTTTCTCTCACATTTAATTTTGGTAGAATTAATTATATTATAAAACCCCTTGTGTTAATAGTAAGTTTGTTTCAGAACTACAAATAAAGTTACTTGTTAAAGGTTAGTTTTATGAAGTATAATATATTGAAAGTCAGCAGATGGCTAAATGAGTATAAGAAGAATACAACATCCTAAGACAGAAGCTGCTATTCTGTGGTTTTCATTTTAATATAATAGGTTCAATTTATTCAATCATGAAAATAACTAGATATGTTCCAGGATCCTGAGTTGTTAGAAGAATGCAGAAATAAATCTTAAAAGTAAATGAATTTTGACACTACATGTGAATCTATGAAAAGTCTTTCTATAAAAACTTTTTTGGGCTTTTATGTCCCTTAAAGAGGTGACGCGGTAAACGTTTGCCCTCTTACCTGGTCTGAAATTTGCAGTACTTGTGGGAAGATAAAAGTGGAAATCAATCAGTGTAGAAAGGACCGAGAGAGATGAGGTGGGAAAGGTGTGAGTTATGTATTTTGCCCAGTGGTTGCAATTTTCATGGAGTTGTTGATGTGCTTTAGTAGCAGAGCTCATGATGCATGTTACCCAGATCTATTTAGCGCCTTATTGGACAGGCTTCCTCAGTGTTTGTAACATTCATTTGAGAATACTTTTGGCAGAAAGCCAACAAGTTTTACCTGGTAACAAGATTCCTCTGCCCAGGTACATATCTTTTCTATTGGAAAATTTACTTGACCTGAAATGAATGAAGCATTCACTGCATTTCCCCTGTGCCCCCTTACAGTATGGTAGTTAATGCATTTAGTGGAATCTAACAAGTAAAATTCACTCTAAACATACTATGGTGTACTTAGCATACAAAGGTAACAATACTTCATGTGAAGTTGTAATTGTAGAGGATGTCTCTTCAACTCATTTTAAGCCAAACAGTCCACCTAAATGCATTGATCTTGGCTTCTTGCCTGCATTTTGTCGTTCCGTTGATCGGTTGCATTCTTGTTGCCCTAAAGTAGTTGCAGATAAATATCTTACTGGGTATTCCTTAACTACGTTTTACATACGTACTATATACTTTAGAAACAGGAAGTCTGATTCACTTTGAGTGGAAATACTTTTTTTTTCTCATTCCGTAAGGGTTGAGTTATCCTGAAGCTCTTTTCTACAAAGAGTGAATTCATGCTAAAATGATTTTCGACTTCGTTGTCTTACAGTAGAGTTTGATATTAATTGGCTGCTGGGCTGTTCAGCGGGCTGGCTGTGAAGCAGCAGTTTCCTTTGGCAATTTTAGCAGGAGTCTGAAGCTTGGTTTGACCTGTTTTTACCTACTGCTGTCCCTTTACAAGGAAATACTTTGCTTAGTTTTCAGTGATAATGCTCTATAACCATTAGACATTAAATGACTTGACAGCTGTCAAAAACAGAAGTCATGTCCCAGATGTTTTTTTTGCTTCTGAGTGCAGGGTTTGACAGAAACTTTCCAGTAAGAGAGCATGTAGCTGTGCTTCCCAAAGAGCAGGAGGAAAAGTAGATGCAACAGTTATTGTGAGGTTTTTTAAGATCTGTATAAGGACTTGCAATTTATGAACTTGTGAAGATATTCACACTATTCCTTCTCTTGAATAGTACTAAGAGATTTAGAAGACATTAATGTGTTGCTTCTTGCTCTTCTGTGTTAGTTGATGCAGGTATATCTGTTTTGGCATCTGTCCTTATATTAAAAGAGTTGAGGAAGCATGGTTCACTCTGCCTTGAAGACAGTTCAGGGCAAAAGGAGTGTATCAATATTTCTGTCTTTAAGTGATCCTCGGTTTGTGATGTAGCCTGTCCTAAAGCTACTTTGTAATAGGAACGATATGATTGGGATGTGCATATGTTAATGTGCTTTAATAAGTTTTAAAAAAAATTCCTTCATCTCCTTCTTAATGGCCTGCTTAGAGCATTTTAGATCACCTTTTAATATACCCCATAACACGCTTTGCTTTTTTTGTTTTCCTCTCCTCTCTGCACTGCCTACTCTAGAAAATACTTTACTGTGGGAAGAAATAGTGTAAATAGCACAGCAAAGTGAAAAGCTTTTATATGAAGCGTTCCTGTTGTACATTCTTCTGATCTCTTTTTTTTCCTGTCTTTCTAATGTTTCTTGGCTGTCTCTTTGTTCTTCTGTTGGTGGGCATTGTATATATTTTATGGACTGCATGGTGACCAGTAGACTCTGCATGCATCTTTTAATTTTCCACATATATGTAAAGTATTTTTAAACTCCTGAAAATTATACCAATGGCATAATTGCTGTGATTTGCTAACAAGGCAGACAAGGTCATGCTTGTATTATCTCCAGCACTTAGCCATGGATTTTTCAATACTAACATGGCCAAAATGTCCTTTAAAGAATGTGATAAGAAAACAGAGTAGTCCAGATCCTCAGGTATTGTGGAGATGTACACAGTATACTTTAGAGAGATTGTAAAGCAGACAACTGTGTTTTCAGTAAATCACGGAGAAATTTCATACCTCATTACAAATGTAGGGAAAAGAACAGAGAGACATAGGAGTCTCTTCCTTTGCTGTACGATGTTGAAGACTTCCCTGTACTTGAGTTGCTGCTTGTTGATTGTGCAAGCTCTGCATTGCACAAACTGCATATGAAAACTGTTGTATCTATTTTGGACCTTAATCTCTAAAATCATGTTGAATTTTTGCTTGGGAAAGTCATGCAGTCATGAAAAATTATATTTTAAACTTCAAAAAAAGAAAAACTTCAGTTACTCTTGGTAAAATCTCAGTCTTCTGTTTCCTTAATTATGCTCAAATACATGAAATTTTATATATTTGAAACTCAGAAGTACATGTGAAATCTCTATGGCAAGGATTTATAATCTGGTGTTTATAATTCTTATATATCTGATGTGGTGCTGCCTCTTTAAAAATTGTTTCACTTCAGCAACTCCAAATATAATTGTTACACCAAATTTTTACATTCCATATCATCAAAACAGACAAAAGAAAAGACACTTACATATTTTTAAGCACTCATGTGTGGTTTTTTTTTTTAAATAATTGAAATTCACTGGCAAAAAAATAAAATGATTTCCTTCTATAGGTTTTATCCACTTCTACTGGCTTGACAAAAACTGTGTACAACCCTGCTGCTTTGAAGGCAGCACAGAAATCTTTGCCAGTTGTTTCCACTTCCGTGCTAGACTCTAATGAAGCACAGAAGAAAAAACAGGTAAATTAAATATGCTTCTTTATAAAATAGACCTAGATTGGGAACTTGTGACCACTAGAGGTAGTGCACTATGTATATTCATCTCCAGAGCACAGATGAAACTAGCTATAAGATTAAATTCACCATAATCATTTCTCTTCAAAGGACAAGAAAATTCAGTATTGTTTTGTTATTTTTTCAGTGTATATTCAGGCAGTGTGAACAGGTTTAAAACTCTCTGGCAGTTAAAAATGTGAAACACTTTTTCCTGGAAGCAGAACCTCTGTGTTGAGGCTGTAATTGTTTATTGTGAGTGAGAAGGGAGTATAGTATAGTCACTATTTGTCTCTCTTAAGCTTTTATGGAACTGGCATTTTATTATCACAGTAATCTCAGTGTATTTTGTACTTGTGACCAAAATTGTTTCTTTACTTGAGAGAATTGAGAACTGTATGACTCTACATTTTATTATTTTCAAACTATAGTTGTCCTGCATCCCTTTTTTTTTTTTGCATAGTATTAGGTTCTCTCTCTCTCTGTCTCTCTTTTTTAATGTTAAGAGAGGAAATACAACAACGATGCGTTTGGCCTTGAATGGATTGCTCAATTGTAGTTTAGCTTGCTTAGAATTTTCAGAAGAGCTCAGTAAAGCTCCTTTTTCAGTTTTATCCTTAAGAAAAACTAAATAATAGAACAATGTTTATCTGGTTTCAAACCACAAATTAAGAGGTCAATACCAAGTCAGATTCAAACCTAAGTATTGAAAGTAGTATAACTGTTAAAGAAGGATTTTTAGCCTATTTGGTAAACTTCTGTAACTGATGTCTAATATAATTTGAAATAACAGTTTGTAGCTGTATGTCAGTTGTGGCATTGGTCCAGACGTCAAAGAAATCACTTCTAATCTTCGAATTTCATTTCATATTTGTCCCCTAAAACATGTTTTTCAGAATCAAGAGCCTTTACCTTTCAAGTTAAGATGCTAAGTGCCTGCGAAATGGCAAAAGGCTTGTAATAAAATTATTGACTCATCCTAAACAGCTGTAGGGGTTTTTTGAGAGAGAAGGGCGCTGAAGACGTGCTAAGGGATTGGCTCTTTTTTCATGTGCTGTTGTGCTCCTTCCTGTCTTCAGAGATTTCTATTACAATATACTAGTACTTGTGGAAAAACATGATTTTGTGGGACTCATTCCCTTCTTTCCTCCTGTCTCCCTAGTTTTTCTTAGCATTCACCCCCTTGTCTTATCTTCCCTTTCCCTTCAGAAAAATGCACACTGTATTGCAAAACTAACATTTCATGCAGTAGAATTTGTCAGTATTTGGGAAGACACAGAAAAACCTTATTACTTTCTTTTTTATGGCTGTTGTACATTTACACTCTTTATGTAAGATAATTCACTTGCAGTCTGATCCCAGTTGATTGGTGATCTAGAGGTGCAAAATCATCTTCTACCTCTCGGCTTTTATCCCATTAAATAGGTTGATATCAAAGCTCTTAATTGTTTTCTGCAAGTATCCCACTGTCCAAGACTTACACGTTCTGTATCTGAGAGCAAGAAGCAATTGCTTTCTCTCAAGCAGTGTTAGTAGGAGCAGAGCACAGCAGCTGTGGCATTTCCTCCTGCTTCTCCTTCTGAGTTCAATATGTCAAATTTTATCAGTTTCAATTGTTTCGATTTTCCCATTGCAATGTCAAGATTCTGTTTTTAGCAGATTGAGCGGTGGTACTTGTCACTTACAAGTTATAGCAGTCAAACACAAAAGAGATGGTTTTCTTGGGGTAATGCTTTACTTTTAGAAGACAGAATATGTATTCTTTTTGCTTTAACTGTACTGGAGAATGTGTTTTAATTGATGGACTTAATTTAGAGATGAATTCAAGATACTGTCCTTGCACATTTAAACTCGTGTGTTGTACCTCTTGTGGTACTGTATTGTAATGCCTTTCAGCTTTCAGTGGAGTTGTGTAAGGGGTTACTGTGTACGTAAGTAGTAATGGAGTCTTCCCAGCACAGATCTAACTAAGAGTGGTCATTAGATCCTTTACTAATTTGGAGATGCATTGCTTTCCAAAACATAATTTGAAATACTGCCTATTAGTACCTTCAGTTTCTGTTACTAATTTTTTCCTTGTTACTGTAAGTTGCTACTGTATAGTTGTCAGGGATAATATATTATTCTTCTGTCATTTTTTTTCAAAATCTAGAAACTTTCTGTAATTTTTTTATGCTTCTAGGAAGCATTACGACTTCAACAAGATGTGAGAAAAAAGAAGCAAGAAATCTTAGAGAAGCACATTGAAACACAAAAGGTAAAACATTAGCGCTAAAGAAAGCAATTCAGTTGTAAAATCTCATTTCACTTTCAGATGTTTCAGTATTTGTAAGTATGAGCTAAAACTGGCCTATAAAATAAGCATTCTCTTAGAATGGTATTATCACATTATTTTAAGTTTAGAGTTTTAATCTGACTTGTCTGTGTTAGTTCACTTAAAAAACTACAAGCTTATGCAATTCAGGTGCAATTGTAGTTGAAATTGCCTAATTTGAGTGCAGCATGCATGTTTTTCGGGAGAAGTGAAAGCCTGAGAGTTCTACTTGACAAGAGCCAGGGAGATTGATACAGAAAATGTATATACTTGGGCTTAGGAGGGGAAAAAGGCCAAAATGTCATTTAAGTTGAATAAAAATTTTGAAATTATCAAAGTATGTTTAGCTAATCTGTCCAAATGAAATGGAGATACCAGATTCATTAGCAAATCAGTTAGAGATTCAGACAAAGATTTTATTGTAATGTAAAGTATTAAAAGCTCTGTATGTTGAGTTTGAAGATCACCACAAAAGAAATGCAATATTCTGTTTTTCCTTTAGTTGTAATGACTGCTGGAAAACGGATCTGTAATAGTAGTTGCTAAACAAAAGTTGTTTGTTTTACATTGAACAGATGCTGATTTCAAAGCTGGAGAAGAATAAAGCCATGAAGTCAGAAGACAAAGCAGAAATCATGAAAACACTGGAAATTTTGACAAATAGCATTACCAAGTTAAAGGATGAATTAAAAGGTGTATCACCAGGAGGAGGGGCTCCTTTAAAAAGCCTGAAAACTAAGACTCAGGTACTCAAGTTTTGGTCAGCTTTTTAATAAGATGAATTCACATGCTTATGTCAGCAGAATAAAAATACGCAGCCACATCAGCAGTATTTAGAACCGTAGTGGTTTAATTTTGAAGTTGTCTTTGAAGTGAGATTGGGTTTGCTTTCTTTTCAAAGGAACATACTTAATTGTAAAAATATGCTGTTGTCTAAAAGGTTTACCCATTGTTACACAGATACTACATAATCTGGAAAATCAAAAAACAAAACAAAAATTTAGGATTTTTATGTATAGTCTATTGCTATCTTAGATTTTTAATAGAAATAATGAAAATAGCATTTTTCATGCAAAAGGATTGTCATTATGCAACACAGGTATCTTCTGGTCAGATTTAATACGCAAAACAAACTGCTTCATGAAATTAGTTGACTACTATACTGGTACATAATTTTCTGGGGCTTTTTATGTCACTTAAATTTTTCAATATATTAAGCTTTTTAGATTGAAGATTATACTGGTCACTTTTCCTTTGATCTAGCTTCCCATGTTTGGGTTGTACCTGTGAGAGGTGTTTCTCTGCTATCATTCTTGTTAGTATCAGGCTGTAACCAGTTTGCCAACTGCTTAAAGATGCAATTATATTACCTTTTCAAAATGCAATATTTTGTTTTTTATAAAAGTGTTTGTTCCTGAACAGGTCACAAGGTGATTAAGAATTAAGTGAGACTTTGAGAAATAACATTTTAAGAAATTACTAAGTGTTCTAAATATATGACAAGCTTTTCTTGCTTTATATCAAGTGAGGCAGTACATAATAATAGAAGAGCAAATTTTTGTACTGTGTATTTTCCAGTAAAGACAAAAAGTCTTGATCTTTTCTTGCTGTTTTCATTAAGTTCTTAAATCTTCAGAATGCTTAGTCTTCTCTTCTAATGTTTGGGATTCTGTTTTAAAAAGATGGTGTAATGTTACAACCTGGATTTAATCTAAATGGATCAATAGTTTTCAGTTTGAAGCAGCATTTCTACTGCTTCATTTTACATAGGAATACAGGCAGTAGAAGTAATTGCAGTGTAAATTAGCGATGTACAATTTTGAAAAGGAATATCAAGAAGAAATACTGAAATGATGTGTATGTACTCACTGTAGCTTCTTACATCGTTACATCAGTCAGGAAAAAGTCGAAGCAGTGTATTTTCATCCTGAAAATGGGCATAGACTATAATTTCTGCAAGTCAGTTCATACCTGGTAAAACAACTTCAGTTGCAGTGGAATATTCTACTGTGTTTTAGAGGGGGAACTAAGGGTAATAATCCCAGAATTCAGGCTTTTCTTCTTCTTTTGGAGATGAGTGAAGAGAATGTTTTTAATGTGATTATGTTTTTGAGAGAGAGTGGACATTCTCTGGTGAAAAAATGTTAGAGAGGTCAGAAGGAAGTTACCTCTGTAGGGTGAATTTGAACCATAAAAGTCCTAGAAATTGGACTAATATTTTTAAAGCTGCATTTGATTGTTAAAGCCTCATGGTTTTGACAAATAATCTTCTGCTGATGGTGTACAGTGCTTCATAAATTTGAACAGGAAAAAATAGTTTATATCAGTTTGATGCAAGAATAACAGTGGGTTGTGGATTTTGTCACATACAAGGAAATTAATCCAGACCTGTAGAAATGAAGAAGCAAGTTACATTATGAAAACTGGGCAAATTCTTGACTAGAAAACTTCAATGCAGCGTTTTAACCCATGACAATTTACCCTGAGAGCAGTCCAGTAAATTCTTGGAGCAGACAAGAAAATAGTCCAATAACACAAAATTGCTCAAAATTTTTGAGATTGGAAGGGATCTCTGGGCATTGTCTTGTTCCATCACCAGGCGCCAGTAAGAAGAGTCTGTATATCTTCTTTACTCATCCATACTGAGTATTTATATACATCGATAAGATCTACCCCAGCCACCTTCCTGAAGTTTAAACACTCCCAGCTCTGTCAGCCTCTGCTTATATAGTAGATGCTTCAGTTCCTTAATCATCTTTGTGGCCTCACTATTGCAGAGTAGAGGGCGAGGATCACCTCCCTAGACCCTGATAGTGGTGCTCTTCCTAATGCAGTCTGGAAGGCTGCTGGCCACCTTTGCCACGGGGACACATTGCTGGCTCATGTTCAGCTTTTTTTCTGCTACCAGAACCCATCAGGTCCTCTTCATCTGGGCAGCCCCAACCTGTCCTGGTGACTTGGGGTTATTCCTTCCCAGGTGCAGGACTTGGCATTTCCCATTGTTGAAATGCAGAAGGTTCCTCCTGCCCCGTTTCTCCAGCATATCAAGAGCCTTCTGAATGGAAGCACAACCAGCTGGTGTACCAGCCACTCCTCCAAATTTCGTATTGTCTACAAACTTGCTGAGGGCACACTTTGTCTTACTGTCCAGGTCACTAATGAAGATGTTAAACAGTAGTGACTGCTGAGCTGTGCCACTAGTGACTGATCTCCAGCTGGGCTTTCTGCCACTGATCAGAACCCTTGGAACCCAGCAGTTCAGCCACTTCTCACTTCATCTCACTGTCTACCTATGTAGTCAGCACTTCATCCTTTTGACTGTGAGGGTGTTGTGGGCAACAGTATCAGCAACCGTACTGAGGTCAAGATGAACGACTTCCACTACTCTGCTCTTGTCCACCAAGCCAGTCATCTCACTGTAGACAGCTGTTAAGATCAAGCATGATTTCTCCTTCCCTGTCCGCAATCACCTTGTTCTTAATGTGCTTGTGAATGGTTTCCAAGATCGTTTATTCCTCCCTCCTCCCAGGGATTGTGGTGAGACTGACCAGCATGCAGTTCCCCAGATCTCCTTGCCCTTCTTGAAGACCAGAGTGATACTTGCTTTTCTCAGTCCCAAGGAACCTGCCCCGAATGCCATGAGCTTTGCAGTGACTTCAGCAAGATCCCTCAGTATTTAATGGTTCCATCCTGTTGGGTCCCAGGTTTTTGTGTATGTGCAGTTTGTTTAAATGTTTCCTGACTTGATTCTCTTCCAACAAGGGTAAGTCTTCTTGCTCCAGGCTTTTCCACTGGTCTCAGGATCTGGAATTGCTGAAGGGCAAGTCTTTCCAGTAAAGACTGAGGAGTGGGAGTTACAGAGTACCTCAGCTGTTCCCGTGTCCTTTATTGCCAGGTCCCCTTTCACATTCAGCTGTCAGCCCTATTTTTCACAGCATAGTGTTCCTCTTGCTGCTGACACATGTGCTGAAGCCTTTCTTCTTGTTTTTTGCCCCCTTTGCCAGATTCAACTTTAGGTGGGTTTTGGCTTTCCAAACTGGTGCCTGCATGCTCTGTTAGTTTTATATTCCTTCTGTGATCTGACCCTCCTTCCACCTCATGTACATCTTAGTTTTGGATTTAAGTTTTGTTAGGATCTCCTTGCTTATCCAGGCAGGCATCCTGCCACCTTTGCTTTATTTCCTACATGCTCTGGAACTTGGAGGATGTGATTCTTGAAAATGATTCTGCCTTTTCAGCAGATACCCAGGCCCAAGGTTGTCAAACAGGAGGCTGCTTCCAGTTGTCTGAAGAAAGCCTCATCTACTTCTTTTACACCTCATCAGTGTGTTGTACATACCCGCTGCAATGTCACCTGCATCGGTCTGCCATCTTAATCCTGATTCATAAACTTTCGTCTGGCTCATTATCTGTCCCCAGACAGAGCTCTGTGCATTCATACTACGCTCTCACGTAAAGGACAACTCCTGTTCCCTCCACCCTGGCTTGTCCTTCCTTAAGAGACTGTATCCATCCTCTGCACCACTCCAGTTGTGTGAGTTTTTCTGCGATACTTCTGTAGTCCCAGTGAGACTGTAGCTGTGTAGCTGCACACAGATCTAATTCTTCCTCTTTGTTCACTTGTTGTGTGTATTAGTGTGTACAGGCTGTTCCCAGAGGCACTGATTGCCCTGAAAAGAAGTGAGATTTTCACCCATGATACTGTTCTCTAGGCCCTCCCTCATGTTTGTGGATTGGTATGTGTGTGCTTGAGGTGGTCCCCCTTCAGCTTGTTTTTGTTGATGTTGAGATCTCTTCTGCCCATGTCACCCTTTGCTTGGCAACTTGGTCCACCACTTCCTTGTGTGATTGTTGTTTTTACTTAGTAAAGCAAGGTGATATGCTAATTTGAATTACAGTTTTAATGAAGTTCTTCAGCTGGTTTTCCATTGCCTTTGTAATCTGGAAAGTGAAGAAGCATTCTAAGCAAACCCATTTCATAATGAACAAAATATCTGAACTGTAGAAAAGCTGATGTTATTGATAGCTTTCCTCTAAGGGAGATTGTGCATTATCTGTAAGCATTGTTTTGTTAACATCTGAAAGAGAGAAAATCAGTCCCATCTGACCTTTGTGGAAGTGAGGAATTAACAGAGTCTTCAGTTAAAATTTACAATTTTGACAATTTTCTGAAAGGCTTTGCTCCAGGTTTTCTTGCATTTTCTTAGCATTTAAAACCTGGGCAGCTCAGAAGACCCTGTAAACTTGAGGCCCATGTAACTGTGCCATTATCTTTACCTATTTTTGTCATCTTCCAGTTCATGCAGATTACAAAATACTCTTGCCCCGAGTGTAGAAACCTTTGCTGCCTCTTGCTGTATCTTGAAGGAGGTTGCTGTATCTGGAAGGAGGTATTTTCTTCTTGAGACCTGGCACAGCTCTATAAAAGAGAAGTCTTCATTAAAAGCACTAGAAATAAACCTCAAAAAAGTGTTTACACCACCAGTGTCACTGGCTGCTTTCTGAGTTCTAACTGGTGGTTATTACTGAACTTCAGAAGTGGTTGTTTTGCCATGTCATTGCAACACAGTGGGCTCTGAGAGAAACACTGTTTCCAATTTTGAAAACTTTGAAAACCGTTATACAGGAGATAATGGATTTTTTCTGTGGTTGCTGTAGATAAGCGGAAAATGGGCCTGAAAGGGGTTCAGGGTGAAGTTGCCAGTTGAATAATCCAGCTTTTTTTCTTTTAAAGCTTCCAGGAAAAAACAAAGAAACAAAAAAAACCCCTTCTTTGTCATTCAGTGGTGATACTTGGTTTCCAACTGTCACAACTGCGAAACCTTCATCTCTTGACAACCAGCCTTTGAATACATGCTGTGGTTTTGAATCAGTGGGTGTAAACGCAAAACTGTTTCACAATCATCTATAATTTTATTCTTCATTTGTGATGTCACTGGAACATTCGGCTGCTGGTTTTTCCATTAAAAAAAAAAAAAAAAAAAGCTTTTAGTTTGGAACAGAACTTCAAATAAAATTTTCATGGTCGCATAAAGCCTTTCCTGCACCTGTACATGCACCTAAGTGGTTGCAATGAACATGTCTCAATTTTGGCTCAGAGGCACCTTTCAGTTTCATATATATTTTTGAACTTGCCAAAAAAATTTTTTAATGTACTGTGTGCTGGAAGACAACTCTGGGTGCATCAGTGACCAACCTTTTGTTAGCAGAGGTCTTGTTACTGTGTTTTTTCTACTGTGGTCTGAACAGAACTACCATTTGTGCTTTTTGCGTTATGGAATTGTGATAAACTTGGATGCTTTTTCTTGATACTGATTAGAGAATTAATTTGTATTCATTTGTAATTGCACTGCGTTATTTTTTTTTTTTTTTTTTTTTTAGAATCCCTTTTAATCTCATCATCACTACCATATGCTTTTGCATTTTCTATTTTGTGTATCTGTAGTTTAGAAAAAGTTCCATTGGCCTTGGCTTTGTAGTCTAAAAGGTTTGACATCACCAAACTCAGATCATACTACTACACATTGAAATTTTGTCTTGCCAAGAAGGCTCCTAAACTTGTACTTGGTTTGTTTTTGAAGGTAAAAACCTAGCACAGGAAGCAGTATACCTGCAAAGTTACATTTGTGATCTGAATTAATAAGCTACAACTTGATTAAGTTTAAAATTCTGCTACAGCTTCTAGGTTTCAAATTTCCTTTCTTTAGTTTCTAGGAATCTGTTTTCCAGAGGTGCTGTGTCAGACTTTTATCTTACCTGGAGGCCAGCGCTGGCCAATCTTTTAAGTCTCTGTCTATTCCCAAAATAGCCTGCTGATAGGAGTATAGCAATAAATTCTTGGGTTTGATCAGAAAAATGTTTCCTCGGTAGAGAACATAAACTGTGGAACTAATAATTTATCATAACAATTTCTTAGATGCAGAAAGAGTTACTAGATACTGAACTGGATTTATACAAGAAGATGCAAGCTGGGGAGGAAGTTACTGAATTAAGACGAAAATATACAGAGCTACAGCTGGAAGTATGTTTGTCTCTTCTTTTGTAGCAATTAACTTTTAATCAAAAATTTTCATATATGTTTATTAGTTTGTGTACTGTATCAAACTTTTTTTCCAGAGTGCAATATTAAGTTGCATGTAGATGGAGGCATTTAGTAATAATATATTAAAAAATCAGTTGCTGAATTCCACTGCAGTAGAGAAATAGTATTGTCTTTAATTTTGATTGCCAGTCTATTTAAATTCTGTAACTATTTAGATGATGTGATTTTTTATAGATTTGTGGTAGTCATACTTCCTTGAGAGTGTGGAGTGCCTTTAAATTGTTACCTGTAGGTGGTGTTGTGTTTGATACTGAAGAGGTAAAAAACATTTCTTGATCTTTTATTCTTGAGTGGTATAGCATCTTCCTGAGATTAACCAAAAAGGCTGAAGTGCCAAAAGTAATATTATTAAAGCATTGGTGTGAAGATAAGGAAGACTTACCAAAACCAAATGCAGTGTTTCAAGTAGTATTCAGTGTATAGAAACATGCTTTTTCTTAAAGTACTTGCTTTTAAAAAAATTGAAAAGGCTGTGCAAGATTCTTCATACCTCTGTCTTATTTTGAGAAATTCTGAATGCTGTGGGTGTCATGCTGTGTTATATTGCACTGTCTTGCCTATATGATTGTATAATATCTACTTAATTGCATGATAATCTTATCTCTTTTTACTGTTAAGCAGGCTGCTGTGTCGCTTAAAACCCTCTTGTCTTAATGAAGTTTGGTCATGTCTTATGTATAACTACATATGAACACAGTGCACATACATACGGCTAAGTTGCATTAAAATATTACTTTAAAACTAAGTTGTTATGCAGCTTCGGTAATTGTGAAAATAGGTTTGTTAATAGGCCAAGCTGATTGAATACGGATGACAGAAAAGGTTATGTTAACAATACGTATTCTGATGGTGAATAATATTTCATAAGTGTACTGAAAGCTTGTTTCTAAACTGTACATTTTAGAAAATACGTGAATTGACTGATGTGTAAAATAGCAGTCGAAAAGTAGGTGCTCGTTCAAGATAGTTACATTGTAGTTGAGTGTGCTAAACTTACACCATCTCATTGAGTCTGGAAAAAAAAGTGTAGCTCTTTCAGGAAGATATGTTTTGCTAGTAAAATGAATATTCTGAAGCCTTTAGCTAATACTGATCAAAGTAGATGGAGAAAAACAGGGTTATTAGTAAAGCACACAAGTATGTTTCAAGAAACAGCATGAAATCTATCCCTTGTGTAATTTAAAGGAGAGATACAGATTTTTTTTCCCTTGATGTTTGTTTGATTCTTCATTATTCTTACAAATTCTTTACAAAAATTTTTATTCACACATTGTCTTTGTGACTTTAACTCACACGATATTCACGTGTTGCTTCTGTGGCTCATGAACTGCTGTTCTGTTCCAGGTGACCCTGATTTTACTGTGAGAAAACCCAGACAGTATACAGCTTGATTATTGAGTCAGCATAATCTTTAACTTTTAACCATTCACAAATGTTTTAAAAAACCAAAACCCAAACCTGCAGGATTCTCTTTACAAAAACTAAAAAATGAACTATATGCTATTGTAAAACTACATGAATAATTTCATGAATAAAGCCATAACAGATTGATCTCTTCATGAGTGATATCATTGGCATGTATTTAAGTAGTACTGTCACTGTTTGAGTTGTAAACACTGTAGAGTATGTTAAAAACATTGTTATGGGGGTTTCATTTACCATTTATTTCCTACATCAAATCTATTTGGGTTTGAAAAGATGATTTTTTTTTTTTGTTCTAAATGCTGAAATTAAATCCTGGAAAGTGCCTTTTTTGAAACATAAAATAACTTTGGCAAATTATTTTTTAAATGGCTGTCAGAGATACTGTCATAGGCCTTTTGACTTTTCTTGGAGAGTGCATGCCAGTTCTTTAGAAAGGATACACAGGTATTGTGAGAATGGAAATTAGTATGTAGAGCCAAATTATTAGCAAATACTTTGTCATTGGAGTTGCTCATTAGAACCTCTGTTTCATACCTCACAATTCTGTGGCCGAAAGCTGTTATGCTGCATTAATTCTGGTCAGAATAAAAGTCCTGGCTGGACTTTCAGAGACTAATTAAGAGACAAATTAAGTAGCTAGTCATCACATCAAGAAAATTTGTCAGTGAAATTTCATATGTTGTACTGCAGGTTTTTTCTCCCCTGAGGAATTATCCTCATAGATAAGGGCTCTTTTGATAGCTTTTTTTAATACCTGGTTCTCTTTTCCTATTTCCATCCTATTTTTGATCTGTTATTAATTAACAGTATTAGCTTTTTAGTGTTACTAACATGTTCACCTTCTATTATTTTAAGACCTGTAAGCTGCTCTTTCTGAGGCTTGTGTGGGGTTGTGTTTTTGGGAAACATTGGAATATGTGTGTGTTAATTTTGTCTAAATATTTAGATTATGAATTTTAATACATCAATATGTTATGTATAAACATCGTAGGCTGCCAAACGAGGGATTCTTTCTTCAGTTCGTGGTAGAGGGGTTCATGCAAGAGGTCGGGGTGCATCACGTAGCAGAGGTAGAGGAATACGAGGCCGGGGTAGAGGCAGAGGAGTTCCTGTGCATGCAGTTGTGGATCATCGACCTAGGGCATTAGAAATCTCTGCATTTACAGAAAGTGATAGAGAAGATCTTCTCCCTCATTTTGCGGTATGTGGCAGTTTCACCTTTTCTGTTCTTTGGATGACGTTCTTCTATTGAATTACTTGTTTTCTATTGATTCAGTTAATCTGGAAATATTATTTAGGAATGAATCTTTAACATGATATACCTGTTTATGGAAAAAGAGGATATATCTGAAAAAGATGAAACAAAGAGCAGTTACACTGTTTATTCAACTAGATGAATAAACCAGCAAGACTAATTTTTTTCGTCTTAAAACAAAAGGAAATTTGAAATATAAAGTAGTGACTTAAAGTATTTGTTTGTTGAGGATATATGTGAAATTGTTACAAATATTTAGGTAATATATAGGCAAATATAATAAAGTGAGAAATCAACATAAATTTATAAAAAACTTTATCCTCCATTAAAAAAGGTTATAATAAAAGGAAATGTGTTTATTTTGTGGAATGAATGCTAAAAATATCTAGTGGCATAAATTATGTGAATCTTTTTCTGTGTGTCCCCCACCCCATTGGTGTTTGTGTTTTTTGTTTCAATATTTAATTGAAGTGTTTCTCTGAAGGTAGAAGTTCAAAAGCCAGTAAGTCCAGTAAATTCTACTCCAGTCAGTGAACTTAATAATTCCTGTCTGGCAGCCATGCAAGCAACTTTTGAAAAGAACAGGAGCCAACAAGGACCTGTGTCTCCTTTTTAAAATTAAAAAAACTGATGACAACAAAAACCATCCAAAAAAACCCCAACATCAGAAATACCTCCACCATGATACTGGGTTTTTTAAGGTTTTGTGTTTTCAGGAGTGCTATAAATTCATATATACACACACACACACATACATAAATGTATGTATATATTTTGTTCCCCTTAAATACACCACATGATACCTATACAGGGGAACAAAAAGGGAACCATCATACCAATAAGGGGAACAAAATTACTTTCTATAGAGATGAATGGCAGACCAAACATTTATACATACCTGTATATGTGTGTGTATTTAAGGGGAATAAAAGTACTTTCTATAGAGATGTATGATGGACTGAACATTCGACCAATGACTTAACGAATTTTTGGTGAAAAGCTAAGAGCACAGAACTTTAAAATGAAACTGTACAGTCCCCTTGGTCAACCATTGAATATTTCTGAGTCCAGTTTCAATGATGAGTATAAGAAAAAACTTACTTTTGATCTAAAACATTTACATTGTGATGTAGCCTGCATTATGAATACTGCTAAAGTAAATTTTGCTGGTTGCCTTTCTTGTTTTACATTTCATTATGTATATCTTACTGCAAAGAATATAAAAATGAAGACAGAGAATCTGCCACTGTTAAAAGTTTGCTGTGTAGTGTCAGTTTGTTTCATGAATTTGCTCAGAACTTAGCCTTTTGTTATTCTTTGGTTTTATTGCAGGTAGTATTAAACTTACTATCTTTAAGGAACAAAAATATTAACCAAAAAAAGCCCTTAGTAGTGTCAAGAAATACAGTTCTATTCACAGTATTAGTAGTATAACACTGAGAAAAAGTGTTACTTCATTTTACAGGTTGTGCATTTGCTGTTTTAAACTTGCTCCAAATTCCTTGGAAGCGCACTGAGCTGTATTTCTGTTTCTGTGATACGATGTCACAACTCTCTGCACATCAGCAGTGCACTCCACCTGTACAAATATGTTAGGCACTGCAGCTTTACACTGGTGGCAGCATTAAAAGTAGCAATACCATAGAGACCATTACAGGAATAGATGGGTCGAGTTCTTAAGATGCTGAAATCCAGTTAAGTTTTGAAACTTTTTCTACAGTCCCCATCTAACAAATATTTTTGTGGAAGAGTTTCGTAATAGACTAATGGAATCATCTCAAGATCCTTTCTTTCTGATCAAAAGAGAAATATTGAAGCAGAATAACCTCTGTTCCTGTCATAATTTTACTTCATACTTGTATGTCTACAATCAGAAAATCCAGAGACTACAGCACTTTTGTGTTTTAGAAATGCAAGTAAGAAGTAACAGTATTCATTGCAAAGACACGTACGCTGATTGGCATTAAGGCTGTGAAAAGTACACTTCTAATGTTATGTGACTTTTGAGAGCATTTGTTTTAAGACAACATTTTTATAGGTGGAGAACTATCTCACTAAGCTTTTTCTTAATTTATTAAAAGCAATATGGTGAAATTGAAGATTGCCAGATAGATGACTCTTCTCTCCATGCGGTGATTACTTTTAAAACAAGAGCAGAAGCTGAAGCTGTGAGTATAGTCTTTGTTGAAAATACTTTGCAACATTCAGCTACTTTCTAGTTATATGATACTTCTATATTTGATTAAATGTAATATTGCTAATTATTTTAAAGCATTTTAAAAGAAGTATGACACAAAAGTTTAATTCTAGATTAAACAAATGTGGCAGTACTGAAATCCTTAGGAAATGAGGATTTCTTTAGCAAGCTGAAGTACAGGATGTAAGAGAGAAATAAAGAGAAACATTGGGAATTGATAGCAGGATGTCTTGGTTTATCTTTATTTAATTGCCATTTTTTTTCACATGAAGATTTGGTACCTTCACAGTCTTCCTGAAATTTCACTGACATCCTGCAGAGTGACCCTGTATATTTCATTTAGGATTAGTTGGATTTACCTTTGCCTGAAAACCTGTGATAGTGTAAATGTGATTTGATGTGATGGGATTTTCTTTCCTTTTTTTCTTTCTCCCTG
>JAVJGI010000014.1:46669174-46715044 GCA_035590275.1 Ibycter americanus | reverse complement strand
CGCCCGCCCACCCCCCCCCCCCCTTTTTTTTTTTTACTTTTTCCCTCCCCCCCCCCATATTTTTTAGAAATTTAGGTTATTATGGAGGTAACTATTAGACACTAAAATCCAGAGTTGACTTACGTTATAATTCAGCAGTCTTACATATGGATCATTAGAATTTTATATATTTGGTTCAGCAGATCTCCTGCCTTACTTACTCCATGGTATAGGCAGTGTGTCAAGCTGTGCAAAATAACATCGTTTTCTTGCAAATGGTTGTGTTTTCTTTAAAATCCTTGTATCACTGTTGAGAAGGAGTATCCTGAAAATTATAGGGACTCCAGAAAGAATGGTTTCGTATTTACAGTATGGTTATGTGGAAAGTTTTCATTTTATGTTTATATTTTGCCAAGATTTCTATATTTGGACGGAGTTAATCTTGTGGAGTTTACTTAAACACAATTTTCGTACCTCCAGGCTCTTCTCTTTTTGTATGCTTTGTCTTGAGACACCAGTGGCCCAATTGACAGAAATACTGATGTTTACAAAGCAGATTGAGCCAATGGGGGCAATAGTTTCGAACACTTACAGTATCATTATGGTTACATATTTTGAGAAACAATTTGATGCATGTGCCAAAGGTGTTTTGCGGAAACACAGAAATTTGGTTTGTGAAAGTCTTTAGTTATAGCAACGATGAACACTAATTATACAGATTGTAATTATTCTGTGAGAAAGGAATTGTAGTTAATGGTACGTAGTATGTACTGACTGATAGGGAGAACCAGTACTTCGCAGATGTATTGAAGGAACACAGTTCAGTGAACAAAAGTTCTGTGGAGAATAAGAAATACCTGCTTGCAGATAAAAGTTGTCGTGATTAGTATACTCACAAGTGGACTGAATTAAGGTTGGTATTTAAGTTTTGGTACTTCCTGACATTGGGTACTTTGTTTTGCAACTTCATATTCTTTGATGTTGTAGTTTATGTAAGAAACACTCTTTAAGTATTGAGCGGAACTTCTACTTCCTTGAAAATAAAAAAGGTCACCTGGAACAATAATCTGTTTTTAGAAACTTATTGAAGTCTTTAATTCTCCCAGGTGGAGTATGATTCACAACAAGGATCTTGACAGTATTTTACTACAGATAATGGTTTATCAGCAAAATACAGTTTTTACTGTTATAACTTACATGTTTTGCCTAAATGTTATGGAGAATCATTTCAGCCGTAGCTAGATTTCTGTACCCAAAAAGCAGGGAATGGTAGTATTTTGCAACAACAAACATAGAAGTGTAGAGATAGGAAGCACCTGAAAAAGAAGGTAGTGCAGAGAATGAAGAAAGATGTGGGCAGGGGGAAAAGGGGTATATGTTTGATGGAAAGGTTGAAGTCAACATTATGTGCCTCCCCTCCCTGTCACTGCAATTAAAAAGCAATATGTTCTTCCTCAATCACTCTTAAATAGAATGGGTGGGGTTTTCAACCTATACTCAAGGTAAAGTTCAGAATATGTTCCAGAAAGTGCGGGTATTTTAGCTGGGTCAGAATTGATGATCAATGTTTTCGATTTCCACATTCTAGATAGCATTAAAACTTTTATCAGATGACTTTGTGTCTAATAGCACCTTCATTTTAAAATCAAAATTTTATGAAAACTGTTTGATCAAATATAGTAAAATCTGTATTTTCCTTTAAGATATTCTTATATATTAAATATATTTCCACTGGAATTTCTGTGTTTACTACTAAAGCAGACTTTAAGACTGGCAATTGGAGAAGCTGTAGAAGGTAATCATTAAAAACCTCTGTTGAGGCCAATTGTGAAGTAAATGCAGCTAATATTTTACCTTCTTAAATGAAAATAGGCCTAGGCTTTATGACCATATATGCTGTAGCCTGGAAGGAAGAGGAGGATTCCCTGTTGCAAAATGTTGCATTTTTATGTAGTGGTAATTTCATCCAAAGATTACAAGTTGTTTCTGGACCTAAATGTCACGTATAAGTACTTTTAAAAATTCTGGTTGTGTGACATTGTGATGAGACCATGGACAAAAAGCTCCTGAGCTGCATTTTAATAAGCAGGGAATCTTTTAAATTTATCATAAATTTATATGTACAGATTTAAAATTTATACCTGGGGACTTTAATATCACACAATTCATGTTCAGATGTCATTGAACATGTAATTGTTTCTACATTTCACATTATGCTGTGCTTTCAGAATGTACTATAAATCTTTTGTGACCATGACGGTTATTTCGAAATGTTGCTAACGCTGATTTATGCTCATTCATGTTACTTTAATTTGAACATACTATTTCCAAAGCAGCCACTTAATGCAGCTAGTACTTAGAAAGGCATAAATATCCCATAAGTTAAAAATTTTTACATTTCAATTACAACGGCTTTACAGGAAGTGGAACATTTTCCAGTAGGTTAAATTGTAATCACAGAGCGGCTTTTTTCAATTGTTTGGGGTTTTTGTTTGTGTTTTTTTGAAAAATATATGAAATAATTTGTATTTGTGGGATATCTTACTTCTTTCAGTAAGTTATGCATTAACAGTTTTGTGTCCATCTTTGAAAGGTGAAGAACCCACCAAAGATAACATTAAAAACCAGGAAGATGTTGCTTCAGTATGTTACCCACATCACCAAATGATTTATGGTTTTCCAAGCTTATTTTCTTCTGAATGTATTTTGATCATTTTCCTGAAAGTATGTGTGAATTCCATGTGCAGTGAATCAGGTTGTTTTGGTTTAACCTGTTATCAGTAGTTCAACATGATACTACTTGGATTTTCTTTTGAAAAAACAGGCAGTTGGTTTATTTCTGGCATTTAAGTATTACTTTAGTTTATTTTTCGCCTCACAAAGAAATATATAACTAAAATGTTCAAACTTGTTTTAGGCTGCAATTCATGGATCTCGCTTTAAAGGACAAGAGTTAAAGTTGGCATGGAACAAGCCTGTTGCTAGTATGTCAGCTGTTGAAACAGAAGAAGCTGAACCTGATGAAGAAGAAGTAAGCATGCCTTTTCTTTTTCTTCTTTCATTTTTCCTTTCTAAGATGAAATAATGTAGCTTTTCCAAAAGAAAATGAACTGTTGGTTCATACTTCTATTTTAGAATCTCACACATGTTTTGATACCAGAAAGTGGATTTACCTATAAATACATTTCTTGTTTTCTAGGCTGTTGAAAGTCCAGGTGCTTTACTTTTCCTTGCAGAAATACTTGATTTCCTACACAACAAAAAGGTCTAGAGGATATATCTAGAAAATGGAAGGAGTGGGTTTGAACTTGCGTGAGAGAGCTTGATGATTTTGTCCAAAACATGGTTTTGTACCATCTAATTTAGGCACTAATTTCTTAGACGATCAAATTTCAGAATCTGATTTTCCTTTATAGAGAAATATGGCTTGGAGGATACAGGTGAAGCAATAATTTTAAAGCATTTTCTAACTTCATTCAGACATCTGAAGTACCTCTGCTGAGTGTTAGTCTTCATCATGGTACATGAAAGATCTTAAAAAGTCTTGTCCAAATAACCTTAATTGGTTAAGGTAGGAATAGTGGGGCCACATTTCTTGATGCGTTTAACTCCTTAGACTCAAAAAACTGATGTTGGTGAATTCTGAAAAGTAAATGCCACTTGTGGAAGAAGTCAAGCAATCTTTTTGCTAATTCATTTGCTGTCGGTTAACTGTATATACATAATTGTCACAGAATAACTGAAGTAGAAGTACACCTTGACTTACTTGGTCATAGTATTTTGTCAGTATCTTTTTCCTATGACATTTTGGCAGACCTGCCATAGAAGCAGCTTCACAAGATTGTTTTGATATAACTAAATTTGATTAGGATTTTTTACATTTTGTAGTGTTCACTTTCTAGTTCTTTTTTCTGAAGAAAGCCAGTTTGTATATTTACTTTCTGTCTCCAGAAATGCTGATTTCTTTTTAGCATGTCAGCTGAAGACAGGTAGACTACCTCCGGTACCATGTATTCATATTAGGCATTTGTGCATTCTGACTTATTAAATATTACTTCCTTTGTATACACAAACCTCAAGCTTTGTCAGATAGTAATGAGCTGTGAGTGAACAAGAGGATACATTGGGGAATCTTGAGAGCATCTTAGGTATTTTGTCACTTCAGGGATGTAATGTCTGTGAAGATCAACAGCAATATTTGTTGCTGCAAGGAGTCTACCTTATTGAGAGGTCTCATTGAGTAATGACTTCACGGAGACTTCTCCATTTTGCATAATGAAGGAAGGGTATGGAGGGATATGCAAACACTTCAGCAGAGTAAATTAGGAAGGAAAGTACAGATTCACTGGTAGGTGAACTACAGAGAGATTCATCTTAACTCCACCTGAAGACACTGAGTGTAGGAAGGAGCCTCTGAGGTATGGGTAGTGGGGGAAAAGGAATGAAGATTGTAACAAGCGACATGCGCTGGCTGCCCTGGCAAATGGAAAGGACAAATTTACAAATTCTAAAAGACCTCAGTTCCACATGTATGATGACAGCTTGTCAACTGAGAAGTGTTTGTGGTAGTGGGATACATCTATTTTAGGTGATGTTGTTCTCTTTAACAGGAGTCATCAAGTATGGAAAGAAAACTCAGGGAAAAGACTACATGGGGCTAGTTTTTTGTAGTTCATAAGTTGATGACCTCAACTAAAACTTTCAAGATTTTCAAAATCTAAGGGGGAAGTAATGTTTTTTATAATATTTTATATTGGCTTTAGATGTCTCTGAACTGTTTCAGCAGTCATTCCGTGGCTAATTATTCATGTGGAAAATGTGTAGCAATTGATCTTGGATCAAAACCCCTAGCTGACCATTGCTTTTGTATGCCTGCTGAAATCTCTACGATGGGAAACGTGTAATACAAAAATGTTGAGTTTACCTATACTTCTGTTAAGTGTTGCTGTATTCTTACACATCAGAGTGCTTACAGATTTTTTTTATTTTATTTAGCATGATTGATGTACTTAACTGTGACCCTTGCCCATTTTCAAAACAAGCTAAATATATGTAGTTCTTTTGTCTTTTTTCTGTGATGAGATTGGTTTTTATTTTAATTTTCTACAACTGAATTAGTCCTTCTAACCTTCACCAGATTTCTTCACATGAGGGATTTCTATTCAATAATCCTTGGGAAATTTTACATTTAAATGCCATTCTTTCTTTCTGTGCACTTTATATTGCTTCTAGCATTTGGTTAAGATAGTATTTGAAGTATATTATGATCCCCAGATCCCAGATGGATGAGTTCAAGAACTTCGTGTTCATGTGCTGAAGTTCAACCAATGGCATAAAATAAATTTTACACAGTTTTATTGTTTATAAAGTTTGGTACTTACTCAGGATTAGATTGGGGGGTGAAGTATGTTATAGTCAGTGGCCTGAATTTCAGTCATACATTCTTTATATGTATAAAATGTCTCAAGTTTCTGCATGCCTAAAATTCATCATGCCATTTATTTAACTTCATTTTATAGCAGCTATTGTAAGCACATGAAAAAGGTTTCCTTCATTTTTCCATGTCTAAACGACCATTTTAGTTCAGCTGAGGTTTACTGTGCTAAAGAGGGATAGCAGGCTTAAGACTTGAGTGAAACTAGATGTTTGAAAAAAGAAAAAAAGGAACTAGATCATTCAGCAGAATGACATTCTTAATAATGAAACAGGGCTGCTAGCCTGTTTGTCGAAATATTAGGTAGATCTTTTGGGCTTGGGTGCTTTAGAAAATCGCTGGTGAGTAGCCTCTTAATTACAAAAGCACCTAAGCTTCCTAGATGCCTTGTGCTCTACACCTGGGTGCCTAACAAAAGAGTTGACTCCACTGAGTCAACAACAGATGCCTGGGAAGGTGTAAGTAGAGATAAGCTTTTAATCATCAGTGGTTTGCAGTTCAGGGACCTGCTGAGTCAGAGGTGTGGTGGCTTTGTAGTTGAAAGCCCTTGATATGTGTTTATTTTATGAATTTGTCTGGTTTCTTTGGAATCTGAAGAGCATCTATAGTAACCCGCAACAGGGAATGCTACTGTTCAACTGTGTCTACCCAGAATAAGTGTCTTTATATTGGACCTGCCACCTGCATGTTTAATTTTGATGTTCCCCTGCTCTTGCATCAAAAATAAGACCATCATTCTCTCTTCACTTTCTCTGAGACACTTGATACCTATGGACTCCTGTCATACTTGCCCTCAGTTTCTTTCTTTCCAGGCCAGCGAATCCAAGTTCCTCTAGTTGTACCCCTATATGGAAGTTGTTCCAGGCTTTTTGATCATCCCTGCTGCCACTCAGCCTTGTGCACCTTGGAGTTCTGCATTGTGTGCTGCCCAGGACTCCTTCCTTTTTGACAGCACTGTTGTATTTCAGCCTGCTAGACATCTAGACACCAGGGGAAGAGGCTAAGTCCTCAGAAAGGTTCTGTGTTTTAGTCTGGCTTAAAGTACCCAGGCATACATTGACAGACAGGTCAGGTGTCAATAATGCTGCTTTTTAAAATGCACTTCATGTGGGCAAAAGTAATGAAGACAATAGTTTCTCCCTTTTGTAGAAGATTGTACTGGAAAGAGAGCAGGCTTAGTTCTAGGCTTTCTTCAGTCTAGAGCCTCACATCTCTCCAGAAGGCTCCCTAACTTCATAAATCAACCTTCATGCCTCCTGCTGAATTTTGAAATTCTGTAGCAAAACCTACAATCACTGGGACAAGAAGAATAAGCAAGCAAGATCATAACTGTTATTTAACAGCTGGGACATTTTGCTAGGGGAAGACATCTTTGTGGTTTAGTCCATCCTTTAGCTAGTGCAGGAATTGCTGTGATAGGTGCAATCATCAAAAAAGTTCTGGTACAGGGAATAGCTTATGTTTATACCCCCTGTGTCTATAGATAAAAATCAAATCAACTGTTTTTCTTTTTTTTTTTTTTAACTTTACCTCCCTGAAGCCTGTAACTGTCAACCTGAAATGTTCAGGGTTTTGTGGAGTCTATCAAGTTACTACGTGTTACTGAAAGGAACTGAAAATACTTTAATATATTTTGTCTAAATTTCCATAAACACCTGTCTTCCTGCCCTGATCTTTTGAATCTTTATATCAGTTTTAAGTTTGATTAAGCTGTCAAAATCAAAATGTCTCAGATTCAGCCTTTTTGATACTGTGGCACAGATAGATGAAGCTCTTGGATGAAAACAGGCATAGTTACTGTGAATGTGCAAAAACATTTGTTTTCAGTATAGCACCTGAAGTTTCATGGGAACGTTGCAGCTTGGGCATAAATGATATGCTGAAGAACCAGAAGAGCTATTTAGGTGTGAGGTGCATTTGTCCTGGTCATATTGAAGTCCAGTGAAAAGAAAAAAACTGTGTTTCATTTGCCATCTCTTAGTATATGTGCCTAATACATATACATACAGTATATTTTATGAAAGTGTTGCTGTTTACCAGTTAAAAAATAAGTTTTTTCTTTATTAAATTACAGATATCAGAGATTTCTGTTTTGCTTCTGATCTTTAACATTTTCTGACGTTAACAGTATCACGTTTTTCTCTTGGAAGTTTCAGGAAGAATCCTTGGTGGATGACTCGCTGCTTCAAGACGATGATGAAGAGGAGGAGGATAATGAATCTCGTTCATGGAGAAGATGATTCAACAGATCAATGACAATGCTAGAACTGCACCTGTGTTGCATTAGTATTACCTAATGTACTTCTGCATCTTTGTATTAAAAGGGGTTTTGTGATGAAGTTGGATTCGGATATAGACTAAAAAGCAGCTGGTCAGTTATACGTTTTGAAAGATTGATGTTTGAGTTACATTTCAGTAAATGATTGCTAAAGACATCATACTAGGAACATATGCAATGTTTTTATTACATAGTTCTACAGAAAGTTACAGAATTCTTTGGGTTCTTTGTAATTTACCGAATTGGTCAAACACAAATGACCAAAAGTTGTTATAACATAGATAATTTTTGTTCTATTCCAGATACGGAATGAAAATTTGCATTTAAAATCTTTGTGAATGTTTTCAGAAATGAATAGATAACAGTACTAAACCGAAGTCTCTGAAGTTATGTATTCATAATATTGCATAGTAGTATGCTTAGGCTTTACTATGTACTAGCCTTTTGTTGGATTTGTGTACGTATTTTACCTATGGGTTTTAATGATAAAGTGTATGACTGCTTTGCATATAAGTCCTTATGACTTTAAGATGTTAAAAAAATAAAGAAATGGAATGGTCTTAAAAAAAAAAAAGAGAAAAAAGAAAAAAAAGCAATAACCAAAAAAGCTACGGCAATGGTCCTTAATAATGAAAAAAAAAAAAAAAAGAAAAAAAAAAAGAAAAAAGACCGTTCCAAATGGCAACCCCCACCCCCATATTCACAAAAGGAGCTCTAATCACTGTCACTTTGAAGTTGTATTGAATATAAAAAAATACATCAACGTAATGATGTTTCATTTACATTAACACACAGGTATACTCTGTTGCATAAAAGCCTTTGGATGTCTTCTCAATTTTAAACTGATTTAAGTCAAACAGTAAATAGAATAATATTCCAACAGTAAGGAATTTATTCTGTATCCCTGCACTCTGCAACTGTAGAAGAAAATTTGATCCCACAAAAGTATATGCAGTACTGAAATGTAATTTAGAAAAATACATTAGAAGTGGAATGTTTGGTAGGTATTATTCTAAAAAATTTGACTGTGCACACTAATGCACCTTTTTTATTCCTGTGTGTCTATGATTACATTTTTCCTTTTCAAAAGTAATACCTAGCAGATACTAAGTTGACACTATAGTGTATAATCACTATTTTAAAATGTACATACATGAAATGTATACTTCACAGAAATGCTTAATTGGCTCTTTCTAGTGGGGCATTCTGTTATGGGAGGTCTGAAGTTTCTCCTCTTAGGAAGGAGAACTGCATAGTCCTTGGCAGTAAGGGACCTGTCTTACCAGAAAGACTTGGTTTTATTTCCATTTAGTGACATTTTGCTGGTCTGTTTTCAAAAGAAAATCCATTTATTAAGTATTAGAGTTACGGGGTTTACTTTTGTTTTGATTTGCCACCCCAACTCATTAATGACTGCAGCATAAACCCATGATCTCATTCATCAAATAGACGCAGGGGATAGTACTTCAGTTCACAGTATATTTTCTGTAGTCTGTGTTTCTGTCTTTTTGGGCGGCGGGGGGGGGAAGAGGGAGGTGGAAGAGAACTGTTGTAAGTTGTGTCCCTGCCCTTTTTTTTTCACGTTCCAAAATAGGAATGGAGGAAAGTAGAAGTAGTAGTATCCCAGAGAGAAGAGCTCTGGCTGTAGAATTTTTGTTCTGTGCTTTTCAGTTATTTGAGGTGTGTTTGAGACCTGGATCCTGCCTGGGTTTAGGGTTTTTGGTTGGTGTTTTTTGTGTGGGTGGGTGGGTGGGGAGGGGTTTGGTGGGGTGGGTGGGTTGGTTGGGTGGTTGGGTTTTGTTGGTGGCTTTTTTTTCTCCCTAGGTCCCTGTATGTATGCATATCTTGTTGCAAAAATATGCACTTAAAATTTTTTGTATAGTCTTAGTTTCACATTGAAATTTCACAATTGACTGCCATGCTTGTTACAGTAAGTTCTGAATCTTCATAAGGAATTGTATTTGGGAAATTTATTTCCTTTTACGCTGAATTTCAGGCAAAATAAAGTATTTTAAGAACCTTTTTATCCAGTGCTCTGAATGAGCTGTTCTAGTTCACTGAACTAAATACAAGCTTTCCTACTTTTCTTTTTTAATAATTTAGTACATCTGAAGGGTGCCACATTGACAGTCCGGGAGATGGAAATTTTTTGTGTCTTACAGAACAGGTACTTTTTTAGTTGTCTTACAGAAAAGGTACAGCACATGAAAGGACTGTGCATGCTGCCTTAAGGTGGTTGCATGGCACGCTTTGTCTGGTACTCAAACGTGCCTTTTCACTGCAGTCAAGTCAACACCAGCTAATGACAACTATTAGTGTGTTCTTTACATGGATGCTTCTTAGGAATAGTCTGAAATTGCTGCATCACATAATTTTAAAATTAGTATTCCAAGTTTGCCTGCTTGTTTTGAATTCAGCTGGTAATGCATTCATGCAAGATTCATTTCTTAATAACTGTTTGCACTCTGGCCTACCTGTAAGGGGATGAAACATTCTTTTTATCACCTTCCTCCTCCCAAACTTCCATCAGTGAAAGGTGACGGGGGAAGTCTTACTGGTGTGTATTTTGTCTCCTGCTGTTACCTTGTGATGCTCTGAACGATTGAAAGCCACCTGGATCAGAAGGGCTTGGTTTACTGTCACTGTAGAAGCAACCCCAAATGTTTGTTTCAGTTGAAACCGATCTGTGATCCTGTGCCATTCAGGGTAAGAAAATGGTGTGCTGTTTGCAATCTAAATGGATTCTGTATGTATTTCTGTCATTATCAAATTACTTTCTTGATTTGATTTCTTTCTGGCTTGCTCTGTTCTTCTCTAGTGCTGCTCTCCCCTCCCTTTTTGCTACTACCTTAGCCAAATCTTGTCATTTCATTTCAGTCAGATCCTTATTAGCATAGCCTTCAGTGAAATCTGTTGTCACCTGGAGCAGCATACTTCCTTGTTTGAATCAACAAACCAAGCATCCTGCTTTCATTCCCTTCTGTACTTGGTTGATCCTTGTGAATGCATTCCCAAGTATGCCTCCACTGTCATTAGCTAAGTCATTGTATTTTTTTAACAGTTGTGCAAATGGAATTCCCTAATCTGAAACACGGAGAGCGGAGTTACCTTGGTTTTCCCCAGACAGCTTTTCAGAATTTCAATGGAAAGAAAAAGGTAAACATTTGAGAAGGTATTTTATTTTCCAGTTAGATTGTAAAGGGCTTGAATAAGGTTTGATCTGTAGATCGATGACAGTATTGTAGTAAACCACATTTGGTTGAACTAAAAAAATTTTAAGTAATGGGAGTCAGTAATTCAGACTATATTACAATCTGTCTAAAAAAACAGTAAAGTAACAAGAATACCTTTTTTAAGCATTACTTATGGCAAGTACTATTTGTATTTTTTCTTCTCTTAAAACTCACTGATTTCAAATCAGGAAACCCATATCTTACTATTCTTGCCAGCCCTTGGATAACTTTTAGTAACTGTACATTTATTGGAGGTTTCTGTAGGTGTAACATATAATTTGTAATTCTCAGTTGTCACATGAGGATAAAAGAGCACAAAAAGCTGCGCAAGAGTTTGGGTTTGACTCAGGGAAGTGATTTTGGATATTCCCTGTATTTTTTTTAACTAATATGTGAGCCAGTAGGTGTCACCAAAAATAGATGGGGAGGAATGGTGGATTTTTTGTTTCTTCCACCAGTCATACACTACTGTTGTACTAATACACAACATAAGGGGGCATAGACCTCCTATGAAGCACCTCATCTACTGTAAATCAACATTGGGTTTTTATGTTGCAACTGAAGTCAGATTTAATCCTATATTGTGTACCTTTATTACAATTAGCAGATTAAGTTACAGTTAACAAATCAAGATTAGAAGAACTGGAACAAAAGCAGAAATTTGAGGGGTTTGTGGAAAAAAAATCAAGTGTGTGTGAAAATCTGAACAATTTTTATTGTGAGTGGAGCAGTTTCTTAACTGTATTGATGTTATAGCACTTGATTTCTTCCAAATGAACCTGTTAAGTCAGACAAAGCAGACATTCTTGACTGAGAGTTAAAAAAAAAAAATATCCAGTTGAGCCAATATAGCTGCAAACAACTGATCCTTGGTGAAAATGAACCCTTAGTTTTTGTGGATTCGTGTAGACCATTATGAACACACTAGTGTGGGTGTCACACAGTTGCCTAAGTACTATAGTTTTATAAACTAATTATTTCCATTTTTTACTTTAATATGTCTTTGCATGTTTTATTCTGAACTGTGTTTTCAATCTCTAGACATCAAAAATATTTGCAACAAAACCAGACTTTTGTGATTTTTGGTCTTTTATTTAAATTGTCTTTAGATCTAATTGGAACACTAATGAGAGGGTTTTCAAGAACATACTGCACAAGAAATGTCTCTTACTTTTCCTAATGGATCTTTATTTCCAAAATCCTTCTATATATGTTAAAGCTAAAGCTTATCTGAATGACAATACTTTGATCTTTGTCCATGTGAGTGTAGATTTTTATCTTTTCTTTTTTTTTTCTTCTTGCAGTAAGTTTGTAATCCCAAGACCAGTTGATGTCTTTGAAAATCATCTCATCTGACCCTGTGGTATTTTATAATTTTGATGTTACAGTTTGAATTCTTGAATTCCAAGATCCTTCCTGCATTGTTAGCACAACAGACTAATTCAGTTTCTCACCTTTCTCTGGCAAAGACTACCGCATTCAGCAAATCTGTCTGTGCTAGCTGTTGAATATTTCTGTATCAGCAACTGGGAGAAAAAATTTTTGAGGCGTGCACTCTTCAAAACTCATTTTTCTGAGAAACATCTGCAGTAGATGTATTTTTTTTTATTTTGACCTTTTGTATGCAGAGGGTAAAATCATCCTTTTAGTATTTTATGCTATTTTATTTTTCTGTGTCACAGTTTCGCATAAGCCTTTTTGATAGTAATTTCATTGGTAAAAATTCTCTTCAAAAAGATCCGATCTTTTTATATCATCTAGCATGCACTTTTCTTTAAAAAGGAAGGGAAGGGGGTAAAGCAAACTGGTATTTACAGTTCCTTCTGACAAGCTATGAAGATTATTTGAAATCAGAAATGTTATTTATAGGCCTCAAAACTCAGAACAGTGCAGATGACCATTTCCCAGTTGCTAAAGAATGACTTCTGCTTCTTAGGCTTAGTGTTCTTTTAAATGCAATGGAAAAAAGCAGCACTAACTTCTCCAAAATGTTTTCCTAATGGTCTGCAGCTAGACAGAATATTTCCCAGCTGTAAGGCACACTAACTCTTCCCACTATACAATAATTTGCTCTCTAGGGAAATGAGAAAAAGTTTCTTAGGTTTTAAAGGTAATAATTTATTCTTCATCTTGCACAGAATTTTGTCCAATAAAGATGTTGGAGCCAAAATGTTTCCTGCTTGTAGAGAAAACAAAGACTTCACAAAAATGTATGTTAATCTATGCATGTAAAAACCTACATCCTTTGGCCAAAATCGTGTGCATGTTGCTAATGCGTGTATGGTGTAGGTGAGATCTACAGAAGCACAGAAATGCCTTTAGGGTACAAGAACTCTGATTTTATAGAGCTGCCCGGCTCTGCAGAACTCTGCTGCGTAAAAGCCGAGAGAAGTGTCCTTTCCATTAAAGTACCTTGTTTTAACATGAAGAAATGTTCTTCACATTTGCAGACTGTCCTTTCTCAGCTTAAAGAAAAGACAGTTCTGTGTATTTTTTTTTTTTCCGAGATAAAGCCCTGTATTTTCTCTTTCGACTGCTAGAGGGCACTATGGCTACACAAGTGAAACACAATAACTGGAAGTAATTTGCTCCCATTTCAACATTTCTGTGCTATTTTTCCTGTTTCAGTTCTCATGCTAATATTTGCATTTCTTGCAGAAACCTGTATACATCGCTACCATGTCAGCAGAAAATCTGTTTGTGTGAAGTGAAACAAAGTATCTCTCTTTGGATTTAGGTGCCAATGATAAAACATGACTCCAGGTGTTTAAATCTGAATAAAACAGAAGAACATTTCTGTGTTGCAAGAGGCATATATCCATCTCCTTTTCTGCTCTGGGAGTTGAATTAGTTTTTGATAGATTACTGTTGAAGTTATAGAAAACTTCAGGTAGCTACATCCAGTCTGTGAAAGCTTTTCATAAGAACTAATCTTTTAAGCGCATGTTTGTGCTCTAGAATAGGGCATATGCAGTGAAAAGCTAAAACTTACTGCTGGAAAGCAGGGGGGCAGAAATGGCAGGCGATACTACATTTTTTTACAAACTACAAAAGAAATTGCCAGCCTAACCTGGTGTGAAGAAATTTCACCACTGTAGCCAGTTATCTTTGCTTTATGATATACTCATGTTAAATACATCAAGGAATTACTACTGTGGCTCCACCAACTGGTGCAGTGTAAGTACATGGAACAATTTTTCAATTACAATATTGAATACTTCCTTATCCTCAAATGTTTGATACACTGCCTGTTGTTGTCTTGCCCAAGTGCATTGGGAAGCTACTGGTAGCCCATGCGCCTCTGCACTTGGAACTCTGAATGTGCAATGTCCATGCACACAAATCATGTTTAGGCCAACAACATGCAGGACGTATTTGTGACTTGTTCTGTGTTGTTTTCTTTCCCCTCTCAGTCAGTAGTGCAATATCAGAAAGTGCTGAGGCATCATAAATTTTGTTAACCTTCCTCCTAAATCACAAATTCAGCTGTGTGGAGATTATTATATGCTTGCTTTTTTTGCAAGATGACAGCTGTATCATCACCTGTGGATAGACTTTGTAAAATGCTGGAAAATGTCCCAGAAGTCGGTATCTTTGAGGTCACTTAAAGATGGAAACCTTGCTTACCAGAAGTGACTGTGAGAAGATAAATTCTTGTTGAAAAAATTATTTGGTTTTATTTATAACAATTATCTCTTTGCATTCAGATCTGATAGATGATTAACATTCACCTAGTGCTGCTCTCAGAGAGGTAACAGATAACGTTTAAAACGATATATTTATCCCCCATGTGCTATTTCTACCATTTGGTAGCAAATGAGAGATATACTATCTTTATATGTATTTTGATACAATTTTTAATGATGCTTTTCCATTTACATTCCCCGTGGTAATGTTTTACCGTAGAAAACAGAGAAGAGTGGTTGCACAGTTCTACAATCTTAAACTTTCTCATTGCTACTGTTTTCAAAACGCCCCCGTAGGCTGTACCATCCCTCATGTATAAGACAAAAAGAGTTCTGTAAGGTTAAGTAGAATTGCAGGTTCTATCAAAACACAAAAATAGAAATACCCAGGAAGCAGCAAATGAGCAGATTTAGAAAACTTTGCAGCAGTATAGAGTTGTGCAGTACAAATCTTCACAAATGCATACTTTCTATACCTGAGTAACTGAAATCTTGACCATCTTTCAAACAAATTCTTACAGTGAAGGGAAATTTTACCTGCTTATACCTGAAAAAGTTGCTTCCAAGCATTATTCCAGTGATTGAATGGGCCTGGATATGGAACCATAACTACTTACCTACTGGAACACCTTTTGAATTGGTTAATCTTTCTACAGTGAGAATAGAAAACTTCTTTTGCTGCTGTAACCAGGAGTACTTATTCAGTATCTTTCAGGGGAAAGAATAAAATCTGTCTACTTGTTAAATATTAAGTCAATAATTGATGAATATTTGTTCTGAGGGTCCTACAAGCTACTTCTCTTGGGGCTATTTTTGCTGGTAAAATTTCATCAGTCACTTTGCAGAACTACCTTTTGGAATCTGAAAAAGGCATTTTCTGGTTTTAGAGTTTGGAATTCTTTGTTCCCAGAAGCAACGTCTTGTTCATTGTGTATTTAGATGTATTATTGTGGTGTAGCCAAATTTATCAGTGGGATTATTCTGTTACTGAAAAATGTGAGATTGAAGAGCAAAAAGCAATAGCAGTGGCCTTCATGGTGGAAGAAGCAGAGAGATGGTTAATGTGCGAATTGCTGGTCAGCAGACTTACTGCCTGACCTGAATTACAAAATAAATTTTCTATTAGAAATTATGTAAGTATATTGGCAGTATAGCAGAATGAAGTGGAACGCTTTTTTTCCGTCATTATGTGGTGAAAAATTGAGGAACATAAGTCACCATTAGACCTTGTTAACTTCTAACAGGTTAATGCTGTCTGTATTTGCAATTTTGTATTGGTGAGCTTCCCACTATTATTTGTATGTCTTCACTAAATCTGTTTTGTTAACTTTAATATTAAAATAATTTAAAATACATTAGTTTCTTCTGTTTCTGTGTTGAACTATCTGTAAACATCCTTTGAAGTGAGTTTAAAGTAAATGCTATTTCTTTTCCATCCTCATTTACTGTAATGCTTTCTGTACTGAAAATACTGATGTGTTTGCTCTTGTACTGGCTCTATTCTGCAAATTTACTATATATTGAATTTTTTGAAAACAGCTTGCCAGGAAAACATTGGAGAAATAGCTTTGTTTTAGTAGAATAGGTTATAGAAACTGGAATCTGAAATAATAAAAAGATTAACCAGTAACATTTGCTACACTGCCATTTTTAAGATGGCTGTATATCATGCTACAATACTATCTGTAGATAAGCTTTTGTTAAACTTTTAAAATAATTTGAGTAGGTAATTACTAGTGTTTTAGTAGTCTAAGGCAGGATTGATGGCAGCTTGATTGGCTGTAGCAGTTACTAAAGTTCACATTTTATGACCTCCTTAAAAATATTAATTTAGAAGCTTATGAATTACTCTCTGGAGTCACCCTGAATTAACAAATACTGAGCTGTCTTTCAGCTTTTGAATCTTCCTGTGAAGTAATTTCTGCCCACTACTGAACTTTATGGTGTTTTTCAAGAACTTATTTTCTAGATAAAGCGGTAGTAGTAACTCTTTGATGGCCAGGACTAAGTTGTGCAAAATAGGTTTGTTCCATGCCAGCATTAAAGACTGTGGCTGGTCACTCCTGCCCATCTTTTGTGCTTGACACAGGAGGTATTTGTGTGATAATGTAGTTGAGGAGCTGGGCTATACTTTTTTAAAAGTGGGGTGGTCCAATGGAATTACTTTCCTAATCTGCTTCATCAGGTGGCTGCAAAGATGTCCGTGGTGAGGGATGCTGGGGCAGGAGTGAGGAGCTGGGATCAGTAGAGCTCTTCATCCCACAGTTCTGGTTCAACCCAAGCTACTTTGATTGGAAACACAGGCACCACTGTGCTATTCTCAGTTAATGTGTGTTTGGCTTCAACACTTGGGTTTTCTCTTCCTCTGATTTACAGGAGCCAGGGCAAAACATTTAAAAAGCACTTCGTGAGCCGAATGTGGAAGCTGAAGTGCTTCCACAGAAAATCAGGATGATTGAGAAAGGAAGCATCGCACTTGCACAGGCTCCTCAGAAACACCAGGCGTGATGTGGTGACGACAGTGACCTGCTAAACTGAAAGCTGCATGGCCCTGCATTTCAGCTGACCCTCCGTACCCATTTGGAAGTCCGTAAAAAGGTAGTCTTAATGGCCTTATAAACAGGGACCTTGCTGTGGGAGCTCTGACCCCTTTTGGTGTATCTCAGTGGTTCTGATGGGTTGGCGGGTTGGGGGTGGTGAGGGGTGGGAAGGCAGTCTCAGATGAGTCAAGGATCACCTCCAAAGGAGGTGTGAGAAGCCTTGGAAGAATTTTGTCAGACCTTTCGGATCTTCATTTAGCTTATTGTGAGTATAGTAGGTTTATGTCAAAGGCTGTGTGACTTCTGTGTGTCAGTGCAGCGCTGATGCAGTAGCAGCAGGCTGCTTGGGAGGTGCTTCCACCTCCACATCACTGTTGTGGTGCAGCAGGGTCATGGTGCCTGCACTTTTGCTTCCAGAACTTGGGTTTGCCGGCTGGGTAAAGCAGCCCTCAGGCTAGGCTGGAGCAGGAGGAGAGCATCGCCTCTAATGGATCTGTGTAGACAAGCTAAACCCTTAGAAGGGAACACAGACAGTTCTTGATGGCATTTAGGGACCTTAGCCGGTCAGGGAACCAAGCAGGTGGTAAGAAAGCAGAATAAATACAGTGATGTACCATGCGCTATAGGTTTTGCAATTAGGTTAGACATCTTCAAGGCTGGTTTTGTTGAAGTTTGTTGGTGAAATCCAGTACTGAATTGCTGGACAGAGGTGCTGAGGCAGATGGAAGCTGAATTTTCAAGCCAAACAATAGGTCACGTGCGTGTTTCCTTTCCTGCAATCCACGCACTGTCTGCCACACCCGTGGGTTAGTCTAGTTTGTTGCAGAAGTCAAGCTTGTTTGCAAGAAGAGTTGCTATAAAAGATTTGGGACATACTGCTAAATCCATGGAACAGGGCTAGGAAATATTGCTGCTCTGCCTTGTGCATTCACAGAAACTTCCATCTGGAACTTCAAAGTAGCACCCAAAATACCCAACAGTTTAGAGAAACCTCACTTTAGTGATTCATTCTGAATGGCTTAGGCATGGCAGAATTCAGTGTTCCTTATTGTGAATCCCTATGGAGCATGTTAGTGTTGTCAGTCAGTTGCTGTTTTGAAATACTGTTTTTCCAGTCAAACGGGGTGTGTGTGTGTATGTGTGTTCAAACCTGTTTGTCCAAGTTGGATTAGCATAAACAAGTCAAGTAATGGATCTTTCCTATTATTTAAACTGTTTAACCCTGTTGCCTGAAGGAACAAGTTAGGAAGCAGTTGCATGAGCAACCTAATGGGCAGATCATTTCAGATGGGAAATTGAATGATGATGAGCTGTTGGGACACAGGAGTAGGGGATCTTCTTTGGTCATCATGGTTGCAGAATAAGCTGGAAGACACAGGACTAAACTCTTGTGGTTACATTAACAGGAGCTTGTGTCAATTGAACCTTTAGAAGTGGACACTTCCGCAGTGCAAAGCATTTCAGCGCCTAACTCCTCTCAAATGTTTCTCCAGCTGTCCAAAGAATCAATGGTCCTGCCTTGCCCTTCATTCTCTGAACAGATTGGGAACTGATCTGAACGGCTGAAGTGTTAAGAGCCGTACCAAGCGCTGTCTTATCTGAGAGAGGTTGTGTATGCTTTGATGACTGCTTTCTAAAATCAGGTAATCACAAGCATTCAAAATGAGGATACTCATATGAAAGGAAAGGTAGACTGTAATCTTGCATCTTTGTTGGAGTCCAAACATCACAATGAAAAGGCATTTTCTGCTTTCATCTCCATGAATGCACTGGTCAATTTAAAGAGTTCTCAAAGCTGAAAGTAGCACGTATGCACATCTCTAAAATGTACCCAAATACTATATATACTGTTGCTTGCAAAAATACACATTGCCTTTTGTAAAACTGTTCAGTTTGATTCCTTCCAAATGTCTGAACAAAAAATGAGTAGTCTTTTCTACCACTCTGTTAGAATTATTTAGTGGTTATGGGAACAATGTGTTAGGAACCCTCAGCATGAATTCTGCAATTTTGTTTATGAAAATACCGAAAACAATTTAAAATTATGTGAGTATCTATCTCAGGCGCTTCTGAATTTTACACCAAATGTTTATGGGACAAACGATTACTTAAAACTGGCACTTCTACACCAACAATCAAACGAATGGTGAGAAAAGCCCATCGATGTTCTTGCAACACAAACTGCTCCTGCCTGTAGCACTTTGCCTGAAGATTTTGCAAGGTGGTAGATTGTGGTGGCTTCCAAATGCCTTGATGCCGTGCAGATGTGCTGTGGTTTAGTGTGCTGCCTGTCGGGTGCTATCACGTTTCAGCGTGGCTTTGTAGCTGCTTCTTTTAGCAGAACTCGCTGGAAACGCAAGTTATTTCAGTGTCTTGGTACCTGTCTGAACGTTGGTACTCAACCTCTTAGCCTACATCAATACTAGTAAATTAAACATGGCTGGGACTGTTCTCTGATGCTGAGGCCAACTGACGTGGAACAACTCTCATACACACTATTAGGCTTCAGAACGAGACAACAACATCCACATTCTCTTCTGGGAATGATCTCTGGCTTGGGATAGCTGATCCAGGCCTCTGTAGTGTTAAGATCTAACAATTTAGTAGTACCAACAATAAAGTTTGGTGCCTATAATATATGCTGGGCCTGTTTGTTTTACTAATTCAGGTATTGTCTCTGAGTTGTGCAGTATCTTTAAATGCCAAGCTTTGTCCAGCTGCAGCAGGTAATGGGACCTAGTTCCCCTGGTAGACGGAGCGGCCTCGAGGAGGATCTGTTCTTTGGAAAGGCAGTGACAACTGACAGCACAGTTCTGCAAGGACATCATCCTCCCTAACGATAAACGTCACTAAGTAAAAGAAAGAAAAGGTACCTAAAAAAAGAACCCTAGTACTTTTGCTAACATACAAATAAATGGCAATTAGCAATCAAAAATTTATAGGCCATAGTACCTATGGAATTTAATGAGAAGTGTAAAATACATGATGGTCTTGTGGCATACAGAGTTAGAAGAAAATGAATTAATATGAAAGAGAAGAATGAAGAAGTTAGAAGAAAATGAGTAAGAATCTGAAAGCTGAAATACACATAGGCTGTTATATTCAAACTTTCCTATCATTAGTAAGGTTTGGAGGTGTCTTGAACTACTCACTGAGATTTTATCAACCATCTCAAAAATTAACCTAGCAATAATGCAATGGTGTAATCAAAGGGCCAAGCTGTGCTACGGTTCTGGCAAGCCTACCTACGGAACCCATAGAACTGCAGTTTCCTGTAACTGCCAAAGGGGGAGCTATACACAGATCATTCGTCCTTTAGCCCTTCATGTGTAAGTACGCTTTCTAGCGCAATACATCACCTTAATTATTATACCTTCTGCAGCAGGATAGAATTCTCTGACCAGATCGGTTTTGTTGCCGAATTACTTGCATTTACGTTGTGAAGATGTTTTCTGTGTCTGTACATGTATTTCATCGGGCAGGCTCCCACCTGTCAAAGTGGAGTGAGTGCTTTAATTGCCTAATCAGCTTTCTGGGTCTCCCATGCAGGCACAGAAATACCACAGTGAGTGATAGAGGTACATGGTGGTACATAAGTGATTATTAGAGGTAGTTTTCCCAACTTTTGTATTCTAGTAGGCAAGAAGCATGTTGGATTTAGTGAGATTATAAGCGTGATTATTTACTGGCAGAAGCTGATGGGTTTCTCCCCTTTATTTTTACATTTGAGGATAAAGTACAATTTATGTTCTGGGCATCGTCTTGTGGAAGTTCTAAATCACTTCATGAGGCTTTCAGCCAGGCTTATGTCATTTATCCATCAGCACTCAGTCCATTTAATCCAGGCCTCTCAGCTGTACAGACCCAGCTCCTGGTGTGAGTGATCGGCCTGCTTGAGTGCTCCCAGCTTCTCCTGTCACATCACATTTGCATAAAAGAGGACAGATAACCAAATTTGAGCACACAAATGAAAACGCTAAGCGCTGAACCTGTCACAGTTGTTGTTCAACTAATTGTGAAAAATTTGATTTGCTGGCTTTTCACTGTTTATCATGTGGACCCCCTTCTCAAATTTGCCTTGGCTTCTGCTTCTGTACATGTAGCTTTTAAACTCTCTACACAAGCAGCCCACCCTGGGGATTACTTACCTCTCCTACCAGCTTTTAATGTTGGCTCATCTACTTGACTAAATTAGGCCAGCATGGCAAACAAACACATAATTAAAAACCTGGGAAAGACAACTGCAGTTGCACTTCTGAAATTGATTTTGCAGTCTATTACTGGTATATGCCTTTGCATTTTGCCATTTTATCTTGTCCTCCTGTAAACCCTGAAAATGTCTTTGCTTTTGATTATGTATAGGAGGAATATATATTATTTCAGATGGAACACTCAGATTTTCTTCTCAAAAGGGAATAGTGAATAAAAACACGTTCTGATTTCTGCGTGCTTTGTGGCAGCCTATTGCAGAGGTGCTGTGTCCATTTGAAATTAAGACCCATTTTTAAACTGGCATTAAAAGCTCATGGATGAAGTATTGTTCAAATCATTGTGACTTTTCAAAATTCTGGGGCTTGACTTAGCTTTCCAAAAGTACTTACAGCTGCTGTCATGCTTCTATTTCAGTTCACCTTCTCTTAACTTACCTGTATAATTTACACATCACTTCTTATAATGTATACCAAAAGGTCACCAATTAAAACTGTCGAATGTCATATTGCTTTTTTGTGAGGAGAGAAGGTGCTTCAGCCAAACAATTACCTATACAAAAATGCAAAAAATTTTCATCCTGCGTAGCCAAATCATCCATCCCTTTGGTATCTGCATTGGTTATACTCTGAATGCCCGTGACTATCATCATTTAAGAAGGTGGATGATAACACGGACATAGTGGATACAAATCTCTAAAGACCATTGAAAGCTTCTGAAAACAACCTGATAAGAAAAGCTGGTATTTAGATGTATACAAGCAATTGATATTTCTCTAGCAGTTCTAAAGTATCAACATAATTGTTTTCAAATTAAGAAAATAATTTGTCAGCAGATATAACTGAAATATTGTTAAAAAAATTGAAAACATTTTGCTTAAAAACGTTTTTAATTCAATTTCATTCTGTTGGTGAAGGGGGAAAAGTCCCTGTTCACATCAAGTGGAGTCCACTGATAACAGTGGTAGTAATATGGCATAATCCCTTTCATAAACTGATCAAGATGGGTCTTAAAACTGTAAGGTGTTTTCATCCGTTTCTCTGATAAGGGTGTACAGAAAAAAGGCTTTTTTTCTTTTTTTGATTATTAAGAATGATATAATTTGTAGCCTAAACTGACTTACATCCAGGGTGGCTGTGGTTAGTCGTCCTTTTTTTAAATTGCTTTTCTCCTTTCATGATGTTGGTTTCCTTGATAAGTTCACGAACAGCTGTCATGTTGTCGCAGCCTTCATTTTACTAGGCTAAGCGGGCTGAACTGTTAAAGGGCTTTGATAAAGTCTGATGCATTTAACTGCAGCAATTTAAGATATTAACATTTACAGCTCAATGTGTTGGAGATCACTGTCCTTTACTTCTCCATTAAATTTTGCTCTTTTCCTCATTTTTATGACTGAATTCTACTGTCATTAAAAATGCAGCTGGAGAAATAACTCGTGCTGTACTCAATGCTCACTACATTTTGCTTGTTTGATCACTAGAATACTATCAGTTTCCTTTTTCACATCCTTCCTTCACACCATGCTACTTTATCTCCTTCCTCATTAACAGCTTTCCAAAGCTGACCTCCTTTTCCTCCCCTCTTTGTCGAGTTTGCCAATGAATTATACTAAATACACAAGTCATATCTGCAAAATAAAGTATTTGGAAAAGAGGAATACAGACATGTTTGGAAGAGACTATTCTATAGCACGTCTGGCCTACAGCATCAAACTGAGGAGCAGCAGACATTCAAGAAATGAGTTAGCTAACAAAAAACTTTGTTCTCTACTTGGCAAACTGGGACCATATTGCCAACAGGTTTGATTCTAAAAATCAATGAAGCAGCAGCTTTTGGTCCAAAGCCAAAAAGATGGCTTGCAAATTTCCAGAATGTTGTTACATCTCTTACGTTGCTCTGAGTAACCTTCAACAGGATGTTCCATAGTGAGTCTAATATTCCCTCCCAGCTTCACCCATTTGCAAAATACATCCCAATAGCTGAAATGTCCTGAGGTATCTCTTTGAAGATTTATCTATTCAAGAACATAGGTACCATTTTCAAAACCAATTTTCTTCATATAAAGCGAACAATAAAAATTCCATAGTTGTCTTGTCCTTCAATAGTGGGGTTAATATCTATTGATAAACTGTTATCTCTTCTTTCCGTGCACTGATTTGATCTGGAAATCTTATAGATGTGTTAAAGGTGGTAGAAGTAAATTAAATATTTAGGCTTATGCACCGTATCGGTCTTAGGAAGAACTATGCTTACAGGTAAGATTCTGTCCTCTGGTTTTTTCTCAGATTTTAACAAGAAAACAAGACATTATTTTCTTGCTTTGTTTCTAATTTAACTTATTGGAGCATGGAAAATTTATTGCTAAACCCTGGAATTATTGTTAAATCCCATTCCTTTAAAAAATAATCCTCATCCCTTGTTTTTCCTCCTTTGCTTCTCTCTGAACTTAGTTATGTGTATTGTTAGATTTATTCAGAAATAGTGCAAGAAAAGGAGAACAGAAAGGAACAACTGCAACTAGCACAAAACAAAATATCAGCTCTCAGAGTAAGTTTTGCAGTCAAAATACTTGTGACAGTAGGACTTGAAGGCAGTTTTGGAAAAGGGAAATTAGATTCTAAACTTTCTTCATTAAGTTTATCCATCTCCGAAGTAAATGTGAACATGCAGTTTTCCAGATGGGGTTCTTGATGTAAATGCTGGATTTATAATTTCAGAAACTATGTTGCAAATTTTCTTTGAGTTCTATATCCTTCAATATTCTTATTTGTAAAATGTTTTGCTACGCTAGTCGGAGAAACAACAAAGTGAGGGTGAGAAATGTGTTTAAAATTCTGAACAAGTACTAATGGAAAATGTTTTGCCATATTCCCTCAGCTCTAATAAAATGTATACTTTCCATTTATCCTTCAACTAGATATCTATTGATGTTTGATTAAAAACAATCTCCCCTGCTTCTGTAAGTACCTTCATGTAATTCATGGGGATTTTCTCATTTTCCCAGGTCTGCTTGTGTAAATAAAGGTTTCCCCTCAGTTCAGTCTCTTAGGTTGGATGTTAGAATAAACAAACTTCCCTTAACTTGCTTTTTGTTTTGCTTTAGATTGCAAGTAACTTCATCAGCATGTAAGAGAGACAACTGCTCCATCTCTCCCTATATATTTTATTATACAAAGCTGACCCCCTTCCCATGAGCTTAGCTCTTGACTATAGCTAAATGCAAAAGAATACAGAAAGGATTAGCACACAGAGAAAGGATTAGCAGGTTACACATGCACATCTTCATGGTCTGTGGGTATATGCAAAGAGAGACATGTTAAATTGCCTGTTCTTTTTATATAAAAAAGAAAACTTATTTACCCTATGGGTAAAATGTGTGTTGACCTACTGCATTACAGTATAAGCATGAACAAGGTTACTTTTTCCCCCTTTCTGCTAAATAATAAGGCAACTCATGCTGAGGGTGCACTTAAACTATATCTATAACTCTTGAAAATTCATAGATTGTAAGGCCAAATGGGACCATTATGATCATCTTGCCTGACCTCCTCTATCGCACAAGCCATAGGGTTTCGACAACATAACAGTATTTGTAATTTCATATGCATTAGAGTGCTATTTATAGGATATATATTGTATCGAAACGGCAGAATATTCATCGCTCTGAAATTCTGCTAGAGAATTTTACTACTGTAGTGGCATCTACAGGACTCTCAGTTGGTACATACTAATAAAAAAAAAAAAATCAATCAGAATTTCAAGTAATTTGCTAAAAATGTGCCTACATCTAATAAGCAGATTGCCTGGGACAACAGCTGCGAAACCATATATTTAATGTAAAAATACAATTGATACAAAATAACCCAAGTAATTTATTAATTACCAGGTACTGTGGAACCCAAAGTCTAATTAAGAAAAGAAGAATGATGACTGACTGTTCCATTGCACTAACAGAAGTATTTTAGCAAGAACAGAGAAATCTAAAAAAAATTTGTGTACCTTTCACAGGGTTTACTCTTGTCCTGTCCTAAAGCTCTTTTTCTTTGGACCGATATCAAGAACTATGGTGCTTGATTTTCATTTTTATGGAACCACGGCTATAAATGACTGCTACAACTGAAAACTGATTTTAAAGGGTGACTAGGGCAGAAGTGGACATCTGCACTGTTACGCATGTAAAGCAAACTGAACTTCATCCCCTGCCTTGCTTGTTAAATCCATCACTCTTTCTTTATATGAAGAAATATATTTAAAATTAGTATTTCCCTTCTTTAAAAAAAATAAATCATTAGTCCTCAAGTTACATTTCCTACCGATCTGAAGACCAGAAAATATTCTCTGCCTTTTCTATGGGAGTCACTGATGAAATGTACGACATCGAACGGTCCTAAATGTCCCAATCAAACCAAACCAGTTTCACTGCTCAAATCTGGGAAACAGATAATATGCCTGATTTTTAAAGATAAGAATTCAGATATCACCCATGTTTGTATTTGCTGCTGGGAAGGGAGCAATAAAAGGGCAATTAACATTTCTACTGATCATTGGTTAAAATGATTTAACCCGCCTTTTAGCAAAGTAATAAAGATCCTTGAAGTAATTACATCATTTTGTTAAACGCTAAGAATGGTGACATAAAACGACATGGATATCATTGGTCTAAGATGTTTATCTGTGCATATTAAAAACTTTTAAACATGATTGTGTAGAAAAGGCAATGCCATTCAGATGAGCTCCTTCTTCTCCCAGTCTTCTCTAAAATTATATCAATTTAAAGACATATACTTACATGAACAACTGTGCCTTAAAAAAAGCAGATAGATGAGTAAATGCATCACTTAACAGAAACTTTCAGGAATTAGTTATCAGTAAAATAACGTGCTTTTGTAAAATCTTAAATGCTTTATTCAGAGACTCTCCCTGCTATGCAGAAGCTTTGACAAACTTGTGACAAGTGTAGGAGGAGGGCTGCGTCTCAAGGTTTGCATTTTGATCCATTCGCTAGTAAGTTCTCTGAGAGCATAGATAATGATAACATTTAGCTAAAAAAGGCTAGTTTAAAAGCAATTTTTAAAGGTATTTCAATGGAGGGAAAGAAAGCAGGGATGAAGAGACCAATTAACCAATTTTTCTTGGCCTTTCCCTCACACACAGACACATTCTGTACAAACCCCTGTTTTGATGTATTATTTTAATTAATCCCAGTCTTTTGATTTCTGCAAAAAGAAGGTTAGCAAATGTAACAATGCTCGAGAGTTTCTTTATCGTAAAAGACACATAATTTCAAGCATTTAATAAGGTAGATTTATTCTGGGTAGTTTAGTTTGCACATTCACTCAAACAGCCCTCCCCAAAGACAACATTAAAAATGTGATTAGTTAGCTGCCATCAATAACACAAAATAGGAAAACACTCTCTGAAGGGACAGCTTTGTGGAGGGCACTGCACAGTGTGTAGTAAAAATATATGGCCTAATAAGTTTACATTTGCAGGCTCATTTGTTAAAACTCTTGAATTTCTAATTTGTGTCGGAAAGATAAATGGATGGGGCCTCAGTAAAGTGTGAGATTAATACTGATGGATGGGGATTCAGATTTTTGCTAGCCTCTTACTTCTGTACAGCCCAGTAGGCAGTTTATGGGGAAAACCAAATGTAAATAAAAAAGAGGACATTATTTACCTTGGTCAAGGCCAATTACCAGTTATATTGTTCTTTTCAACTTTATTGTTTGGATGTAAATTATCCTTATCTAATTATTGTTTAATGCATTTTGGTAATCAAGCCCTCACAAAGTGTAATTAGATGCTAAAAAGGACAGGCACCCGATGGTTACTTTGAAACACTGCGAAGAGTCAAATGGGAGAAATGGAGGCTGCTGGGACCTTTGGGGCTGTAAGGTGGAAGAAGAATAATAAAGCATATTATATAATAAAAGCTGCCTTATACCTGAATCAAAATACTCACATAAAATGAAAATGAGCTGAGGTTAATAAGAATAATAAAATAAGCGGGATCTGTATATGCCGTACGCAGTTGATTTCAACAGCTTTCCTTCCACACGCAGTGCCAGGGCAACGCTACCGCCGTGCTCTAAAGCCATAGAGAACAGAGGTGGCACCAGCATTTCTTACCTGTCCCCCAGAACGTACCTCTGAACTTGGATGAACTTTAGCCGTGTAGAGAAAGAAGTCCTCACGTTCTAATAAAGTAAGTTGTCAGATACCGTTTCAAACTAAAATACAAACGTGGATGTGGCAGAAAGGCAGGCATTTGTAAAGGAATATAAAAAAGGGACACTTCAACACGAGTGAACAAAACAAAGGTCACCACTGGTATGCTCCTGTACGTATAGTACCTTTAGATCAAAGGAAATCCAGAAGTCTTCAGTATTTGTAAAACAGCGTATCTCGAAATGTCAGTACAGGTTCATAGGGGTTGCCAAATCTGGCAGCCCCATGGAGAAAAGGCTGCCACAACTCCAGGCACCCAGGTCCCACCAGTGGCAAGGCTGGGGGTGTATTCCCAGCAGGCATGTGAACAAACGCATGTGTACAATACATGTATATAAACACACCTGTCCAGCCACACAGATCAACACAGGTAGACATACGTGAACACAAACAGCATTCATGGCTTCATCCTGTTCTCCTCTGTCTGATGGGGATGAAGGCCTGTTTGTGGGGAAAATACAGATATATATGCAATGTGCAGCTCTCCAGTAGCTGGGCTCAGACACGTAACCTATCCAGCAAATTGCCCCTGGATCTTCTTGTCTCCAGGTGCGTCACGTACATCCACACATGGGTCTCTTGACCAACCCCAAAGCCTCCAGATTTCTCCGGCAGTCAGACAGGACTCTTCTGGTGCTTCCAGTAGCCAGCTCTTCCCGTGGTCTTGCCCTCAGACACCCTCCAGCTCCTGAGCTGCTTCGCTTACTCACCAAATAGTTCTGCTGCACATCCTACAGTAAGTCCTGTGCAATCCCCAAACACTCTGTCCTTGCATCCCATAACATGCCACATGCCCCTAGGCAGTGACTTCCCTCAGCCCGAAAGGTGCTCTGGAGAGCTGCTCCCCTTGACTCGTCATGATGGTTTTTCAGTCCTGAAGCTGCCACCTCTCCTGTGATGGAACTGGAAGTCACTAGGCAGGGTTATAGTTGGGTTACCCCACTTACCATTGCTCATCTGTGCACCTTTGCGTCTGGGGAGATGAGATTTTTATCACATAACCTAACACAGATTTGTACCTCGATGAGCGATATGCTGAATGAATTTGAACAGACATTTTTAAAGAAGCAGGCAAAGATAGAGCCAGGATCTGTAGGGAAAACTCGTGTCCTGAAAAAAAGGAGACATTATCAAAATTGTCTGTTTAAGCAGCTGCAACTTAAAACGTAGTTGCACTCAGAAAAGTTACTTATATTTGTTTTTCCTTTACAGATGCGTAGTGGAATAGCTGTTTTCATATACTTCTTATACTTCATATATACTGTATATACATATATATACACACACACATATATATACACGTATACTGAAGTATACTTCATATACTTCTTCCAATACTAGCGGCATTTCACTATTTTTTAATCTGTGTTGCAAAATAAATATAATTGTGAAACTTGAAGGCAGGTGCTCTTCAGCTTCAGCATCATCCGTTGCAATTTATGTTGCATTATTACTGTAGATACTTCAGCCTGTAGCCTTACTCCACAGCTGCATGGTTCAGGGTATCGGTGCTCTGTGAACCACAAGAATCAAATCCCAGGTCTACCTGGCTTTCTTGCATGAAGGGAGGGAGTTCGTTCAGCCTAAGTAGTGCTGTCTTTTAGATTTGTGACCAAATTGAGTTGAAAACTCACTAATGTTTTAGCTGTTGCTGAACAGTGCTCGTACAGCTTCAAGGCTTTCTCTGTTGCTCGCTGTCTGCCCCCATCCCCACCAGCGAGCAGGCTGGGGGTGAGCGAGAGGCTGGGACACAGCCAGAACAGCTGATCCCAACTGACCAAAGGGGTATTTGATACACTATGTGATGTGCTCAGCAATAAAACTGGGGGAGTAGTCTTTCCAAGGTTGCTCAGAGAATGGCTGGGCATCAGTCTGCTGGTGGGATGTGATGAACGAATTATTTACACCACTTGTTTTGTGTTAGGGTTTTTTTCTTTCACTTATTAAACTGTCTTGATCTCAACCCATGGGCTTTCTCTAGTTTTGGCTCTCCCAGTTCTCTCCCTCATCCCACTGCAGAGTAAGTGAGTGAGCAGCTGGTGGATGCTCAGTTGCACCATAACAGTTACGGCAATATATTGCCAAAATAAGAAAAAACCCTGAAAAATATATCCTATACAGACAGATGTAAGTAGTTCTTGGTTTAGTAAAAAAAAAAAATATAGAAGGTGGAGTAGTGACTTGACACAGTCTACATAAAGAGAAGCTCTTCAAACCCTGTGGGTAAATTTAGACAAGGGTAGTTCAGATAGTGATTCACTGTTCTGTTACATGCTTAAATCAGGATTTGATGTCTTCTTAACAACAATCATCAGCCAATTCTCTGTTTAGTGAACATCCCTACACATGCTCCACCCTTGCACAGAAGCATTTTCAGCTCCTGAGCTTGGAGTTTTGGAATAACCTGCCTCTCTGCCTGTTTTGCACTGAGGACCTAGAAGGGCAGGATGCATCTTCTTCATCCAACTCTTTTCTAAAAGCTGTGCTGTAATTCAACTGTACATGATGCAGAAACTACCAACTGAAGTTCTACAGCCAGTATTAAGGTAGAGGTGAGAACAGATGTGCTCATACTGCTCCTTACTACATTTGCAAACTGAATCTGTTTAAATGAATACTTATGTCTCATATACTCCCATTATAACTGGAGAGAACTGACAGCTGTTGTTACTACACAACTTTAGCTCTAGTTTCCGTACAACTCATGTATTGGTATGAGTGCATGTTTCACTGTATGTTCATGTGAAAAGGTCGCAGAACAATCATGACTCTAATGGCAGAACAGCCCTTTTGTTGTGAATAAAGCTAGTACCTTATTTTTAATTGCATGCAGCTCTACATTCTGGCTAGATAAAGGATCCATTTGTATTACAGAAGCTCACGGCTTGAAATTTGAATTTTATCACTGGAAGCAATTACAGTATCACTGCAGTCTCTGCACGTAATCCCTCATTTAGTAATTTAATTAAAAACAAGTAGTACCATGAGCACAGAACTAATGAAGCTTAGTTTCCAATGGAACTGTGTCACATGGTTGATTGACTTTAAACTGAGCTACAAGGAAGCTTCAGTGTGAGTCCCTCCTCTGTTTCCGTCATTTCAGAAAATATCTAACTTCTACTTCAAAACCATTCAACATTTTGTCTCTCCCACTGCTCCTGACATGATTCAGAAGGAAGCAGTTTGGTTGTGGCAAAAAAAGGCTTCTCAGAAAGTACCATGTGCCCCAAAACCCAACCACCACTGCTTCAGCATGACTGTTCACTTGTGATGGAGAACTTTAAATTTAGAGAGGAAACTGTTGGTGGTTTTTTGTTTGATTTAAATCTAGTGCTAATTAATCTTTTATTCTAGACACTTGAGTTAATGGTTACTAATTACAGAATTTTATTTGGAGATGCCTCCAAAAATATTTCACTTTATAGTCTCTTGAGACAATTGCTTCTGGTAAACTTTTAATCGATGATAGCACATTGGGACCAAAACTACACATCCGCTAAGTCTGTTGTTTTGTAACGTAATTACAACTCTTGAGAAAATAATTGAAATGATGTTCACATTGATACCCACGTTCAGACAGGCATACATTTGAGTCCATATACATTCAACAAAGGATAGGTACATCTTTAACATTATACATGGATTTTAGCCTCCATGGATTTCACCAAGATTTAAACAGATTGAGTGTTTAAATATAAGCTTTCTGTCTAGCACTAACAATAGAACAAATGTTGCATTTTCAATCTATTAACCACATTTAATAACAAGTTTTAGTGATGATGAATGCATGTTTTCAGATCTAGCAAGACAGAAACCTGTATCCCTCATTCTGCATACATCATTCTAGTCTTGCTTGCATGGGTTTTAGCAATTGTTTATTAAAATGAGTTATCTACCTGTTCTCTGGGTGACTGATCAAAAATGTAGTTCTTTAGATTAGTTTGAAAGAAACAAATTGTATTTTGTATTACATAATTTTAAAATTCCCTAAACCATCTATAACAGCAAGCTGTTTAAATGGGATACCAGAGGTAAAAGGGATCTGGTTTTCCATGAAAGAAAATAGTTGACATTGCTGTGAATTATTTCTACACCACTTTGTTCAATGAAACCACAGTGCACCAAGATATTCAACCATGGAAAAAAATTTCCACCCTATCCTTACAATTTAGATGAAGTCATATATATAAAATTCACCACACAGGAGGCTATGCCAAGTGTGAGTTTATAATTAATCATTGTTGCCCAAGTCAACAGAAAGTTATTTAAACAATCAAATTACTCAGAACTAAAACCACTCTCTTCTTTGTTTTCTTCTCGTTTTGGCAGCCACTGTTTGCAGTGACAGAGTGAAATGTTTTCAGGAACTTCTCCAGATGTCATCCATACAGAAAGTTTCAGCTCTGATAGGACTTTTAAGTACACCACTCTTCCACTTTATACTCCAGTATAATTTTAGTTCTGTTTTCTTCCATGCACTGTTCAGCACTCACTTCAGGTCAAGAAGCTCAGCTGTTTAGTACGGTACAGCGTGAGTCACTGCAATAAAACCAGTAACAACCAGCCTTTCAGGAAATTCCTTTCAAGAATTTTCAAAGTCAATGGGAACTCTCGTGCAATGCCATTGCAATTTGCAAGATGTAATGGTTTCTACAAAGCCTGTAAGCTGGGCTGTGTATTCCCAAAGTTCATACATTTCCAAGCTACCTCTGTACGCAGAATTGGTATGTATGCCCTATTTGTAAAGACCTCCGGCTGCAGAAGCTCAACCTGTTTGTGAGGCCTGAATAAGGCTTGAGGAGACTTGCTTTAGGCTCCTTCTTTAAAAGCATATCACCATACGTAACTTCAGAGTTGCGTCAGAAATATGTGATGAAGGGCTGTAGGTTCATGACTTTCAGCGACAAAAGGGGCAGGAGAGGGCAGCTACAATGACCCTGGCTTTCTTGCATGCCTGAACGGCATGTTAGCTAGAAGGTGGTATCCTTCTCCAAAGTTAAACCAACTAAGAGATGGAACTGAGGCTGGCTGGTTACATTGTTCTTCATGAATTTTATGCAGAAGAGGTATAAGTTCCGTAATGAATCCATGTGCAATTGCTTTCAACTCTTCTCCAAGCGGATGACATTCCTGTGTATGCTCATCCACATTCGCTGCTCAGAGGGATCACTGTGTTTGACATTTCAAAGACTAAAAATGAACTAAAAAGTAAACATGCTGCAATAATTTTGAAGGCTGATCAGCCTTTTAATGTGGTGTCAGTTGACTGTTATTTTGTAAATTAGGCAGCGATTTGATTCTTTATCAATTTTTAGTGGTGTTTAACATCACCTAACTCATGAAGAAGGCAGCATCGGTAGCCTGAAATGTAATAAAGCTTTTATCTACTTGAGAAACAATGACAAGTCTTTTAAAAAATTTGGGATGACTTAAGTACTTTCTCATGAAAGAGATACTGATGGCATTAGCTAACACAGATACCATGCCAGCGTGCCTTGTGTGCTTCCAGGCACAGCTCTGACAAGTCCCCTCTGCCTGCTGGCAGCAGTTGTCGTAAGGGGCATCTACTTGAACAGTAAGTCTTGTGAAAAAGGGGGAATTCAAACGAAAAAGGTGATACTGATACAGAGTTCCCCTGGATCGGAGACTTATTTCCTTTTCTTCAGGTCTCTAATAATGAAAAGAGCACTGCCAACACACTGAACAGAGGACTAGTTTTGGTGGTTTCGGTAGAGGGGAGATCCTTAAGTCCCAGTTTTGACGACCGAGTACAGTTTTATGTGTGGCTCAGCCATTGGTACCAGTAGTCAGAATTGAAGCAGGTGGGTTTTTTTCTTTTGAGGCTTTACACAATGTAATAGAATTTTTAGAGGAGTTTTGGAGGGGTTCCAGATCCTAATACAAAAACATGTAAGCCATCGTGCAGTAGATGTATTTACAGAAAAACTTTGCCTAGAGAGGGAGTCCAGATGTCATTAGTAAAAGCAAGACAACTTTGTAAAGACTTCTACAGAAGACCTTCACCCAGCAATATTAAATGCTTCTTTCAAGGCTACCCTGGCACTTTTGTTGATCACTAAGAAGTTTTGTCAGTGGCAGAACTAACTTCATGCTTTCAACATAATACATTAGTAGTAAAATTGCTGTCAACATACTTTTATTTCCAGTCTTGCTTTCTTGGATGTAAAGAGTGTGTTTTGGATTAATTTAATTTACCATTAAATTTATCATTTAAATTACTTGACCATAGGGGAACTTTTGTGGGAGGCAGCCAGGTCTGTGGTAGAGTGAAAATAATCTGGGTTGCTTGAATTGATTATAATTTAAAACAGAAAAGGTGGTTTTGAGGTCTGTGGAATGGACAAACAGGTACAATATGGATTTGATTAGAAATATAGTGCACAATCTACTCTGCATGTAAGTTATAGGCCATGACATGGTTGATTATTCTGCAGTAAAATGATCAATGCCAGCCATCACCAAATGAGTTAGCTTTTCCTAAAAGATCAAGTTGATAATCCCCCTTATTTTTACAATATTATCCTGGAAATTGGAAGTTTAAACCCTTTATGCTTGTGCTGTCAAAATGGTTTTGTGGCCTTTCTTTCAGCCTTTGAGTTTTACTTTAAGACAGAAAAGTTGTATATGAGCTCTTACCATACTGAGTAGGAGTCATCTGAACAAAGCAACTGAACCAGAACAGGTTTTCTGAACCAAGAAGTTCCATGTAATTGATGGAGACATATGGATGCATTTAGGATGTGATACAAAAGAAGCAGGTTCTGGCCTCTCTTACACCTGTAGGAACCCAGAGCAATTCTACTGAGATCCATCAGGGATGAGGAGGCAACAGAATGCAGGTCAGTAACTCCAGGACTCGTGGTCTGGATTGACAGTGGCATATCTGATTCTAGTCCAGCATGTGTAACAATATGGCTACTTTGAGTATGCAATGCTGGGGCAATGGTTTGCTCATTGTGTACAATTCTTAAAAGTGCTAGAAAATAGTTTCAAATGTACTTTATCTTTAAAATGGTGGAATAATTACCTGTGGGTAGTGAATACTAGGAAGTATATGAGTAGCAAATAATTTACTACTAGCATTATCTAATAATTATCTCTAGATGAAATTGCAAGACTGCAGTGTTTTTAGAGCCCATTTGTGACCCATAAAATATGGGTTAAAACCTCACATTCCACCACTTGCTTTTGCAATTATTACTGCAAATGGTGGGAAAGTACAAAGCAATCACCAGGAGAAGAGATCTTTTAACTGCTATCATTGTAAAACTAATCAAAGAGATAGAAGAACTTGCCCAAAAACTTGATACCTAATTCATTTGATTCACCAGCAAGACAGCATAAATGTAAATTGTAGTAGTAGCAATCTCTTTCCAAATCAATCTTCTTCTATCAAAGTGATAATATCATTTTTCTATCGTAATATAAGAGACAATAAGGCAGGGTCTAAGGTCACGTTTAGAAAGGAAATCAAGAGACCAAAGCAAGGACCAAAACAAGATGAAACTGCCTTCTAGAAGCATATCAGGGTAACTTCTGGGGAAAAAAGGAGCTAAGTTCCAGCCATGTCATAAAATAAGTTTCGCTCATAATAACTGTACGCAAGAGATGACAATAGTTTCTTCTATTGATTACAGCAGCGTGAAGAAAGCTCTCCCACATGAAAAATGGGGCAGCTCCACCAAAGGAACAATTTTAGTGTGGAGCTTGTCAAATTCATGGCAGAGACTATGTATGCTACCCAGTCACCCTCGGTAATATTGAACTGGATTGAAAAATCAGGAAAATCCTATTAGTACTAAATTTTTTGTAATGAAAATAAAACCTACAGTCAGGGAATATTACATTTTTTGTGACTAAACTGAGATGCATTATTTTATGTCTTGCTCAGGACAATACAACAAAGGGGAAATCATACATCAGTTGCAGTGCCTCCTACAAGGGATATTTGATCTCTTGGAAAACTCACACAGGGTAAAATCCAGAGAGTGTATCTTGGGAGTCAAGATACAAGCAAGACAAAATTTAGGAGCTCAATTGTTCTGCCCTGTTTCTGAGGCTAATTTTCACTGGACTCGGTAAGATACAGAGAAGCTACATGTCAGGTCCACAACTTTAAATGCAAGATGAGCTGCAGACAAAGCATGAGAGAGAGATGTCTGGAACGATGAAGAGAATGTGTAAATATACAAGTAAAAGTCTTTAACCCAAGAGGCACGTTGACTTCAACCAGTAATAGCCTTATAACCTCTGATGATTGTAAATAAAAGATCATCACCAAACTCTTTGTGTAGAAATCAAACCAAACCCAGTCGAAACCAAACTCCCCCTCCCCAACACACCTAATAGAGTGAAAATAAACCAGCTGATTTATGGCAGATGTCTACTCCTTCATGGAAGCCAAGCGCAGCTTCTCTCGCCATACTGCATTCCTATCACTAAGTGGCAGTATGTTAAAGTATATAGACAGCACCACTAGTAAGAACTTGGAAAGCCCGTTCGTGTTTCCCATAACCTAAAACGGCTGCGTGCCAATGTCATTTCTTTCCCCAACTGCACAGCAAACTACTGACCTATTGACTCAAGACAAAGTTTTGCGTGTCTCCACCTTTTGAGATCAAAAGTAATGAGAAGAAACTGGCTATGTAGCATAGCAACTTTGCAACGGGTCCATGCTTCTTTCTTTTCCCTCTAAGACCTTCCCTACAACTGAGTATAAGTTTTAGTACAAAGACCTGTGTCTTCGATTAGTACCCAGTTTCAATGTTCCTGCAACAGCTTGATCTCTCACAAGACATTCTGGAAGAGGAGTTAACAGAAAGCAATGAAAGAGTAGAAGCATTGAAATTACTTCTTGGAAGTAATGATAACATGTATTGAACTTATTGGGAGTGTATTTGATGATAGGATCCCAAGTTAGTCAGGTAGGATGAGCCAGGTAGACTCAACAGGAACCTACTTAATTTGTGTAGCAGTTGCTTCCGTGGAAGAGCCTTGTGCTAATCTGCGTTACAGTCTTGTGCTAACCTGCGTTAGAAACCATGTCCTCTAGGCTCTCATGAAAACATATGTCTTTGGCACAAAACCACCATTTTGATGGTCAAGTGTATAGGGGTAGGTACAAGCAGATTGGCACACTAGGAATTTTGATATTTTTTTTTTCCCCCCCCAGAAATGCACCTGACCAGATCACTTAATGAAGGGGCCCAGTTATAATTGAAATATCCTTGAGTTCTCCACAGTTTCTCATCTGATCCTATCTCTACCTCTTTTCTTGAAACCTCTCTGGTTTGAGCCATAGCTCAGAGGAAAAAGGCACTTTTGTTATATGGCTCAGTATAACAAGCAAGTTTGGCAGAGTAACTAACACCTGTCTGCAGCACTAGACAGCAGAAATAGTGGATACAGTGTCTTCAACGAGGAATTTTGCCACGCAGTGATGAAGAGGGAAGCAGGAAGAAAAAGAGGTGGGATCCCACAGTTGTGCCTGAGACATTGATGAAGCATGAACAGGGATCTCGGGCATGTCACCTACAGCATCACGTATGCTTTACAAAGACCTCCGTTGTGGCAGACCTGCCCAAAACACTCACATTCAATGGACACACTCTCTAGTGTCAGTTACTCTATTACTCTTAAAGACATAAAAGGAGTGATATCACCTGATTAAACTACATAGAAGAAGAGTGAGATGAGGCCAGGGATCCCTTGTCCCTGAACTGTTGTGATAACAAGTGCAATGAAAACACAACTTCGCTGTCCATTCACCATGGTCCTCAACTGCTGGCCCTATAAAGAGTATTTGTGGTGCCTCATGTTTTAAAAATTACTTGCCAGTGGTAATTTGCTACCAGTTTTTATATTTTCCCATCCATAGCTTCAGTAGGATAGGAAAAGCTCCCAATTAAGCTTTCTAAATAAAATATAAACATTTAAAAGCAACACTACTCAAGCACTGCTGAAACCTGAAACAGTACACACAAGAGAAAACTGCTGCTCTCTGTTTGCAGGCTAAAGCGCCAGTTGGCTGAACATGTTTGCATGGGGGAGAGAGGGAGGGAGGAAGCGAGCCTGAGATGGATAACAGGGGCTTAAGAGTCACCCTCTTCCAGCCTCATCTCCTGCAATGCCTTTTTGTCTTTCCCTGTCTGATCTGGTTCTCACAGGAAGGATGATTTCTAGGATCTCTCTATCAGTTTCAATGACTCCCACAACTAAGAGGCACAAATTCCCACAGATGCTATGTTTTTCTCCACACTCATTTGGAGGGAAGGTAAGGAAGGGAAATGGAGAAGATGCTTTTTCCAGAAATGATGCTGTCTTGTCCACCTGTGTAAGAGGACATAAGGAGCCTGCAGCATGCCCTTGTATGAAATCTCTGTGTCAGGAAGGCATCCTGATCCCCCATAGCCTCCAACTGCTATACCATGGCATGGGAGAGAGGAAAAACTGTCTATAAAACTGCATCCATAGTTGAGGTTCTTTTGTTCCTTTTTGAGGAAAATTTGAGTGGTGGGGGTTTTTTGATTTAGATATAATCTTTCCACTGAGGTTTTGGAATGGCCTGAGAACCACAAAGCTGGAAATGCCAAGGTAGTCTTGCAAATACTTTGGGACAAAAAAAAGCCTGAAAATACTAGAGTATGTAATTAATTTCCAAAATCCTTGATCTATTACAATCTAATTGATACTCATCAAACAACTTGAACTCTCAACCTTTCAGATCAACAAAAGACAAATGTAATTACTTAGTTCAGCCTGAAATGCTATAATTTATCTGGTTTCCCAAGGATATGAAACTCACGTAATAGTGCTATGTGATTTTCTAGGTATGTATATGTTGTCACACATGTATGCGTATGTCTGTCACCCCTACCATAATAATTTCAAATACTTTATGCAATTTTAACTGCATTTGATACATGTTACATTTTTACAAACATCATAGAATTGAGTGGTTATAGAAATAGATAGGAGTTCCTATTCCTGCCTCAGAGAAGGGCTACAATGCAAGCACTGGCAGTACAGGCAATTCACATGGGAGGTGAGCCTGAAGATGTAAATTCATAACAAATGCCATATCATCTACTCTGCTGATGGAAAGTCTACCAGGCTTTGGAACTGCCAGAAAACCAATAGGTTAGTCCTTTGAGAAACCAGTCTTGGCTATAAGGTATCTTGAGACCATTTCATCTTTCCCAGACATGGCTATCTTTCCCATCCAGAGCACCCTGAATGTTACTTGGGTTTGGATTCCGTCTTGAATCAGTAAGACGTCCTTTTACATAAAAAAAATATTCCCATTAGCTATGCTGAAGGGCTCACTTCTTCCATATTCCCCTACGACCCTGTCTTTTATTCCAGTTCAACTCCCAGATGAACTTCTCCCACAGTAGGATTACTGATCTGCAAAATGGTAGCAGCAAAGAATAATAGTTGCTGGTGGAGGTCTTCCAGTTTGGAGCTCTGCTCCTACTTCAACTTTCCTGTTTTCTGTAGCATTGGTTTAAACGTGCTTCCTAAATATAAATGTTTCCAGGCTCTGTGTCTGCATGAGCACCACTACTAAAATGTTGACTACACTTCCCCATGGCCACACCTCAGCAGAGACCAGCTGATGCTTTACAACAGGGAATTCTTGAATGCAGAAAGAAGCCTCGTGGTACTAAACCAAATAGTTTATCTGGGGAAAGAGGGACATCCTCTGACCACAGTTCTCTGGCTAAAACATTTCAGTACACTGTCCTGAGAGAGAAATTGTCTTCCCTTGTATTTCTCACATTTCTTCTAGTCCCTTTGCTTCACATGCTCTTCTTTCCTTCTAACAATTGACTTTTTCTCTTCCCATTCACCTCGCTACTTCACAAGTCTCTCTCCCTCCCTTTCACCATCAAAGGATGCGTTGCCACTTGGCAAACTGCTCACCATCAAAGCTGTGCATGTGATTTAGGGAGGTCTGATTTCCAGCTCCATGAGGTCAGCACATACTCATTGAATATTCTTCAGATACCAGGCTGGCTCACTCTTCTGCACGGAGCTGGCAGAGAGATGTTCCCTCCCTCTCCCCTTCATTTTATGTGCACATTAGAAGTATCCATGACCAAATCAGAAATTGTGCAGCTGTTTCAATAGCTGCAAAACTGTTTAGAACAGAGAGCCCAGAGTATAGAGAAAGAGACCTTTGTGAATTGAACATTCTCTGAACTAACTTGTTTGTGAAAACCCATGTATAATTAAAACCTCTCTTGTTAGTGAATGGAGCCATACTTAAATACACACAATGTATATCTCTATTTCTAGCTCAAATCTTTTTTGGGACGTTTTCCAGCAATGTGTATCATAATATGGCTTCAACAGTTGCAGTGCATCATCATCATCATTCAAGCAGTGGAGCTCCCTGCTACATTATGAGCATCTTTCCCCTAAAATACTTTTTGATGGACTACAGTATAGCCAGTCTAGACCTGAACTGCATAATAAATGGATGCTATGATTCCTTTAATGGCAAGGTCCTTTCCCCCACTGCAAATGGAGATGTAATTCAGATGCACACGATCTCACCCTTTGCATGCTGAGAGACAAAATAAAGAGCAACATTCATTTGTCTTTTTCCATTTCCCTTACCAAAAAGTCAACTTCCAAAGAAAATGTTTACCAAAACATTTCCCTGAACAATCTGAGTAATATTTTAATGGACCACTTACTTAGTTAGTATCTAATTAAATTTTGCATCATGAAGAGCATGTTCAAGTCACTGTGGTATTGTGAATAAGGCTTCAATAAAAAATACAGTATAAAAGAAATCTGCAAAATAACCACCATTAAACTAATGAGTAAAAATTCAGCAGCTATAATAAAATCCACCAGAGAACAAATAAACTGCGAACAACTATATTACGAAACAATATTAGTCAGGTTTCATCTTGTTCCCTCATGCATCCCTGCGCAGAATAGGAAAAAAAGAAATACTCTGAGGAGAACACTTTGACGGAAGGGCCAAACACACATACACAGAGAGATGCAGTAAACACTAGCAGCTGCATGGCTTAAGGTACCAAATAGTATAAAATCTCTTAATTAAAAAATGAATTAATTGTTGTGAGCATATTTCTCACGACAGAGCACATTTATACTTCTGCAGAACGCAGTTGTTAACACATTTTAAAAAAATCTCTGACAGTTGTACCTGTACCATAAGGGGATAATACGAGGAGCAAGGAAGCAAGCAATCGGTCTCCCTCTTTCACTTGAACTTGGGCTTATCACACCCCACCTGGATGCTATAAATATTTTCCTAAAGGTTGCTTGTTTTCTGCACTGCTTCACAACCCAGTTCAGCAATGCACATCCATAATACTAAGCTTGAGCTGCTCCACTGAAATCAATACTCACGTGCCCAAGTGTTTCGCTATAAAAGGGGCCGGATGGCTATAAGGCCACTGCCCTGTCAATCCATGTAGAGTGATTTCCCTGCTGTGCAGTATAACTCTGTAAATGTAATCTGTTCAGTATAGCAAATAAATATCTCTATTGGAACATTCACCTAGGGCTTATTTGTGACGTGTGTGAATGTTATTTATTAGAAAATTTAAACATTATTGCAGCCAATTAGAAAAGCGCTCTTTATTACTTGCAGCCTTTGCTGCTGCCAGTGCCCCACATCCTCCCCCTTGACACCACCGTGATATACTAGCTCACTCAAACAGCGCAGTGAGCAAGTGTGCCCAGCTCTGCAGACATGGTCTGTAACTCAACTCCAGGTGTGTTGTTAGTCTGATTTCAGCTGTGCTGCTCGTGCTTAAAATCAAGCAGGCAGGAACACAAGTATCTGCAGGATACAAGTGTGTATAGATTTATAAATTAGGAGTTCAATCAGCATAAGAGGGGATTTCACTCCCCTGAGCTTCTGTTTCAACTAAACCACGTAATTCTGGAAGAGTGACCTCCTGTCCTCCACGTTCTAAATTTTTGGGATGCTTTCCAGTTCAATTCCTCTTGGCCTGTGTTTGGGAAAAATGCAGAATACTGATATTGGAAACCTCTCCATGTAGGTTGGTTTGCTGCAGGTAAACCAGTACTTCCTGAAGAATTTCACTTATGTTGCTGTTGGTCTGAGCTTTCTTTCAGTGACTGCTCTTTGAAGAGATAGGGGAGGCTGTCAGTTTGTGAATACCTTGTTGTGAAGTCCTGTAAAGAACTGCAGATCAATCCTACAATCTAAATACACAGAACCTATATTTTGTTTCGCATATCTGAATTTTAACCTCAGACATATGCATAAAAAGTGAATTTACATGGTGGGTTTTTGGAAAACTTTTCAAAAATCAAGTAATTTGGATGAACACTTGACCTAAAGAAAATTATTTTTATACCATCTTCATGCGTATTTCTAATCTTCTCTGAAAGGGTATTCTGGTAGCAGAAAAAGGTACACATTTATATAACAGAAAAGAACGAAAGATGAATGCTCATCATTCCCCAATTCTGAATTCATACTGCCTTTAGTTATTTTGTATATGTTTTATTTAGTTGTGTTCTTTTTAAAGAATGGTTATTTAACTTAAATTTAGCTAAGAGTTTTTCAGTTGAATTTGCTGATTTCATTTTCTGTGAAACATACTATATTAATTTGAATCACAGTTGTATTATCTTTGTTATACTGTGTCTACATACCTCTGAAACTACTCCCAAGCAGTGCTGAGCAAGGGCAGAGGCAATATTATAAACCTCTGTATACTAGTTTTCATTAATTAATTTTCAGACATGTAGGTCTCACTCTTCAAGCATTCTCCTGACCTGTTACATTGAAGTAAACAAAGGCGAAGAAAAAGAGGAGAGCTGGTGAACTTTGGTAGGATATAATGACAGAGAAGATGTTCCTCCTTTACTTAGTAAGCTGACATTTAGGACATGCCAGGGTACAGGAGCCCCTAGGTTCAACTCACTCTTCTGTGTGACGATATTTGACTATTGTCTCCCATTGCCCCTGGGACTGGCTTGACAGCACAATGGTACCAGGTTCTTAGTTTCTCTTAAGATGCTGTTTTCTTTAGTATAACCATTAAACATTAATGTGAGAAGGGGCTGGCATCCAGATCTCTCACACTCTGGATACATGCCCTAATCAATAGGTTACCATAAAAAAAGGACCAAGACTCTTTCTCTGCAAATCTACCTTTTCATGTCCTTGTTTTTCTCCTCAGTTCCTAAAATCAAGGTATTTTATTGTATTCAGCATTTTCCTTTAATGGAAAACTTAAACTTCAAACTTAGTTTAATCTAAACATTTATTCCTGTCACCACAAAGAATCTCTCCTCCCCGTGTACCTCAAATCAGGACCAACTCAAGACCAGAGAGCAGACGCAAACAGCATGGGAAACGAGGGGCAGCAGCATAAATGAAACGGCCATGAACAGAGCCCCTGCCCAGATATATGTCTGTGTGTATGATATTTCTTAATTAAAAAAAATGTTTTCTATCATCTGTGCTACTCATAGTAAGGGAAAGGTTACACTGCCATTGACTTAATAAGAACTGACACGAGAAGGGATTGCTATCACTGTCACAAGAGAGAGGCATCCTTTGACGAGCTCTACAAACAACCTCGGTTGAATATTCTTCTCAAGTAAACTCTGTTCCCAGGTGAAGCAGGCTGGAATATATCCCTGTGTCAACATGACTGTTCCACTTTTGCTCCAACTTTGAAAAAAAAAACAAACATTTACTCTTTAGGCCAAAATCAAGCATAAATAGTATCTGCCAAAAATCAAACTGGTGGAAAGAGTTCTGGACTACAGTAGAAGAAAGGGCCAGAACTGCCCTTTTTTTAACCAACACTGTAATAAACACTCTCTGTGTCTACAGTAAAACACTAGGAAATTACTATGTTTAAAAATTATGTGTATATGATATTTTCATATGAAAACAACCTAAAAATTTAGGAACTTGAATTCTCTCTTTGTTAGAACATTCTCTCTGTTAGGCTTTATAGTACGCTAGTACAAGGTTGCACTTGTGACTATGCCAAAAAATGGCAGTGATTTAAAAATCAAGAAGTAAATAACTGTCCTTAAATACTTTTGCAGTGCTTGGATTTGGCTACTTTTGCCATTACCACGTTAGATTTTGTATATGCATATATAGTACAAGAAGAAAACTCTTATGTTTTATGCATTCAGCTGGAGAATTTTTCCACAAGGTATGCCCTTGGGCATATCACCCATCTTCAATGAATATTAATCTCTGCAAATTACACACACACACACACACACACACAAAAGAGTCTGCAAAGACATAGTGATAAGTGCAATATGGACTGTGGAGTCCCAGTCTCGTATGAAATCTGAAATTGTCCAAAGCAGGTGAAGGGCAACAAGATTTCTTTAATCAAAATCATTCTAACCTTACAGTCACCGTTAAAGTAGAGACTTTGAATTGTCTCGAGTAAGCTGTTTGAGATAAAAACTATTGAGAGGTGGATGTCAGATATTCCAACAGGGTTTCGAAGTTGTTATACCCTCATGAACTCACAGAGTATATATCACTTTGTGGGCTATCTGAATGGACACATTTTGTTTGGGAGAAAAGGCGGCACAGGACAAGGAAACAAAACCATATGGAGGAAGAAACAGCTTTGGTGGAGAAGGTACTGAGCCTGCAGCACTACACCTGGGATGCTGAGGCTAACTGACCATAAACAGAAAGTAAAGGTGAAAATAAAGGTGTGGGAGGTATTTCTGGGGAAGAAGAAATTGGGTGGAATGGTACAACCAGCAGTGGGACAGGGCTGGCAAAAATATGCAATTTGATGAAAGCAAGAAGCAAAAGTGGGAACGGGTAAAAGAAAGGTGGAAAAGAAATAGCAGAGTAATATGAAAAAGGAAACAAAACAGGAAGAGCGGTACAATTTGGGGATCACAACAAGACGGAGAGTCCTGGACACGTAATGACAGAAGTTTTGCAGGGGTAGGGAAGAGGAGGAAGGAAGTGAAGGGGGGAAAGTGTTTTGAGGGCACTGGTGTTTGCATCGCACCTGCAGAAGAGCAGGGCTCTCTGAGACACCAGGCTGGGAAGCAGTCTTGCAGCAATTTCTCTGGGACCATCTTTCAATACAAATATGACAGTCACCTCTAGTGTCATTCCTCATCTTCTGGTCAGGCAGAGGTGAGAAAGAAGGATCAGTAGGAGAAGCAAGATGCACAGGACAAAATTTGAAGTTCCCACTGGAAATATATGACTGGATATCCATGTCACTGGAGTTGTTTGACATGCTCTTTAAATGGGTGAGAATTGGCTCAACTAATTATATTGCATGTCTTTTGGAGGGAGAGGAATCAGGGTTTTCAGACTCTTTTAGATTTAAATACTCAGGCCCTGAGTGAAATCTTTTCCACATTCTAGGGAAAGCTGTGGCTGATGTCTTTAAGGACTGAGTGGCTTCTTCCTCATCGACTCTGTCTGCAAAATCTGCACAGTCCAATACAGTAGTAGAAATCCTGTATCACTCCAACATAGCAATCAGCAAAAAGGGCGTATCATTTTTTTTCTGCCCTAGCCCAGGTTTTGAAGGCTTAAAATGTTTTCACCCTTGATTTAAGCTATTTTGGCTATTGGTGGACTTTTCCAAGTTATATAAAATTGGTAAGTTGCCATTATACATGAACAGCAGCCAAACTGAAAAGTCAAAATCATTTTTGCTCAACACAATTTTTTTAGGTCACACGTATGGACTGCTTGCTCAGAAAGGTGTTTCACTGGGAGGACAGAAAATACAGTTGGTGCGTATGAGCTCTTACAGATTCTTTCATGCCAGGAAAGAGGAAGAAACTCAGTTTTCATGTGCACCAACACAAAAATGTGTTTTTAACTTCCATTTAGCAAACATACTGTAATTACTCTGATGTAAAATCCTAGCGAAGACAAGGAGAGCTTGCCATTTTTACAGACTAGCAGATAAAACTCTTTTTGAATATGACTGGTTTATCTCAATCTTCTAGAAGACCAGAGAAGCTAAGATCTTATCCCAAACGAGTCATATTTTATGACAAAATAAAAATAATTTTCATAGAGTTGAAAAGAATTTCATACAATCATAGAATTGTTTAGGCTGGAAAAGACCTTTGAGATCATCAAGTTCAACCATTAACCCAGGACTGACAAGCCCACCACTGAAACATGTTGTTAAGCGCTGCATCTACGCATTTTTTGAAACACCTCCAGGGATGGTGATTCCACCACCTCCCTGGGCAGCCTGTTCCA
>JAVJGI010000014.1:46590790-46668864 GCA_035590275.1 Ibycter americanus | reverse complement strand
CCTGGGCACACTGCTGGCTCATGTTCAGCTGGCTGTCAACCAACACCCCCAGGTCCTTTTCCACCAGGCATCTTCCCAGCCACTCTGCCCCAAGCCAGTTGTGACCCAAGGGCAGGAATTTAACTTGTGATAACATCATGGATTTGCACAGCTTCACACAGAAGAAAAGAGCACTAATAATTTGTTTCCCCACTTGGAACATTTGCGGTCCTAGTCACCGAAGAAAGTTAGTATCACTTAGCAAATTTGTATTACGAGCAATTGTTGGGAACCCTTACCATACCTTGTTGAAAATGTACGATTTCCATCCACAATAAACCCATTCTATGCTACATATGCCCACCCGATGTATTATGGTAGCCCAGATGGTATGTACATACTTTGCAGTATTTAATTTCAAATATTCTTTCTCTCATTGTGGGAGAACCTTAATTATAGAAGAACCTCCTTCAGTGCTAGAGTTCAGGTGATGCTTCATTGTTCATTTAAAGAAGGGATTAAACTATTGACTGCTATAGAAGGAACACCAAAATTACTGAGCTACTTAGAAAAAAATTGAACCACCTACAAAGTGGTATTTATCTGTTTAAAAAAAAATTTGGCAATTTACAAAGGAACATATTGATGAGTTAGAGCAAAATTTTATTTTGAAATGGCTCTGTAAAAGGTTTAGTCCTCTGTACACCAATTTTTTTTCCTCTAAAATTATTTTAACATGAAATATCTCTCTCTTTCTCTCCCTCTCACACACACAAGAAAATCAGCCATCACATTAAATCGCTGAATTTTTTTCTACTGGGTAAAGCTAATGCTTGTTCCTTCCCAGCCACTCCAGTGGTTAAAGATAACTTTTCCACTGTTCTGTGTAAGTGATGACAGTGTTGGAAAGCTGTTTTCCAATGAAGCTTTTTCAAGAACAACCATTATAATTGCCTGGCTTTGGTGCTAGCCTTTTATATCATTTTATAACAAGACAACTTGCACGGAGCCCTGTTTCCTCTTTTTAATATGTCCACACAGAAAAGAGAGGTTTGGTACATCCAGGTTATCATTGGTTTAATTAGCATGCACAGTGATGTTATAGCGCTCTACTACTGTCTTTAAGAACGATAACAACATGGTCATAGCAGAGACCTCGCTACAGAAGGAGAAACCCAGAGTCTCGTGTGTGCTTCTACAGGTCATGCTAAGTGGAGTCAGCCATAGCTTCTCCCCTTCTGCTACTCCTGCTGACAAGATTAAAGCTAGCATAAATAGCTACTGCTTATTCATGCTGCAATCACACCTTCATTTATTGTACAGAGAGACCTAAAGGCTCTAGCTTAAAAAATAATTACTTCTGCGATTCATAGTAACAAAAGTGATTAGCTCGTGTGTCAAGGTGAATTATCCGTTCAGAAAAAAAAAGCCAACATCATATAATTAGTAATAATAGTATGAAATTAGGAAATAATAATGTGAAGGACGTTTAAAACAAGGCTAGAACATGCAGTAAAAATTGCTTAAACAAACTACCACCATCTGTTCTACTTCATGAATTTGCTAGGTTGGGACCCACTGTGTCCATTACAACCCTAAAACTTATAAAGTAATACTAATATACTCCAAACCAAATGAATATTTATAAACATTGAAGGGAGTCAAAGCTATTGAGACACAAATAACAGCTTAGAAGCTGAGAGTATGTTTGATTTTGCACAGAAATGGATCCCTTTTGGAACAGGTGAGAAGCTTATAGGCAAGATTATCTTTATAACACACTGTGCATACTTTGAGAAAAGAAAGAATTTTACAAGATTTCTATGATTTATTAGTTACTTTGTAAACACTGTAATGAAAATGTATCTAGTGAGATGTTTAGTGAGTTTTATCAATCTTTGTTACAAATGATTAGATTTTTTAGAATAATATCCATGCCTCAGATATTCTATAATTAAATTAATTCCATTAGTTAAATTTAGTTTTGTACATAAATTGAATTTGAGAAATTATGAGTCAGTTGTCATGAAATAGTTTTTGATAATCACTGTATTAAGTGATTACAATCACCACATTCAGGTAACTCAGATGTGAATCTTTTGAGACGTGAGCAGTAGCTCCACAAAATATTGTCTTCTCTTGCAGCTAGCTTGGATGGAAGTATTTTGCTAGACTGAATCGGCAGTATAAGACAGTCAGCTGGCTTGCCTAGCACTTTTACTTGCCCACCTGGCTTTACCCTTTAAATTATCCGCCTACAGGGCTATTGCCACATTAAAGACTCCCCTGTGGGGTCTTAGGTTGTTCTTTCCCAGAAAGCAGCATAGCTGGGTGGAAGTAGAAAGAGCCAAAAGGGGTCAGTGTGAAAAAATAGAGGTTTTTCAGTTTTGTCCTTCCTATGGTACTAGTTTTGCAACATTGTCTCCCAGAATGAATAGTATAGTGAATAATGAAGCCTAGAGGTAGCCTTACACTTGGGGTGATTGGCCCTTATGCAATGTCACAGCTACTTTTTAACTGGCCAATATATTCCAGGTGGTTTGTTGACGATATTTGAGATCCACAATTATCCTTTAAGACAGTGATTGTTTCCAAGACCACTGGCTCCCAAGCTAAGGTGTGAGGTGTAATTTTTGTTGTGATCTCAAAGAAAAATTCAATTGCAAAAGAGGGTCTTGCAACCAGAAATGGGAAGATGCAACCGGACATGCAAGGAGAATTGAAACCACAAGGAGATTATTTCAGAAACTGCTTTGTTGCACTGTAGGGCATCTCTCACTATCTCACTGTGCTCCTTGGGTGTTCATCCCCACTGAAACTGTTTAACTGTATACTCATTCTCTGTATTTGGGAAAGATACTCTAGAAGTTTTCCACCCATATATTTTTGGCTGTCTTTCCCACAGTTCCCGTAGCCTTACATTCACCTATATAACCACAGTACGCTTTATTGTCAAGAGTAAAAACAGTCCGTAGAGGGCTATCTGGTGAAAGGTTGGCATCTTCTCCACTTCCCTGCATCCCCAGTCAAAAGCCTGTACAGACCCTCAGCAGAGGCCCTGGCTCAGGAGCATCAATAGTGTGTTCAGATGGGAAATGAGGAACTGGTTTTGCCTTTTGTTCACTAATCTTGATCAAGTCAGTAACAATCTTTTCTTCCCTCAGAAACAGTGTGACTTTAAGGCTACCCTGAAAAGCCTTCAACTGCTGTGGAAACTCCTCAAGCAATTTTCAGCACCTGGTTGTAATCCACTGACTGCAGCAGGTAGGTTTGCAAGGAAAAGGAAACTCCCTAGTTACTTATTTCCAGACTTAAAGAGGAGGTTTTCTTTTACATTTTACTTTCTGGAAGAAGAGCATCCCTGCTGCAGTAGTGAGCTCTGCAGGCTCGCAAAACCTGTGTGCGCATGGAAAGCCCTTGCAGGGATGGCAGCGGTACCCAAGCAGAGGGAACCTGCACATCTCCCTCTCTCCCTCCTGTTGCTGCTGCAGCCGGGCATGCACTGATTCGTTCAGATTACAGCAGACCAGCAGCAGTGAGCCACTAATGGGATAATTTACCTCCCCCTTCATTCACCTGATATTTGTAGCAGGAGCAAGCAATGAGACAATGCAGTGAAAATGAGAAGAAAAAAAAGAGAAGAAAAGCGAAGCAGAAGCAGGTAAGCAAATGAAAAGTGAAATCATGACTGAGGAAAAGACTGACTCCTCTAGTATGTGTACCAAAACTTCTGATATATTTGCTGGGCTTCTGAGTGTAACAGAAGGATATGTTGTTCCTAATTCAAACATCATTCCGAGGCTGTTCTTTTTCATATTTAGTCATATCACAGCAAAGCTAAGGGGGTGTCAATCACACTCGGTACATCTGACTAGGAGAGCGCTCTCTTCACAGCTGCATCTGGCAGAATACACTGCTTATTTATTATATTTTTAGTAAGGCATGCTATCTTGTTCATGTGTGAGAAACTGTAATGCATCTTTCACATTTAAAGTGCCCTCTGAAGCTTTCTGCCTCACAACCTCCTGCCTACTTTCACTGTTACTACTAAATTTTTTATATTGTCTTGAGCATCTCTGAAAGAATTGCAAATTCCAGATAGGACATGATTAATTTAGCACTGACGTCTCCTACAATATAGTGTACAGCCGTCCATCCTGCTTCAGCACGACTACATCTTATCTTGGCTCTTAGTGAAAAACTAAATTAAGGCAAAGGCTGAAGTCACTCATGTGTGCTACTTTTAAAATTAATTTTTACTGACAACACCACAGAGTCAAAAGCATGTAGTTGCATTATGAAAGCCAGAACAGAGATTAAAATATATGTGTATTTTTGTTATTCCAGGAAAGAGAGTCTTTTGCTCTTTCTACATTAGTCGTTTTCCCAAAGGACTCCACGTTCTTCCTTATTTGGGGAGTAAAAGTCAAATCATCAGTAGTCTTTCCATTTGCTAAGGATTTCTACTTCTTATTGCGTCTAACTCCTTATACTCACTATCTTCTTTATAAGATGCAAGTGAAGTTTTATGAAGGGCAATTTGGGTGAGGGAGATGAAGGACAATTTGGAGAAACTAACACTTCTTGCAGTGTGTCTCATTTTCAATGTATTATTTGAGAGGACTCTTCCTTGGTTTTTAAAAGCTTAAAATTTCTCGGTTCCATGCACTTGAAACAATTCTTCACCCTAAAACTTAACTTTAAAATTTTTAAAACATTCAGAATTGAAACAAATATGGTTTTTTTACTGATTTTTTACATTTTTTCAACTTTTTGACTATGGGGAATATAATACTTTTATCTTTACCTATAGCAAGTATTTTGTTGTATGGCAAATCCCAAACTTGTATTTGTCCGGCTTTATTTTCTTTTTCTTTCCCTGGTATTGTCAGGAGCAGCTTTTCACCCCTGTGATGCAGAGGTGAAACTGAAGAAAGAACAGTGGGGAAAGTAATGTTTTCTGTGCTGGAACTGCTTTCCCAAACCTACACATTGCTCTTCAAGCTGGTATGAAGTGCAGCAGAGGCAGGCTCTGCTATTCTTTGTTTACTGCTCTCTGAAGTGGGGTGAACTATGTTGACTATTTTCCAGATTACCTGCGAGGTTTAGTTGATGCTTCTGAATCAGATCAAAGATGAAGAGAACAGGGACAAGCTCAGCAGCAGCCTTGCTCATCCAGCATTCCCTTTTAACGCGACTAACGTTAAGGAATAGCCTGACTTTTCTCACAGTGACCATACTCACAACAAGCCTTTGCAATAACTCTGGAGCTTGTCTCTTCCAGGATGCTACAGCAAGAACAAGCCCTTTGAAAATATGTTTGAAAGCACAGAGTGATGTGCCATCAAGCTGAGCTCCTCACAATATGTGTATCAAAGGGAGCAGTTAGAACAGCAAGAAGACAGCGTTGTGATGGCTTAACGTAACTGCACGGACTCCCCACGCTGCAATTGCACTTGTCAAGGGACATTAAAAATTGTAACCAAAGGTAGCCCAGCATATGAGACTGTGTATGACACTGCTGCAGAAAAGGACTTTTAGGAAAAAATGTAAGGAGTCAGAATGGTTTTGATGAAAGAGTGTAACGTTCTATGTAAGATCCAGAAAACTAGTTATAAACTAGGATTTTTAATGGATCAGAAACTAAACATGACTGAACACGTCACACTTTTAGAAAGGCAAATATCACAATTCAATAGAAGCATAGCTTTCAAGACACACGAATTTATCTTTCTGCTCTTGACAAGATCTCCGCTGTAAACTTTGTCCTGTTTTGGGAACTGTATTTCCAGGCAGATGTGGGTTAAAGCAAGAAGTCCGGTGAGTTACAAGAACGGTGAGAGATTTAGAAAGGTTTTTTGGCTCTTATGATTGGGATTGTTTAGTCTAAAGAACAGTAGATCAAGTGGGAATATGGTACAAATTTCCAGGCACATAAACTTTATTCTCATAAATTTCTTTTCAGAGGGAAAAAAACCCACCTTTTTCACATTCATGTGACCAGGAAAAGAAGGAATGCACTGAAATTAGGAAAAATAGATTCCTGTTGCATAACAGAAGAAACTTTTAATAGTAAGGGATTTTGAAGCACTGGGATAGTCTGTGTGCATCAATTAAGGATTACTTCTCATTGTAGAGCATGTTAGAGAAAAGGTAATCAGAAGTGATGTGAACAGAACTGATACCATACTGCAACAGTACAATGGACAAGATAAACTTTCTAGGACCTTTTCCTGCGTACTTTTTATTATCTTAACAACAGTACATGAGACAGACTGAAAATTAGGTGTTAGGGTTTAATATCACATTGTGCCTCCTCCAATAGGTGTACGAACAGGTCAAAGGTGACTGGAAAAAGTCTACTGACAGAAAGTTTATAACAGTATTTTGGATTAAATTCTTTTGCACTTTGTTCTAAAATGCACATCAGTTTACCTCCCTGCCTTTAAGGGATAAAAAGATTATCCCAAGAAAGGATGTTTTTGCCATGTATTTGAACCATAAGACATCAGGTAGCACATGCAGAGGAGCACAGATCAGTAACAAAGGCCTCCATTTTTTTAGGAAGCTTTGAACAAAAACCACAGGTAGCTTGAAGCAACCAAGAACCTAAAAGCCCTGTTCTGGTAAAGTGCTTTTCTAGTAGGTGCCCATCCCTGCACAGCCGGTGGGCTTCTGCTGCACTCCATGTACGGATATCTTCCAGACCTAGACATTAAGGAAGGAAACAACTCAAGCCAGAGTTACAGGGATAAAACGTTGTGTAGGTATGGGGCAAGAGGTGCACAACTCACACGTTGATTTGTGACAACTGGAATATATCAGGAGTACAGAGAAATCAAAACATAAGACAGAAGAACCTTTTGAAAGAAGCATGAAACTTTTACTAATTAAACTTTGGGAATTCCCCAAATGACAGTACCTTTTTGAGAGCTAAGATCTCAGTGGAAGACTGAAAACACTGATTACAGAGAAAACTCACCAAAACAAACAGAACATCAGAGCTCTTACTGAAGTAATTCCATTAAAACTATGTTTGGAAAGTATAGCTTTATCTTGTGGAGTTTCTTCTTCTGTTGGCAATTATCCACAAAAATAGATCAGATTGTTTTGTAATAATTTCACCATTTTGCCAAGATACCAACACGATTTAGGAGCCTAACTCTCATCTTCAAATGCAGTACAGTGATAATTTTAAAAAATAGCCTGAGCTGCTTATTAGCTCATCAGGCTATACTTTATACCTACTTGATTAAGACTCAGAGGAGTGATCAAGTGATTTGCCTATGGGAAGAAATTGGTTATTGGGGTTAGGATTTAGGAGACTGACATGGTTTAACCCAGTTGACAACTAAGCACTACACAGCCCCTCACTCACTCCCCGCAATGGGATGGGGGAGAGGATCAGAAGAGTGAAAGTGAGAAAGCTCATGGGCTGAGATAAAGACAGGTCAATAGCTATAGCAAAAGCCACGCGCACAAGCAAAGCAGAACAAGGAATTCATTCACCACTTCCCACGGGCAGGCAGGTGTTCGGCCATCCCCAGGAGAGCAGGGCTCCATCATACCTAATGGTTACTTGGGAAGACAAACACCATCACTCTGGATATCCCCCCCCTGCCCCTTCCTTCTTCCCTAGCTTATATACCAATTATGACATTGTATGGTGTGGATTATCTCTTTGGTCAGCTGTCCTGGCTGTGCCCCCTCCCAGCTTCTTGTGCCCCCCCAGTCTGCTCACTGGTGGGCTGGGGTGAGAAGCAGAAAAAGCCTTGACGCTGTGTAAGCGCCGCTCAGCAATAACAAAAACATCCCTGTGTTATCAATTCCGTTTCCAGCACAAATTCAAAACACAGCCCCTTGGTAGCTACTATGAAGAAAGTTATCTCTATCCCAGCAAAGAGATCTGTTTCAGTTCTTAATTTTACCTCTAAATTGACAGTAAGAATTAAAAAATGCATAATGAAACTTAAGGGCCCACACTTAACTTTCACATGCCTGAGGGGTCATTTTTCATGAGGAAACAGACATGCATAATTACTTGGAATAAGTGTGTTGCTGCAGTGATTATGGTTTCCACGTAGGATGTGGAACTACTGGGAAGAAGGAAAGGGATTTAAAAAATTAAATCATAGCAAAATTAATAGGATAAGTGTGAATGACAGATTTTTCAGTCTGCCAAGTAAGTGGGGGGAAAAAAGACATTCGAGGAAATTAAAAAACCTTTTTACTTTTCTTCAGGCTAAAACACAAAACCAAGAAATTTCCTTTCAGGTAGACTTGAAAAGATTTTTTGACTGAAAAAGATTCAAATTAAGAAACCAAAATATTTCATCCTAAAACCACTGAAACAAAATTCTCACTCCATGATTTATTTACCGACTGCCTCATTTTCTTATTTATTTGCATCACAGCTATTTGCCAAATTCACAAGAAGCTATGCTATATATTGAACTACATTTTTTGCTGGTGTTTTGCAAAGCCACAAATTAAGGTAACTTATTCCTAGATTTCTGGCCACGTATTTGTTAACACTAATGTGCGCAGTTCTCATTACCTCACAAAAAAACTTTGTCAATCAATTTCCTTGCAAAGACTAGCTTTAAATATAGCTCCCCTGAAATTCAGTAAGGCTTAGAGTCTATGTCACTTCATCATTTTAGTAAATTGCCCTCCAACCTCCTACTCCTACACACACATGTATGTACGGATTTCTCTATACTTCATGCATTATAAATAAATTAATATTAAAGCAGCATATGAAAAAGCAAAAATAAAAGGAAATTCTGAGATTTAACTGTCATATTTGAGCTTTAAAAGGAATGAAATACACAAATGAAAGGAAACTGCTGCCACAAGCACCTCAGTGTTAACTTCTAGGGTGCCAGGTAATTTTTAACTGGCTCTCTACAACCCCTTGCCCATGTTCCCATTCTTCTCCCCAGGTAAACAACTACACAAGAGAAATAGCAGTGCTTTACCCACTGAGTCTGTGATTTCACAAACTCTAAAGAAAATATTATAAACGACAAATTGTCTAGAGTGGATGAAGAGTAGTATTTGCACATTTTTCTGCTTGGCTGAACTCATATTGTTTCCTTGGGAATAAGCTATCGGTTTTTAACATTTCCTTTGCCTTATTCCCTTAGCACAGCATCACTCGTCTTTTACATTTTTTGCTGTTTTATCTCCATGGGTAAGAGGTGCAAGTTAATTTTGCCCTTGGGATAGACGTATAAGAAGCAAAATTCCCAAACTTCCAATCAATGGCTGGAGGCAACCAAAGGATTCTCTTTGTCCCCAGATTAAAGGACTGTTGCATGCTGAGTGATGCTTTCTGGCTCTTGGAGTTTGCACCTGAAGCCTATCATTTAAGATATTGACACCACATAGGTTGGTTGAAAGAGAAAGCTCTGCACCACTTCCCCACCCTTCACTTGAATCCACAAAGAAATTCTGCAGCGTCCACAGAAAAGCAGGGTGCCACTTCTTTCACAATGCTTGTCTTTTCCTCCATAGTTCTATTACAGTATGTTGTACTGTAGCTCAGCAAAAACTGCTTGGTACCTCCTAAATTTCCAGAATCCTTTCACTTATGTCTTCCTTTCCACTAATAATGGTTTTTTTGGATGACACAGGCACAGAGGAAAAGGTGGCACAAACACGCAGTTTGGAGGAGGGAGCGTCTCATTACTGCAGCGTGTGGAGGTGTATTATTCTTGCCTAAGCGTAACATTCCGCAAAGAGCAAGGATCACATCACTTGGGAAGGCTATGACACCTTTTTGCTTTTCTGCTTCTCTCCTCACATACTTTACTAAAATTTTTCCTTGGTGACTGATTCACGTGACTAGTGCAGCCAGGCACAAGTTATTTCCCAAGCTCCTTCTGTCTGGACATCTTTTGTCTGGGATGGGGGATGCAAGGGTCCGCAGTCTTTTGGCCTCTTCCCCCATTAAGTGAGTCTGTTCTCACACCAGCAAAAGTACACAGCATTTTCAGGCCCAGGGTAGGCAGCAGAGATGTTAAGGCAGGGCCACATCAGGTCTCACCATATTTCTAGCACAGCAAAGTGTCAGAGAATGACTTTTTTTTGGTTGAATTTCAATCACAGGGACTGTGACTCTCACGCAAGACACCATCCCTCCGTCTGAGCAACTGGAAAATAGTACACGGAGATGATTTTGCTCAGCTCATATTTTAAAAATGAGCCTGTATGTAATAGCTTTCAGCTTGCTGCTGGAGGAAGTGCAGGAGCCCCGAGTGGATAGGAAGGAGAAATTAAAACCACAGACCGTAGGCACCGTGCCAGGAGAGGTGCCCTTTCTCAGCACAGGTCCATTATCATGGCAGCAGGCTCTGAGAGCCCTCAACTCACTCCAAGCAGTAAAACATCAAGTATGGGTTGACTTTAAGGACTTCTTCACTCGCTCCTGTGCTGGAGGAATAGTCTGTCTTTTCACCATCTGGCAGAGGCTGTGGTTTAAGAATTTTGGCTAACGGTCCTTGTGAGAAGCATGTGCTAGAATAGCAACCACCTCCTTCCCAAGTGACCTCCCCTTGTAGGTCATGAGCTACTCCACATTTCATGCCTCAGAAATCTTCAACTCTGTAACAGGACCTGTGTGACACTATCTAATACACTTTCTGAAAAAAATCTAATTAAAAACCCCCTCTGTGCTCTAAAAAGTTTACCATTCAGGCTAGTGACAATGCAACAGATGGATGAAACAAAGTTACACATAAGAATGATGCCAAAATGGAGCTTGCCCCATATCCACCATAACAAACAGGCATTTCTCTGCAGGCAGCCCAGAAAGAAGCTCCAGAAGCTTGAGACAGTGTAACTGTAAGTGTTGATGGAAAATTTTCCATGCCTTTCGATGGGAGATGCAAGAAAAGTATGGAAATATCTATGTGGCATTCAGGTTAGTGAGGAGTGTAGGATGGGCATTCAGTGCTGCTCCCTCTGAAGTTGTGGTGTTGGCCAATAAACTATACTGTGTTAAACCTGACAATTTGTATATGAACACACCCAAAAAAACTTTCAAGAAAGAAATCAAGAGAAAAATAAGAATATCCCCATCACTTAAAACTGACACTACAAGGTACTTTCTGTAAGAATAACTGTTTGCTGAAGCACAATTATTAATTTTGCATAGTTACGTGTCTTCTTAAGAGAAAAAGCAACCTGTGTGTCTCATGAGCAAAGAAAGCCACTTCTGTAACTGCAGACATGGAATGGTACTTCCAGTACAGATACTACCAGATGTAAAACCATGTGTGGTGCACAGTGGGAGGGTTACAGGAGTTAGAGTTAATATGCAGTGTTTAATATTTTTTAATAAAAAGTTTGTGCAGTTCAAAGTGCTTTATAGTGACTGATGTGATATATAAAGGAAATTATTTGTTTAAAATGGTCTGTGGCAAGATGATGGATTTATGTAGAGAAAATGTGGAGGTGTCTGTGAGCAGCCAGCTTTGCACAGTTCTCCCATGAAAAGATCTAGCAACCCAGAGTCTTCTAAATACACATTTAGTTCGGACACCAAAGGTAGGTTCTCCTTGTGGAGGTTTTGCTTGCATTTTTTTTGTACAGACTAGACAGGGAAGCAGGACTTCAGAGGTATAAAAGTTCCCTGAGCACGGACAATTGAGATGCAAATCAGGCATCCCAGTTCAGCCAGAGAGATGGGGTCCCATCCTTTGCCTCCTGCACCAGGCATGCAACAGTTCTTGAGCTATCACTGTCAGGTGCAGCAAAAAGCAGGGGACCTTAACACCTACTGACTGCCCCACCTCAGCCAACCCAAATGCCTGTGCTGGCAACCTGCTGATTCTCCTTCTGATTTGAGGAAGCTTTCCAAAGCCTGTTTCTACAGCTCAGCAGAAATCCCAGTCTAGCACTATAGCTAAATTAAATTTCTTTCCCTTTCTTGCCTTTACAAGCCAATTACAACACTATTCAAACACCACTTAAGCATCACATTATACTTCTGAGGCAGCTAATCATCATTCCTTGTGTCAGGTGATTCGTGAAGGAACAGATGGATCAGCTGTCTAACATTTCTCACCAAAAGTGACATAAAGTTTATTAGACCCAACAGGTTCCAACCCCACTGCTGTCACTATTTAGCATCTTCATTCCCACTCTCCCATCACGTGTACCACTTCGCTGTAACTCATGCATTGAGTAACTATTGGCTTTATAATCTTACTCCACAAGTGCAAACACAGTTTTTCTTTGTGCATAACAAAAGTTTCCCATACCAAAGTAACCCTGATAGGGAGAGTCAAGCTTGACCTTATGGCTTACTGAACACCCATGATCCCCCCACAGAAGAGATGTCCTAAACACCCAACAGTGAGAAAACTTTCAAATGTAGTTACATTTAGCAAACCACCTGAATTCAAACATACTGCCCCATTCTGTAGTAAACCAGTAAACCTGGCTATTTCTTTTTAAGAAGTCCTAATAAGTCAGATCGTTAATTTTTATTAAAAATAAATTTAAAAATTAATTACCTGATTACACTTGCAAAGGAAAACTTGAAGAACCAAGGCTGAAGGCTAACAAGCCATGAAGGAAAAAAAAAAAAGCACCTTTTTTTTTGGTAAGAAAAACCCTCCTGATCTGTATGCCTGTGTTAGTTTTATTTGCTTGCTTGAAATACTCAGACTGCCAGCACAATTTGATGATCATTTCTCATGCTACTTCTTAATTAGATTAAATGGAGGACAAAGTAGTTTGCCTTGCTGCTGTTGCAATACTGGAGAGGACTTTGGTGTGACTTCATTCAGAAGAGGTACTGATCATCCTCAGCTCCTTCCCCGAGAACTGAAGTTCAAATGTTTGCTAGCATATTTCTAGACCAGGTCCTAATTTCTGGGGAAATTTGAAAAAATCTGGATGTTACGGTAGATCTCCTGTAATTTTTTGTGCATTTTCATCTGTACAAGTCAATTGATTTCAGGCAGCCCAGGTCTGAGTAAGATTAAGGTGTGGCCTTATGTATATAGCAATAATTTAAGAGTAGTAAAAAAAATAGTCTATCCTCAATTGACAATACAGGGATGGAAACAAAAGAAACTTAAACAAATTATTATTTTAAAAGTAAACTACTTTTTAACAATCTTATATAATATCAGACATAGCAGCTTAGCAAGCAGTGCGAGTCCACTGTGATTTTTTACTTCAGACTGATCTCCCGCAGACTTTTTCCCTATTTATCTTTAAATTCTTAAAGAGATTCTTTGCAGAGTTTTATATCCTTTCCCTGCCGCTTGCTATCTGTGAAGCGTGCCACCAGTAGTTATAATTTTACCCTAGCATACCAGGTCCCGCTGCAACAACCAAGGCAGAATTATTTCAGAACATGTTATTACTATATTCTAGAAGTATTTTGATGACCAAGCATCTTTCAAGAATACTGTTTTGCAAGGGAAGATAATCACAACACCTGAGGCTATTTTTGGAAATAAAACAGAGCCAATGATCAGGTGGCTTTAGAAGATAATCTTTGGAAAGTCCTCCTGGAATTTAATGTTCCAGGTCAGAAATCAAATCAACAAATAAAATATATAAAGAATCTTAAAACTTATTCTTCTAGGGAATCTTAACATTGCAGCTTTTTTTAGTCCTGGCTCAGCAGAATTGATTTAAAACTAAATGTTTAGTTTGCTTTTGTCAGTATTGTTTTTGCAGTGACAATAGATATTTCATTTCAGCTGTCTTCTCCCTTGTTCTGTTTCATGAATACCTGTCACAAGTAACTCCCCAGGTCTTTTGTTTATCTGTCTTCTCCTGATTAAATGTAACATTACTGTAGATTTTAAATGATCACTTTCCAAGCAGAGGTCAGCAGCAAAACAGAGAATTTTCTTCTAACATTTTTCTCCCTCCTTTAAAAATCAGAACTGGACATCTTCATAAGGAATGTGCTATCCCTCACAGAAGTCATGGGCTCTACGCAGAGTTTAATGAGTGAAGCACTTAAGCCTATATTATCCAGATCACATTATGTTAATAGTCTCAGTTTTAAAGGTGTGCAGTTTTATTTTCTGTGACAAAGAAATATCTTTCAGTCTTCACTCTCAAGCTGGTTGTGCCCCAGTTTTGCCAAAAGAACTCCATCAGCGCACTCTGCATCAGCAGGCGGGTCGAGTTTGCTACCAAACTGACCATTTTAAATTGAGACCTTATCTTTTCCTCCTTAGCTGCCTGCCCATCACTCAATCAGAAATTAAAGTGGCCACAAAAGGTATTGTCAAACATTTAACATATAGCTATATTTCCTCTATTTAATGCAAAAATCACAAGTCAACAGTTCTTAAAAAGTCCGAATTTCTATATCTGGTTGGTGTCTCGATAGACAACAATGAAGAGTTGAATAGATAAAAGAGCATTTACCTGAGTGGTTGTTTAACTTTGCAGGCTCATTAATCAAGTAGGACAAACCTCATTCAACAAACAGGTGTTTAATTGAATAGGTTTTTTCATCCATCCAATTTATGTTAAAATACCCCGCGCTAATTAGTTCACAGATACTCCCAAGTTGATTTACAATCAATTCATGCTCTTCACAAACATTGCTAATGTTTTTAGTTGACAAGTATCCAACAAAGAAAGAAACTATAGTATTTTAAACTGACCCAAGTTATTGTCAGGATGCTGTAAATGCTTAAGCAAAATGCTAATCACATAATGACCAAAGAGAGCAAGAACAAGTGGAACAAACAACACTGCTTCATTTGCAGAGGGGGGAACAGCCTGCTGCACTGATCTCTCTCTGATACCGTGCAGACTTTGTAGCGGGGGGCAAGGAAATGAGTTTAAGTGGTCTGTGAGAAGAAAGGGAATCGAAAGGGATTTTGAGAGCAAAGATGAACATGATCATAGTCTTCAGTACATAAGTCTTGAATCAGTTTTGAAAGGACAGGCAGTATTGTGGAAGACCCTGGAAAGGCTGAACCTTAGCAATCAAAGAACAAATAAAAAAAAAAATTGACATGTATATAAAGAGCACGTAAAGCGACTAACTTGTAGGCACTTACATTAGAAGTGAGAGCCCTCATGGACAGATTTCCTGGCACCTTCTCCAAACGTCCAGCTTGCAAATTCCATTTTTCCTTCTTGGTTCTGGGAAGGTTGCTAGGTGCTCCACTGTGAAAATACTCTCAGTAATGGGATCTCTCTCCTGTCTCAGAGTTTTTAAAGGAATATCAATCAGCTGCTAAGAGAAAGTCCAGGTGCTACTGTGTTCTGGTTTTGAGGGCTGCATGGGTGGGGATTATTAACTCACTGAAAATTACTTCCTGCTGAGCACTGAATGAAACTCCCAATACTTTCTTTCAAATTGATTTTGAGCACAAGCATGTGGGAAGCAAGTATTAAGTTACATGGTGATAACCTGATTGTAGATTTCTTACCAGTACTATATTTTTGGACCTTTATTCCTTTTGGTTTTTAAGATGTCAGCCAGTGATTTAAACATGGTAGAAAAATCTGTAGGCAGAGAATTAATCAATTTCCTAACTGTGGGAATGCTACCAGAATCCCGGAGACATAACAACTACCCTTAGAGGTAAACGAGTATAACAACTACATATTGAAGCGTAGTGTGCAAAAAATCAGGAATTTGAAAGCTTTGTGTCATGGGTGGGGAGGAGACAGGACACCAGAATGAGTGGGCTTTAACTCCTAGCTTGGTTTTTATTCAATTATTATGCTTTAAATATAGCACAAGCAATCACTTCGAGATGTCAGCTGTCTTAGAATGTTAGGTGAACAGAGAAGGGAAACCATGTTTCTAATGTCAGCTTCACCTTAAGCTATTTGGGACCCTGATCTTCAAGAATGAACATACATGATGAGGACTTCTGAACTGTAAAATGGCGTATAAAACTGAGAGACATTGTTTTATGATACCAAAGTCCTCAGCTTAACACAGGCTTTTGGAGCTGCTTTTTCAGCTCTGTAAATAAGAAATTATCTATGCCAAGAGACAAGAAGACAAGTCTTCTTTTCAAAGGAGCAGATGGCAGAAGCATCGGAGGCATCCTACTTCTTTCTTCTTCTATGCAAATAAATATATTTTAAAATGCTGAACCTGATATGAAGTTTACTTCAATAATTAATGTAAGTGGTATGCACTTGGAGTCTAGGAATTCCCATCACTTCTGGGCACTGTCCACAGAGAGATCTTGAAACAGAAGAATCCTGTGCCCTTCAAACTGTCACAGATTTTTTTTCACACAGAATACATTCATTTGTTCTATCAGCATATTTGTGGAGATGCTAGAAAAGTGTATAATGTAAAAACAACTAAAAAAGTGTAAAAGCAACCTGTTTCTAAAAGAAACCTCAGAATCCCCTCAAGTCTTGGCTGCTGCTTTTCCCCCCTTCTAACCCGTCTGCTCTTTGATCTGTCTCTTCCGAAATGGATAAATATATTTTAAATTATTGCTAGCCCCAGGGGAACAGAACTGGTGTTAGATAGCAAGGAGATGCTTTTAGGAAATGTCACTAATATAGGTGGTGAAAATGGCAAGAAACTGTTGAGGACTGCAACAGCTCAGCTAGGTCTGAGCTGAACTTGGGGCTGAAATAAGTAAGTGCAACATTCAGTGTCTTCTTTGGGATATTCAGCCACTGGAGCTCTCTGAAATCTCCTGACTGTGCCTTCTTCTCGTTAGGAACTGAAGAACAGGAACTTCCAGGGGAGCAATTTACTCCCATATGCAACTTTTGGTTTGAAATACATAGGCTTACCAAAGCTAAAGTCTATAGAAATGTAGATTTGGAACTGTGTTCTCTACTGCCTTCTCATATCTGTGAAACAGCAACAAGCTACAATCATTCTAATCTGTTGACTAATCATGTCAATTGGGCCAGTTATGCCTAATTAGTGCCAAAGTTTGAGTATAAAAGAAGTTGAACAAGTTCTTGGGTTGGAGGCAGAGGGACATTTTCAGTGGCCTATGTAGGGACCTATTCACCATATTACAGACATTAGGAGTGGATTTCTGGTCTCTGTAGAGTGATTAAGACCTCCAGAATTGAAAGCCTAGGCAGTTTACACGGTTAAAAGGGGGAACTAATGTTTCTGAAAACCAGTTAAAGTACCGCAAGTCAGGAGATGATTCCTCTGCATCAACGACAGAGGGACCTAAAGCATCTCTGTGGATGAAATCAGTGAATCAAGACACTGTCTGGAACAGCCTAGAGGTAATTGTCAGGCATGGGCAAGTTCAAGGATGTTCTGAACACATCTCATAGAGGCACCTTCAGTTGCTGGGGTGCAGAAAGCTGTGGGTAGATGCCTCTCAGTGTGGAGAGAGGAGGTTCCTTCCTCCACACAAAATTTAGTAGTTCGTGAGGCTTCCTGGAAAATAGCCTGGAGTGTCCTGCTTTGGTTGTTGATTATAGAAGTGACCAGCTCAGTACTTCTTGTAGAAGTCACTTGTTTATCAAGCTATAGTCTTTCTGGTTTTGGTCTTCTCATGTACCTTTGTAAATCCTATATGCTTTTCTACACAAGAATCAGGGGAAACAATAAAGGCACATTCACGTAGGGTGACATCCTTCTTGCAGTTGCATGTAACCTGATGAGTGAGCTATGTTCCTGGTATGCAGAAACAAGGCTTAAAAATCAGTCAATCTGAGAAAATCCCCTGTATAAGAATAAAAACTGGACACTGCCCTTGATTATGCTTTTTGAGATGAACACAGTGCTATTTCAGTAATTTAGACTGAATAAATCAAACCCTGTAAGGTGAAGTTCACCTGGCCCCAAGTGCAGATGTTACTGAGCATGCATAACAAACTTTGATCCAGTGCCTGGGAAATAGCATGGCCCGTGATGTGAGCTCTGACTCATTTTCAGAGGTACCCAGAGGGCTGGATGTGTATGGGACAAGCCAGTCAACTCTTTTCTGAGACTCACAGGACATGATTCATCTAACTTAATTTTACATACCTAAAATGTAAGTGACAACATCTGAGCCAGACACCGTAGGCTCCCTTTATAGATAATTGAAAGAGAAATAGGCGTCTGTAGAGTTCAGTAATTCTGGTGTAGTTTAGATATCCACTCCGTGATAAGCTGACTCACACAGCCACACAGGCTGCTGCTCTGCCCCAGGGAGACTGACCAGATGCAGGCATCTGCACTGAGCAGCTGAAGGCACTTTAAATTTTCTTTCATGCGATGTAACCGACACAATTGAGAAAAAGTTTAGGCTGTGTTTACATTTGCTTATGCTTCCCACTGTCCTGAAGTTTGTTATGCGTTTTAAAGTTTAGCAGGCAAGGCAACTCAAGGTAGGGAATAAGCCAAGACTGGAGCTGGCCTTGCTTTTTATGGAGCCATTAGCAGAACAGCACCATGTTCTTATCTCCCAGAGATGTCCATATTTTAGCAAGTTTTCCCAAATGACATCCACCGGTATCTGCTTATTTCTGACTTGTCCGGATGCCAAAACACACAGCGCTCTCTTCTTTTAGTTATATTGAATGTTTATGCTAAATATGCGTTAAAATTTGTGTGGGTTTTAGGGGAAAAGTTTGGTGAAATAAAAGACGTGAGTTTAGAAACAAGATGGCTTGAACATCTTATTGAGGTGGCTAGCAAAGTTATATCATTTCACTTTCCGAAACTGAAAAACATTCAGCGACTAAAATCATACCCAGCCAGCTGGAAGCCACCTGAAACAGGTGTCCATCTATGGATCAGTTTGGTGTGGCTTTCAGCCTTAACTGTGCATCAAGCTTATGCCTTTGGATCAGTTGCAAATCGACTTACAGATGCCATCCTTGTGCCTCAGAAATGCAATGGAATTTCTGAACTGGATGCAAAACACCTTCACTTGAAGGTTGTTGCTTCCCATAAGCTCTCTGGGAAGACAAATCTCTTCCTTTCAGGTATGGCCTATACACCTATCCCAATGTTTATAATGGAAAAATAATGCATGGGAGAGAAAATGGAGTTTAGGGGTGGGAGTTTTTTAACTTTCTTTCCAAAATTTCAGTTTTTTTCAAATAAGCTCATTGAATCTTAGCATAAGGAAAGAAGGAAATAGGTCCCAGATTTGAAATCTGTCAAAGCTGAAAAAGGGTTTCCATATCAAATTCAATGGATAGTTATGGTCAATCACAAATTACATCTGCTGTCCCAGTCCCAAAGGTCTGTCTCATAGCAGTTTGCAGTGGAGCTTCCTCTCTTTGATTCTTTCTAACATTTCTAATAAACTAACACCTTTATTTTCTCATGAGAAAGAGAAGCCTTTGGTTAAAATACCCCTGATGATTCCTGTAAATTCATACAAAACCAGGCATTGGTTATGAATTACAGCATTTACTCCACTATGCGACCTGACAACATTTTGGAAATGTGTGGTTTTGATCAAATCAACTCCATGCGCTGAACAATGCTGCCACTTCAGAAAAAAAGTGATATTAAAAAAAAAATAATACTAATTATTTCATAGTCTCCTCTTGCCATTTGTTGTTTGGATTTGTCTGACAAATTAGCAATCTTTTCTGATACACTTTCCAATCACTACATTTGTGGTTGGTTAAGGAACCTCATGTGTATGAATGATCTATGATGATAAGGCAATACATTTTCCTTCATTCTGCAATGCATTAGCAGCACAAATCCTGCTAAACCTAGACAGGAATGTATTACCAGTTTGTTTTGCAGGTATTTAGTTACTCAGTAAACAAATGAATACATATTGTAAATTAAGCATTTAAGCTTCATTGCAAAAAGTGGCTTTTAGTTATGATATATGCTTGTAATATAAGTTACAGAGGTTATCTCTAACATATTTTATTAGCAGTTTGAAGTTGAAAGAGGAAATTACAATATTGCAGTGTTATCCGAAATGTATCCGCATAGGGTTAAAACCCAAAAATTTAAGCTCTTGAAGTTCTGACACAGGTAACAATAATTTTAGAGATACAATCCCAAAATGTGGTTTTTATTGTTAATAAAATATAACAATCCTTTGATATGGAGGATTTATTATAGAAAATCATGTGCTGTTTTTTTCTGTTTCCTACAAGAATTGAGACACTAAGCTTTTATTTCCTTGTTTCTTTAAAAACATTTTGCAATTTTTTCAATGATATGTAAAAAGCCTTAAAACTATCTTAAATACAAGGTGAAAAACAATGTTCATTTTTCATTCAGTTCTGCCATTAGTCATAAACCCCCCTATTTTCCCTGTAGGAAGAGATCACATAGATTGAGGCTGGCAGTGTGCAGGACATTTCATTTTGTATATGAAATGTTTCATGATATAGACAGCTACGCCACCATTCTGGAGAACTGCTACATCTTTTTGTAGGTATCTTGTTCATGCATAAAAATCAATGATTTATCTCTCTTGCAAAGCTTATTTTGGCTATCTGAAGGGCTTTCTACTGCTCCGTCAAGTACTTCACCAATTTTCTAGAAAACGGATGTGGCTGGTGATGATCCATCTTGCACAGAATCATTAACTGACATTTTCAAGTGATGATCAATCTAAAGTCATGTGATTGGGATTATTTGCTTAAAACATTATTTCACTTATTGGCAGCATGTGTGGTTTCTGTCATTATTTTGATATGTAGTGACAGAGTGCTTGAAATAAAGATAGCTGGAGCTGCCTCTTACAGAAAACGGGGAAAAGAGCTGTGTTCTGTTTGAAACCAGGGGATGGTTTTCACTGAGTTCATGCAATGGACTCCTGGACATAATTAAACAGCATGTGGAATTCACAAGCTCACAAAGCTCCCTTCACAAAACCATTGCCCTAAAATATGTAGTCTTAAATATCTTTAACGAGAGCAACAAGTAACTCCCACTCCCTACAAGTGGATTATTACAGTCTTCACAGCCTTGTGGAAGTTTTAATTGAAGGGCACTACTTAAAGGGATGGTGTGGGATGACTCTAAGGTAAGATTGATCAGTACAGGCAGAATTTTATTACAAGTGTCAATTAGATTGAAAAGTGTTATAAAAAAGATCATTTGCATAGCTTTAGGGGACAAGGAGACACATTATTCTGAAATCTCCTTTGCTGATTGTTTAGTGATTCTCTAAGTGTAACAGGGAGGAAATATTCCCTCCTGCAAGTGGAGACAGTAGCCGCTTTCTGACTGGCTTTGATTTAAAGCTTGTTAATGAGATATGTGCAGCTAATTAAGAGCAGGGAGAATTTAGCTATCTACCACAGTGGAGAACAGCATTTATCAGAGAGGATTAGACTACTACCCTGTGGAAGTTCTGTGCTGTGCCACCAGGAACAATTCAATTCCAATGCTGCGGAGACGGGCAATACAGCAAATAGCTAAACCTTGTTGAAGATACATTTTTCCCCCTAGAAAAATAAGGTTGCACTGACAACGCATTCTTTTCATGAAAACCCTTATTTTTGTTAATTCAACACAGTAAGGACAAACTCTTCCATTTCACCCTTCCTTCCTCTGGAGAGAAGGGACAAATTAGCAGACAGAAAGCCTTGGGTGTTGCAACTGCATCTTTTTTGATATTTGAGCTAGATCGTGGGAGTGTCTACAACAGCACTTTAGTTGGGAGCAGAGGCATCCTTCTGAAACAGATCTTCCTGCAGTACCCCACTTCCCATACTTTTGTTTCCATCACAGAAATGGAAACGTGATCACAGAATGCAGTATGCATGAATTAGATTTCAGACTGAAACATGTCTGAGAGATGTACTCCAGGCACACAGCTAGTCTGCTTCAGTTGCTGGTGAGCATCCAGGCCCTGGACCAGTCTAGAAGTAATTCAAAATATAATGCTGTAATAATAATGTTGGGATCTCAACATCAACTGTTTTGCTCTAGCTATCTCATCTTTTTGGGCTGCGCTACTTGCTAATGCAGATATAGCATATGTGTCTCTCCACACAGCGTTGTCACTCCTGGTGTGTTTCAAAACCGTGCAGCTGGTAGCGCACTATGACTTGCCCTGTGGCACTGGAGACACACCTGCACTGACCTCACACGTTGGACACAGGTCTTACAGAGGGTCTACTCTGTGTGGCATGGTGAAGGTCAAGTGGGATACACCACAGCACCTGAATGGGTAAGAGATGCCTGCGTTTAGGCAATGCAATCCTGCTCACCAGCTGGGAATTCATCTCCAGGTTTTACACACCCAGCCTTCAGTATATAAACATAGGCATGTGCATATAAGCTTGTTGTCTGTATTCCATTAAAGTCAAAAGATGACCTAAACATAGTGCCATTTTTAGATGTCCTGTGCACCTACCTGGCCTCCAGGCCACCTGTCCCACCAGCTACTGCGGTGTAGGTATCACACATACCATAGAACAACAAGATGCTGAATCCCACCTTGATACAATACAGTCAGTGGAGCCTAGGGAACCATTCAGTTCCCATGAAAGTAGAGGTAGAACACGGTTCGGTTGCCTAGACATAGGCATGTGGTGTGGTATGAGATGCCTTAAGGTATAAAATCATCTGCACGGGGCTGGTAGCTCTGACACAGGATTTATGGAAGACTCACAGCCTTCTGCAGCAGTGCACCAAGGTGAGGGACCCTACAGTGGCTGAGATGAGGCAAGATGCCTGTGTTTAGCAATGGCCTCAGACAGAGCAGCCCACTGTGAGAACGAGGATAACATATTTTGTCATTTGCTCTATCACTTCCCTCCTCTATATCATCCAAAATTTTTTTATCTTTGGGAAAAGTAGTGAATATGCATTGCCAGGTAGAAATGGTGTGAAAGTGAAATATTTTTCAAATAATATTCACAAGAAAATATCAGATTTCTACCTTCAGGTCCTTCTCTTTCTGTGCCTTTTCCAACAGATGAGTTCACAGCAAGATCGAAATGTAGGGTAAGAAAAAATATGTTGCTCAGTATAGTGTGACCTTGGAAGTTTTCTGTGCAAGGGAAAGCTAAGCACGTCTCATATTTCCTAGTCTGGAATATGCATATCATCCCCAGGTTGTATTTCGTCTGCAGATCAGTTATAGTGTTCTTCAGGGAGATGAGATCACTTTCTTGAGGGAAATAACAACTAGAGACCTACCTCAGATTTTCCAATATCATGTATATTCATCTATTTACTTCATTTCAGATTTTATTTTATTAATTTTTAAGGGGGCAGATTGCAGGTTTTGGTAAATACATTTTTTGTCACAAGAAACTTTTATTATGAATATCGGAAGTTTTGAAATTGTGCTTTTGGCTACTTACCTAATCTCATACAGTCATTTCTTTGTCATGTGAACTGAAACTCGAAAACTACATAAAAAAATAATTTGAGAGAAATCAGAAATACTTCATCTGATGCATTATAGGTAGCAGAGGGACATAGTCATAAAGTGTGCTATTGCTATATACAGATCTCTCTCTTCTGCCCATTTCTAGCTAGTAAACTTACAGGTGTTAAAGCTGTTCTTGGTATTCATCCCTTAGTGCATCACTTTGCACTTTGTGCAATTAATTTTTAAACCATTTTCTTTACCGCAATCTCCAGAGTCGTTTACCTGTTTATATAAAATATTGCAACATTCCTTTTCAATGATGTGTAATGCAACTTCATGTCACCAGCAAATGTCATTTCAGCACAGCTATATTGCTTGCCTAACTCAGACATTAAAATGTTAAATAAGTTTGATCTCAGATTTTTAGGAAAGCCCAGTAAGAGCCTCCTTCCAGTCCTATAAAACTCTTTGTAACACAATCCCTTGAGCTGGCTGTATTTTATCAAATATATAATTTTTTTTTTGTCTCTGTGAAAATTTACTCTTCCGTCAAATTTTCCCCTAGTAATGGACATATACAAAAATCAGTAGCTACTCAACAATATTTTCCCCTCTTAAGAAGCAGGAATTTATTTTGCTCTTCTCTCAAGCACGGTAACTCTTTCACCTTGACAGATTGATGAAAAATATTGTTTTGTTGGCATAGCTTGTTTAGGTACCTGTCAGCTCAGCGTGACTTGCTAGTGGTCAAACAATGTGCAGTTCTGAGAAACTATAATTCAGTTACACAGATTCACTTGCTGTTGGTTTTGCACATTGACTAGAATGTAACGTAGAGATCAGTGTTCAGTTTTGAGGATGTGGGAGTGTATGCCTCTGTGCCTGAAAATAGGCTTCAGAATCACAGGATCGTGAAATCATAAAAACGTTGGTTGGAAGGTCATCTCAGCCAACCTCCTGCTTGAAGCGGGACTATGGTCAATGCTGTGTTAAGTCAGATGTGGCTCTAGTTTTTGGTGGATACAATTTCTCATGCATTTGCTTGAGTGCTTTAACGTTCAAGGAAAGCAAAAACAAATGGGTCACGAGTAAGGGTGATGTGAAATTCAGATTTGCATTTGAATGAATATTCGCAGATCTCTTTCATATTATTCCCTCGGGCCATGAAAAGTACAGGCACAGATTACTGAGAACTCTCTAGACTGACTGATTGATATGGTTTGTATTTGCCATGTAAATGTATAATGTTTAATACTGTATCTATACAAATATAATGCTGATTGACAAACTTGCCCAGAAACAGTCATCTCCTAGGAGGAGGAAGTCATTAACATTTTAAAAAGCAAAATCCTAAAGGAAGACTGTTCAGACGCTGCAAAGGAAGGTGGTACTTTGAAATGTGCAAAGGTATGAGTAGTCAATATTAAGGATTCCTTTGTTTTTATTGGAACAAAATTCAAGGATTTTTCTTTTTTTCAATAAAAGAAACACTTGATATGCAAACTAGAAGAATTCAAAAAGGATTGAGGAATAATTAATTTTATGATATATATTGGAACATAAAAACAGAATTGTAAATTGCGTATTTAAATTTTAAAAAATGAGAAAATGTACAACATGTTAAAGAAGCCTTTAGCATTTGAGCTCCGCAGAGGACTATAAAGGGGAAGGACACTAGCTCTGAATACAGCCTACTTGCTCACAAGTTTCCAGAGAGCAATCCTCTAAGTCAAACAATATGCTGCTGTTCAGGGGAAAAAAGTGCCATTTATTAGGTAAGTTTTTTTTTTACCTGGGTAACTTAAAGCACATGAGTAAGGTATCATTTGAGAGATCTACCATTTATCGTGGTGCCCTGCCTTGAAGAATGAGAAGGTGGTTTCTATTTTGATGAGCAATTGTAAAGAAGGATGTACGTTCACACAGCATCAGGGAGAGAATGGCTGATGACATGAGCAAGAAGTATAATGAGTTTTGTTTTTATCAACAAAATTTGCTGCATCTTCCAGTTTCCTTTTCAGTCCCTGTGCACCCTCTTGTCAGAAAAGGTCCCTGCACCTTTCTGGATATCCTCTATCTACTTTGCCTCTGTTGATCCTGTATACCACTCTTTTCCTTTGGCTTCCACTTTCATCCTTTCACTGTTTCTCTTTCCATTCATTGCTTCCTCTCCTGCCTGCTAAAATGGAAGACGTCTTCTCAAAGGACATCCCAGGTACCATAAATTTTTATACAGTGGGGTTTGTGACCATCTTTCTTAGGTTCTGCTTGTCAAACAAACAAACAAAAAAAAAAGGCCAGCCTGGCTGTTTTGATCAACTATATAGAATGTTTCCATCTTCCTCAAAGTACTGAGAAAGGATGATCAAGAGCATATGAAAAGCCACTTTTGATTCTATCTGCTGGATGATCATGAAAACCTGTAACTCACTGTCATGGTTTAACCCCAGCCAGCAGCTAAGTACCACGCAGCCACTTGCTCACTCCCCATCCCCTGGTGGGATGGGGAGGATAATTGGAAAAATCAGGTAAACCCTATGGGTCAAGGTAAGAACAGTTTAATAATTGAAATAAAGTAAAAATGATGATGATGATAATAACAACAGCAATAATAAGAATGAAGAGGAGAGGGAGAGAGAGGAATAAAACCCAAGAGAAAAACAAGTGACACATGACACAATCGCTCACCACCCACTGACCGGTGCCCAGCCGGTCCCCGAGCAGTGATCTGTGCCTCCCAGCCAACTCCACTCAGATCATACACTGAGCAGGACGTTCTATGGTATGGAATATCCCTCTGACTAGTTTGAGTCAGCTGTCCTTGTTAGGCTTCTTCCCAGCTTCTTGTGCACCTCCTCACTGGCAAAGCATGGGAAAGTCCTTGACTGAGAGTAAGCGCTATTTATCAACAACTAAAACATCAGTTTGTTATCAACATTATTCTCATACTAAATTCAAAACACAGCACTGTACCAGCTGCTAGGAAGAAAATTGACTCTATCCCAGCTGAAACCAGGAGACTCGCCTATCGTTTACTGCAAGCCTTTAAAACTGCAACTTTGTGAGGCTGCAGAAGTTGGTTCCTCACTTTGCTGCAGCACATCTGAAACAGGACATGAACGCTGTGGGGCAGACCTGCAATGTATTAAACTGGCTTGCTTCCTATTAACTCTGTGCATGAAGAGCTCTCTGTGTGATTCCTGAGCCGTGGGATGACTCACTGAAACTTGCTTTCTGCTGGAAGGGGACTTGATGATGCCTGCAAGACCCAATTCCTTTGCAGAAGCAGGAGGTGGTCCTGTGAGCCTCCCACACTAGCCCTCTGCAGGCTGGCCAGCAACAAGTAGAGCAACACATAAAAGGTAGACTATATTTAAAGGCAAACTGTCATCCTTGTAGTTCACTTGTGCCTAACCAAATGTTGTTTCGAAATGCACCAACCTGGGGAACTAGAAATGGAATTTCTAGAAGGTGACTTCACCTCTTTTTCTCTCCAGGCCCTATAGCACTAGGTTTTCTGCCTCATTTCCAGTGTAATCAGTGTGATGACTTACAAATAAGACTGATAATTTCACTTCTCAGTCTTGCCTGAGAGTCAATATATTTCCTGAAATCACAGCTGTCTTATCAGGAAGTCAAGTCACTGAAGGTGCAATTCTGTGTCATGACTTCTCCAGTGGCAAGGGAGGTTTTGGGGCCAATCTATTTGCTCTTCTCCCCCTCTTGCCACAAGTTATTGCCTATGCAGCAGTACTTGTTCAACTGCTTGTGCAGTCATGACCTAAAACTGGTCGTTGTAACAATCCCATGTTTTACAAGCCTTCCAAAAACAAGGGGGAAGATGCCAGAAATGATTTCTCAGCAGTGGTGATTAGCACATGCATTTGATATTATTTGATACTTACAATAGGCTATGCCTAACGTACCAACAGATCTTGCCAGCTGCCTGCTCGTTCCAGGCTCTCACAGATACTTATAATAAGTTTTCTGCCCCATTCCTGCTTATTCCTTCAGCCTCCCCCATCCCATTTATCTGCCCTTTCTCCCTGTTATCCTCTCATCTGCTTTTAACCCACATACAGCCTCTCCTTGAATTTCAGGTCCTCCACTTTCTAGGGGAAACTAGGAACTTTTTGTGCCCTGATCTTCTCATACATGCAAGGCTGGCACTAGGGAAAAAGCAAGCAAAGTGTTTTCCTGTAGGCAAGGCTGAACTTGCAAAGGAGACTGAAGCTTCTTCTTCCACCTGGAGATTGGTCTTTGACAGCTGGAAGCACTCCTCATATCTTGCATATGGCACACTTTTTATAGTGGCATTTATTGTTATATGTAGAGCAGTTCATAAGGATGCAAATCAGTGAAATATCCCATGGGTTTAAGGAAGACAGAACTCCTCAAAGGTCTGTAGGCAGGAACATAAAGTCTTTCCCAAGGCAACTTGAGCTTGGCTCCCAGTCCACTGGAGGCACCTGGACTCTTTCCATAGGTCTAGGATCAGTTGAGGCCGAGGACAAACCTTTGTTTCTCTTGGTCCATCTGCTCTATTTATAAACACAATTACAGATGCAGCGGGGTAGTCCTGTAGCGTTTGGTCACTCACTGCAAACACAGGTATTTTAAATCTGTGGGTGAAAGATATTAATCCCGTAGCAGGTCATCTTGTTTATTGCGATACACAATTATGAAAAGTTAAAAGAAATTAAAAAGTGAAGTTGCTGCTTATTCTGCAATAATGAATTGCTTAGAGTGAGAAGTATTCTTAGGAACTGTTTCCTACAAGAAGCTTAGTATAGCAGCTCTAATCCTGCTTGATATGAATTACACATACAACCATAGATATATCCAATATATTTTAAATACAAAGTGAGTACTGATTAAAATATGAAATCCATTGCTTCTTCCTTGCAGTTTCAGTCACTCACATAATCAAATTCCATGATCTGTGTTTTTAATAGTAGTATGGCTTTTCTCTCAGTCCCTCCCTCAGAGTACTGGTATTATAAATGGTTTTTAACCAGAAAATCTTAATGGATGCCATTGAATTTTGCAGAAAAATAAATTAATTTTTACCTGATTTAAGTGAGCTTTTGGTGAGTTTTATCTGTTGTGTGCAGAATACACATTTGTTTGTATTCTAGAATCACCACTTTTTACAAGGTTGAAAATTGCATAACATAATTTTAATCAGTTTTTTAAAGGACAAGTTGATTTTGCATTTTTGCTTGCTGCCTTAGAATATTGTGCTCATTTCTGTGAGGCAGATATTCAAACAGCTCTTCCCTAATAAGGTAAAAGTTGTAGAAAACATGCATTTGAGATTCTGTAATTAAGTACTCAATTTGAGCACACTTACAAATGCCAGAGGTAATGATTCGTTGAAGTTTATTGTTCATAGTAATCTTTTCATACTACAAAAAGGCAAGTAATACTGTGACCAAACAAAATTAGAACCATAAATCAGATTAGCCCTTTGCTTAGTTTTTCACCAAACAACCAGTTCAATAAATCACTCTGCATGGCCTATACGTTACACTTACTGCTTTTCCTGTATCTACATCAGCACAACAGCGTGCCATAAAATGTTATTTGATATATGCAAAGCGAGTCAATGGATATTTTAAAAAGAAAAAAGAAAAAAAAAAAAGTGAGAATTTCTACTATTTTAAATGCAGTACTGTTTCCAGAGGATATCTGGTTGGAGAATATGAACTGGCTGTAGCAGTGAAGTAGGAGCATGTGGTAAACTTCTGCAACATCCTGCTACTACAGACACGGTCAGTGACTGGCTGCTCTTCTGTTTTGAAACGTGAATGTTAAACTGTGTGATTCATTTAGGTACACCTTGAAATGACAGATCTACATTTTCTTTTGAAGTTTTGTGTATGTTGTATGTTCCTAACTCTCTCCGGTCTCTCTGGTAGAGCTGGTCCATGACTGCACTCCCCCTCTTCCGTTTGGCAGTCTTTCACCAATGACCAGCACACTTGCATTTCCCCCACCTTGCAACATAGTCTTGCTCCAATTCCCACATGTTCCAGCTCACACCTTTTGCCAAAATGCAGTAAATCTGTGCATGCATTTTCATGGTATGGTCTAGAGACAGCGGGAGTGTGAGTCAGGCTGACTCACAACGTTCAGAGAAAGAAAGAGCTTAGGTGGTACTGGAAATAATGTTATTGTAGTCAAAAGCAAAGAAAATCTGCTTTCTATTCCCTGTGCTTCTAACAGTGAACAAACTGTGAAGACCTCAAATTTGACTGGCAATAAGGAGAGTTGATAAATGAGTGTTGAGTGTCTTTTAACCATCCCAAGGTAATAGTAATGGATAAACAAATGAATAAACAAATAAAAATTGGTCCTTGATGCATTGTTGATTAGATCCCTTGTCTCCTGGCTCTGTTTCTATGCTTTTTATGTTATCTATTCAGTATCAGTCTCTAAAAAGTAGGAAACAGTAGTAGACGCAACCTAAGTACAAACTAGAATGATGAGCACCTTGGTCTTTTCAATTAATATTCCTGCCTTTTGAAGATGAGACATTAAAACTGCTTAGCACAGAATATTTTTTTATTTATAAGTACTGGTTTTTACATGAAAATATGTTTTTGCTGAAATCAAAATTCTTCTTAGGAAGTGTTTCTGACATAACTTTGGTTAGAACGGTACCAAGGTGGAGCTTGAGACTATAAGGTAGCTAAGTACTTGCAGGCTAGTTAATATTAGTGATATTAGCTATAGCTCACTATTAGCTATCAGTCACTATCCACGATAGGGGTAAATGGTTTATCTAGATCAAAGGAGATCCTTATTCTGCATTTGTCAAAACACAGACATACATGTTGATTTTGCATGTCTTAGCTTAAGGTCTTTGGATTACAGAGGACTTTGTCTCATGTGCTTTTCACAGATGTTTGTGAATAGATCTAGTTTTCATTCTGTATACAATTTTTAACCAAATAATCCTAGAAATACCTGACAAAATGCAGCTTGTGTTTTCCTGTTAACTTTATCTGTAAAGTGTGCCAAAACAGAGGCGTAATAGTATGAAAAATGAAAAATATTCTCCTTCTCTCTAATACGCCTTTTGATTACTGAAGATATTTATAACTGGAGATTAGAGTATCAAACAGCCTGAACACACTCTTTTTTACAAAATGTTTTTGTTAACTACACTACTTTGTTGTTAACTACTTTTATAACTAAGCTGCACAGCTTCTCTATGAACCCGTCAGTAGTGTCCCCTTCCTCTTGCAAACGAGGTAGCCGGGAACCCATTCACTCTTGGCTCAGTCCTGGCTGGGAATAGAAGCCAAGCCTCTGAAAGAGCCGACCTGCGTGTCATGGGGAGTCATGTTGGCTTCAGTTGGGCATGCTAGATCTTGGTACTATTGATAACTTTTTCTTTTTTAACCATTGGATTTCAGGGAGTCCAGAGTGAAGCCCGCACATATTCTTCTATCTTACAGTAGCTTCCCACAAACTAATCACTTAAAGGCTACATGAGCAAAGAGGACAGCTGTCCTCTGGTATTCTTTGCTGAAGTGGAAAAGCTGAACCTGTCGACAAGTCATTCCTTGTATTATATTATTTCAACCTTTGTAATATAATACATAATATAAATGTTTATTTATAAGGCCCTTAGTTGGTGCTTACTTGGTCAACTTGTATTCATTGACATATACTGATTCATCCCAACTGATTTTTGTAGTCCCTCGGTACCTTCATGACCAGAAGGTGATTCAGTCCATTTGAGATTTGAAATGAACCCTTTCTAATGAGATATCACTTGGTCACTCTTCAGGACACAAATTTGCTGGCTTAGGTTTTGTGTCCTAAAGTCACTGCCATGACTGAGATGTTTGCCACAGGGCTGCTCTGTACACAGACAATTTCATTCACCAGGGATGTCAACGTCACTCTTCTCTCCAGTGCTAAACTTTTGTTTTAAAAATCAGGTGTTCATATGCAGGTTATTTTTTAATATAGTATAGTATTTAACAACGTTATACACTGAGAGCCTCAAAATGTGTGAGCTATGAGAATGAACAAATCATGAAGGAACCATATAGTAGATTCTTAGTGACATCGTATATTCCTACTAGTATTATAATGTACTAGGTGGGTTGGGCATAAAACTGTCTGAATAAGGAAAAGATTCTTTATCTTCTTGATTTTTTCATGTATTTGTATAAGGCAAAAGACTATGAATTATATATTCCCAAGGAAACAAATAATGTGAATATTGTTAGTGAAATAATTTTAAAAACATGAGATCTTGTTGTCTAATATTACCTAGATTCTCAGGTACTTGATTTTATCTCTCAGTCAGCCAACACGAGCCAAAAAGTGGCCTAAAGGCTTAGATGTTCCAGTGGTTACTCCAGCACAATCTAATCTGTGACCTCTATCACTTTGGTTTTTTTAATGTCCTTATAAAAACATAGTACATTTAAGTATGCTTAAAGTGCTACTGGCTATAATTAAAGTTCTGTCAGCCTTTCCATTATAAATCCCTCTTTTCAAGGTTTAATATCTCAGCAGTTTCAATTCCCACTGGGCTAAACTTGATACAGAAGCTGTCAGCACGAATGCAAAAGCCTCCCACCTTCAAAAATATTTTTAATTCATAAAGTTTCTATTTTTTATTGAGTCCTTCAGTCTCAAAAGTATTTCTGATTAGCTCTCCTCCCAAAGTCTCTCACACTGTCTTTCCTCATCTTACATAAATCAAGAAATAAATGTCTCTAACTTTGAAACGCAGAAATACAATGATGGAATTTCCTTTTTCCTTATTCTAAGCTACAGGTTGAGTGCAGCTTCTACACATATTGAAAACTGCTGACTTTAGGTTAGATCCCCAGACTTTTCCGGACTGCACCTGCTAGGATGTGGAAAGCAAAAGTTAATTACCTTGGCCATAATACAGTGTTCCTAATATCTAACTTTCCCATCTTTATTTCTTAACACTGGACCACATTCGCTAAATCTTTGATTACAGGGAAGTAGGTGACTTTTGGAGAAGTTAGCAGATACCCTGTTTAATGAATATCCTCAATTTGGGGATGAGTCTAGAGCTGCTCAGTACCACTCTGCCTGACCATCTTCTACTTCAGTAATGAAAGTTTTATTTCTAGATAAGGAGCAGAATGACCATTCTGGGTCTCCAATATTAGGAAAATAATATCTTTAAAGCTGAAAAAACTCGTGTAGAGCACCTGGGAACTGGCCTAAACCAGAAAGAAAATAATTGTCAACGCTTTGATGGTATTTTAATTTTATTGATGTCCACATTTTAAGTTGTTACGGAATATTACAGAAAAAAGTGTTGGTGTTTCCCTATTTCTTTCCAAAGAAATGTGTTCATTCTCTTTTAGGTTCACCCACCTATACAGACGCTCAAACAATTGATGCCTTAATCAAAAAATATTCCATTAGGACTTCTTGACCTTTTTCACTCTGGGTCTATGAATATTATATTCCTGAACAGCAACTCCACTTTACCCCTCTCTCCTCCTCCCCTCTAGGCTTGTGACTATGGCAAATTTCTGGAAGTAGAGGCTATTTATGGGACTAAAGACCTCAGAAGCAGAAGGACTTTGGTCATCCCATTTTGGGTAACTGCTTAAACTCTGGGCTGCTACAAGAAAGGACCATCTGGCTATCCAAATGAAGGAGGTCATTTCAGGGTTTGGAGCTCAGTTGCACAACCAAAAAGAACTAGCTTAATCTGCAACATAGGTATCACATATTCAGATTTTGAAACATATTATTTTTGTTTAGTGTTTATATTTGGCTGCCCTTGGCATGCCTTCGAGCATGAGTCCTGCAGCTCTGAACCCCATTCTAAGTAGCATGTCCAGACACACACTGATGCACAAGAATTCATGGCTATCTGCGTAAACTTAAGTTTTAACACTGAAAAAAAAAAAAGAAAAAAAAACCTCTTCGCACATATCTATATATGCGCATACATATACTTGTGAATACTCCTTGATATACAGATACATATTCATATAATACACTTTGAAATATACTTTGCCTTTGAGTTTGTTTACACTGTGGCAGATTGGAAAAGGGGAAACTTAGATATTGTCAAAATAACTCAGATACTACTGTTTTATCAGCAACAGCAGGAAAAAAAATGACAAGTTGTTCATCACTGAAGCTGTCCGTCAGGTCTGAAATAGACTCCAGTGCTAAATACCACCTGGGAACAAAGGAGATGGCTATTTTGGTTCCTTACTAGCTCCCTCTCTTCTCTACAGAAACCACCCGCCTTTTCTTTCAGACATGTTTGTGGTGGGTTAACGCTGGATAACAGCCGAACTCCCACCTAGCTGCTCACTCACTCTGCCTCCTCTGTAGGACAGGGGAGAACATCGGATGAGAAACTTTGTGGGTTGAGTTGAAAAACGGGACATCTGTTCCCAGTTACTGTTGTGGGCAAAACAGACTCAACTTGGAGATAATTAAGTTACTGTAAAATAAAGTGTTTGAGTCGTGGGAAACAAGAGACAAACATTAAAATAACACCATTCCTCCCCCCTTTCCCAGGCTCAACTTCACTCCTTCACTCCTGACTCCTCTACCCACCTCCTTGTGCAGCACAGGGGGCTGGGGAGTGCAGGGAGATTGTGGTCAGTACGTAGCAGCTTCTCTCTGCCAGTCCTTCCCTCCAACACTTTTCCTCTTCTCCAGCTTGGGCTTTCCACAGGCTGCAGTTATTTCCTTCCTACTAACCTTCCCTTTCCTCATGTCTCTACACCACTGTAGGCACAATGGTTGCAGAACTCAAGAACTCCAGACTTCCTGGAAAAGTGCTTCTAGCTTCTAGCAAGCAGCAATACCACCCATCTACGACATTCCTGTTACCATGCGGTTTTAAGCAGGAAAAAAGGCATCCATGATGGAGTAAAGCAATGCAAATAAGCTTTCACCTTTCTTATACACCACGAGGTGCAGACATGCATTGTTATTGCTACAATTAGGTTTCTAATGCAAACTGATTTACAAATTAAAAAATGGGCAATCGATTTCAATCTGCTTAACCCGGTTCTGGTTTTATTAAGACATATAGCTGGAAAGAGCCATATTTGAATTGAAAATGGTAGTTTAAGTTGCATTGAGATGCATTGAGAAATGGTTGAGAGAGGATAGTTTTCTAAATGCTTAGGAAAAATATTTGTGGCAAATAAATGATGTATTTTCACACTTAAAAACGAAATGTAGTGGAAGTGTTCAAAAAGTCCACACAATGACCTATATGTAACCAGAATTACTCTTCACACTAAACCTTTAATACTGCAACATTGGTTGCCCTGTCAGTTTAGTCCTTTATCTGCTTTGGCTAGAAAGCATTGACTGCTATAAGCATGTAAGTGGAATGTATCAATAGTGATGTAAGGACTTAACAGTCTAAGTAATAGCTCTATTTGCAAAGGGAATAAAGACATCGGTGGGGAGTGGTCTGTAGCTCTAGTCTGAACTGACTCATCCTCTGGGATTTCACTTTTCTCGCTGTCACTTTCTATATTTTTTTTTTTTTACTGTGGTATTAAATAACACAACAAATAGCAAGAATTACAAGGAAAGTCATCTGATATGCTTTTGTCGTGTTATCATGTTTCTTTTTTGTGACTGTGTTAGATCTGATAAGTACTCACAACTTTGTCTAAAACTATAGACTGGAATGAAAAGACTGCTTCTTTGCAAAACAAATATAGATTTTCCTTCACTGCAAATTGGGATATCTGATGTCCTTTTCACAAATTATAAGTCATGGGCCAAACTCAAATATGTAGTATGCAGTAGTATACATTATCTTTTTGAAAAATTATAGGATATTTGGTTAGAAGCCAAAGATACTAGATATTCCTGAATAAGAATTGGAACTAGCCTCATATGTGGAGCTCAAATTAGCTGGGGAGTAACACTGGTAAGAGAAAAACATACAAGAGTTGAAAAGATGTATGCGCCATAAAATAGTAAGGAGTAAAAATGAGCCAGAGAGACGGTCAGGACAGTTAGAACTAACCCTTCATAAATCTCAAATAAAATATGCAATCAAGAAAAGTTCAGCGTCCTACTTTTGTGAAAGAAAAGTTGAATGCAAAGTGTTGCTTTTGGTCTTGTTCGAGTACAGCCCAGTGCCAGAATACATAGGCACTTTGTCTGCTCAGAAGCCTCCAGCTGTTGTGCTTTTCAGTTTGGTTCACTTGAGCTCTTTTGTCATTCAGGTGCACTGCCTTATTGAACTAAATCCCCATGTATTTGGAAGTCACTGAAAAGAGGCTACATTTGTAGGCAGTCTAACTGTGCTTGTTATTGTTTGTGACTTGAAGTGGGTTCATAAGATGGTGGAATAAAATATTAATGAAAATGCGTTGGAAATGTGTTAAAGCAACCATTTCTGAAATATCTGAAAAGAGAGCTTTTTTTTTTGAGGGGAAGGAAGCACTTCATTTTTAGTTTTGAAATATATTTATATACATATAAATATAAATGCACACACAAACAAGAGCACCTCCTTCTAAACAGTGATACTTTTTAATGTATCCATAGAAATCCAGCGGCAATCACTGAACTTTATTTTAAACTATCTCATTTTATTTACTGGACAGATTAATTTTCTGGTCTGCAAATAATTTAATAAGGATCATAATATGTGGTAGGAACGTACTGTACCAAACACACTGGATTTTTGTAAATCTCTTTCATATTGGCAAGATCTAACAAAGATGCATACTCCCATTACAGGATTTACACAATGCTAAATATGTTTAGATTGATTTCAGCAGACATACTCAGAGACGATTCTTGCATGAGTCTCGAGAGGATGTAGTTTAGCATTAATTTTGTACAAATGAAAAAATACAACAAATGTAATAAAATTTGAGCATTTAATCTGTTTACCTTTTAACCTTTATGAAATAGTAGACCTTGCATTTTCAGGGTAATAAATGATTTGCAGAAATTCTTCCCTAATGTAAATCTAAGTCTTCTAACAATTGATTCTACTTTAGTAATTTTGAATCTATCTCCAACAAATGGTGGAAAGAGGAGTAACATGAAGGAAAATGATTGAATGATTGCACACAGATTATTGTGCAAGTAGTTTTTCTGTGACTTGCAAATATAAGCGTATTAAACTAGAATAACGCACATCAAAGGGACGTAGAGCTCAGCTCTATCTAGCCTTTTTGTTTCAGCTCAGTTCTAAATGATTGTCTACTATGAGATAAAATACACAGTAAGGTAGGCACATGCCAGCACATACAAAACCTAGCAGGAGAAGCTCTTGTTTTGCTTTGTGATGCTTTCGGATTTGAATGACATTAGCTGCTATCCAGTAAATGTAACATTTCTCCCATACTGTCTCTTCTCATATCAGTATTTTCATGGTGCAATCTTCATTTATTAGAAAATACAGCAGAAAGTTGTTTTGGGGGAAGCAGGCAATGAGGCCAAGTATTTCTATTTTGAGCCTGGACCAGAACTCAGATGTGTTCCCTAGTTCACCTCGTATCCACATTATTAAATGCTTTAACCAAGCATGAGCTCTCAGCACCCTTAGGAGCTGAGAAAAGCTAGAGTAAAGCTGCAGTTGTTAATTTTATTCTTTCTGTAGCATAACTAGATCAACGTGAACTCATGGGCTCTGTTCTTTTAAGAAACGGAACAAAGAATAAAGTTTTCAGTTCTCCTCTGGGACAGCTTTTGAGTTGTTGGGGACAGATGAATTAGCATTCAACAGCTGAGGTAAAGTTATCAGCTGAGGTTGGTTGTTTTCTCAGAGCTCTTCACTGAGCTGTGCCTTTTCTGTGGGCACATATGGTCAGTGTATAGAGGACATCGGTGTACCCCATCTCCTTTGGTGTTTTGGTATCTGTACTTTAGATTTGGCTGAAGAGGCTCTGATGTTGTAACAGTTCTATAGGTAAACGTGACACATTAGTGCATAAGCTTATATTCTCTGTATAGAAATTTATGGTGATTAGGATTTCTCTAGGGAATACAGTTTGTAGAACCATGCTTCTAATGTTTCATTTCCACCTGCTAATCCTGTGTGGTGTAGGAAACTCAAATGCTGCTTTGCTTGATACCCATGTAAGTTGAAAGTGTATCAGGTGCTCTTAAACCTTACAACCCTGCATGGTTTCCATCTCATTGTTTACATTGGGTTTATCACCATGATGGCACAGAGCGTGTCAGGAAGACCACTGTGCTGATAATTCTAGATCAGGTGTTTAGTAGTTACCAAGGTTTTTGAAAGGTTCCAGATAAGACATGGTAAGAGATAATAAACTGAAAAGACAATTGTTTTCACATATCCTCTGAAGGCAATTTGATTTTTCTAATTATATTTGTGATAACATTGAAAGCATAAAGAGACAGATGTATTTTAACACTTTGCTAGAAATCATAAGTGATTTTTGTTGTTCAAACTCCATGGGAAAGAATCAGCCAACTTGTTTTGTTTGCCATAAGGTCATGGTAAAGTGTTGTAAGGCTCACAAAATTAAATGTGGCGGTGAATAAGCAACGGAGTAATTTCTTCTGTGCTTCCAGAAATTCAAAGTAGTTTCTTTTCACCAGCCTAATTTTTACCATCCATCTGTTCACTTGAACGCCTCTCTGACAGATAGTGCTTCATAGCTTCATAGCTGTGGCTGCATTTTTTTGAGAGGCTCAAGGAAACTGCAGCTGCAAATTTTATTGTAAACTGCAGTGAAGCACAAGTTCTGGGTTACTAATGAAACCGCACACAGTTTGCTAAGATGTAAAGAGGCAAGAAGCACAAGTAAATGCAAAGTTTTCTGGACACAAAGTCTGTCTTCCTGGGTTAATTAAAAGAGTAATAAAAGCGTGAGAACATGTTTTAAAGAGGAAGCAAAGGAAAACCATAAAAGTTCAAAGGGAAAAATAAGGTATATATTATCAGCAGTAGGAGATGAAAGGGCTCAGGACCCTTTCTTAACCAGGTAAACTCTTTATAAAGCAGAATCAGCTTCCATTGCACAAAAATTTTCTGAAGACAGAAGATATTTTTCCTTAAACCAAAAGACAGAGTGCTCCATGTGATAGTTACATCCCATGAGACTGTTGGACTGTAGGGTCCAACAGGAACAAGGATCTTATGGAAAGCTGAATACATCATGAAGTAAAACCCCAGATGTAGATTCGCTTTTCAGTTAGGAAAATCACAGAAATGTTCTGTCAGAGAACATGACTGAACAATTTTGCATTGCATTTTACAACAGAATAATTAAAAGAGCCAGTAGTATGAAGTGTCTGACAGTCTTTTGCCAAAATATTTTGCAGCTCCTTTCAATTTTTGTCCTAGTTGTCGGCTGAGGTTAAATCACGACAAGCTTATATTAAATGCTTCAGATCTGATGCTATCAATTATCCATGGTCTGAAAATTAGGAAAAATATTTTATTGGCATAAAATTCCTTATCCTCACAAAATCAGAGCAATAATTAAGATATGGTGCCTTGAATACTGATCTCTCATCATGTCCTACTGGAAACCCTTGGCATCTTACCTGAGCTCTCCAATTCCTGTTTCTCCAGACTGATCGATCTTCCTCAGAGAAGGCAGCAGTAGACAGAAGGATTCAGGTGTTGGGGGGTTTTTTTGCATTTAATGTTCTTACCTCACACTTGCTGCAATTTTGAGACTATGAGCACAAAAGCAAATTACCACAGTGTTAGTAAATGTGATTATAACACCTCCACTTTTCCATCGTGCATGGCTTACATACATTCTTTGACTTGTATAAACAAGCAGTGAGGTGCTATACCTTTAGCTCGGTGAGCAGTGCTTACTGTTGAGTAAAGGTACAAACACGTAAAGTTACCATGAAGTAGCTGGTGCAGCGACACGCATTTGCATCCTAGCATTTCTCATCGGTCTGTTACACGTGTGCACACACGCTGGAGAAATTTCTGCCACTGCTGGTTTTGAACTGACTAACCAGCCCAAGATTCAGGACCTTTCAGGTTGTACTTGTTAAGGAGGTGATTAATCTTAGAGACATTTTTCCTTATCGCAATTCTGTTCATTTGATTTTCTACATGGAAAGAAACAGCAAACTGCAGCTCATAACTTTAAATTTATTTTGGCTAACAACCTCCAGAAAGATTTCTCTGTAGGCTTTTTCTCCTAGGGTTTTCCCACACTCTCTCTGGACCCATGGTCCATTTCAGCATGCTTCTTCCAGCCTCTGAACCAACCCCTTTGTGTCTGCTTCAACCTGTGAATCCCAGCAGGCCTGGTGACGCGGAGTGTGGGCGGAGGAGAGAGGGGGAAGCAATCAGTGACATGAAGCTGTCTCTAGCAGCTGTTTTCAATGAAGATGAGTCTTCCTGACCCCAAAACGTCAAGAGTGAGAGCAGGTCAATGGAGAGGCTACCAGCTGATTTAGCCCCATGGCTTGACTAAAATGCTGTGCAGATGTTTTCCTGATCCAGAGACAGGCATATCCACCGCCGTGGGGACACTGCAGCAGCGGTACGTGCTAGCCATGGCCTGCTGAGGCAGTCCGCGGGTTTAGTGAGGGCAGAGAGAATTTCCTTCGCTTGCTGGTGGTTTGAAAAGCCACTGTGCAGGCCTAAGGAGAATAGGCATTTTGCATTTAAAAAACAGGGAAGGAATTATGAGTTTTAGCATACTTTTGACCATTCTGTTCAAAATGAGTTAATTAAACTCCAGAGATGAGGAAGACCTATTGAAACGTTGGGAACATTGACCTTTTCCTTTGACTGTCACCTTATTTAAATAATTCCAGGTTTAATTAACTGACTTGGAATGAATTGATAAAGGGTTACTGTCACTTACAATTTCTCTTCTTTGAAATGCACCGGTTCTGTGCAATTGCTGTAGCCTCCTATGTTCACCCTAATTATTAAAGTGAATAGTTTTAAAAGTTGGATTTTTACTTTTAAATATCTAATACCTGGCTTATAAATACAACCTGAAACATTTAATAGGATAAATCATACATAACATATACATAAACACACATATACATGCAAATATATGATGGTCTCTAACATTTATCTACATCAGTCATTCTTGAAAAGTTAGGTTTTTTCCTGAAGTTGTCCATACATATACAGATAACATGTTGGCATTGTTATTTTTTATCATGATTTATAATAACGCTTCATGAAGATTTAAAAGTCCCAGCTTCTCGAGTCAGGTAAGAATCCTAGCTCAAGATCTCATGAGTTGAGAAGTACCTTTAAAATACCTGAGACAAGAATTCATTTGTGTTGATCAAGATAGTCTTTATGCTGAGGTTACAACTTTATCTGAAAAAAAGGAGTGGTTTTCATTTTAACTTCCCTATTCTAATACACTCACAGTAGTCTTTATCTGGGAAGCCAAGAAACGACTGAGAAATGGGAAATTAATTTCTCTTGGACAGGTGGGGGAATATCTTTCCAGAACACATGAATGATGCAGCCTTGAGATATCGTGCTCTGAGACAGGCACACCTCTGCTGGCAAAAAAACCTCTAGGGTAGTAGTAGCAGCACAGTTGCGCTTCTTCTGGTTTAATGTAGTTCACTTTCTTATTGAGAGACTAAAGTGCTGTTAAGCTGGTTTCACTGGTATAAATAACACTCACAGGCCAACTGTTCACAGGTAGGGATCCTGGTATTGTACACTGCCAAAGCGCACGTACTGCAGATTTGGCCTAAGGTACCAAACGAAGCAATACATCATGAAGTCATCTGTTACTGAAATCCACAGTAGCAGCTCTGTGGAGTGCCTTAGTCTGAATCTCTAAGGTCAAGCGGTATCTTCACTTTGTGAGTCATAGATAGGACCATCGCAAAAGATGTATCCAGAGGCAACACCCAAAAAGGATCCAAAACTTGTAGCCACTGCTAAAGATGGATGGTCCATTTAGAGTAAAATCCTGTGGCCTTGTGTGAAAATATACGGCACACACCTCTTCCCATACTTATGGTAGACATACTTTTGGGATGCCTGTCAACTCAAGGAGGTTGAAGCTTGCAAAAATGGTTCTTATCCATATGCAAGACAGGTACAGAAAGCCAGATTCTGAATGTATCAGATCTATTACATTTTCACTGAGTATACTGCTTGTGTAGTGATGTGAACTGGGCCCTTTCAAGACACATTCAATAAAAAGTACTCTATACATCTTTCTGTGCTTCGTCTGCACTACTATAAAAAAAATCGGACTTCTCCCTGGCCCTAGAGCCAAGTGATATGAACTGGACATCACATCAGCTGCTGCAAGAGATATCAGAGCTAGATGTCACTCACAGTGCTCAGAGCTAGCACCCTCCAGAGCAGACTGGCCATGTCCACATTATACAGCCCTGTGTTGTCCCTTAGCTCCTCATGATGCCCCTTGGGCCATAAACCAGAATATTTGTTTATGTATTGATTTATTTTCAGTACAGGGCTCCAGACTTACTATGAAGGCTGTGTTGCAGCCTACAGACAAAAGGAAAGTGAGGAGCATGAAACTGAGGGTAAGTGGGATACCCAGGGGTGTCAGAGAGTGCAAAGCCTGCTAAGATATTGTGGTAGGAAGATAAAGGGAATTAAACAGATTGAGCCTTGTCCAAGTTGCCCTGTGAGGTTGATTTCTAGAGTAAACTATTCCCCAAACTGTGGTTGGAAGAGAAGTAGTCTGAGTAGTTGAAAACATGCCTGGAAGGCATGTGACAAACAGTGTGGGCAGCTAGGACACGTTGCCCCTGTCCCTCCGTTCCTGGGCCCTCTTTTGTTCAGCTGTACTGGCAAAGCTCATCAGCACAGTAGTCAAGATTTCCAAAATCATTTAAACAATCCTCCTCACTTTCTTTCCCTTTCTTGCTCTCTTTGAATATATGTATATGATTGTGTGTACATATATGTTGAATACTATATATAATACCATATATGTGCATACAATTACATATGTATGCGTTGATGTATATGCATGCATATGGGTGTAATTTGCTAGATTACTTTGAACTGTCAAATAAAGGTGCTTGTGTTTATTATTCATGACTCAGAAAGGCAAAGAAATAGCCTAAGGAAGAGCAAAGAGAAATTCAGAGCTTACAGAAAACACATCTCAATTTTATAGATGGGAATTTCAAAACATACTACTTGCTTTATAGTATATCCATATCATGGACCATCAATTACAATAGTCAGGAAAGTGATACTGCAGCTTAATGACATAGCACATTATTATCTGACCTAAAGAGCTGTGAGACATAACCTCCATCAAACCTGCTATTATTATCACTTTGTAGTTTCTGATCACGCAGAATGGATTCTCTGCCTCCTCATATAACTTGCAGGGATTATTTTGTAATTTTCTGGTGTCATTTGCTGTACCTCATCATTTGCCTGATGAAAGAAAACAGAAAACCAACTTCATTAAACAGTAAATAAAACTCAGGATGAAGGCAAAACATCTAGTATGGTGGCTGGTAATTAGTTTCTTGTTACAAATGAATGTTTTGAAAGAATGGCTTAATGGTTAGGTTTGGGGTTGGGGTTTGGGGGTTTTTTTCCACTTTCTCTCTAATATTTTTCTGGATGTGAATACCGATGGGGTTTGAGGTTAGAAGAACTTCCATTCTGCATCTTTGGCCAGCAATGCAAATAATATTCTGTTTTATTCTTTGCTGCAGTGCTTAGCACCTTTCATTGCAACGCATTCAGAGACTGTGTTTATGTACAGTACAGAATAAGTCCTGATCATGGCAGGGATTTATGACTCTTGGAATGGGATTTAGTTGCCTAAATATAGGTGTTCAATAGCATACTGTGTGCACAAGGTGTCTTTCTTGACTTCCACACACTAGTCTTATAGGTCCTATGTCATATCTGATAGCCTAGGTGCCTATCTTGACCACTTGAAATAACAGACTGCTATTTTTTGGTTCCTAATCACTCCTCATGAGTATATTTCCTCATTCTTAAAATGCAGAACGTAAAACCTCCTCCCTAATGCAATGTTATGTACAAAGCTCTGACCTACTTGGAACAAAAGGAGCTATGCTGGGCAGTGAGATCAGCTGCCTCACAAGTCTGAACTCAAAGAGGAGATGCCCTGGCTATCAGCTCTATTGCAAAATCCACCCGAGTTGGCCAGAATCATGGGACATCAGCTGCAATATTAGCTGATAGCCAAACTGCACAGATTAATTGTGAAATTGTGAATTAATTGTGAAACCAAGAGAAAGGTAGTACTGGAGTTCATTCTGCCATGAAGATAAATTCACCACTGGCCGGTGCTGCTTCCTTTCAAGCAGACCCACACTGAAGCTTTGGGAAAGAGGAGACTATTCAATCCCACGTCCTTGACTCCGGTGTCAAACCTCTTCTTCTGTTCTGTGTCTCTTCCCTCTGCCCCAAGGGCAATAAGACATTTCAGCATTTTCAGCTGTATTTTATGATTGCCTCTTCCTTGCTACAAACCAAAGTGTTCAAAGGCACAGCAGCAGGCAAAAGGCTGCAGGAAAGCACGATACCTGAAGCAGTTGCAGTGCTGTTAGAGCTGTATAAAACTTTGCTTCTTGGGTTTGACAGAAAAAATGAGGAATCTAAAATGTTATTTTGGGTCTGTACTGTATCACATTTATATATACCCCATTTTTCCTGGCCAGAGGAACCTCTTTGCTGCAGTAGTTTTTCTCAAACTGAAATAGTCCATACATCTCTAAATAAAGGGATTAGGTAATTTTAAGGAAGATCTTCACTCTCAGCTGCTTCTTGGACAGGAACAGTACTGCCAGCAGGAGATGAGATTCCCAATGGGTTCCTGGTGACCTGCCCTCATTAACCAAGTCATGAAATACTGTGATGGGGGGGATCAGAGTCTCTCCTGCAGAGACAGTTCTGTTCTGATGGCTAATTAGTCATTCACCAGGAGGGAGCTGAGGCACCCAGCCTTCTGCGCAAGTATCCCAAGAATTAGGCTGGCAGGTTCGTTCTTATTCTTTTGGATCCCTCAGTCAAATTGTTGGAAAACAGGATAAGTACATCCTTTCTCTGCAAAACTTTTCTTTCTGGGTTTTGACTCATCCTTTCATTCTTTTAAAAGGATGTAAATTATATTTTTACATTCCTCAATCAGTACATAGGTAACAGGTTCCTTAGATTACAAAAATGAGTGATTTTTACTTCCATTGCACTCATCAGTGCATTATTATTATTACTACTACTGCTATTATTATTGCTGTTATTATTATTGTTACTATTATTACTATTGCTTATATTTGCACCAACCGAATTCCATCTCAGGAATAAGCATGAGAAGAGTAAGATAAGTCCCAAAGTTTTCCAATGAATTTCAATCATAGTGTATATTTTTTTCCCTACTTTGTGACCAATTTGTTCCAATTCCTTATTTAAGAAGTATCAGTGCTTGCTGTGTTCCTGTTGGCAGCTTGCTTACTTAAGTCTTAACTTCTATAGAAGCCCCTAAGTAGCTTGATACAGTTTTCATATGCTTGATCTTCAGCCAAAAGTCCTTTTTTTTATTATTATGATCTCTTTACTCCTGATCAAGCTGAGCAGCGAGACAAGCAAGTTCTCCATTTTCCTCCTGGGTAACCTGTATTCCACTTTTGCAGGAACTTGGGTGATCTTTTCGGATTTTTCAGGAAGAGGTATTCTTCCACTGCTACTTGGCACTGGCATGCACTGGGTCACACAGCAGTGTCTGCTTGTGTGCATTAGGCAGTACACAGAACTAGTTAAACTGGATGACTCTGGGGTTTAGTAAATCAATTGCCATTTTCATTTGGGACAGCACTTGAAATCCTAATGAGAATAACAACACTTGTAATTAGAAGTCTACAAAATCTTCTAAAATAATCACTTAAATTTAAAATGTAAATGTGGCTGTAATTAATTAGTCTATTTAGAATAAAGCTTTCTAATTAACAAATGTAAATTGGGAATTTTCTGTAGATTTCATAAGGACAAAAGTATTTCTCCTGGGAGCTGAAAGGAGACGTGTTTCCATGTGGATGCATATTAAACCCTGGTGGTTCACACCTCTGCACAAGCCTGTGGCAGTAAGAGGGGCTGTCTGTGAGAGGGTTGTATTAACGCTAGAGTCATAGGGATTTTCTGAAGACCTGTAATACAAAATCCTACTTTTTAAATAGGAATGCTTTAAACTAAGGGTTACGTTTTTCAAAGCTGGAAAACTGACAGACCTAAAACTGAGTTCCCCAATAAAGGTACAACAAAGATCCTGAAGAAATATTGTGTTGAACTCTTATCAGAAAGGATGATGGGCCATCACCTTTCTACTGAATCCAGTGATTGATTATAGAAGTTTTAAAATACAAGAAATCCCCAGGAAATTTAAACTTTTGAAATCTGATTTCATTACACATCAGGATCACAAAGAGAACAAGACCTAACAAGCCCAAAGTGATTTTGGAAGTTAGTACATACCAGAACCCTGCTAAATTCTACTTGGAGTTTAATATGTATTTATATTTCTTTTTCTATTTAATTCTATTTAAATCTTTTAATAACATTTCAGATACACTGAGTCAGTGGTTACCCTGTTTCATTCCAACACAGGCAGGACAACTGAATCTGCAGACTGCCAAGGTATATGCTACATGGCTGAGAAGCAGGGTAAATTATGTATAGCTCCGTGCTGCCACGGTAATTAGGTACTTTCACACTGCACTAAGTGTCTGCATATGAGCAATGGACTAGTCAGTACAGTCAATGTTCATCTCCTCCATACAGCCAGCTGAACAGCTTTTCAGACTCCTCTGACTGTGACTTGGTCCCAACTGACCTCAATAAGAGCTTAAATACCCAACTCTCATTGAATGAATACATGCCTTATAGATACCTAGACTGTCTAAATGTCGATGTCAGGATCTGCAGCTGCATTCCAGTATCTCTGACTGTCCATGAAATAATGTCAACATGAAAAAGATATAAAGCCCTAAATCTCCAAACTGAAATATATGTGAAACATTTTCCTCCTACAGGTTTTATCATCAGTATGAGTGCTTTGTTCCTGCAGAAGTTTATGATGAAACAATCTAGGAAAAAAGAGGGAAAGAAGGAAGAAGTGAGGGAAGAAGGAAGGGACGGGGGGTGAGAGAATGCCAACAAAACTTTTCCAACTAATATGATGATTATGCACTATCTATGATGATAATACTATTCTGGTGGAGTTGCCATGTGTCATTTAATAAATAATGTTTTCTGTTCATTCGAGTTATTCAGCCAACTGCCTTTCAGAAGGCAATGATTCCCAGTTGTTACTGGTTAGAATCTAATTAAAACAGTTCTATAGACATAATGGTACATCTCCCATTATTGTTACCCTTAGTTCTGGCATACCAGCCCACTAATTAATACATAGCTTTTAAAGTTGTATCATCCTAGTGATTCCAGTATGGTATAATAAAGAGATACACATCAAGTAGAGAGGTCAAAAAAGGTAAATGAAAGCATCTTTCGTTGAAGAAAATGCATGTAATTTTGAATATGGGCCTCATTTTAGCTCTTTGAAGCAGATGGGCGTTTCTCCTTTTCCTTGTACAATGGGAGCATACCATGGTATTTCTTATATCATGTCCAACAGTACAGGTTTTTGTCTCGTGACTGAATGCTATTGCAGGGGTCTTACGTTAATTCTTTAAAAATAAGTCACAACATAGAAAATATTACTAATTTTTAATATTGCTTAATTGGGACTTCTGCAGTGTAAGAAATTTAGTTGTTTGAGCATGTTGGAAGTATGATTGTAGTGTGTCTGCAAGCCTCAAAAATTCCCACATGAAAAGCAAAGATTAATCGTACAGTATTTACACCTTTTCATTGATAACTAACACCATAAAACTGTATAAATTGCAATTTGTTTCTTTTTCCCAGAATCCCGTTGGCTTTTAAGGGATGTTCCTCAATTAGTTGAACTGTGTTTCCTCTTGCTTGCTAAGCACTTTTGGTCAAACAAGGAATGGCAGAGGTCCACAATTAGATCAAAAGATCAATCCTAATGTACCATTTTCTCCTCACCCTCCTGCTTTAATAAAGTGGCTGCAGTTCTCCAGGGGACAACTCAAAATCCGAGTACTGATATTTCTAAATTAGCTGAGTCTGTGACCTTGCTAGTAATTGCATTAGTTTATCAATGTTCAACACAATTTATTACTCTCCAATATGTACCAAAACATTTATCTCTCAACACTAACAATATTAAAAATCCAAACAATCTGTTGAGAAACAAAGGACTATTCAGTAAGAAAAATGCATAATGAAGTGTAAAACACTACACTGATGGATAAGAGGATTAATCTAGTAACTAGTCATAAGTGAAATAAGGAAATAATGTTTATGCTTTATTACATTTAGGGCACTTTTTAAATCTCCAAAAATCAGATCATTTAAATAAAACCTTTCTTTTTCTTTCATTCATTCTTTCTTTTTTTCTTCTTCTTTCTTTTAAAACCAGGAATGAGCTACAGCTTTTATATATCACTGAACATATTACCCAGCTCCAATGAGAAAAATGAAGACTGATAAAACCTTATCTAAGCATTTAAAAGTCATTTGGACACATTGATCAAAACTCACTCTGAAATTAAACATATTAAATTTAGATGGAGGAAAAAAGGCATTAAGTTGATGGAACCCAATTTTTGTATGAAGCAAACAAATGGCATCATTTCACCAACCTTCTCATCTTGATCACATTGCTATGCATTATTTAAAATACGCACTTGATTGGGGTAGTTAATAAGCTATCTGTAAACTTGGAGTAAATTTGATTGTGGGCAGTGCTCTTCTAGTTCCTACAGAAAGATTATTGATTTGGTTTTACTTATGTGAGTTGTGAGTTTGTGGCATGGTGCCACCAACCATGAATCTGTGTAACTATTTCTGCTCATGGTGAGATAAGAACGATAAAGAGCAGAAATGCACAGAGTATATGTGATCTTTTAAATGATCCCATTCACTTAGAGCTATCAGCAGCTCAGCAATTCTGTTCACCAGTAGCAGGCACACAAAATTCTGCTGTTATGGGCATTGAATCTCCTTTCTTTTGGGGGTTTCATCTGAACCCCCACATCAAACAGAAGAAAACAGCTAAAATTTGCCCTAATCCACAGTTAAAATGGTGGAAACCAACGTGGTGTTCTAATTTCTGAGTAAAGAAATACTGATTCTCCTGAAAACTTGCAAACTTCTGCATTCCTCTTGACATCAGTCATCTTTATTTAATTTGAGAAGTACTTTGACCAGCACTTTGTCTTTTTAGGTTCACTGGGGCTATGCCAGCATTAGAAGAGGTGTGGAACAATACAGGCAGACACACAGGGAAAAATGTTGCAAGTGACCACCTGCAACAACATCCACACTGCCCCATTTTGGGATGGAGGGTGCTTTGGATGAGCTCTATTCGCATCCTGAGAGCTGCCCACCCCAGCTGTCAGAGGGTGGTTCCTGAAGAACAGCTTGGGTTTCAGCTCCATCTGAGAAGTATGTGGTTCCCTGAGGTCACACCACAGTATGAACCAAGACAAGTGAGGATGACCAGGGAGTTCACTTCAACAACACATTCCTGATCTGACCTAAATCAGTATCACAGCCAATGAAACCTCATAATAGATGAGTTTTGCTAAATATTACCATGAAATCCTTCAAACCCACTTTGAATGAAAAGGTAAACCATGTATCACGTAATCTTTCTAAAGAACAAAGATGTTAGGTTTTTACAGTCTTCCTGATGTTTTCACAGGAAACTCAATGTCTGAAGAATGTTTTAAAAGTGGTATTTTATCTATGTATTTATTACCAGATTGAAGACCAGGTTCGTAGAACAAGGGTAACAGTTCTCCATATTCACACAGAATCATAGAGTCATCGACTCCAGCCATTAACCTGGCACCCTCAAGTCCACAACTAAGCCATGTCCCTAAGGGTCACATCTACACATCTCTTGAATTCCTCCAGGGACAGTGACTCCACCACTTCCCTTGGCAGCCTTGGCAGCTTGACAACTGATTGTGTACTTGCCCATTTCTGCTGGAAATTGCAAGGAGAAAAGTGTCATAAGGAGCAATGGAGGACATACATGCCGGGTTTGAGTTTTACTGTCAATTCAGATAGATCTGAATCCACTTCCAAACCATTTAGAAAAAAAAATATTTTAGTTGTAATGGCATAGGACTAATCTGTAAAATGAAATTAACATCAGCTAACTTTACGTTTCTAAGATGGGCAGCATGAGTTGAACCCCAGAGGTGCTCATTTCCCTTCATGGACTGTAACAGGATCCTATACGATTGGCTTAGATGTCAATAAATAGATTCTAAATAATGAGATTAATCCTGTACTACAGGGAAGTGGGAAAACCTTCACAACAGGCAGAGTTATTCTTACTTACAGTGTGTTGCCTCAAAGATCTTTATGCTCATCAGTTCAAATACATGTTCTTCTTTACTCATACTATTTTAAAATGGAATTTATTTTGAAGAGTACCGATTTTTTTAATATGTAACACTATTGTATAAATCAAATTTGTACAACTCCAAGGTGCTCCAATATATTGTTTTACATGTGTACTAGGGAAAATCTTTATTTTTACTCAGAATCCTTATATTTACTCAGTAGGTATCTTATTTCTGTGAGTGAAAATTATATCTTAGTCTAGAACTTCCCCAGTTAACAGTGTGGCACACAGCCTCCTTCATGCATTGGCCGTTTCTGCTGCATCATGTTGCTCTGGCTTAAGATCAGGTTTTTTCTCTGCTCTGTTTGGAGTCTGTTGGTCACATTAGGTTACTGTGACTGGATATAATAGGACATGACACATTTGAGACACATGATACATTTCAGAAACACACTGAATTCAAATGTGTTGTTGGGTTTTTTTAAGATAAAAACCTTATGCTCTGTTTTTTTCAGACTATTATTTACTTGCATTGCCATTCTTACTGATCATAGAATCACAGAATGGTTTGGGTTGGAAGGGACTTTAAAGATCATCTAGTTCCAACCCCCCTGCCATGGGCAAGGGGCAAGGACAGCTTTCACTAGATCACGTCCCTCAGAGCCCCATCCAACCTGGTCTTGAACACTTCCAGGAAAGGGACATCCTCAACTTCTCTGGGCAACCTGTTCCAGTGTCTCACCACCCTCACAGTAAAGATTTTCTTTCCAATATCTGATCTAAATCTACCCTCTTTCAGCTTAAAGCCATTCCCCCTTATCCTATCACCACATGCTCTTCTAAAAAGTCCCTCTCCAGCTTTCCTGTAGGCCCCCTTTAGGTACTGGAAGGCTGCTATAAGGTCTCCCCCGAGCCTTCTCTTCTCCAGGCTGAACAACCCCAACTCTCTCAGCCTGTCTTCATAGGAGAGGTGCTCCAGCCCTATGAACATCTCAAACCCAAAATTCTGGAAGGAAAACCTAAGGTTATTCTTGAAGGCTAGCAGTAGCCTATGGCTACTCCTCCACTCCTTTCCTCCGTTTTGCAATCCATGCAGAGCAACAGATCTCTTTGAAGGGGATACTGACAAGGAACTCAGATATCCTTGTGTACGTCCTTCATCTTCTCGTCTCCACTCTACATGACTGGAAAAGTTCTGGTTATCCCTGACAGACATTGGAGAGGACTGATTGTGTTCTTTGTGTCCCCAGTCAGCATTTCAGTCATAGACTGATAGATTTTGGGGTGCTATGTATTGTGAATCACTTAATCACAGGTGCTAGTTCTGTGTTTCCCTCTGGTCCTTGTCTGCAAGAATCATAGAGTTTCTCTCATTATCCTCCACTCATGTCAGATCTACTGGATGTGGCTCATTGAGACTTAAATGTATTTCAGATTTCACAGCTGGATTTGCTGAAAGCATGTAGTGGGGGATGACTTGGAAGTCAATAACAGTTTCACAGTTGACTTCACTTGAAAGAGAGCTCAAGCCAAAGCTCAGCACTGTTGAAAACTGTGCTGTACATGTTTAAGTTCCTCTGCTCTTTCTTCATGAACTTAATTTTCAAAACAGTTTTCCTTCTTCCTCTGGGAAGACACTATCTACTATCTCCATGAAATATTATAACAAAACAATTTAAAAAATAATGATGCCTCTGTCCTTTTATCACCACTTCAGTTTATAAATGATTTCTGCTATCTCTTGAAGTCTGCACTGTCTCATAATGTTGTCTTGCCATTGGTTTATTTCATTACTTCCCTGAGTGTATAAGGATATATATCAATATAATGAAATTCATACTTTGGAGTGCTGACTACTGAGCTATTTGGAAATCAAACCAATACACAATCATAATGAATCCGATATTTAAGAAAAAGTCTTGATACACAAAAATACTAGTGCAAGATTCATCCACATGGTTTCTAGCATCAGACTAAAAGCAAGAAGACATGCAGCATTCATTTTCTTCTGATAAAACTAAAAGCACAATAATGCCGTGTTAGTGGCATTAGTGATTAAATTAATACTGGCTGAAAGTAGTGTTACTTTTTGCGTTAACTGATAAATAGCTAAACATAGTTCAGGTACATTCACATTCCTTCCTGCCCAAAGAAAATATTATGTCATAGCCTTTAAGTTTGTTTTATTGGTCTCCTAAGACACAGTAAGGAACAGCCTGAACACTGCCTGAGCCAAAGTGCCTGGGAAATCCTGCAGGTAAGCGTTCTGTGCTGCTGTCTGCTGCTCAAATGGTAGAACGAAACAGCAGAGTTCATGCTTGTGGTGACTACCCAAGCTTCTCTCCTCCTCACTCCTCTGGCAGCTCCTGCCCCATGATTAAGCTGTTAAATTTCAAATAGTATTTTTGATGTGGAGGTTACAGCTGTTGCTATTTAACTGAGAGGTACTTGGATTAATTACCTAGTTTATTTGAAATTTCATACATTACTTAACATATTGTGAGTAGCTCATCACAACTGAACCTGTCTGAAGTCTGGGTGGCGAAACCAAGGCCAGAGAAGGACCAAAGGTCTTTGACAGACTGGGGAGATGTGTGCTCGCTTCAGGCTCAACGTGCCCACAGGACTCAGCCTCCTGCGCTGTGCTGACATCTGGCATCTGGCACCTTAGTGACACAGGACACAAATTTTTCACTGAATTGGAAGAGACCAGCTGAAAGACCCAAAGTCGAACTTCCCTTTTATTCAACTCCAAGTCACCATGACCGGTGGAAGGGTTCAGCTTGGGCAGAGAGGCAGCATTGCCTGGCCCCAGGTGGGAACGCAGACTCAGATCTAATGGATGGAATCACTGAGGCCTTTGGACTGGTCCAGGCTATGAAGGAAATGGTATAGGTTATGGCAGAGTTTCTCTTAAACAGCACTAGGCAACTTTCCCCCTCCTTGAAATGGAAATGAACTTATCTGCATTCGTGGGCTCTAGGGCTCCACTATGTCCCAAGACCAAAACCTGAGATACACATGTGAATGTAAAAGGAAGATGAATAGGCCCGAGGTGCCAAGGGTGATGGCTGAAGATCTGTTTATAGTCCAGTTGTCTATACATCTGTCTATATATCTGTCAGAACAGATCCATTGTCCAGTTCACCCATTATTTTCCAGATACTGCTTTTAAATGCAGCCTTCGTGCAGGAGGTTCACCTTTTGACTTCTATAAATTTCGTTGCTGGTTCAAACACCCAACTGCAGGATCTGTTATCTACTCCCTAGTCCAGTGAACTTATACCTATATAAAAAATATGAAATAGGACAATTTGAAGAGGTGAAACTGAAAGAAAATATCTAAAAATATGCCATACCAGTGCATACAGTGCTCCCTTAGAAAGAAGGGGGAGTTTGGATTAAAATTATTGTTTCTGGTCAGAGGAAGAATATGAGTTTGACTGTCCCTGAACTACAGAATAGGATAGCATCATTTCAGCTTGGTTTTCTTTCAAAAATGACCAATTTGTTGCCTCAGCCAAACTGAAAGCTCAGGATTATAAATAAGGAATAGAAATAGATCTCTCTCTTCACCTTAGAATTAAGCATGAATTTTTCATGACTGATGCATCCTTCTCTTCAGTATTTCCTCTTAACTATTTTAGTCCTCCCCCTTTTTCATTCAACAGTCTTCCTCAAATTTCCCCTTAAACTCTTTGTATTTGGAGCAGAGCAGTCAAAATCAGTGGTGCAAATATCAACAGGTATAAACGCTGATAGGTGCCTAGATGTCAGACTTAGCTCCTATGTTATTCTTATTTTTCAGGTGGATAGTGGGATTCAACAAAACTTTTAGCAACCAAAATGCTATCTTGGCAAAATACAGGAATTCTAGGAGGAATCTCTGTTCGCCCATCACTGTGATGACCAAACTTTTCATAAGTGCTCATTAAACAAGAGATTTCAAATGGAGTCATAATTTTTTCCCACCCCCCCTCCGTAGATGTCCTATCTGAGCCATTATGCAACAGGTTGCAGCGAGGCTGGAAACTCCCAGTTACTTCGATGACAATTGGAGCTATATTTTGGGCCTGTCCAACACCAAAATGCCAAGCCCTCAGGAAAAAAAAAAAAAAAAATTCAATAATTGTGCATCTCTGACCAGCCCATTCAAATCAGGAGAAATTTGGACCTAAGGTTTTTTGTTTCAGCAGTTTTCTGTCTCTGAAATGGGAGCGTGACTGGGGTCTTCTTCTTATAAGGACATTATGAGGTGGCATTCATTAACATTTGATGACCGCAGTGATGGAAAACCTGATGACAATGATAATTCTGCCCTTACAACAGTGTTTGAAACATGAAAAGCAAGTTTTTAAACTCAGTTTTAGCCCGTTACTACATTCAGCAAAGTTCGATATCCTTAACATGCATCCAGTTACTGAAATGTGCTATTGCAGGGTGTTACAAGCAGTTGCTGTGCTCCACTCAAGAAGAGGTAACAATTTGGCATCATAGAGTTACCTCAGAGAAGAGTCATAGGTTGTAATTTCTTCATGTTTGCCTTTGTGTTTCGATACCATCAGGTGAGAGGTGTTGGTGGTGTGCACAGCATAGCTGTCACTAAATATAACCAAGCTGAACGTTTGATGAAGTGTGGGGTTGGGAGCTGAAGAAAAGCAAAAGCAAACTAAGCATGCGGAGGCAGACCTTTAAAAACAATCTCGATGTAAATGAGGAGAGGCTTTGTTAATAGATCAGCAGATCGCAGAACTGTTCAATCCCCGAACAGTTTGCAAGGAAAGCATTTCATGCTATGCTACTGTAGCATGATAATTTTTATCCTATGGTTTTATTGCTGAAGCTGTGATATTATGTGTGTATATATGTACTCATACAGGCAAACCTTGTGTAATGAGATTAATGGAAACGACAATAAATACGTTTTCAACATCATGCAGCTGGCAAAAAATGAGGATTGTATCTAGAAATGTATTAGGTCTACATAAATAGATTAATTTTTGGAGCATTTATTGTTGTTATTATTATTATTGTTATTATTTTTATTTCTAAGCCTTACGAGACTTCACATTCTTTCAGATAAAAACATGCGTATCAGCTTTGCAGTTTGATTGCCTTATGGGCATAAAGCTTTGCATATTTACTGCCCATGAATCATACAAGTATGTGAAATCCAGTGAAGATTCAATTTTTCCTGCTAGATGCACCTCTAGCCGTTTAATTAAAATATGTATTATTAATAAAACTAGATTTAAGTCATATTTTTTACTGAATATGACTGAAACATTACGGGCAAATTGTTTCATACTTTCATAGTAATTTGCTTTTAATGTTTTGTGCCTTAATCAAGGTAATCCTAGGATAAGGTTTGTAGTGCTTGTGACTTCATGATGTTTAAGTTACTGAAAACAGATTTAAGAGTCTTCCAAGACAAAGTCACATTTACTTATGAAATTAGCTCCAAATCTCTGCTGCATAGGGAACCCTACGTAACAGCAAAATGCAATAAAACATACCTATTTAGAAAACTCTGCTTGGTGCACAGATTGTGGTCTATTATTATATTCATTTTCACTAAATATGTGTCAGGTTATTGCTTTATTCCAACCACTGTGAAGCCTTTAGATGTCACAGCTACCCTGTTCACCTAACTGATCTACCATTTCATGGAAAAATTCCCTGGCTCTCCTGTAATGTATTGTACAGAGCAATACTGATAGCTGCGGTGTAACTCATTTACACATACCTCTTTGTAAGGGATCAATAATGCCCTCTGCTTCATCTTATCCTGCTTACCATTTAATTCTGCATAGATGTGGCTTTGTCTAATGGAGGTTTTGGTTGCAATGTGCTTATTAATTACTGTTAAGACAGATTTTCATTTTTAATTTTAACCCTTGAGTCATATCATAAACCTAATGGAAGTGTGAACAGTGGGAATTTGAGAGGATATCCTCCCTTGAGAAGGCTGTAAAATGTAATTAAAACAAATCACTCAATTGCGATAAAAAAAATCAGATATGAAAGTCTTAAGTGTATTTGTCAATCACAGAGAAAGCAGTGATTAAGTGAACAAAGGGAAGAATTTATGTATTTTATATTCAATTAACTGGTTTTTTGTCCTGTGAAGGATCACTGTATTCCTCTGCACAAGTCTGTTGGAATCCATGGTTTATTATTTCACTGCATATTGCTGAAATTAGTACACACCAGTAAGTTTCCTTGACATTACAGGTGTACATAACACTTTAACAGTTGAGAAAAAACACAGGGAAATCTGTGAGAGGTCTCCAGAGAGGAAACTACAGCTCTGTCATGAGACCAACCTCCAGAGAACTCATGAAAACTGCGGGAAAGAAGATTCCCATTTTATCTCAATTTAGCACCAAATGTTAATACTATAGGGAAAACAAAAGTAAACGTTTGCAGCAAAAATACAACCAATTTTTAGAAGTCAAGTACAGGAAAATCCTTTGTATTGTGAAGTATGCCTTTGCCACACAGATATCTGCATATAGAAAGTACACCTTATACTTTTCATATATAAATATGTTGCTGATTTTCATAATTACTCTCTTTACTATGACTATTTAAAGGTCAGTTTGACAACATGGGATATACCAAATAAAATTATCATATATTAGTATAAGAAATAAAAATAATTTTTAAAATCTTGACTAATGACTTTTACTAAAAACACAAAGTTTGTTAAAATATCCACTTCGTAAAATCAGAACAAAATGACACATGTATTTTCTTTTTGTTTGCCCACTCGGTTTTTGAACCTTCAAGAGTTTCATATTCAAAGTTTCCTATACAAATGTATAGAATATAGAGAGAACATTTATTTTTAGAAAAGGAAAATCAAGATTTCCATCTAATGACTTCTGAAACTGGGGCTTTAAGAAAAACTGTCACGAGAAAGACAATAACATTTTAAGAACAGCAGTGCTGGCCTGACTGCCAGATCTCTGGTTGAACACTTATTTCCATAAAGGAAAAAAGAATATGCACTCTATATGGATAAAATATTATAAAATTACAGGTACCACAAAGACAAAACATATTCAGGAGTACCAATTTGATTTGTTATTGGCAAATTGTTCTTTCCTGTGGGGAGCAACACAGTAAAAAAGCAAGACACAGTCTCGGAAATTTAAAACTGTGGTGCAAATTCATCATAAACAGAAGTGGTATTATAATGATACATATCTGCTATATAACTGTATAACTGTGTATACCGTTATCTTAACATTACCAAAATACATTTGACATTTTGTAAAAAAAATATACTGACATGTTCCCTCAACTGAATTGTTTATAATAATATATAGATAATCTGTTACATTTGCATCATATACTGCATAAATACCATACCCACTACATAAATTTCATAAATAATATTCTGAAATATATACTTTAAATTCAGAAGACATTTAGTTTGTCATATTTGTCTTTTCTGGATTATTTGAATGGTTAAGTTGATCTCTCATGAGTGCTAGAGGATGGTGAAAATTAAACTCACATGCCTAACACCTTTTAGGAAATTTTAAAATAAATCTTTCATAAACATTCATTTCAGAAATCTGTTCTCATACAGTTTTGCAAAGAAAACTCCTGTTTTGTTTTTACTTCTTATTGTAAAAAACAGTCTTTAAAATTGAGTTGTTTGCGTAGAGTACAGAAATGACATATTCCTCATTCACCAATCACCTCTAAAAATCTGCATTGCTGTTTTAGTAGTAGTAAATAAATTCAGAATTAGATCAACTGACAAATATTTGTGATATGTTTGAGGACGTTGGTTAAACAAACAAATAAAAAAGTTAAATTCATTATATACATTGTTTTGTAATGAATTATTCATCTAAGCCTACTTTGTACCTGATTTGTCATTGTTTGAATTAGTGTAGGAACTTCAGACCTTTGGTGCAAAGCAGTAAAAATGTTATTTTTCTACCCAATGCAGCCTTGAAAATGCAAAGGAGTAAGAGAGATATCCATGACATTAAAAATAATTTATGCCATTGCAATCACACCTATCAGACAATGATTTTCCTTTTCTATTGATTTCTTGCACTGGTTTAGAAGAGGTATTTCAGGTGCCCCTACAGTTCACATTTTCCCTTGCCAAATATACCTAAGAATTTTACCTCTTATATCAAGAATTGTCCCTAGCAGTAGAATTGAAAATACGCTATTCTACTGAATTCACAATTATGAAGTCAAATTACTGTTCATAACATCATGCATTGATTTCGCCTATTGATTTAGTTCCAGATTTTGGAAATCCTTTCATCTCAGCACTGCTATTTTACAACAGATCTCATTGCTATGTTCTGTTTTCTGGTGCAAGTATGATATGTGAAAGAACAGATCCTACTTATCTGTGTAATTAGTCATTCTGTTATCTGGAACGTTAGATAGAACCAATGAACTCTTAAAATGTTTAGTTTTCTGGTTAAAGCTATGTGCACAATATATTTCACCTTTAATATGACTGTCAGATCAGCAAATCTGTTTAATACTTGCTGTTTTCCCCATTAATAATACTCCAATACTACTGTAAAGAAGTTTACGTCTGAAGTTTAATTTCTGTTTCTACAGTGTTTAACCTAACTACATGGGAAAAGTTTCTGAAGTTTAGTCTGAAGTTTAATTTCTGTTTCTACAGTGTTTAACCTAACTACATGGGAAAACATTATTAGGAGCTACCACAGCAAAGAATAACTGAAAATACTAAAATGACACTGATATATGTGGTGAATAATGATGACTACTTCTCCAAATGTTATTTATTTTTTAATATCTGTTAATAGCTGAAATAGAAGGTGAGTGGCTCTCGGACGGGCGGGCAGACAGAGAGCAAGTTCAATTTGGCAAAAGAACTTGGACAGGCTTCATCTAACCAACCACAGATGTCTACACCTGAAAAGTTCTTCCTAGAGCCAATGGAAACAAAGAAAAAAGGCACTTCCAGCATGAGATTCGTTTCATCCTAAAGTAGATATCTAGCTTAGGTCAGATGAGAAATACCGTAGAATAATTTAGACGCTTCTTTGTAAACGCCTACATAGTAGACATGCAGAGCCAGATGGAAGCGATATCCTCCCTTCTGTTCATGAGGGATAGTAAAAACGTCTTTATTTCATTCAATGTTTTTATATATCCTTTTTTACCCTGAAAAAGGGAAAATCAGTCAGTTTCTCTCACCACAGTCATTCACCTCTGGAAAAGTAAGAAAGAGCAGCTGCAGAGAAAGTCTTTGCTGGGACTGAGAAAAGTCCACTGTCTTACGAAGGAGGAGCAGATATCTCCTGTGGTTTGTTTTTGCTGCAATAGTCCCTGCAGTTCATTTCTCTTTAAGCAGTGCGCTGTTTAGAGGACCGGCCTCACCGCTGAGTTGGCTGGCCAGAGGGATTATACCATAGGTCACAGGAGTAAAGTGGTATTGGTTATTCACGTTTAGCAAATGGAAGGCATTTGCCTGTTGCTAAAGAGGTGTCTGCTGTTTTTACTGATCACGCAATGGTATTGGCACCGAGTGCACAAATCAATACACACACTATTCCTCCTTGTACAGCAAATTTTATTGCACTGCTGGTATTTTTGACCTCTTGGAGTGAACTCAATGCTTTTGGCGGGCCCATGGGGCAAGCATATTTGTAAAGTGCTTCACTAATTCACTGTGGGAACAACTTTCTGCTCTAATAGAACATACTTTTAGTAAAATCAAAGAGTCTCCGCTCCAAACATACACACATAAAAGAAAACATATTGTTCCGTCAATAATGGAACTAATGAGTTTATTTTCCATTGGATTGTCTTCTGTGCACCCCATACCTTTCTACCACAATAATCTTCTGTCCAGGTGACGCTCTCACCATAACACCTTATCTGTCCCTCATACCACGACAGCTCTAGAGTACTCTCAGTTGCTCGATGTGCCCAGCCCACTCACCAAAATACTCTGTGAACCGTCTCACAAGCCCTGCTGCAGAGCAGAAGATAGCATCCCTGAGCTGTTTGTCTGGAGCATATATTCATGCTTGTTCACTGACCAAAAAATAACGTATGTGAGGCTTTGCCTGTCCCTCTGTGGGAGGATTCCTCCATTATATCTACCTCTTCTTTCCCACTGTGTGAAAAACATATTCTTTGCATGTTTTTACGTATTTGGACTGAGGATCAAATGTCAGTGGCCAACTGAAGGACAAATTTTAGATTAATATATAGCAGATATTCCTCCTGGGAAAATGGAGAGGGCAATGGGACAGAGCTCTGGGATTATTTGTCTGGTTACCACCTTTTCATCTTTTCTTACCGTTCTTTTCTGCAGAGCTTGTTCAGCACCTATCTCTTCCCCCTCGCTGAGTCAAGAGGAACAGCTTTCCATGGGCTGACAGACCATACAATGGTTTACTCTTAAAACACCGAGTACAACAATTTCAAGAATTAGTCACTAGGGCTATACTTGTCTTTGTTTAGGCTGTAGTGTCATGGAAGCTCCATGAAGTCAAGCATGTTCATTAATGGGATTCATCTGACCAGAGATAGATATCTACCACAGAGATACATACATATGAGATAGTCATTGTAGGCTTCCCATATGTGGAAATAAATCAGCGTAATTAATTTTATTCTAATGCCAGCAATGAAACTTATTGATGTATGCCATGGTTTAACCCCAGCTGGTAACTAAGCACCATGCAACTGCTTGCTCACTACCCCCTCACCCAGAGGGATGGGGAGGAGAATTAGAAAGCCAAAACACAGCACTGCACTAGCTGCTAAGAAGAAAATTAACTCTATCCCAGCTGAAACCAGGAGACGTATGAAGGCCTGAAAGTATCTTTTATATACTACTGACTCTGAAGCACCACTAAAAGTCACTTATAAGTTTAGGTGGCGTGAGTTCATTCCTGAATGCCTCCAGTTCTTGGATAGGCAGCCTAAACTGAGCCTGAGCCACACGAGTGTCATTTGTCTTTGTAGCAGGTGACACTGGGGAACTCTTAGGAAGAAACCCCAGTCAATTTTTCTGACTATAGTGTTGACCAGGTACCATCTCTGACCTTGAAATCACTACTGAGAAGCAGAATCACAGAATCACACAATCATTTAGGTTGGAAGGGAGCTCACAAGAACATCTAGTCCAAACCCCCTGCTCACACAGGGTCACCTAGACCAGGTTGCCCAAGCCTGTGTCCGGTCAGGTTGTGAGTGTCTTTACAGATGGACACTTCCCAACATCTCTGGGGAACCTGTGCCAGTGTTCGATCATCCTCACAGTAAAGAAGTGTTTTCTTGCATTCAGAAGCAGTACCTGTCTCACAATTCTGTCTGTCAAATGAAACTAAGGAAAACAGTTCTACTTCATAGGCTTTAAAGGCTTTTGAGTTAATTCAGAACTATAATAATGGTAATTGATATACACAGATAGAGATATATACATTTAAGCATATCTGAAATGTATATGAATAAACATACATATAAAATCTACCTCCTTAGGTGTCATGATTTACATATATTAGATTAGAAAACTTCATCTTACTTTAAATCTCAAAGACCAATACTTAGCTTAGCTTAAGTGAAACCCAGACCTTCCTGTATTTCTCTGAATGTAATTAAAATGCATGTAAAATATTTCCTATTGATAAACTGTATCCAATATGACTAAGTATTTAGGATCTAAGGTACCACGGAGAATGAGTATTTGATAACTGAGCTGACACTGTCCAAAATACATATGATATTGCAAATGAAGGTCATTAGCAGCTCTGTTTTGAATCAATGCAAATTGTCACGTATCAACGTACTGTAATGAACCACTCAGCTCTGACTGTCACATAGTTCCGCATATTTAACCATATTATGTCTCTCATTTTGATCCTGATCCTTTTTTGATCCCTTTCTTTGGGGCTTGTGAGTCTATGTTTGGACTACAGGTATTGCTTGACAGAGTCAAGGAAAAGATACATCAAAGGAAATTCCAGTTACTTATAAGTAAGAAATTCTTCAGTATGAGCTTGTGTAATCTGCATCCTTGGAGATACTCAAAACTTGCCTGGAAAAGAGCCACGAGTAACATGCTGTAACTTTAAAGCTGGCATTGCTCTGACAGAGGGGCTGGGCCAGATAACTTGTAGTGGTACCGTAAATGTAAATTATTCTGTGAACTTATACAGGGTAAGGAAGGAATTAGGGACAACATACATCCCCATCTTCTCTTGTTTTCACCTGCTTCAAATTCTCTCGATTCCCTTCTTTTACAAAGGCAGCTGTTTCCAGTGCAAAGGGGCAGGTGAAGGGCTTCATGCAACAGGAATGGTCCTGGCTAAGAGATATGGCCAGGTGCAGCAGAGCTTTTGCCCTCTCACAGGGCCATAGGAACCTCAGCGAATAGGTCAGTAGCTTATGTTACTGCTGGCTTCCAGATTAAGCCTGTGCAGATACTGTTGATAGTGGTACCCTGGCAACCCCCTGACCTTTTGCCAGCACAATGGTTTTACAGCAACAAATTGAGATGTGAATTTTACCAGCTAGTCCTAAATAACTTTGCTATAAGAAATCTCCAACCACCCAAGAAAGACTATAGAAAGCAGTGGAGAATACAGAAATAAATGTGTATGTATATGTATATATATTTAACTATATATCTGTACCCAACTAAAGATGAAGGCTGGAGTCCACACAGATGAGTGGACTGCCCAAACTGATGCTGGATAAAACCCTTGCTTGGCCATTTGTGACAGTACTGAGCTGAAGTTTCTGTCTTGCAACGCTTCTTTAAAAGCAAAAGAAAGAAAAACACTCAGCAAAGGAAGGATGATAACTACAGCATTTGATCTACAGACTCTGTGCTCACAGACCTCATAGAAGATTCCAGGACTGTTCAGTAATCTCTGATTAGTCTTATAGGAGAACTGACGTGGTCACAATGGTCAAGGAGAAATAGGTACTCTAAATATCCTTGTGTCTCTGTTGCAGCACGCAGTATAGGTCGTATCAGTTGTAACAACATGTGCTGTTCTAACGTGTACTATGTTAGCACATCCTAAACGTTAATTAATTTGAAGAAAGGAAAGGAAAGAAAGAAATTGTAATCTGAGAAAATTATTTTTTTTCTAGGGGAAATACAAACAAGCAGCAGACATCTGTTTATTATTGGTTCAATGGTTCAGAATTTGCTGCTGAAGAGAAGACATTAATAGAATTCCCTGGGACAAGGAAACTTACATTGTCATTGAATCCATGTGTTGCAGAAAAACAGATGTGCAGACATCTAAGGGTGAGAGAAACAGTCTGTGACTCCAAAAAAGAAAGAAAAAATGATAGTTCCAAGTCTTTAGATGTCCATTCAGAGGCTGGCCACATGTCACATTAATATGTGACTTTAACAGATTGCTCCAATAGTGCAAAGAACCAGGTGTGCCTCCTTCCTAAGGATTTCTCTGTGTTCACTGGGTCCTGAGCATCATCTGCCACAGTTTCCAGACTGCCGGTTCTTCATGTGGCCACAATTTACAGTGTTTCCAGGAGTAATTTGTACCAAAGATGTGTCCAGCCCACTTCGATACTCTGGTAATCTGCCAACAGATGAAGGTTTAAATCTATTAGTCGCTGCAAACATTGCAGTAGTCACACGTTAGTGTTACTGCACTCATGTCTGGACCAAATAGCTGCAGCCATAAAGCCTTTACTTTTCATTGTATTTGGTCATGTCTGACATTTGCTGGTTTTTGCTTTCCCCATTGTAGCTAAGTATTACTCAAAATTAAATTAACTTTGCGGTTGTTTGTTTGTTTTATTTTTAGAATAACCGCAGCAGAAATTCCTTTCCTATTAGACGTGTTGATATGCAAAACTGATGACTATAAGGTCGTCTGCTCTCTTGAGGTCACTGGAGCCTCCAAACCAAGAAAGTAGGGGTTCAGTTCTACAAAATCTTGGAAATGGCTCACTCCCAGAGCATTTCATATTCATCACAGGAATGTTTAAAGCCTTCCCTGCTGAATAAGCCCTTATACCCAGTTGTGTCACTGGATATAGCATTGTTCTGCAGTCCAGGGCAGGATTCCCATTTTCAAGGAGATTAAATTAAACTTCCTCTCACAAGAGCTCAGGGACCATTGAACATTGAATATATGGACATTCCAACATTTTGATCTTCTTTTGTTTTCCCCCATTAGGAGGTGTAAACACAAGCATAAACCCCCCTAAATTTATTTTCAAAGAAAACTGCTGAAAACGGAGAGGGTTCACTGCTGCAGTGGAAATACATCAGGTTAATGCCATTTTTAGATTCATCACAGCAACAGCTGGACAGCTTTTAAAATAAATAAATAGAAAGTTGTTCTAAAAAGATAATTTTAAGTATAAAATCATGACTTTGTTATCAGAGAATGGCAAATCCCACTAGCAAATGCCCAGCTTTTTATTTCTTTAATAGTTAGAAGTACTGCAAAGCCTGAACTGGGTCAAACTGCTTTTAACCTGGCTGAAAAAATTTAAGGATAGGATTGTTAGATTCTATCAATTCTTCATTTCCTATTACCAGAAATCCTGTTTGGGGGTTTCAATATATGAAAGGTAAAAAGATCAGAAGGCAACACAGAAGCAGGTAAATATTGACAGATCCAAAGCACATACCAGTGTCCTACTGAGAGTAAAAACAACTGCCTGTGCTGCTCAGGGACCAAGTCAGTCCTATGGATGGGAGCTGTCAGGGTAAAACTTTTGCAGTTTTCTCATTTTTTGCTGTATAAATGTGTCCCTTCTATTAGATTTCTTTATCCCTTTTAGCCTTTCTAAATGACAATTAAGTCTGCCTACCCTATCAATAGCAGGTAATTTATTTGTTTCTACAGCTGAGCCTGACCTTCATTGATTTTATTGGAGTAATTTGCTGGAAATGATTTTTTAATGTTAGATTTATTACCGAGCACTTCATTGTCCGATAAATGAAGTAAATTGTATTTTAAAAGTAGCAAAATGAAAGAACCACTGAAATTTGAATGAGTTTTTTACAAGCGTATTAGCTCAAAAGGTCCCTTATGCATCTCTTGTACAGACCCCAGTTTGCAAACAAGAGATTTTATTCTGGGCTTGTGTATGCTAGCTTCCCAAAAACACAATCCTGAACTGCACAGGAGCAGACCTGGGTTCTGTGAGAAGCAGTACTGTAGGGTCCCTGGCCATCCACGGTGAGGGACTGTGCCCTCCCTGCTCATCCTGACTTGCACTGTGTGCACTCTCATTCAGTTCAACGGGGCTGATACTCCGTAAGAGGAAAGATGTTGAAAATGACCCTTTTAATTTGTTGACATATTTCTCTTTTTATTGCCTGTATTCCTCAGTTTTCAAACCTCTTGCTTGCTCTGTTTTAACCAGCTGCAATTGGGAGTAGGATCTGTGACTTGCTCACCTTTCAGATCTGCTTTCTGTAGTGGTTCAATTTGTCTGCATAAAGACACTGCAACCTGTCCTGGAGAACAGTAAGTTATGAATTACCACCTCTACCTCTCAGCATAGCTTCAGGTCAGTTTCTTAGCTGAGTATGACAGAGACATAAGTTTCCATTGTATTTAGATTAAAACAACAGGATTTGTTATGTTGTGTGCACTTCATCTTTCAAGCCTTTTTGTGCACACAAAGTGTTGCCACGCTATTCCATACCAAGCAAAGTTCATTTTCAAGAGCTTCCTCTGAGGCACTGCATCTCTGTGCTGTCTCAATAAGGGCTCTGCCTTCAAGACGTGATGGCAGCCTTGCAGGACAGACAATGATGCTGAGCGATATTGGCATATCCTGCACTCCTGCATAACGCCTCCCTCCCGCTGCCATCATTGCATTGTGGAACTAACATGTAACATTTGCTGCCACCGTGGTGTTCGTACCACTTGAGTAAAATCGGCATACACACTGATTTATCTGCCCTTTCTACTTAAATTGCAAGCTCTTCAGCACATGGATTATCTGCTACCTTTCATCTGTGCATGCTTAAAACACCGGACACACTTAGAAAGTGAAGGAACACCTTTCACTTTTTTGTGTGCGCCCTACCGTAATATATGATCAACTACAGCAACAACATTAATAACAATAATAATATAGTAAGAAAAACTGCAATGATAATGGTTTGCATGAACAGAAAAGGCATCCCTTTGCTAAATTTACACGTTTTTGCTTGTTTGTTTGTAAGTTAAGTTCACATTTTTTCAGGGTAGATGGCAAAAGTTAGAGTTGTAAAAGCTGTATTTAGACACATAAATAAAAATATTCTGACTGTCAAAGTCACCATTCATGTTAAGAAAACCCACCGTTCAGATGTCACTTAGACAGGGTCGTGAGTGCCCTAACCACTAATTTTTCTGCAATGGCTAAAGATGCCATTAACAGTTTAAATGGCTCTTTAGGCAGGTGCCTCTGAGACCCTTATGTGGCACTGCAAAAGAGGGATTCCTCTATGTACCCTGCTACACCTTCTTTGTTCACCTGCCTCCCAAGCCAGTGTAATTCCCCTCAAATGGGGAACTGATGCCCGATCGTTTCACAGAAAGAAATCGAATCAAATGGTTTGCACCTGAGGGAAATGTTGTGCTAGTGAGAGCTGGTGTTTTTCTGTGCTTCTACAAAGGATTGCATGAAAAATTAAATCTTGGGTTTCATTTGAGAATAAGGGATTCAAGACTGCTGTTCTCTATCTGAGCAAGGACTGTGAAACAGCGTCCCAACTGAATGTTTTAATCATTGGAGTGACAAACCTGTTCCTAATCTAGGAAAGGAAAAACAGCTGGGGTTTTGGGTGTCTTGGTGCTCTGGGCGTGCATGCCTCTGATCTGCCAGTTTAAGTGACCGATCTCCACATGCTCCTTTGCACTTCTCCCCAAGATAGATTGGACATCTTTCTGCTCACATCTCTTCGGGGGATCCTTGATGTGAGTACCTAACTGCCCACGTGTCTCCTACCTGGCTGCTTGATCCATAAAACTCAACTTATTTCCAACAGCCTGGTCTGCTGGTCTGTTGATCTATCTGGAAGCAATGTTTGCTCAGTACTTTTGAAAATAAGGTGACTAAAATGTTGAATCTGACTTTAGCATAACGTCTGGCACCTAGATATGAACACTTTTAGGTTTTGTGGGTATTCATAGGCAAGTCATACCAAAAAAAAAGCCCATATGAGGAATAGCTGTGCAATAGGCAGTCTCTTGTTATTTAAACAGCATTTGAAGCAACTTCCACAAAACGTATGCCAGTGGTCTCACTTTATTTCATACTGTGTATTTTTTGAAGATTACACCAGCATGTGAAGCAAAACTTAAAAATACAAACCCATGAAGATATTTGAATACAAAACCTAGAGTGCTTTCCTTTAAAATTTCCTAGCTTGGTTCCTGTCTCTGTTTCTGCCACCATTATTGATATAAGGAATCCATCAACATATTTTTATGGATGATTAAGAAAGGCTGACCTTTCCTTTGCAGGTACAAATAGGTAGTTATTCAGAGGCTGTAAATGAATGACAAGATAATTCTATCCATTTAATATTGAAGTGATGTTGATAGTATCATTCTTCTCATGTTTGAAACGGGAAAGTATAGAGACCTTTCTCCCTCACTCTGTTCTGCTTTATGTGATGGATTTTCTCTCTGACTAATCGCTGTCACATTAACCTGCACTATTTCATCCTTCAGAGCTGTCAAGATAATGACGATAATCGAAGTGGCTCATTGTAGGTAAAGGAAATTATATGAGCAAAGTAATATCATAAAACAGTGTTTAAATATTTTAATTTCATTTGTCAGGGCTGCCCCAACACTTCATTACACATATAACCATCTCTCATCAGTGGAATTAGTGCATTATTCATTACTGTTAATTATTTTCACATAATGGCTGCCCTGATATATTTAACCTCCACATTATATCTCAGATAATGGGCCTGTAAAATTGAATTGTGTGAAGAGCGGAGTTCTAAAGCTCATTTGCAGAACATCAAAGAACAAAGAAGAGGAAAAGAATTCTAAATGGGACATTTCACCCAGCTGGGGCCAAACATTTGTTTCTGTCTGATTTGCATACAGAAAATAGGTGGTTCAGAAGTGGTTTAACATTGTACATGCTGTCTGCTCCTATTACATAGCCAATTAGAATTTGTTAATGTCCCGAGTGTTTGCGACAATTTCCCAGCCCATCTATTGTCTGAATGGCAGTGAGCTGGAAAGTTAACAACAGAAGTAGACCTTTATGAAGGACAGACCATGGAATCATATGGCATATTAAGGTGTCACCTATGGTTAATACTTCTTTTGACAAACGTCTGTATCGTAGAAATAAATTAACAAAACCTGCTGCTCAGGACTGAAAAGATCCAAGTCTGTGAAATTCCAGTAACACTCTATTAATTACTTAGTTTTCCCTGGACCAAATTTTCTGATGCTGTCTGTCATGTAGGACGTGGAAATGGTCAAGGAGGAGAACACAGCATCCTGAACAAGACAAGTGTATCTGCACTGTGTGCAGCAAGCTGTGTCAGTGGACCTGGTGGACTCAATCCCACACAGCACATAAATAATGCATAGTCACCTAGCTATCTCCAGTGGTGATTTGCCATGCTGGGGTTGATGTATTTGCGCTGCTGTTTCAGAGGATGGGAAATGTGAGACTTCTTTTCTCTGCTTTGCCAGGTGTTTTGAATATGTACCCCAATAAAATGAAGCTGGTAAAGGTATGGGACTTTGGCATAATTTAGCTTTTGAGGAACCAGCTGAATTATTAGAAATCATTTCAGCTCTAAGTAGCAGTTTAAAGTCCACTGTATGTCCAATCCAACAGCGTGGATTTAACTGAATAGACACATTTTTTTCCCGTTTGGAGGCTTATCCATTATTTACAGATTTCAGTGGACCTGAAAAGACATTGAAATAAAACACTTCATGGAAAGAACATTTATCAACAGTTCAACATGTTATAAGGACTATGGCCAGTTCAGTAAAAACCAGACTTTTCAAACAGATGTGGGAATTTTCTTAAAACTTTAGTCTCAGAGTGTTTGTCAAGTTCTCTGCAAGGCTCCCCATAGCTATATGAAGCATTTTTTGCTTTCGTCAAAAATTTCAATAGAACAGCTTTTCTGAAATTCACACGCAAGATATATCTTAGTCCTGTTTCATGTCTACAGTAAATTTTATGGATATTTTAAAAAAACGTTTCGGACCTATTTGTCAACTATTCTGTAAGAATAACTTCTGGCTGATGATGGGACTATGAGCTCAGAGGTGACTCAGCCAATCAGAAGTCAGAAAATGTTTAATGAGTAACAACACAATTCACTCGAGGTCATTAACATACTTTAGTCTTATTGGCTAAAAAGTCATATTTCAGAGGAATGATAAATGTCTTTTTGCTAAGTGGCAGTAGGTTTTTGGCCATATCATTAAATATTTATACAACATATACATAAATCTTCTTTCACTTGGCATCATCTGGGATTCATTTGGAAGAGACCCATTTATTTCACTTTGTAATGTTTTAAGTTTGTTGCAGGCTTCAGCCTCAGCATCCAAAGTCTAGATATAAAGTAGTTAGAAAGAAAAGGAAAACCACATTTGCATAGGCCTGGCTTAGAAAGAGAAGTCTTCTCTCCTTAATCTTTCCATTTTCAGAGTATAAATTTTATGCATTACAGTCATGTATACTTTATAGAAGCTGTGTGAACAAAACCTGATTATGGTCTCTGCCTTCTAAACCATTTTTATTTCATAGGACATTTTCAGGGTACCATGGAATATGGATAAAAAGAAAGACTAGAGAAACCACTAACTGAGCGAAGTAATTTCTCCATACCTAAACAGATTATATGGACTTTTGTCCAGGACATGAAACATACTCAGTTTTCTCACAGACATTCATTTGGGTACTCCCAAATAGGAATAGACTGATAGGAGTGATCTGTCTTTCTACTCCTGCCCCGTCAGATTTTTTTTCTCTCCTAAAGCAGCTACTACTAGGTGGTTAAATGTGTCTTTTATCTGAATTTCATTCCAAGAAAAATCTCAGATTCTAAGCCCTCTACTCAGATTACCTTTTCTCCATGTTCCCTGTATGCTGTATTGATGAGACAAATATGTAAGTCTTGACAGAAATGCAACTCTGTGATAGGAGAACCCTGCCGTACTATGCTATTTATCTTTGACTGGAAAAAAACCCCAAGTGCTGGATGATGAAATCCAAGGAAATCCTTAAAAAGGGGAAGATACCTCGAGAAATATACAGGTCAACAAAACTAAAATAACCTTTGGTTTTTCGCCTACAATGTCTTTGTATCCTGGATACCCATCATATACCAGCTATGTTTCTCCTCAGCAGTGTAGTGGAAGCACAAAGCAAGTAAGAGACTGAGTTTTTCCTCTATAGCAAAATGAATGTAAAGTCATGGGTGAAAAATGATGGCATCGAGAAAGCTCTTTAGGCTTGCCGATATGCTGTGAAAGATCAGTCTCATGAAGGGCCAGATCTGCTGGTTGTTGAGGTGTGTTGCATAAAGCCCAGTGGTCTCGATGTTTTTAGAAGTGAGATAATCTTTTTCTCTGGAGGTGGAAGTACTAGGAAATTTTGCATTGGTGCAAGCAATACACAAGTGGGACACATCCCAATTGCTGACAAAAGTTAATCTTACAATAATATTTTTCCTATAATACATATTGATGTATATGCACACACATACACACACACAAAAATCAAGGTTGTTGTTTTTGTTATATTGTGTTGACATTTAGATACTAATTGAGGAGAAAAAAGTGTGACTGGGATGTAAAGGGTACAGGATTTCAGGTGTTGCCTAGGGAATATTTCCTTCCAGTTAATGCTGCTGAAAGATGACCATCTGTTTTGAAATCTGTGCATTCAAAGTCAAGGATTACAAGGTCATATTAGACACTAAGGAAGACACTCTACTGTGTTTCAACTCCATAACTATTAGCTTTTACATGTTGGCAGTCTCAGGTAGGATTCTTCTTATAATGTGAGCTAACATTATTTCAGAACTATGCTTTGCCTAAGACATGCCGTTTGCAAGAAAGATCCACAGTTTTACAAGGGACTATCACTTTGAATGTAGTTAAGCGTGCTAAATATTTCAAAAGTATAAACCAGCTCATACTTCTGAATAATGAGTATATGTGCATATGTTATGCACCAGAAAACAGGAACTATTGTATAGACTTCTACTACTACTTAGATAAGTTAGGTCCTTTGAATATTTACAGAATACTGCAAAACTTTTCGTAAAAAGTTTCTAAGAAGCAGGTGCCAGTGTACAGTTAAAAGCAATGACTAGAATTGCGTTTGAGTGGTGATGATATATATCACCTCATGTAGTGGAGATTTTTTAGCTAGTTTTGAGTAGAATACAATTTTTCTGATATGGACAACACTCAGAATTTTTGCATAAGGTCCTAGATATTCCTTCCAGTGTCTGTCTATGCATGTGTCTGTCCAATCTTTTTGTCATCACTACAAGACATTTTTGCAAATTCCTCTTTTTCTGTGATGGATTAGTGGGTTATAAAAATATATGTGTGGAATAACTTAATGCATAGATTTTATAGTTGGCTATACTATATATGGCATACTATTAATGAAATGACCCAGAAGAAGGGTCTGAACATAGGAAATAGTTGTGTTAGAGGTGGATATCTCAAGGCTCTGTGGCCCTATGGCAACAGCACTCTGCTGCTAGAGGCTAAATCCTCCTCTTTGCGTTGCACACTCAGCAAGTAAAATGCATAAGCAGCACTGAGAGCAGGTATGATGGTCCTCAAATACATCCAAGAAAGTGAGCAACAGAGTCAGGCTCCTTCCAGATGTTTGTCTCTTCTGTACCCCTATTTACACAGGACCTCAGCTACCACGGGAAGAGTTCACAGCAGATCCCACAAGTGGCCTGCCCTGTTCTCAAGCTGCTCATCTCACCGAGGCCCCACCAAGCCATGGTCTGCAGCTTTGAACCTTTTCCTGAGTCAGTCCTGTCATCACATGCCAATCACGCAAAAGAGAGGCAGCACGCTGAGTATGGTTCATTTTCCTAAGTATTATGCAAAGAAAAGATCCAGAATGAATTACTCTATTTCCAGAGGGGGACAGGAGTCTGGATATAGTCTAAATTGGATCCAGAGTGCAGAACCCTCCCAGTCTATTCAACACAGCAGGAATGGAGCCGCAGGTGCTCTGAATTCCCAGGCTGTGTGTGATCTACGTTAGCTGTTTCCGTTAGCCAGAGTCTATCCCGTCACAAAACCGAAATTTATGAAATTGTTACGGGCTCATGTCTGCGAATTGTTAATCACAAGGACAATTATTATGACCAAATTTATTCCTCAGAAGAAGGCAACAAGCTTCAAATACGACAGAGAAGTGAGATCGTTCTTCAAACTTTAAGTTTCAGCGTAATGAAAACCATACTTATTATAGATCTTCCAAAATCCAGTTGAAAGAAATCTATTGCTCCTATCTATTCTAAACAAAGACTTTCAGAAAAGGAAAATTGTAGAGAATTTTGTATCAGATGCCTTGAAAAACATACAGAAAAATAGGAATCTTCAGGGGACGGCTGTGCTTTGTAACCTGAAAAAACCTAGAGAGGTTTAGAGTCAGTAGTGAACGTGCAACCTCTAAATGTCACCTGGAACTCAAAAAAATCTTTTAACTATCATTTAAAGGGCCTGGTAGAAACTCTTTAAGATTATATTTCTATTTTATTTTTCTCTAAGAAAAGCCTTAGCAATTCTATTATCTTCCCACATTTCTATTGCAAATTTAGGTAAGGGACAACTTGCCTCACTGAGGAATGTTAACTCAGATTGCATATAGCTATCAGATTGTTTTAAACAATAGGATTTACATAATACAAGATAAGGAGTATACTGTGTATTCCTGAGGTACATGTACATCCTTCCTGTTACATGCACTTCCTACTAACTGTCCAGACAAAAGATGTCCTAAGGCTACCTCTTCAGACAGTGAAGTACTTGCTGACAGCTCTGGGCTTTAAGACAAATTAAAATAAGCCAATTTTTCAGTCTCTAGGTCTAATAAAGCTTCTGGCTTTCAGTTCTGTCAATGACTATGAGTAAAATTCCCTGACAAGAGAGAAGACAGGATGTTTAGTTTTATGATGAGGGTGATTTTAAGGTAAAGACTGATTCTGCAATTCTTATTTCAGTTCTCATCAGTGAGAATCTCCTATCATTAGAAAAGCAGGAACAAAATGTTTTCAAGTCCTACTGCTCCATTCTGACTGCTCAGCTCCCATTTCACTACTGCTCTGTGGACTGAGCATTATTGAGGGTGTGATGGGTACCTAAATATATATATAGGGTAGCTCTTTGGTCTCTCAGAGTTTAATTTGGTGACATCAATGTGTAGTTGTATTTATCAAATACGAATTTCATACATATTCTTTTACAAACACTGTGCCTGTTTCGTTCAGAGTTTCAAAATATTACTTCAAGTTCATGTTCTCCCAGCGATGCACATCCTCATGCCCTCAGCCACTCACATATTCATTCCTGAATGCTTCCCTGTTTTAGAAGTTGTAGGCTGCTAAGTCATCAAACCAAAGAATCCTGTAAGCAGCTGGGACAAAACTACACTTGAAGTCTGGAAAAGTAATTGAGAAAAAGATTATATCTTTCTTTTGGTGCCAGAACTGTTTACATTATTATTTTATATTACTGAAAACTTGCATATAACTTGCGACAGAACTTAAGATGGATTTTGCTCCTCATTTTTTAATGTCCTGAAAAGCACAGAAACTAAATTTAGACTTTGCACAACAGATAGAAAACTATCTTTCCGGATAAAGAATAAAATTTCCAACGAGGACACAATGCAACCATTTAATGAAGTACACAGTACAGTAGATCAAAGATCAAGTCTTAACTTAGAAGTCTAGGTTGGTGAATGGCTTGTTATGGTATTTCAAATTATTAATAAAAAAAAAACAAAGAAATGAGAAGGTGCTCATGAGAAATGAAAAATGATCAGCTGCAGAAGGTTGTTATTGTCTATGAGGAAAAAAGAAAGAAGTACGTAAAAATGTAGAGCTAATTTTTATGGAAAATATTAAAACTATGTTCATTGATAATTTTCGAATCATTACCTGACAAGTTGTGAGGTTAATTTCTTTCTTGATACAGATCCTTAAAATACAGATAATGATCAAGTATGTGTGTGTGTCATGGCTGGTAAGAACAAATTACCAAAGGTAGTCAATAAATTCCTTGAGTCATCTTTAAAATACAATGGAATAACAAGTTTTGCAAATATTTGGTTAGATTGTTTCCCCTAAAAGTACCTTTCCAGAATTTCAGGTTTCATTTCATGTATGGGATCCAATGAGAAACCATGTGGTTTATTTTCATATTAGTAAAGGACTCCTCTTTACAAACAGTGCTGTCCAACACAGAGGTCAGGTAATGACCACCCATCCTCTGACAGATTAAAGGTATGTCTATATTGTTATTTTAGGCTGGGTTGCCAGTGTGTTTATGGAGCAAATTTTGCAGTCATTCCCACGTATCATGGTTTGGTTCACTTTGCCAAAAAATCTCAGAGAACGTGAACTGGGTTCTCCTTGGATGAAACAAACCTGAAGTTTTGAAAGCAGTCTGAGATAACCCTTGAAACATGTAGTATGGATGTCAAGGTCTCAATGATGTTTCATCCTACAAACCTGTTCCTGTAGTTCTTGCTAAACAGAGGGAGCAGAAGCCAATTTACACTATAGATCTGTCCCATGAAGATTTAGGTTTGCACGTAGACCAAGTGGGAAGCCTCATGGAAAATGAAGTTCAATGATTATGGTGGAAATGTAACAGAATTATTTAGGATGCAATGTAAAAGACAAGAAGCTTCACCTTCCCTTTGTAACTAACTGAAAAAGGGAATGCTTTTATGGTAACGTTAATCAGTGTTTCCCTATCTTCACTAGCTATGGCTCTATATTCTGTACAGCTTTTTTGATTTCTGAAAACTCTTTCCTGGTATCATCTTTTTTGACTCTCCACCAGCTTCTGTAGCAAAGGGTAAAGGCCTCACCATTAGATGTTCCTCATGCTCACTCATCCAGTAACAAACTGGTGCACACTTCTAAACATCCATGAGAAAAATTGTTGTCTATTTCTTTCTTGCTATATAGCTATTTTTCAGTAGTTTAAAATGTTTGTGGTTGTAATACAAACACATACACATGTATGAATTTTTAAATTGGTTTTACAGACAGCAGATTGGGGTAAAAGAATTCTGCAAAAATTGCTAAGGAAAACCAAACCAAGATGATATTTTTTAATTATTCTTTTTACAACTTAATTTTCTTGTCAGAAAATCCATACATTTTTGTGTTCAGTCCTGTCTCTTGATATACAACTTTTATGAGGAGAAAAATCTTCCCACCAACTCTACCACTGAGAGAGATCCTGGTTTGGGAAAATACCCATATTCAGAAAAACATCAAGATAATTTCACATCCACAAAAATTAAGACTGTATTTATATACTTGATTTTGTTGTTAATGATCTCTGTTTAATAGGGTTAGGTCTTCAAGTCAGAAAAGCTGTATTACAATATGTTCCTAATAGCTCCATACATTTATGGAGCTTCATAAATTGTTTTTAAGTAAAGCAGGCCTGAATAATTCAAGCATTGTCATGGACACTAATGTTGGCAAGATCAGTAAAAGCATCTCTCTTAAACAAATTGGCAGTGGAAACCAAATTTGTTGCAACTTTTGTTGATATGAGGATAAAAGAAAAGTGAATTGCAGGTGTTTAGCAGATGTCTCTCATATAAGGTGCAGCAAGAGTAAATTCCTCTTTGGAGTATGGTAGCAGTTGAGCCATATTCCCTCACTTCAGCCTATATAGGCTTGAATTCTTATGAAAATCATCTTTGTGAATGTGATAAGAGGGTATAATTCTAAATTTAAATATATCCTCTATTTATATTCTATTTATAATCTCCCTTGTTTCATTGTCCCATAGGGCTTTACGATAGGTCAACAAAGCATAATGAAAATAAATCACTAAGAATAGCCTCTGTTGTAAATCATAGCCTCTGTGGGTATATGGATGCCAAGGAAGCTGGCTTGCCCAAAGTCATACATTTGATGGGTGACAGGAACAAAACTCTTCTTTGTCTATCATGTGCATTAAATAGCATTAAATAACACTTCTTTTAACATGGAGTTGCATAACATGGAGGTCAGCGATGTACCCAGGTACATTGTCTACAGTTCAAGCCAAGTCTACAAGCAAGTATTTAGAGAAGCAGACATCCTTAACGGGATGCTTGAGTTACCTGTATGGCCAAAGAAGTACAAGCTTTCGAAGCCCTCCAGAGGGAGATCCTGCCTGCACATGATAGCTGTCTAACCGCCAGTACCACAGTCACCACCAGTACCATACGCTGCATAGTAGCAAACTCTTTTAATAGTTCCTCTAATTGGCCAGATTTGCTTGACAGCTTAAAAACAAGTCTTGGATTCATAGCATACAGAGAACTATCATCTCCTCACCTCATGCATACAAATATAGACTAATATTCTCTCTGACAAGAGAAGTACTAGGCAAACTGCTTTCCCCTACACTCCCTCCCAGCCCCTCTCCCCCCTTATTGCTATTAACAATGTTAGATGTGGTCTAGCTGCCTATACAGGAGGAATATCAGAGAAAATTGCATGCAAATTTTTTATTTCCCTGAACTACTTCATTTTGAAATTGACTTCTTTGGTGTGAGAAGTCTGCACCTGCTGAATTGTTGTATGTCTTCTGGCTGATGGAGAACACAGGAAGAAGGCATAAAATTTGTAGGGCTTTAATTGAATTACAAATTTTAATGTGAGGATATTAAATGTAGGAGGGGTTTTTTATCTTTTTTCTTTTTCAGAAGGAGACACACTGACTATGGTATGCTGCATGGTGAAGGAAAAGAAGTTGTTTCTAGCTCAGTTTTGTGGGGGGTGTATGGAGAGCTTTGTTTTTCATTCTTTGACAAGAGCTTCTATTTCAGCAGGTAGCCATTAGTTCAGTGCTTTTAAGCTTAAATTCAAACATTTACATGGTTAACATGACAGAGAAGCAGCAATTTTATTAAAAAACCTGAACACTAATAAACCAGTGTTGTTTTCTGAAAGATTTGATACTAAAATTTTGATAGAGAGGTTTGTTCTAAAAATGTCCTGATCAACCTCTGATACATAGAGCATTTAATAGGTAAAATGTTCCCGTTTGTCCACATGCAAATACATCCATCAATTCCAAATGGATACCTCACCTCAGAAATCATCAAAGTTTTTGACTCTGATCCTAGGAAATCCTTCCACTCACCCTGTTTCCTTCACCCTGTAATGTCATGTTTCCTGTTAAACTTTTCCCCACTTGTTAGTCAATGCTGACAGCAATATTGGTGGTAGGCAGGTCGTGAGTTTGGTGCCACAGCATGCTTCACTGTTCTGCTGCTAGACCTTTAACATAACCCATACAACCCATTTCTCCATGTGTGGATGTCCTGGCATGTGCAACATGCGCTGTGCTTTGCCATTCCCCAGTTGCAATGCTGAGTTTGGAAGTGCCCTCAGGGATTCTCTGAATTATCCACTTCTGGCTATGTCTCTTACTTTATTGACATGGCATCACCATGCCAATACAGCTATATATGACCCCTTGGTGTGTCTTTCTAAAAAACCTAGAATAGGATAGACTAGACTATTTCAGTTGGAAGGGACCTACAGTGATCACCTAGTCCAGCTGCCTGACCATTTCAGAGCTGACCAAAAGTTAAAATATATTATTAAGGGCATTGCCCAAGTACCTCTTAAAGAGTGACAGACTTGTGGCACTGACCACCTCTCTAGGAAGCCTATTCCAGTGTTTGACCACCCTCTCGACAAAGAAATCCTTCCTAATGTCCAGTCTGAACCTCTTCTGGTGCAGCTTTGAACCATTCCCATGCATCCTAGATACCAGGGAGAAGAGCTCGGCACCTCCATCTCCACTGCCCCTCCTCAGGAAGCTGCAGAGAGCAATGAGGTCGCCCCTTGGACTCCTTCTCTCCAAACTTGACAAGCGCAAAGCCCTTAGCCACTCCCCATAGGACATGCCTTTCAGCCCTTTCACCAGCTTTGTTGCTCTCCTCTGGATGCTTTGAAGGACCTTCACATCCTTCTTAAATTGTGGGGCCCAGAAATGCACATAGTACTCAAGGTGAGGCCACACCAGCGCTGAATACAGCAGGGTAACCCCCTCTCTGACCGGCTGGTTGTGCTGTGTTTGATGCACCCCAGGATGCGGTTTGCCCCCTTGGCTGCCAGGGCACCCTGCAGACTCACACTGAGCCTGCTGCCCACCAGCACCCCCAG
>JAVJGI010000014.1:46531394-46590342 GCA_035590275.1 Ibycter americanus | reverse complement strand
CTTAATAAAATCCAGAACAACTACATCCACCGCCATCCCTTCACCCACTAGGTGGGTGACCTTTTCATAGAAGGATACCAAAGTAGTTGAACAGGCTCTTCCTCTTGTGAGTCCACGTTTACTGTTCCTGATGATTGCATTATTCTTTAAATGCTTTTCAGTAGTACCCAGTATAATCTTCTCCATAATTTTTCCCATGAACTGAGGTTAGACTAGTAGGTCCGTAGTTCCCTGGGTCTTCCTTCATGCCCTTTTTGTAGATTGGAATAACATTGGCTAGCTTCCAGTCAGCAGGGACCTGCCCAGACTCTGAAGATCTTTGATAGGTGATTGAGAAGGGTCCTGCCATAACATCCACTAGCTCCTTCAGTACTTTGGGATGAATCCCATCAGGGCCCATGGACCTGTGAATGTTCAGCTGATACAGCTAGTCCTTTCCAATTTCAGTGTCTGGAAATGCAAAGTCACTGCTCTCCCACTTGTGGTCATAACTGACCAAGCACGGTGTGATTTGATCACCAGCCCCCATTTATTTATAGTCTGATGGTCTGATGCCATTTGTGTCCCTTAGTTACCACGCTCAGCCACAGCTCATGCCTGAGCAGTGTACCCAAACACCCACCTTACTGCAAAAGCAGCGCTACACTGGTTTCAAAGAAGCTCTAGCCATACCAAAAGCCATATGCAAAACCATACAGGCCAAGAAAGGCTAAACAGATTATTTTTTATTTGAATGCAGAATTCTCCATAGGAACTTGCTACCCCATTGCACCCATTGCTCCACATCCACTTTCTCCTCCTCTCTGAGTTGCAACAATTAGCACAGTTATCCCTGTAGCGTGCCCTGATTAGTCTGGTCCATGAACATGAAAGAAACACTGTACAGAGACTTCTGGATTATCTCAGGATTGCTGGTTGCCCTGTGGGAACAGGGAGCATGGCATATGCTTGGGTCCATGTCCCACAAGACAAAAATCTCTCAGCCCTGGCACCTGCTGATTTCTGCCGTGTTCTGGCAGAAAACTGGCATAGGCTCCTGCAGGTCAACAGGCTAGGTGGGAAGGTCCCGTTCCTGGACTGTGAGGTGATGTTTCTTTGTGTGGAGTGCTGCCTTCTGAGCACTCTTCTGAGTTTCTCTTTGCTTTCTCTTCTCTGTTCTCTGCGGCACGAACCGGCAAGCTGACCGAAGGTGCAAGGGGACAAAGCGTACGTGCACTAGTCTCACACTGAACCTGACTGGGTGTGCTGTGTGGCTGTTTTGTGGGGGGGTGGACATTGATGCTGGCTCCCCAAGGGCAGCCCGGCAGTGTGGCGCTTCCAGATCAGATCTCTCCCTGCCTGCTGCACAGTCATCTTCTTCCTACAAAAGGATTTTGCGGTTATCTCAGACTTCAACCTCATCTTCCCTTCTGGGAGGACTGAGCTTGGGCTCAAGAAGTACAGAATGATTCCTGTCTAAATTTATCTGGCTTAAATATTCCAAGTAAATGTCACCATTGAAAAGGATACCACCGTGCTGAGGTGAGAATTTGGACTTCAGAATAATCTGAGCATTACTTCCCTGGTGCCTGGAGTTGTTTGAAATCAGAGACTTCCAGAACAAAGAGATGATTTGGGGCCATATTCAGCACTTTGGAAATAAAATGTGCCACACTGGTATGTGCCTTGCCTCAAGATGCAGTGCTGGTGCTGAAGAGAAGGTATGGCTTCTTAAAGTCACCCTGCCATGCATACACAGAGAACAGACAGGCACCCCCAAATCTCTTTCCAAGAGTGGTTTCTCTGGAAGAAAACATTGAAGGTACTGGAGCTAAAAAAAGTAGATTAAGTCTCCCTAGAAAACAAAATCTATGTATTTGGGAAGAAAGAACAAATCCCACTTCTCCATCACAACATTTACCATTTATATTTGTATATGGTATACATATGATATATGTATATATAAAAAACATATTTATATTTTTATATATATATGGGCGTATGCATATGGTAAAAGTCACGATAGAGAAGTGGGATTTATTCTTTCTTGCCAAATAGACAGAGATATAGATATATGGTAATATAAAATAATTCTAAAATATTCGTTGATTGGAAAGAAGGAGAGGGAGAAATAGTGTATCTTCTATATATGCTTGATAATACTGGGAGGTACTCAGATTGGAGTGATAGGAGCTGTATAAGTGACACCAATGAATAAATTATACTTTCACATAAAATGATGGGAATTTGGAATACATTGTTAAAGTAGTTTGGGAATCACTGAACAATTTGTGTGAGCTGCTTTACGTTCTGCCACTGGAGCCATCTGTCAGTTGAATGACACCTCTTCTGGTAAACATAAACTATGTTGCTAGTGCAAATGTATGTGCTAACTGTGAAAATAAATGTCTTCAACAGAATAGATTGTATTCCCTATCAATTCATATCACTCATGGCCCTATTATCATTGCAGAGCAAAAATACCTGTCACATTTTAATACTTACATGGCAGAATTCTTTATTTATGTAATTGTTAGACATCGCTTGGGTCTTTCTGAACAAAGTAAACGATGTCACGATTAAGATGAGAATATCTTCAAATTCACAACCTACTGAAACTTTTCCTTCTTGCTGATGCATGAGTTCATCCTGAAAAACAAAGTATGGAGATAATCCCTAATTTAAAATATATACAATATAAAATATATATTTTGAAGCCTTATTCTATTAATTAGTCTGTTTAACTTTTTCACTTGCCTTTAGTACTACCAATAACAGTTCAATGCACTCAGTCAGTCCTTGAGTTCTAGGTTCTTATGGATCTGAATAATTATTAATACATTATTTATAGTAAAATTAATTTGATAAATTTTGTTTGATCATTACCTTTCTACACAACTGGTTTTAAAACAGTTTGTAATTTTAGAAAAGTGTTTACTTCTAATACTGAATGTTTAAAAGTGTTGTGAAAACAATTGTAATTTCATCAGTATTTCGCAAACTATATTCATCTACAGTTTTGTCATTATTTATTTATTCATACTGCTGTGTGATCAGTCACTGATAACAAACACACTGTTGTTTTCTCAGGTGAAAGACTATTACTCTGATAATAAACAAGAGCAAAGACTGAGAACTATAATTCTTCTAAATAGAAGGAATTTGTCTCATAGAGAAAGGCTGGCAAGGTTACAGATGTTTTTGGATATTTAAAATAGTTTTCTTTGATTTGTCAGATCTTTCTTCAATACTGGTAAAATAATCCGCTATGACTTGATATCTGATTTTTTTTTCTTTTTATTGCCATTTAATAGGTTTCCAGGGTTTATCTGATAGCAAGTGTTAGAAATCCCCTCTATTTGAAACCAGATGTCCATCATTACCTTGTTCAAAGCGCGATGAATTTAAGGAAAACGCTAAAATGATCCTAGAGCCAAGTACTGCACAGCTGTAAGGAGGGGTTAGCTGCGTCTCAGTGACTCAGCGTGACTGATGCTGGGTACCTGTTGATTTCCACGGATGTACGCAACATCAGACAGCGAGCCAGTATTTGCTACCTACCTGACATCAATCCCAATACTTCCCAAACTGCTTTACAGCTTAAAATGCTGTGCATTACGGTTCACATTCTCAAGGGAAAATGAGGTACTCACATAGCTTTTCAAGTGTCTAAATCTAACGTGGGAAAACAGTGGCAACAATGCCACTCAAACCTGCTCCTAAAAGCACAGAAATCTGAAATTTCTGTAGCTGGATGTGTCAGCTTAAGTCTTGGCACTGTTATGCTGTATTGGTCCCCTTCTTTCAGCCTCTCATTTAGGCCCTTCTGGGAATCATAAAACATGAGTTTGCTTGCATGAAGTGCAGGAATAGCCAGCCAAGCCTCTGCCCTCTCCACACACACATACAGGAGGAGGAATTTTTTTTCTACCTTTTCCCCTTATAGCTTTGCCATTAGGATAGTTTTGTAGGATGCGGGCTGTCCTGTTGCAGAGGATGCTGTCATGTCAGAAGGTAGATGAAGGCAGATGTGTAGATCAGTGGTTGGGAAATTCAGGTAGAAGGCAGTACTGGTTCCCTCTCTGTGTGAGGGAGTGTTTGTTTTATACAAAGTGAAACAGCTTAACAAGAAGACTGAGAGCTTCCAGCTTCAGCATAACTGTTGTTTGCTGATGAAGGCATTCTTCATGCAGGTGGGAGGCATGACTTACTGTCCCTCAGGCAGAGATGGGGGAACTTAATGCAGTGCCGTTAATGCTCCAGTCACTCAGGAGCTGGTCCCAAAGGATATCGAGGCATTTGAGTAACTTAGCCAAAGATAATACCTACGAGAGGAGAAGAGACACCATCAAAGACTAAGACTTTCTGGGTTTCTGACAAATGGGGTTGAAATCATTACCTACAGAAGAAGCTACTGGGTTAGAGTTCATGGATGATGGGAAATGTCAGTCTCCCTAAGTCCACAATTGTTCTGGATTTAATGCTGGCTTCCTTATATCATTTTCCCTCTTTTAAGAGATATATTGGATTTGAGAATGTGGTTTGGACCCATCTTCATCTCTACCTTCAACTCACTGACATTTTAAATAGGTCTTAAATATTGACTCTGAAGAAAAATTCTTTCTCATAGAATATATCCCAGTTCTCTGTTCTAGTTCATCTTCCCTTGCTTGATTTTCCACAAAGCAGGGCCGTAAATTTGGTTAGCCTAACACCTTGTTTTCTCCAGGACCATGTTGGTTTACAACAGGTATACCAAAACTGAAGAAGGGAACTATGGGAAACTCCAATTTGTTATTTATTTATAAACTTGACATTACATATCATGCAAAATTAAAATCTTCAGCTTGTTCTTGCCCCAGTTATTTTGAGAACAGTCTCTTCAGAGCTTTAACAGCCCTTTGCCATAGATGGCACAAATGTATGCACTTTTCAGCTGACGAGATGTGTTCACTTTTGGCTGTGGCATCAATTTTATTTATCAGCTCATTCTAATAGAGGGGAAGTCAGCACCGCTAGCTGGTTGAGTTTCAGAGGAGGCACTGTGTGCAGTACTTTTTCACGTCTGAGGTATGGCTGTAACAGACATGGGAAGCCCAGGCCAGGATGGGGGCAGAACTGAAGGCACAGGTTTGTGTTTAACTGTGTGGTCATCCTTCAATCTTACATTTACTATGGCTAAGTCTAGGGCAGCCCTAGTTCAGACATTGGCAGGTGTCACCTGCAGAGGAAGCAAAAAGTAAAGTAAGGATGGAACTACTGGAAGAATATTTGACTCTGGCAGGAGAGTGGTTTCCCATTTTATAATTACAGATATAAGAAGTGCTAACTTAGCAAACTGCCATAATTTAGTTTCTACTAAATTGACCTTCCTTCTGGACTTTGCCAGAAGGCTTGATTCATTGAAGCTCATTAAGTTATTAGAGGTATTCAGCTGAAAATTGCTATAGGAGTACAAAGTATTCATGGCAGGCTGAATCATACCTTCGAAAGTGAACCCTAGTAACTCAGAAGAGATTCAGTCCAGCTCTTCTGATCCATAAGTGTGTATGTCAGACCTCTGTGTTGGAGGGACTAGAAATATCTTGTAAGAATTTTTGCTGTTTAATTCTGAGGATATTTTTGATGCTTAAATTATTTTCTCTTCCTACTTAGAGTAAGTTTCAACTTCAGTAATTTACCATAAACTGAGCAGAATGTCTTGTACCTTCTTCGATCATTAGACTCAAAGATTGCTCTACAACAATGATTCCTTTTAAGCTTTCATAAGCATTTACTGTAGAATCTCACTTCTTAAAAATATCTAAGCATATCACTGCATGTGGCTCTGCACTCTTATTAAATCAAGTGTGTCGTCTTTTGCTACTGCCACCTCAGAGACACAGGAGACAGTGCTCTGGAATTGCCAAGGGACACGAGAATGTGGCCATTATATTTTATACAGGATGTTAAATGATTAATATCTGTAAATTAATGCATTTAAATTATATGTGCATGAGACACTCCACGTCTTGCAAATACATCCGAGAGACGCTTTTGAAAAAAAATGCACCTGACAACTTCTCTTTTGCTATTGGAGTCTGTTTGGGCTGGTTGAGTGAAAAAGAAACAGTGGCATGTAAGAATTATAATATACAAGATATAGTGTATTTCTGGGCAATTATAACATGCCTAGGAAGGTGTTGCAAGGCATAAGGCTGAAAGGCCAAATGACTTTACCCACTTGAGAAATGCAATAATTCCCCGGAAATGCACCGCCTGGAGTATATTATTACTGTTATGAAATAGAATTCATGAATAGAAAGAAGGAAAATGGTGAGGAGGGGGACAGGCCTATCCATGCATGTACCAGCTAGTATTAAAGTGGGTATGACATCAGTCACAGCCAATCAAACAGGCGCAGTAATGTCCAAAGTACTACAGACATTTCATAATTAAGTAATGAGACATGACAGGGTGTGAATTGTGCTGTATTAATTCTCGCCGAGTGTGTTGTTGTAAGGCAAGTAAATGAAGGCTGGGTGCCATCGGTGCAGCCAACTGTGAATTAATCCTTTCCCATTCTCAAAATGGAACCTCTTATTGTGGTTTTATAAAATGTTAATTTCTAAAATATTTATATTGTTAATTAAGTGATGAGTTTCTAAGCCACGATGGCAATCAGCACAATTCTTTCCGTAATTCTGAGTAGTGAATTGTGCTATCCGCTACTCTTGATTCAGATCCCCCACAGTCAGTCAAACCAGCTGTTTTCTATTGTCCATTTGCTAATGTATTCTAATATCCTGCCTTCTAATGCCTACTGTCATATCTGCATTCATCTGCATATAAGAAGCATCTAGATACGCCAGTAATGGTTAGTGAAGTCCTTTGAGCATATAAAGTGCTATGGAAGTGCTAAATATGGCTTTTGTTTACTATTCAAAGAAAACACTGATGTAGTGGGGGGTGCTGTGCGTGTCCCTTGTCAGTCAGGACTTTGTTCTGTTCACTGTGATTGGGAGCAGTGTTTTTTAATACTAAAAACAAAGCTTTTGGGGTTTGTGCCGTTGCGAAATTAGGGCATTCATTTTTCTTTGTTAGTAAGTGAATCCCAGTCAGACCCCACTTAAAATATCAGTTTGCTATAGTATTTTTTTGTGGAACTCTCAACTGATCTTTAATTTAGTATAGACCACTTTTTTTGGTGATATGAGACTGGCTCAGGGACCTGGTGCTGCCGCTTTACATTTCCAGTAAAGGTTTTGGTTTTGATTTCAATAGGAGCCAATTCACACTTGGTAAGCTCTACATTCCTGAACAGGCTGCAGAAGATCTATCACTAGAGGCACCCTTAAAAGCACAGCATGGTTGGTTGCTATATAAAATCATGAAGAGAGATGCCTAGGCAAAGCAAGGAAATTCACCTGGGCGTTTGTCTGTGATTGCTGTTCTGCTGTTACAGCTAGAAACTCTCATTAGCGCGTAAAAGTCCCTGGAGTGCTACTGAAGGGGCGGAGGTGGCACTGTGACATTAATGCATGGGGCTGGATGTCACTGTGACCTGTGAAATGTCCACACCACAAACTGTCAGGGCTAGAGATTACTAACAGTGAGAAAACCTGAAACTTCATTTCTGCAGAGAAATTGCAGAGATGAGTGCCAAGACGTTTGTTTTGGAGATCCACACGAAGATAAAAATGCCTAGGCAATGTCACCAGAACACTGCACTGGCTAGCCGATAGATGACATGCTTTTCTGACCCTAATACTAGTTATTTAGTTTCATGAGCAAAGATTTCATATCTATTTATTTATATTCATGTTTATTTGCTGAACATTTAGCAAACATACTATTTCAAAATGTTAACAGAAATCACACTTCTACATGTCATTAGTTCCCAAGACCTTCGTACATTTAATTTATCTTTAATAGTCATTTTTGGAGAGAGCAATTATTTAATAGCATGTAGTAATCCAGACACATAATCTAAACTGGAAACAACAAAAGGTATTGTCCATATTTGAAACTGCCAGTGTAATTACAGGTAGAAAAACTGTAATTACCTTGACTGGAATTGTTATTCATTATTGACATCATCACAGGATTTGAGCCAGGTCATTTATCAATGATGTTCCTGCAGAGAGAAGAAATATCATTCTTATTATTGTATATTGTAATCACACACTGGACATGCAGTACTTGGCTCCTAGCATTTTACAAAGTCTAGATTTATTTGTACTTTAAAAGAAAAATGTTTTCTTTTTCTCCTAGACACTTTTTAACTTTCTTTCCAAAATCAAAAGATGATTGAAATTTTAGAAGTGCCTCATTCTGAATGGTGTTGAGAGTTGTCCTTGGAGTAAGGAACACAGCAGTGTTCAGGTAAATGTTCAGTAGTATGTTGCATTGAAAATGATATATTACTATGTATACAAATGTACATACATGTCCATACACCACCCAAAAGAGATATAGATAATGTTATTAAAATAAGAGGATATATTACATTAAATTTTTTGAGTAACTCTTCTCAGCCCAGCATGTTGCAGGACCTGCCTTCATCTACTCACTTTGCAAGAGCAGGAAGCAGTTTTGCCTGGAAGCAGGCAGTCATGAATCAAGGCAATGTAGGAATTTTCAATAAAAGGAAGCAAAATATTTCTTCTCAATATTTGGGTGGCTTGGACCCTGTCAGCTTATGGGTGAAACCTACTGGTCCCCTTGTCTGCTGTGTTTTTTAAGTATACGCTTTGCAACTAAGACTTGAGCACACTGCCAATGTAGGGTCATTCTGGTCCAAACCTTTTAGCTTCCATCGTTTAACCTTCTGGGCAAATGAAGTCAGGCTGATGCCTTGGATTCTGGAACAATGGACACAATTTATATTTTAACTGTGAATTATTTTATGTGTGGCATAAAGGCACCTTTTAGTAATGGAAAAGGAGTAACTTATTTAAACAAATAAATCATAATAAATAAAATTAAGAAATCTGTAAATCTGCATGAGCCCACAAGTAGCTCCAGACTAATATGTACTTATTATGTATATTTTGGTTTGCTCTATAGGCTTCTCAAGCTTTCATACTTTCCTTACCTTGGTTTTTAGCAGGGTTTCTGGCAGAGTGTAAAAGACTATTAAGGAAAAGAACAGTGCTTGGGTTTTTTTATGGTAGATTAGCACTAAGTTGATTGGTTATTAAAGTGCCAAAAACAATATTTGATTTCGCCTATAATCAAGTGCTTGATGAATTTATTTTTCTTTCCTCCCTGGAAACACAGCCTTAGAAACACTTTTTTTCTGTTCAAATTCTTGTTTATCACAAACAAAAGTAAATGTTTTCCTCTCTTTAGCGATTCTTGCTTTCCAAAGTTCACAGCTCGAGACTGTTGTCCATATGCAGGAATTTAGTGCCATTTAAAATACACTTGGTTTCGGCTTCGATTCCTAAAGAGTGATTCAAAAGCCTGAACATAGGTGTCTAATACCATTCAGATGCCTTAGGATGTCCTGCCTGGCATCCAGCTGCTGCTTCAGAAGGGCTCTGGTCTCCCACAGCCCTTGTGTTATATCTGCCAGTCTCACGCGGATGCTGTGAATACCCCAGGATGTTTAAAATTGTGCAGAACGACTATGCTCAGGCACCTGCACTGCTCCTCCTCGCGTTCCCTGCTCACAGCAAGCTTTTCTGGAGCAAGCAGCAGAGTTTATGTTCATGTTTCTGTATTTCTAAATGCCCCATGTAGGGGCAACCCATGACTATTCAGGAGCATCTGACAACCAGTTGTCTTGCCATGAATACTGACATCATTCTATCTATTGCACAATAAAGTATGAAACCTCATCTTCTCACTTCTTAAACAATCAAAACATACTTGTAGATTAATTTTAATGCACATATTTTTTCCATTTGAATACATCGTGATTAAAAGTTCACGACCTTGATTATATTATGCAATTTGAGAAATCGCCAACAATGTCCATGGTGATTAAATATTCCACTTTGTAATTATTTTGTAACTTTTGTTCTGCTCTTTGCTCACTCCAAAAATTATCATAAAATTTTGAAAGATGTCCTCAGTGCAGAATATGTCCATAAAATATTAAATATTCAATTTTCCTCTATCATGGCTTGAAAAATTCATAATTACATGATGATCCACATAATAACTCATTCTGAAAAGTCATATATGGCACTCCCCCTGTGACTGAGTTAATAATTTACTGCTGTGTGGGATTTTCACTCTGCACTGTTAGTCTTGGGAACATTTATTAAGCAAATGTTCATTTGCAAAGATCAGAATGTGAATGAAGAGGGTAAGAATTTAATGAGGAGTGACAGACAGGTGAACTGATTCCATATAGTTCTTTACTGCAGAAGAAAGCAGATAGCTTTATCTTTCATAGCCTCGATAGACACATGAAATGAAATATAGAAGACAAGGGGCAAAAGGAAAAAAAAGTACTTTCCTAGAAGGGCCAATGGAAGGATAAATCAGAGGAACTCATGAACATGATTCAGACCAGCTGAAATGGCTGTTCGTGTTCTGTACCTTTGGACTTATACAGCAGCAATATTCAGACTTCTAGTTTTTGAGATCTTTGCCCATTTTTGCAATAGAGTACCTTCAGCATTAAAGAAAAAAAATCAAATCCAAAGTACAGCATCAGCTTATCTGACAGCAATATACTCCTAGAGAAGCAAGACAAATTTTTAATTTTTGTTTCAAAATACATTGTAGTTTATGATTACCCTTTATCGTTTTCAGAAGTAAGAAAGACAGACAATATAATGCAGGAACCAGTACCACAACTTAATCAAAATTTTTTCCAGTAAATAATGAAAAGTTTTGCTAAACATTAACTGTTTAACTTGTTTATGTGATTTTCAGTTGTCTAATCAAACATCACTTAAATAATATTGATTCGGGGGGTTGTTTGTAAAAGAAATTCAAGAAAAAATGAAATGCCAGAGGAAGATTTTATAATTGATTCAGAGTTCAGTTTTGCAAAATATTGAGCATGTTGTTCCTGATACAGCAAAAAACTAATACGTTTATTCAAGACTTATGAAATAATCTCTTGCTTAAAGGCAGGTGAGTACAAATTTTGGTGTTTTACTGACTAAGGAACGTTTCATTAAACATGCCATGACTTCCACAATACTAAAGAAGTCTTTCTCAATCTGTTGCCACTGGTATGTGCAAGGATACAGCACACAGCTATACTTTCCAAAGGTACCTCAATATAAAGCCCCAAATATTAGGATTTATACCTTTTTACACACAAAAAACGGTTGTTGTCTCATATGCCCTAACTGAAATCAGAGAAAACTGGAATTTCCAGTTGGTTTACATTATGAATTTACTTTCATTCCAATATGGATGTTTTTCAGTGGATTTTTCTTCTCCATGAAAATTTAAATTTCCTAAAATATTTTTGGCCTCCAGAGCCCTGAAATATCACTTCTGAAAACTGCAACATTTATTTCTGAGATCATTGCCAAGATGAAAACAACTGTCTTGAAGATGACAATTATTCTTTCAGTGTGTCATGCTTCTTTTTTTATTTCTTTTTGGCTGTGGTGGATGATTATATAATCTGTGATGCGCAGTACATTTCTTTTTTGAAAAAAGAAATAGTACATCAAGGGACATGTGGGCACAGCACATATAACCTTCTGAAAAGGTGCAAAAATTATTGTTAAAAAGTTACACATTTTGAAAGAGAATTTTCCAACAGTGGGTGTCAGCATCATTTTCCTGGATATATATTTCTCTGGGTATAAAGGTTTCAGCTGAGGATGACTGAATTTGTTTTGGCACTTGACTTGATTACAGCTTTTCATTTTCAAAAGTCAGTCCATGGCTATGTCAGAAATGAGACAGAGGCTTTAGCCTAAATTTTTGATGCAGAATCCCAACTTTCATCCTTTATTAGTGGACAGTTACCTGAGAAACTCAAAAATGAACAGTTAGACACAGGAAACATTTGGTTTAGTCACTCAATGCAATGACTCTTACCTACACTTTAAAAACGTAGGAATTTTTAAAGAGAAATTAAGAAATGCCTGCATCTCTCAACAGGCTAGGCAAAAAGCTGACAGTGAGAAGCTCCGGTATAGACTTCTACACCTTTTACATCAGCATAGAGTCAAATGAATCCAATCTCAGTGACCAGAGCATAGAAAATAAGAGAGTTTGAAGAGCAGGTCAAAGAGAGGGTTTGTGAAATGCATATCTTTCGTTTCTCCTTCGAGGGTATGTAACATGAGGAAGTAATGAAGATGACTGACTGACTGAAGCAGCAGTAAAAATGACTGGGAGAAGGAATGTAAAGGGTTGTGAAAACTGGCAGAGGTAAAGGTAACTATCTCATGGAAATTACTTACATGCAATTTCTTAATTAATTAAGTTGTCTAGATATGGAACCCTTTGTTTTCAGGTTGTTCCTAGTTTTTTCAAGGGTCAGTTTAGAAGGATCTGATTTAACAATCTCATTTTTGACGTGGCTTTGAAAATAAGAGTCTGTGGACAAGGTTTTTTAACAGAAATTTCTGGGATGTATTCAAAAAGGACAAATTGGGATATCATAAAGGGAGAATGAGGTCACACTGAGAACTGAAGAAAAAGATCAGATTAAATTTAATCACACAGACTCAAGATATATAAAAAGAATTTTTCCTAAAGCTTATTGGTTAGGTATGACAGAGATGGGAAAGACCTATTCACTGCCTGCACGAAAAGAAACTCATTTGACCAAAGACAGATGTATACCATTACAGTCAACTGAGAGAAGTAGGCAGCAGTTTTATGGCATAGTCCGTTTCATCCTGAAATAGAGATTTGGCAAGATTAGTGATACCTTAGTGCCTGTTCCTCTAAATCGACCATAAAAAACAACCCTAGGTTGACTCCTTAGATATATTTGTGTAAGACTGATTTCATCTGAGGGAACTATGAGCCGCAAAAGGTGATGTGGCCATGAAAAAAAGAATACAATCCTTAGGTACGTTTGTTGTGGTATTCCTCAATATAGACAAAAGAGTGTCAATGCCTTTTTACAAAAAACAAGTAGAAGTTTGTCTGCAATAGCCTGGACTGCTTTGCTTATTTATTTTCTGGAAAGAGTAAGTTCAGACGGGAAGAGGTATAGCAAAGAGTTACTATGACAGATAAATGGGGAGTCTACTTTGTATTAACTTTGGGTTTCATCAGAGGTTAACAAACACTTTTTAAAGCAAAGTATAACATTTCCGAAAAAAGTATCATTACCATAATTTCAACCAAAAAAAAGTGGGTGAGAAGGGAGTTAAGAATGTCAACCCTGGTTGAGGGGGGACAAGTTTCTACCCCTAATCCTTTAAGTGAGGTCCTGGTGAGAGGTGACTGGTGGTAATGCCAATTCCTTCACCCAGGTCCAGCTCTCATTGTAATTGCCCCATATCTTAAAAGCAACAATATTCCTTGCTTCAAGATCCATATTACTTACCAGCCAGGGAATCCTAACCTCTCCTATGCTGAAGTCTCTCTGTTACCAGCCAGAACTCATCCACATTTGTCCCATTATCATCATTATGACAGAGAATGGCTTGTACCAAATTTGCACTCCTAGAATATTTTATAGAGATAGAAAAGAATAACACATCCATGAAGAAACAAGCAAATGGCTGCAAAAGAATAGTGGGTAGAAGTTGTGGAAAAATGATTGTTTGATGTCATGGATGCCTTAGTAATGGAACTCAGTGATCCAAGAGTCCTCATCCAGCCCCATGTCTTCCATATTTGTTTTAAAAGTAACTCTTACATATACATATTTTTAAGTGTTACTGAGGCAGACATGGTTGTTGTAAGAATCTGTGATTAAAGGAAACCACCAGCATTTTTAAAATGTAATTTACGTTTCTGATAGCTTTGATGGGTAACCATTAAAAAAACTTTGACTGATTTTGATGTACCTTATTTGAAGACTGTAAACTAACTTGCTTGGGGAGGCTTCTCCAGACATAAGCTCTTCTTCTGCAGGTCCTTTTTCCTCAGCTGTTGAATCTATGAAGAAGGTTAAATCTAGCTGAGTTTCGTGGTTTACGTATTTTGAAATAATTTTGGTTATTTGCTTTAGATCTATTTTCAGTTCAACTTTACTGAAAGGAAATTGCTTTTTTTGTGCACAAGATAGGGATGAGAAAGAAGAAAGAATTGGGTTTAATCCTGAAACTTTGTCATAGGTATTTTGTGTGAAGTAGAGCAAGGACTCTTCTTTCTTTTGCAGACTGGGAGCAATAGTAGCTACCAACCCCTGTGTGAGTGCTAAGTGCTAGCTTCTACTACGGGAACAACGTTATTCAGACTAGCTAGGCATCCTGCCCCCTGAATGATAAAAATTGTACCATCCGATGGTTGGTGCAATTCAGTCTTCTGCTGCAAGGCCTGGCATTCAGCTCTAGTTTAAGATACCTGAGTTAAGGTGTCTACAAAGGTGTCGGCCTGCAAGCTAAGTGCCTAACTCCCATCAGAGTCAAAGGACATCCAAAGCTTGATTCAGTTGCCTGAAAACAGGTTTTTACAGACGGGGCAACTACGAGGCGGGTCTATGGCAGACTTGTAGCTTTCTGGAGCAGCAGCTGAAGGCCGAGCCTCGGGCATTTCATCTAACAGCATGTGCCTGTATGAGGCCAAGCCAGCAGGTTAGAGGAGTCTGCGGAACTGTTCAGCCCCCGCTAAAGTAACGCGCTGTACTTGCTCTACAAACCCTCTCCCCAGATTTTATCTACCGCATTCGCTAGATCTCAGTGCTCAGCTCACATACATTCACCCACACGCAGACTCCTAAACGCAGAGGTCCTAATTTCTCCCTGAATCTTGCCCCTCCGACCTAATTCTACTGCTTCAATATAGGTGTCTGAATAAAGACGTTTCAAGCTGGACTCCACCGGCGGTGCCCCAGGATACCTTATCTGGTCTCCAGCTTCCACTTAGCGAGTCCCATGATCTCCCACAAACACTGCATCAGGTTTACAACCTCCATGCAGGTGACTCAAGGTTTGATACTTTAGGCTGTGTGAAGTGGCAATACATTTCCGAATTTAGACAATTAAATCAAGTCCTAAGTGTTTCTTGGTGTGTATCTCAGAGGAAAGGGGGGAAAAAAAACTCGGAAGAGATAATAACCTGCATGTCAGGTGCTATAAACAATGAAAATAAGGACTTAACATGCTTAATATTCTAATTGTTTAATTTTTGTTTTACTTCATTATCATTAAAATGACATATTTCCAAGAGATGTCAATGTTGAATGTTTTTGTTTTCTAGATCCTGGCTTAAACGGTACACAGTGTCAAAGAACACCGCAGGCTTTGTGTTTTGTGAAAAAAAAAAACATTTTCTCTAAACAGTTTTAAATTGCTGCTTTGAAAAGGTTGTTTCATTATGCCATTCATGTACTCGTGTAATACAAAAGAGCAGCAACTGGTCAGATCTCCCTAGTAGGGACAAAATCAGTTCAGCTGCTTTTATTCCACCTTATAAATGGCTTAGCACAAAGAGTCCCTTCCAGAACTTAATGCTTTGGGCTTTCTGCACATGGTAGTGGATGGTGCCTTAGGGCCAGAGTTCAGAACATCACTGCTGAGCTTTAAACTCCACCAGGGCCAAAAGGACAAAGTAAAATGTCACAATTTGCATTTGACAGCTCCAATTGTTTGTTAAATGTGGGGGAAAACTGGGAGAAGTAGGAAAGACAGGCCTGTTGATTATATTGGGATATTTGTTGTTTATACTGTGGCATTTTGCAATGACATATACAAACGGAAGTTTTGTAGAGGCTTATTGGAAGTTTTGATTGCATCTGTTGTAGATATAAGAGTATCTGGAACTTGTGCATAAGAATGAAATAAACATGTCAAGACTCATTAGAATAATAAGAAAAAAAACCCCACTGCTGTTAAAAGGGCAGTAAGAGCAATAAACTATGTAGTATAGTTAGGCTTGAAATGTTCATAACCTAGATAGCAAAAAAACTTCCCGTATAAACTGTCCTTATATTACTGAAGCCACACTGAATTTTCAAGATATTTGTCAAGTTACTTGTTGACAGTGTTATGATTCCCATGATGCTATAATGATAACCAACATATGGATATACTAAGGATATTTCTGAAGTAGTTAATCAATGGATTTAGATTACAAATTCATGTGAAAATTACATAGCTGAAGGGAAAACATACTTGGTGAGAAGAGCAGACTGTTTCTTCAGAAATGCCCTCCAACCTCTGCTCTGTAGTTTTTTTCTACCACATCACATAAGGAATCAATTCTCAGTGTGGGAGATGGCAAACATTTACAAAGTTTACTTGATAATTAGTACTAAAGCATGGTATAACTTTTCCTTTCTTAGGCGCAGTGTCACAGTATTTCCAAGAAGAATTTTAACAATTATCATGAGACTATTTAGACTAGCTAACTAAAGAACACTTATCTAATTGGCCTATCTTTATTGTTGGTTTAATCTAACAAGCTACAAGCGATGTAATTTAAAATTACAGTCCACTTTCAAGCTCATAACTCACTTTATTTAAAAAAATTAATAAAATAAAATCATCACTGAGGTCCTAAATTTCCCTGCGAATAGTAGCTAAATAAAAAATGTTGCTAAATACAATAATAAAAGAATGAAGGAGCTCAAAGGTCATTTAGATCACATGGGTATGATTAATGAAAAAGCTGCACTGCAATGTTTTCTATCACCTAATAAAAATATTCACGATGATGAAAAACTGTCAGTTGGTTCTGAAATATAGTAAAGAAATTCTTCAGATTACATTGCACTAAATGACTGTCTTTGACGAGATAAACCTTGTTTTCCTTTGATCTTCTGATAATGCCAACACATACTTTTGAGGGGTCTGGCAAGAAACACACAGAGGATCCTCACTTGCCAAAATCAATAACATCCATTTCCACGACTGAGACAGAAATGCTGGCTAATAACAGAAACATGCTCACTAGAGGCTGGAGGAATACTTGTTTGTGCCTAGTTCAGTATACCAGAGTGAACTGCTGAAGAATGATTCAGCCTAGTACAGCTCCTACGTCTAGCACTGTCACACTTGGTTTCTATATCTGCCAAATCCAGTAAAGGTCAGTTATGCAAGTCAGCTTTGCCTGAGGGCTTGTCTATCTTGAACATTCAAATTTCCAAAACAATTCTATTGCATTCTTTCATGAATCTGTATTTGTGCTCTGTTTTTTTCAGTTTTCCTTTTCACCTCATTCTTCACCTCCTTTTTGCCTTGTAACATCTCCTTGGTACGTGCAGATCCAAACATATCTTAATATGCAATGCAGACCCAAATCCATGCATTTAATTTATGAAGTTACGTGATTTCCCTTTGCATATGAATATTTGTTTGTATTAAGCATGAAAGAAGTTTGGCAGGGGGGTACGATCTCCAAAACAGGCACCTTGTCTGTTATGCTGGTTTTAAAGAGCCTTGAGCAGGGTTCTGTCAGGTTACCACAGGTAAAAATCAAGTATGATTATATGGAAAAACCTCCTTACTATGTATATCACAAAATAAGACTTGATAGAGTTAGCAAACACCTGAGAGCTATTGGCCTGCATTATTTCATTTAATCCTCTTGTGCATATTTTTTAAGAAGTAGAGCTTAAGGATGTGATCACTTACTACCTTTTCCAAGAAGCCCAGCCTCATTCTGTGCATAGTGTGACAGTGCTCCATTAATAAAGAGTTGTCTGGTGCTTTTTCTTCTCCTAATGCCACATCCATGGCTCAGAAAATAGAAATCCAAATTTTCTTGTGAGCTTTCTTACATTGCTCATCCACACATGGTAGCATACTTTGGAAATGTGTTAATAGGTATTTGTAATTGTTCTCTGAATGGAGGGATGTTTTACCAAGGGACAGTTGATTAAAGTGTCCAGTAATCTGAGATGCTTAGGATCTGCTGTTTTTAAACACCTAGCCTTTTACCATGCTGTATTTTCTAAGTACAGTGATATTGGGTTGTAACTGTGAATAACCAGCTATTACACAGATCAGGCATCTTTCCTTTCCTCCTTTCCTTACTCCAGCACTTTCTACTTCTCCTACTTCAGATTTTCACCCAAACGTTGGTGTCAGGTTCTCTTGTTCCTTCCTCAGTTTCTAATACCTGTCACTTTCCCCCATCAGGTCTAGCTCTTCATTTGAGTGCTGGCTCCTTCTCAGATGCACTTCCTCCGCATCAGTTGCGTTCATTCTCCCTGATTTACCAGTTTTCCTCTACCTCCAGCTCTTGGCCAACCTGTTCACCCACCTCCCTTTGATTCAACATTGTGTTTTCCTCTAAATGTTCTAGATGTCTTGCCTGAACAGTCTTAGCTTCAGTCATCCAGCTCTTAAACCAGTCACTTTCCAAAGCAGCTCCTTATAACTCTTGCTTTCTTTGTTTGGTGTAGATTAGTAGAGCTTGCTGCACCAGTAGGAGGCTCTCAAACAAACTCTGAAGAGGTCTGAGCTGGGAATTTCTACTGTAGCTTTCCAAAAGTTTATAAAATGACGTAATGGGAATAGATAATCACATAGAGCACCAAAGGCTCATTAACATTTCCTAACAATGTGTCTTTCCTAGCTTTGTTCTTAGAAATTCTTAAAACCTTCACCAGAGAGGGGGAAAAAAAAAAAAAAAAAGACAAAAAAAAGACAAAAATCCCTGGTCTTGGCCTAAATGTGTTCACTGCTTATGAATATATTTACACTGAACAGTTAGACACTGGCAAATTTTGCGCCTACAGAGAATGAGCCCTTGCGAGAAATGTGAAGTCACTTTTCTGTTTTAACGGCAACAGCCCCTGACTGCAATCACTGCTAGACCCTTGCTCCAGGACTAAAAGTCGGAAAAACTAAGTCTATGAGTTTAGAAAGGGAAGGGAACCAATGAGTGTAGAATAGAATATTTCACTTGGAAGGGATTTACCACAATCATTTACTTCAACTGCAATTAGATTTATTGGAGGAATTGTTAGACTGAGACGTCAAGGATGACAAGAAGACATGAGGACAATATTAACTGGTTGATTTTAGTGCAGAAAAACACTACAATCACCTCCCTAGCTGTGAACAGTCTCAATGGCATTGGGACTGCAGTACAGGGACAACACGGCAAGAGGGAAATCGCAGCTTTTACGCAGTATAGAGCTAACTTCCAGGGGAACGTGATGAACATCTTCAAAGCAAACCACATGGAGCATGTAGGTCAACAGCCACATAAACTCCTGCTGTCCTAAGACAAATTCAGACCCCCAGGAAGGTCATGGTCCAGGAAAGGACAGCTCTGTAATGCTCCGTTGTCTGCAGAACTCCCTTGAGTAAATCTGATTTACTCAAGCTTGGCACTGAGGCCAGAATCAGATCCCCATTGTACAATAAGCAGTGCTATTAAATGATTCATGTTTTATTTCAAGGATTCTCTTTCCAGGAGTAATACTAAGTTAGTCATACATTTATGACTAACAGCATACAAAACTGAATAAATTTCTTCAGCGTAATAGGATAAAGCAGTTCTGGTAAGCTACAGAATATCAACATAAATGTGTTGATGTAATGGTTGATAATGTTGATTATGTACATTATAACGAAATATATCTTTTGAAGAGGGCAGGAAAATAATTTATGTATGTCATTGTGGAGATATATTTAGCAACTCCCTAAGTATATTTATCTTGGAATTTTCAGAGAAAGGTTTTATTAGGCAAACTCAAATATATTATTTAGACAAAAAATAATTTCTAGTATATTTGCGGTTTGCTTCAAGTTTTCATACACTGTTAAAATTTTAGGTTTGGAATTCTGGAGTTTTGCAAAATTAATCCCAACTAAGAGATTTGTAATTAAGATGAGTTTTAAGTATTCAGTTTTTGAAAGAAAAATATATTGCCTGTTCAAAAATGTAAATCTTCCAACTGCGGATATGGCGCTGCCTTCTACAAATCACATGATTATAGGTGTAGATCACAGAACTGTTACTAAGAAATCTACTCCCAGAACAGGTTATTGGAGACTCCCTACCCCTTTCTCTTCTTGCAAACAAACCATTTTCTTATTTCTGGAATGATTGAGGCAGGGTTCCAGCAGAGAGCAGCCCCATTCACCCTAAAACCAATTGCAATTCATTTCTTGAGCTTCAAAGGAGGGAGGAGTCCTGCAGAAAAAATAGTGAGAGGAAATAATTGTAAACAAATTATTGATTATTCAAATCCCTCTACTTAATGACCTGTTAGCATGTTTCTCTCTACATTAACTCCCAAATAGGCAGAAATAAATTCAGTGTCAGCCAGGCTGGTTAAGTAAATGAGGTCAGAAAGTGTATACACAAGTGGTAAAGATCAATACCTTACGTACAATGGATAAACACTAAAGTTTATACCTTTAATAGAAACATAAGATATGTGTAAGTTGGATAATGATATGTTTATAACATATAATTATGTAGATGCATATACATATGTGCAACTGCATATTTATGTTCATATACATGTAAATATTTCACCAAGCATTTTATATAGAATATTGCCATAAAATAAGCTATGCCTCCAAAAGGAAAATATTTTGTAAGATATGTAAACTGCAGTCAAGGCTGCATTGAACGACTCAAAAATTATTTGGTTAAAGGGTAAATACACCTTGTACCTTATAATGAAAATCTTATAGGTAGGGGTGGAGATTAACACTGCAGGCTGTCTGCAGAATATTAATAAAACTCAATATATTTTCTAAAAGGTATAATTTATATTTTGTGGAAATGAGCCTCTTTTCTAATAAAATTCTTCTGTCCTTTATTCTGTTCATATAATTTTTCTATAAATCATCCTGTAGGAATTTTTTCTAAATATTCATCTCAGAGAGAACCTATTTAAATAAGCCCTCTTAGCAAGATATTTCAGAATTAAAATTACACCATGAGCAATACTTTATCCAATATGCTTCCTTCTATAGAATTTCTTTGTGACTAAAACAATATTTTGTAGAATTACATTATGTTAAAATAGCTGATCTGAGGTGATGCTTCTAGTATATAAATACTATGTTAAAAAAATCAACAAATTATCTTTATCCATTTTAATTTAACCAGTCTCTGAACCTGTGAGAAAGTAGATGATTTTCTCTCCACATCTACATATATAGTGAAAAAAACCTAAGGGCATTGCACTCAGCTTCACCACAACGAAAGAATAAGAAAGGAGAAAAGTGCTGCTGGTTACACTTTATTTTCCTGGATTTGCAGTAAACTGGAACATTATGCTCTTTGTAGTCATGTAGAAATAAAGTCTGTGATGTCGCTGGAATTCTTCGGGAGGTTTGATCAAACAAATGGGTAAATTGTATTTTCAGAGAAAAATTCTGGAACCAAAACAAAAGAGAAAACGTGGCACCATTTGCTGGATGGAGAAATCTTATATTCCAATTCCAGGCCATAATTCATGGTGTCTTCTCAATTCTTAGGTTAGGTATTCACCTGAAGGAGGAGAGGACTTGCACGCATATGTAAGTGCTTTTCTGAATCAGGATTCACTGATGAACTCAATTATTTTCATTGACAGATGGAAAACAAATAGTTGATGAAGGTTAAAATTCCAGAAGTGGGCCCATAGTTTTATTTTCTTATATAAGTTCATACTTCCACAGTGTATAAAAGAAGTGCACAAAAATACAGGTCATATTTATGGAAGAAATGGCAGTTTTTCCCATGTTACACATAAATCCTACCGAAGAACATATTCATTGGTAAGTTTCCAGGAAATTTGGAAACTGAATATAGTAATGCTGAATATGCATCACTTCATGTTTACAAAAAACTGTTAAATCTTGCATGGAAACTGACATGCATAACAACAGGCAAGCACGTGTTTCACTACACATTCTGCAGTACAGACCAACATTTCTGCTGAAGCTGGATATTTGGCCAATAATAATGTTGTTACTAGGCAGTATATTATATTTATATCTACTTTACTACATATAATAACACATAGCAATATATAGTGGTATATAATGATACACACATATTACTTCTAGAGATTATACTAAATAGAAACTGCTCACTACAGTCAGTTGTACGCTCTGCGAGGCAAAATGTTCACCTATATTCCCCTACTTAGCGTCTATAAAAATGGCCAATAAAGGAAGAAATGCGATAGTGGCTGTGCCCCAAGTGTAGATTAAGCATTTAAAATATGTCAGAAGAATAAATAATTCTACAAACTCATATTTGACAAACAAAGAACACCTGGACCCCCAGAATTCACATCAAGTTGGGTTTTTTCCTGTCCTTACTGTAGAAAGCCCAAACATTTTCGATATCCAATCCCCTTCTGGGTAGTGTTACATTCTGGGCAGTGTTCCTGCATATAATTAATTGTACAGTGCTTGAAAACATCTCCACCTGTCAGATTAGAATCTGTCCCTATTAACTCTAATTCCCCATCCTCTGGTTCTCCGTTATGATATAGGGCAAACAGATATGACCGACATTCATTCTCTCTAACTTTCTTTATTTTGTTGACTTTTAGTATATAGTCTCATTGTCTCTAAAGAAGAATTTACATCTTCACATTTTTTTTCTGAGTTTATCATCAAAAGATCCTTTTCTGAACCTTTTCTAAGGTGCTACACTTCTGCTCCTACCAGAAACAACCTGTCTGCATTGGGCTGGTACATTTGACCTAGGACGTATGGGGTGCACATGCAAGAACTGGAGTTTGGATAGGGTACATTGGGGCATCTCAGATGACACTAGATGTCCCTGTTTAAGCAATTGAATCCAAAATACAGAGGTTCAAAACAGTTGCCATCACATAGGAATCTATCTACATTTCAGATGCCCATAAAAATATCTCACAAGTCCATGTAGCGCTGGCAGATATGACATAAAATCTGCAGTAGATGTGTCCTCCCCTGGAGTGGCAGCTTGAGGTGAAGTCAAAAACTTCAGGTATCTTGAACATCATTGGATGTCAATGTATTGACAACTAAATCGAGCCAAGAATCCCACCCCTAATTTAAAATCAGGTAAATTCTGAGTGGTTTAGCTTAATTTCATTTCCTTCCAGTACGCTTTTCTCCTTAGCACACAATCCTGCTGATTTTTTGCATCAGAAACTTTAATATTCTGCTTCCTTCTCTTTATGACCATAAAGACAGGAAAAAACGATGACCACACAACCTTCATGAGAAATTGATCAAAATACAGTGAAGATCACAATGGGTAACATTGTTCTTGTGGGAAGCATGAAATCCTGTAATAATTACATTAAACAGTATCTCATAGTGCACAGTATGCACTGTCTCAACAAAAAATTTCTCCACACAGATTTCACCCTACCATTAGTTTTGGCAGTGTCCAGCAGCAACTTATTCTTGAAGGTTTTTGTTTCTATTTTCATCCGTGTATACAATTGAAACAACTATGGCTTTGATATGCCCAACATGAAAGAAAATATTTTTTCTAGGAAATATTTTAACAATCCATTAAGATTCATAACTTTTCAGTGATTCAATATTCTTGTCTGTTTTAAAACTCAGTGTATCCTTCAGCTTTTTTGACTGGCCCTGAATTTTCAATTTGGCAAGTTTTGGCTTTTTTGTGAAGTGTTTCTCCTTGCTGTATCCTTTCAGTTTAAATAACAATACTTGGGTTGTTAGCTCAAAGTTATTATCTTATTCTTTAGGGACAAGTGGGGAAAAGAATCTGAATTTTGAAATTTGTATTAACATTTTAAATTCATTTTCCATAATGGATGAGAGAGTCCTGTGAAAAGAAATTGCACGCTTTCATTTTCTTTCAGGCCTCTGTTTACATTGTGTAGTATTGACCATGATCTCTCCTGGTATAGTAATTTGTCTGCCACAAATACTATGTCCTCTAATAATTTCCTTCCTGGAAGACATCTTAATAAGGTGTTGAGTGTATGATGAAATACTTCAGGAGCTGATTAACCTATATTCCAAAAGGCAGCTGTAAAAAGGTGGCTTTAGTTTTTCCTATGTCTTTGGAAAACTGCCAAATCCTACCAGCATGCCTAACTTCCCAAACAAAGTAAACCTTAACAACTCAGTCAATATTTCCTCTGTACAAAGCAGAAATGTTCCTGCTTCACTTTTTCTTTCAGGGACATGTTATGTGTAGAAAAGCAAAATTATCTAAGAAAGTCATTAAAGAAATAATTCAATCGCTTGGCTTTTCAGGTGACTGGAAGAGACCTTCAAATACCATGCTTCTGCTCGTTCAGCTTCCTTTGTTAGGCTTGGCGATGTTCAGAACATTAAAAAAATAAAAAAAAAATAAATGTAGACTGTTCACCGAAACACCTATGTTGGGAGCATTAATACTTGGCGTGTTCCATATGGTCAGTATCTATGCAACCTATGCAACCTATTTCACTAATCCACTTTTTTATATTTGTGGTTCAGCTTCGTAAGACTGTTTGGCCTCAGGTCCTCCTAGACCTTGTCCGTTCCCCGTGACAGACTTCCACCATCTCAGACTTAGCCTTTCTGCTGCAGGATGAGGTACAATAGCTGAAACACAGCCATGTATCACCACCTCGGTTGCACCTCTGGCAGATCTAGCTCTCCCACACGTCTCATGCCGTATCTGTCAGCTATGTAGGTGCGGTGGCACCAATACACTAAGGGAACTGAAATAACCGCAGCAGACCAAGTTTATGCAACTGAATCCACCTCTACGCTGAGTCTATATCTGTCCTTGGTAGGCTTTTAGACATATGGTAAACCATTTAAACCATTTTTTTCCCCAAGGTAATTTGACTGTCCTTCAACAATTACTGCAAGCAGTCATCCTGACTTTATGCAACTTTCTGTTTGTTTGGCACGCTACGTATTTATTCACTTTTTTGTTTTTCCATTGCTCTGAGCACTGTCGTGTCTTGGGATCATACCAGATGCCACATCCATCACCCCATACCTTCTCTCTGTCCTATGGTTTTTCTCTCATCTTTTCTTTCATTATTTTGCCATTATACTTTTTTCTCTGTACATTTTGCTTTTAATTTCATTGCTATTTCTTCTGTCTGGGAACACAAATTACGCGTACTGCCCTAGCCTATACTGCACTTTTTTTGAGCAATCTTTCATTGCACCATTTTTAATCTGGTTACTTCTGAGAGGAAGAGAACAGAAAGGGACTACTGCATACCATCTTCAGAAAATATGTAGGAAGCTCAACCTTCTCCCAACTTCGAAAGGTACTTGCAGGAACAGAGCCCAGAGAACCCTGAAGAAGAAAGTTTAATTTTTATAACAATGTGCAATTAAAGTATTTTTCCTCTTAAACAGCCGAAGAGATAGGTTGCTACTGCAAAACAACTTCTGCTGTTGAAAGATGGAGAGAGGTGCTCCTAGAAGATAGCTCATCTTGAGCAGCTGCAGCTCAGTTCAGTTGCCCATGTGTGACTCGGATGCCCAGGGATGCTCACCTGGCCTCCCGGTGCCATTTCGAAAGGACCTGTGTCTCCCCTAGCCCCTGCCTAACCAGCCTGGTGCAGGTGACTCGGAGCTGTAGAGCATTTCAAACATCGACTGCCTGTGTTGGTAACCCTGTTGTGTCCTTTGTTTACGGTGAGTCCACCCCCTGGAAGTACTAATTCCTCTTTATTTACTATAAGGAGGCCTGAATAATCACACCAGATTGGTAAACTAGTAAGGCTGACATGTGCTTTCAGCCAGTGGAACTGATCCCCACAGGAGCCATCAGGCAGCCCTAATTTTTGGAAGGATTAGAATTATTTTAGAGCATTTAAAAATCACACTTAACTCTTGGAAGGGATTAAAACCTTTTTGTTGTAAGGGCTAAGATGAGTTTTAGGCACTGGGAGTTAGAGATGCACTCTCCGAGTAGATCAGTTTCTAGTTGTCCAGTACAGCTTACTGATGCTTCTGACAGGCATGTGGATTTTTTTCCCACAGCCGGAGATAGGATTGTTTCATGATTCAACATTTAATCACTTTTTTCCCTCTAAGGCCCATCAATAAAGGGTGGAAAAAAAGAAAAAAAAAGGTGGGGTGGGAGGGTTTGTCTGGGCTGGTGTTTGCTTCTCTGATGTACTAGCCTCTAGAGTTCCAGTAAAGCTTGATGTGCCCTGTTCAAGCACCTAAATGCAAATGTCCTTAATGTCCTTTTAAAACCTGTGTTTCTATTTTTCCCTGCTGGAGCTGGGTGGTGCAGTTCTTCTTTGAACTTCAACTACTTCAGCTGCTTGCTAGTATGGGGATGTCGGTTTTTTGGAAGATCTACAGGCAAATCTGGTCTGCTTAGATTATAGGAGGTGTTACGTCTCCTGTAAACCTATTCTTTCACTATTTCTGTAGGGTGTCCCCCTCCCCAAGGGCTTCCCCTAAAACATATGTAGTCCTTATTCAGTCTCATTTTCTCTCCGAGAAAACCATCCAAATGCATATGCATGTTCTTTTCTGAATAACAGGGAACACATTAACCTTTGAAACAGAAACTTGAATAGGAAGGTATTTACCAATTTAGCATTTTGCACGCTTCTTATGATATTTATGTAACTGATATTCAACTTTTTACTAATTTTATAACTACTATTTTGCATGGTTTCTTTTATCTCACTGACATCTCTTACACACTGATAGATTTTTGTTCTTCTCTGATTTTACTCCCTTTTAATGTTCAGTTTATATTTTGACACGCTTGCTGTTTTTCTTTCTGCAAAACCTTTCCTCTTTTATTCTGAAAAATACAAAATGCAGCAAGTGTAGTTTTATTCTGATTTTATATTAAGCATGAATAAATGTTAGATTTGTGTCATGAAAGACATAAACTACACTTGTATAATCTCTACCAAGGAACACATTAGAACAGAATAAAAACAATCCAGCACTGTTTGCTGTCTATTTCATAGGCATATATTTAATTAAGTTATGCTGCTCCTAAAATTCAAAAAGCTTAATCTCTTTCTGTACTTAAATTAAACTCCCTGTGCTCTACAATGACCAAAACAAATAATCTATGACCTACAAACAAGACACTTGCATTCCCTAAAGATTTACTTCATCTTCTCCTCTAGGTTATACATCTTTGAACCTCTCTTTTCTGTAACGACCTTCTGGTGCTCATTAGCATGCTGATTACCATTAACACAGCTATAATGCAGCAATTTTCTTGGTGTATGTCGAGGAGAAATGCTCATCTGAATGCAGTCAAGGGACAAAATTAACTGCATAAATCTACAGCACAAACTGGATCTCATCCAACTTTACATGAGTCTTCCTCCCTCTGCTAGGTGTGCCATCATCATCTTGCTCCCCACTGATGGCTTAATAAGTATCCCCAGGTTCCACACTATTTAATTTACCCCTTCTCTAAATTTTATTTTCAGTGATAGCTGACCACCTTGCTGTGTTTTCTCTTAATGTATGTTTACCTTTATTTTTTCTTCTGTCTCTCCTAATGAGTCCTCAAGTTACATATACATTTATTAAACAAAGGTTATAGCAGTGTACGTATATGTACGTATATACCTGTGTGTCACTAATTTCATATTTTCTGAAATTATTTATGGGACAATGGAGTAGGATATTTTCTGGCAAACAATATATTTACAGAACTAAGATTTTGGCTGAGATATGCATGTTCTGATTATAAGATAATTATTCCATATAAGAGGTTATAAATACCGGCCTAAATATGTTGCTTACCTTCAGCCTGACAGAAAAACTTTTCCCAGGAAAACTAGACCAGCTTCATAACTTGTTTCAAAATGATGCAAGCAAACACAACATCTGGTAATTTTTCAGAGGGTGATGTGGTGAACCGTAGTGGACTGCAGAGGGAAGAGGATTCAGGCAATGAAACTTATTTAATTCAATCAAAGGCACAAGTTTTTTCTAATTATTGTAATAAATACTAGTAAACCTCCACAGTTCTTTATATTTACATAGATCTTAGTTTAACTCAATTGTCCTGAACTAGTCTAAGTTGGAATGAGGGGATTAAATTCTGAAAGTGGAAATGTAACTAAGAAACAAACTGGCTTTGGGTATAAGAAGATATTCAAAAAAAGGAAAACTGAGGCAAGAAAAAGAGTAACTGGCAAATGAGGAGGTAACTAAGAAGAAGGAGAGAAAGAAGAACTGAATCAGGTTAAAGACCTGAAAGAATGCAAATCAGATGGGAAGAAGGAGAGAACAAGAAGAAAGAATCCTACTGAAGGGTGCCATGGTCCTGGCACCATTTGTGTTCAGAGAGAGGAACTTGCTGGGAGACTCAGGCTTTCTTGTGGACCTTAGGTTTGGGTTCCCTGGGGCAGAGAAGGAAAAGGCTCTCATCCTGGCAGTGAATAAACAACTTGGCTGGAGTATGTATCCAGATCTGGGAAACGGGTAGTTTTCCAAGCCTCGTGATTAAGATATTGCTAGAGTGAATAGCGGGGAAGAAAGACATCACCAAGAGAGAGTATCTGTAACTCACCAAAAAGTCTCATCCCTTTCCCTCCCTGTGCAGGGCACAGCCCTTCTCTCTGTTTCCAAACTCTCAGGGGCTGCACTGCATTCCCATGTTTTGTTGGGGAAGGAGAGGAGCCAGGCAGAAGACAAGGAGGAGAAAGCAAAGCATAACTTCAGCAGTGCAGTAGTGTCACCTCCTGATAAGCCTCTATTGCCTTCTGCTGTGTGTCTTTTGCATCATGACACTCTTGTGGTATTAATACAACTTCTGTGAGTGGGCACCATAATTCACGCACATTTAATAGACTCCTCAGGGCAGGATCACTTATAAGTGCACCAATCCTGGCAGAGGTTTGTTCAACCTGTTCTTAACTTCCATTGATGGAGCTCTTACAGCCTCCCTAGGCAACTTAATCTACCATTTTACTGCTAGAAATGTTTCCCAGATGTCTAACTGGATTCTCATTAATTTAAAACCATTAATCCTGACCTCTTTCAACATCTTTTAGATAGTTTAAAAATATTACTGTGTCTCCTCATTTTTCTTTCCACTTCACAATTCAGTTTTTCCGGTCAATGTTTCTACTCATCTACCTAGAATATCAACAGTCAAGGGGAAAAAACAGGCAGAAAATTAAAAAAAAAAAAAATATGGTAAAATAGACACCGCTGAAATTTTGTGGCATGAGTTCTGTCCTATGAACTGCAGAAACATAAGCTGGCCTATGTGCCAGCTAAAGGTGAAGCAGAGGAGTGGATATCTTCAGAAAAGTCAGAGAAGTGTTCCAAATGAGAATTAGAACAGTGGATATGCATGCTTTTCTGCTGGGGAAACTTGCAAGAGTTTCAGTTAGGAAATCTCTACTTTTATAGCAGTAGTCTTGGGGGTGGGGGGTGGAATAGTCCCAGAATAAAGAATGATAAAAATTTTCAACTGCTTGAGAATCCAAACATTTTTCAGACCATTGTTCTTTGCCAAATTATGTTGAAATTAAGAACACAGAATCATAGACAATGGTCAATGGATTCAGAAATTACCTGCAAGTCAGACATATACAGCCAAAGGAACACACACGGGCATACACCCGGTTTCTTTAAAAAATCATCATCACCCTTCCCTAAATGAGAGGGAAGTGAAGGTGCACTGACTCTATACGTCTGCCACAGAGACATCTGCATCCACCTCAGTCACGGTGGGCTCTCATAGCTAATGGAGAGAAACAGACTTGTTTGGGATGTGATTTCTCTCACCTATTTTGATGACCTACACTGTGGTGTCATGAATCATCCTCTCCTTAAAAGTACCTCTTCCTTTGCAGGAACAGAAAGGGAAGGTCAGTCAGCAAGCTCCAGTGTGGATGTCGGCAGCATGTTAGGTCATGTGAACTCCCTGTAAACCGTGTATTTCGGCTGCCCTAGTCTCCTTTGTTTGCCCACACATCAGGCAAAGTCAGGAGAAAGGCCCTGACTCTTAGATTGTATTTAAACCTTCGTTCAGTTCACCACTGTGTTGGAGGAATCACCCTTACATCCACGCCCATGAGACAAAAGCTCTTCGATGTTAATTTTGCTGCTTTTTGAGACATATTCATAGAAGAAAAGTATCAATGCAGTGACAACCATATCTTTGGAAATGAGGTAACGGTCTATGTCATCATTTAAGGCTTATATAATGTTAATATTGTACTTATTAGCATCTTATTAAATCCATCCATTTTTTATTTTCAGTATATGAAGAAAATCTCTTTATTAAGCTCTCTCCAATGATGTCTAGACAAATCTCCAATCGTGCTTTCCCTAGTAGTTACTAAAAAATACCTTTCTGACCGGCTTATAAAATTATCTGTTAACCCGTTCTTCTTTTGCTTAGTGAAGTGTTAATTTCAGGGTTTCATTGGAATAGGGAGTTCATAGCAGTTTCTCTTTTAATTTGATGCAAATTCTTCTGATTATAAAGAGCTCATCTGCTATAAAAAAAAGAGTATTGAGGAAGATGCAGTAACAAAAAGGGTGGGGCTCTCTGCTGATGGTAGAACAGAAACAAAACTAGAAAAAAATAGAATATTTCTGCCAAATGTGTTAGCATGTCATGCTTAACAAGAAGTAAGTGTGAATAGCTTATTTTCTCTGCCTGACGACTGACGGTAGCCAGCAGGTAATAAATTCCCTTGTTGTAGCTAATAACACTGACAAAGAAAAAACAATAATTAGTTTAGAGAGCTGTATGAAAAAATCAGAGATCAATATCATATCAAGTCATCTAGAAATTAAAGTTCTTTAAGCAGTTTCCACACACAGAATGGGGCAACAGGAGGAGAATGCTGTGGTGATGAATTGTACACCATGCTGTCAGTTAGATGAGAAGATTACAGAGTAATCTTTTATTCTCATTCTTATATGATTTGAGTATAAACGAAGATCTCACAGACATATAGGATGTCTACAGCTCAGGCAGTTACACCTATGGTAAGGGTTGTAAAGTCTGGTTCCCAACAATTGTTGCTGTGTAGCTGGCAATGTAGCACCGCTGTATATCAAGACAAAGCTGAAGGATCTACAGCAGCCTTGCTTGCACCTTCACTTCCAAGGCGTGGAAATTCAGCAGAAGGCTGGACCAGAGTGCAGCTCACAGAAAGGGACTATAGGGAACCACGGAAAGTGGGATGTGCAGTAGACTGTATCACATCCTTCACTGTGAACTCGTCTTTCTGCTAAATTTTTTGCTCTCCAAATAAATTTCTGAACACAGAGCTCTGGATACTGTGATCCTATGTGTTCCCTGATTATAGATAGCTAGATAAAACACTATGAAATGGAGGGGGATGTCAAAAGTTCAGGGGCAAGCTGAGCATTAGGATCAAAAGAGGAGGAGGAAAACGCAGTCATACTTTACTTTTACAATAAGAAAAACAAACACTAGTGCACATGTGGTAACAGGGAGAAAAAGGCACTGCTAATGGCAATCAGCTTGTCCTACTGGTCCAAAGAATCCTAATTATTACATTTGGAAAAAGCTGTATAATACTCTGGAGGGACTCAGTTACAGCAAGCTCAGCAAAAGTGTCTGCTGAGTAAATGCTGGCAGCTTTTCTGTCAGAATCAGTGCTGAGTGCAGCTGGGGATACACTATTATCGACACCAGAAGATAAATTCAGCGAAAGACTTGGGTGCCTGGTCCCAGAAGTGGATGGTGATCCAGATAAGCCTGCAGAAACCACAGAAGCATCTGGCCAAACCACAAGAATGCTTATTGTGCCATAAAATTTATTTGGGGGACTCAAGTCTGTTGCCTGGTCGTGTCTGAGCATCCAGAGATTGTCATTGAGACTTCACCAGCTGAGATTCCTCTGCTTAAGTCCCTTGCTGGGCTTTACACGTTAGATGCTGGATCACAGCTGATACAGAGCAGCAACCCTGAAATCTGCAGTGACAAGCACTCTCTGCCATAAAAAGTGCATTTCTCCCTTTCATATAATAAAAGAATTCTTAACCTGAGCTTGGCTTTACAGTGCACAGCCTTACACCCTGTACGCGTGGGACGTACAGGGAAGGGAGAGCACAGGTCTTCTTCAGTCGTGCTGTTGAAACGACCTGCTCTGCAGAAAAGTTTTCCGTGTTTTGTAGAAAAGGAATAAAGGGGAAGGAGGAAGAAAGCAACAGTGAGAACATGATGCTGTTGCCTAAGTATTACCCCTGGAAGTACAGCGGGTTATTTCATCCTCCTGGAACACGGGCTTCCCAGAACATGTAATACTTACTCCCTTTATCCGAATTCGACTATGCAAGAGGCAGTTATCAGGCTGGGCAAACTAGGGCAGTTCTGACATAAGTAACTTCTTGTCCATGAGCTGATTTCTGGTTTTAGCTCAATATTATTAGATATTGGGGGGAGGGGGGGGGGCCCCACCATTGTTGAAGAAATAAATAACTTTCAGAGGTAGATAAATTGGTTCTAAGGGTCTTTGCTTTTGTCTGCCCCCTTGTTGCCATCTGGAATATGGTATCGTATGAATGACAGCAGCTGCCCTGACCAGTACTGAGGTACAGCTGGATTCTGATGCAGAAGAAAAATGTTCTTCGGTTTCTAGGCCTGAGCGCCTTCACCCCTGCTAGCCCTCCCCAAGCTGCATCTCAGCCTGCCCGGTTCCATCTCCAGACTAGCATTCCAGGTTCTTGTTCATTCCAAAACAGATCCCTGAAGGGATGCCTTTAGTGTTTTTGCTTCCTTCACCTCATGCAGACCTCACCAAGTGAGGACTTCTGCGCCCTGGTGACCTGTTAATGTAAAGTGGGACAAGTCAGCATATCCTCCGAGCAACATCAGTGCCGTGCACTGGAACATCAGTGTTGTGCATTGATCTTGTACATATGCACCTTACAAAATACGTTGCCTTTCTCTCTTTCCCACTTTTTTTCCGCTCAGCAAAAACAAATCTTAGCCTTTTTTATTATTATTCTGATGAAGACATACACACTTAAGACCTCATAATTTATTAACCATTTGTTTAATTTCCTTCAAATCTGGTGGGAAATTCTACCTCAGATGCAGACCTCATATGACACTATGAAGCAGATATATATTATATATACATATATATTTAACTTACATTTGAAGATGAGAACCAAAATCAGACATGCACACTGGAAATTAATTGCAATTTTAAATATGGATAAGCTATTGTTTCTCCATGATCTTATGTTTGTTTACAAGTATCAAAGGATTAGGTGCTTGTGAGATATATGAGATTCAAAGTACAGGTTTTTTATATATAATGCAAGTAAAAAGAAGTTGCTATGAACTGAATATACATGAAGATCTAGGAACTGAAGGAAATTGATAAGGGAAGCAAAAGGGCACAATGGAAATCTGTGACGAGTAGCATTAAAGATAACAGAAAGGAATTTCTGAAGTGAATCAACAAAAAATATCCTAAAAAGAATTAGTTGGATGGTACTATACAATGTGAGTAGTAACACAGAAAAGGCAGGAACATTCATTAAGCAAGTCTTTTTCTAGATGAGAAAAAACCACATGATACAGCCTCTTTAGAGAATGATGAAACACTTTCCAGCCAAAAGCAATTCAGTTAAAACACAGATACAAGAATTAATCAACAATAAATCAACAGGTGCCTCGCATACAAGAAATTTAGTAGGTTTCTAAAAGAGGAGCTCCCTGTGCCATATGTGCTGTCTTTTCAACAGCTCTTAAACTACTCTGAAGCTCAAAATTCAGAGAGGAAACCCTAAAGTATGTAGCTGAAAAAATAATAGACTTATTGTCTTGTGCAAAGTAACAGATTATATGGAACTTCATTAACAAAGAATTAAAGCACAATAATATAATTAACGTCAATCAATATGGGCTCTTGGAAATTTGGTCTTGATACTGTAATGTGATTAGAAGTTTAGTTACTAAAGGTAATTGTGTGAATACAATACACTAAAACTCCTGTGAGACATTTGACTTGGTGACTCATGACATTTTGATTATGAAATTAGAACAATATATTATATAACACCAATTAAATAGATTAAAAACAGGCTAATTGATAGCTCTCCAGATGTAATTGTAAATGACTAATCATTGTTGACTTGGTACATTTCTAGCTACGTTCCAGAGGGTTTAGTTCTATTTAACATTTTTGTCAATGACCTGGAATAAAATATGAAATCATCACTAATAAAATTTTCAGGTGACATAAAGATGGAGGGAGCAGCCAATAATGAAGTGGAAAGATCGTTGATGTAGAGTGATATGAATCCCTTCTGGTCTGAACCTTAATGCAAGAAAATGGTGTGTATTTCAGCACAAGTATGCAGAAAAAGCAGCCGAATTTGGATTATCACAATGGGGTTAATTAGTGACTGAGGCATGGTTTGTGGCTCGTGTTATATGGAAGGAAAACAGTTCATAGGACTCTGTCGTAAGAGGATACAACTAAGCATCTTGTCAAGCAGCAGGCAGCATGACCATGCAGTGCACAAGTCTTGGTCATCTTTGATAAGGCATCAGGAACCCCTGTTTTGACTGTGATGAATATGCGTAACCATCACCGGTGGAACCCAGTTATCTGCGATCATGAACAAGAAGCAGCATTTATCCATCTCATATGATTACGTATGTGACGCTGAAATGAACATTCTCCTAAAACACATCGCTCCTGCGATTTATCCGAGGTTAAAAAGAATGGACAGAGAAGCTGGTCTTCTCAGTTAACATGCTCACTAGGTCAACATATGGGAGTTACTTTGATCTTGGCTCATGCGAGATATCAGGAAAAAGAAGCCTCTTATTAAATTTTCATGTCTTATAATTAATGATCCCTTTCATAAAATTGCCTCTAATATCTTTGAATCTTAGACAGACTGAGTCTACCTGCAGGGAGAATTTTCTTTGCAGAGATGCATGGAAGATCATAAATTGCCCTGTTTTAGTAATTTATTGGGTCTTCGAGGGGCTGAAACTTCCTTTTTCTAAAGAGCAGAATTCAAAAGAAATTTCCTGCTGTAATGAAATTAAATGTGGAAACGTTAAAGATCTACAACAGAATTAAGTATTTTATATACAATGTCTCCCAAAGAAACTTTGGATCTAAGGAATTTTTTTATAAGGTTTATTGTTTAAGATGCACACACACACACTTAAAAAAAAAAAAAAAAGGAGATACACAACTTTCAGTGTATCATAATGTTCTGGTTAAGTTCAAACCTACAGTATCAGTTGACTATCCAAAAATTATCCAGACAGTAGTTATGAGGAGAAATCAAATTAAGTAGTTCATGCAGTATTTATGAGCAGCTAGGAAACACTCTTACTGAAACTGTTGCTGTTAGAAAGGTGCTGTGAAACTCAGAGCACCCACTGCTGACCAGGCAGGAAGCTGGCACAGGATGCGGCCACCCCAAGCAGACACCTGAGCAGTGCCCAGACATTAGGAGCCCAACAGAACCATCTGAAGGTCCAAGCCAAGTTTCTTACGCTGTCAGTGAAGCAGGGGCTTGCATACAGCACGTCGAATAAGCACTCGGGATCTTTCACCATGGGATTTCTAAGACAACCATCTTTGTCCCTTTACCTGTAGAATATATAGTAATTGTTGAGTCCCTCGAAAATCAATGAGCAGCCCTCAAAGAGACATCTGCTTCATTTACAAATATTAGGTACCTAGGTTTCTCAACGAATTATAATGTGGCTTAAACAATTGTTCTAGTGACTTTTGATTTGCTAAATATAAAATTTGGGTAGAAATCAGGTCTCAATTCCAGGCTGTCTGGATCCCCCATGCATTCACAAGTATGAAATAACTTTCTTCAGATAGAGTCTGCTGCTGGCTCTCATATTTATAAAATCTCTTCGGAAATCTCAGAAATCACTAGTTTGGGGCAGATCTAGAGTAAAGTATTTATGACAAGTTACAGCCAAAACTTTCCTGTTTCACTGCTGTATTTGTTTGGGGTTTTTTTAATGTGATTAAATGATTATTAACTCTAAGCCTATTGCAGCTTCAGATAAAGTAAGGTTCCCCTTTCCCACTTTTGACTCACTGCCCAAATTACACTAGTACTGGTTTTCATTTCTGGTTATTTAGAAGGTAGAGATCAAAAATTTTTTTTTTTTCCTTTCCATTTGTGTACAGTCTGACTACTGGTGCTATCAGATTCAAGGAGACTTTCCACTGTTAGTCCTCGGCAGCCAGAATTATTATTCCAGTTATTTTTTCATATTCCTACAGAGCAAAGCCTTCTTAGAACTTTTTCTTGTGCTTCTAAACATACAATGGCTTGTGAAGAATTTATCCAGCTCAGATGAGACAGAGTGCTTCCTAAAAATTACTGTTGTTATTTATACACTGTTTTGCATTGTGTAATTGAATTCGGTGGTTGCGAAAGCCTTGGAGATTGAAATCTTTTGCTTATGTATTCACGAAAAGAGTGTTGGAAGTGCAAGTTTGCCCAGCTAGCCTGAGTGGTGAGCCTCAGGAGAGGCATGCTGCAGGGCTCAAAAGGGGCTGTGGTATTCAGATCTAGCAAATTCCTGGGTTTTGTGAGATTAAATGCAGAAATCACAACCAGAAACTCATATTAATTCTTTCCAGTATTAAGTGTCTAACTTTGAGACATAGTTTAGTTCACACAGTTACAGGACGGGAAGATGGGCTACTGCAGGAGGTCATAGGCAGAGTCACCCTTTCTGTTGACCTCCGTTGCCTTCTCTGCAGGCCATGTGGACATCTCACTTACATGCCTAACATCACATCTTCTACCTTCTATGTTAGAGTGCACCACAACCCTCTTCTGGGTCATTATGAGGAACAACCTTCGGATGTTACCATGTCTCAGTTACTGCTGAGATGGGCAGAAGACGCTATAGCCCACTATTAGTCCCCTGGGCCATCTGGTCCCCAAGAGTTAGTTTAAGCTCCACACTGACCTTTTCATTCAGACTGCAAGTTTCTCAGAGGTGTATCAAAGCTGGTAGCTGAAGTTGCAAACTAATCACTTGCATGTAGTGCATACTGCTGCAGGCAGCGGGGTGATAAATTGTCCAATTTTACTAAGCAAGGTTGCTTGGATGAAAGAGACCCACAATAAGGGTATGTACAGCTGTCTTTGTTATGGACTAAACAATAACAGGCATAGTTCTGATATTTTTTTTGTTTTTATTTTTAATTGTCAGAGTCTTTCTCAAAAAGGCAAAACACCTTCAGTGAAAAGATTTTAAAAGCTGTAATTTGCATAAATATTTTAGATCATTTTTGAAGTAACAGCTGTCATGAAAGGCTGTATTTCCATTTGTTTACAAAAATAGGAAATCATTACCATTTTGATGTCCCCTGAGAATTGAAAAATACATATATAAACACAGAGCAGATTAACAGGGAGAACGAGTGTGTCCTTGTATTCACAATGGCTGAGCTGCCCCCACTGCAGCTGGGAGCCATAAGTTTATACTTTTACATTGGCCTCCATGATAATCTCACATTCATATTTAAATTATTTGATATTTTAATGTTCTCTCAAAGCAATAGCTGGAGCTGTACGTTTCTTTCTAACCTATGACTATGTCCACTCACATTCAGGTATTCGCAGTATTTGCAAATAGTCCAATTTTTTTTTTTCCTTTTTTGTAAATGTATTTATTCCTCATGTCAAAATTGTTTTCACACATGCAAAACTTCCATAATGTATAGTTTAGCTTAGTTGTAATAAGACAACAAAATTATTTGTGCTAAAGCCCCAGATACGTATTACTGACTGTTGCAAGACATGCTGGCATACGCAGTATCAAACTTCAGTGAGCATCCTCTCGTAGAAGTTGCAGACAAAGCAGACAGGCTTCATTTCAGGTTTGTCTGAGATCTAGCTTTTTATTCAAAACAGTACATGACACTGAGTGAAATATCTTTTAGCTCTTTTATGGACATGTAAAAATTAGGTATGTGGTCTAACTAGACATTTTGTCTGCTTTTAAATTCATTGTGGATAGAGTTACCCACCGAGGATTGTTTCTATCATCATTCCCCACTTACCAACTACTATCAGACTGATTCATTTCCAGGGAAGATGGTGTCAGAAGGATGGTATGAGGCCAATACCAATCCTTCATATGTTTTGGTTCCACAAAATCCCTCATGTTTCACTGAAACAAAACATTATGCAGATATAATCTTAGCCACACACTCCTTGCGTTTGAGCTCCAGGGAGGAGTTTGCAGCATCAGTAAAGTTTTTAAGTCAGTCTCAGCTGCTGATGCTACTGGCACACTGATGGGACCCTGGCAACTAGCCTTGTTATGATGGCACTGCAACCAAATGTATACATGCCAGCCTTGTGCCTGTGCTTGCATCAGTACCTGAGGTATTGTGATTACAGTGATGACTGCAGCACCACAAAGCTCAGGACGACCTAAATGCCAGGAATTTGCCCAAGGCTGAGTTGGACTCCCCTCTGCCATAACTACATGACTCACCGCACAAGAACCAGCTGTCCCAAAGCCAGCTCGGGGACCTTCTATAGTAACTTCAGTGATAATTTTTGTCATGATATAGACATGCTTTAGGTGTCATTTAAAGGGTCATAGATGACATATATCCCTTGTGGTAACAAGGATCTGACTCAATTTCTGAATCTGTAAGTGTTACTGCCATGCCATGCATTCAGTGAGGACCAGATCTGGAAAAGGATTGTCATGATGCTTAGTGATGCCATGTTTACTCTTCATACGCCAGCTCTCTGTGCAATACTCACAAAATCAAATTATGGTCCAAAATATTTTCACAACAGGGTGGGAAATGCTCAGTGTCTAAGATTAGGACTCACAACAACATATGAATAAGTGATGGAAAATTAAGTGGAAACAAGGGGGAAGAGTTCAATGCCTAAAATAGCCAAGGGGAAGCATAAAAGGGAAAGAAATATTTGAAATCTCCTTTCCTGGAGTTAGGCACCTATACCAAGAAGTGATAGAGGGCACCTAGAACAACTCTTACTCCTTACCCTGAATTGCATAAGTCCCATAGGAGAACAATAGCTGACTGGCTTTTTTCTTCTAAGAGCAAACTGGAGGAACCTTCAACCTATGATGGTTGAGGCACTCACCCCAGACAGGTTCTGTGACCTCTTCAGCTCCTGACCAGCTCTCAGCTCCTACACAAGGCGTTACTCAGTCTAGCCAAGTGTGCAAGATTCAGAAACATTTAAAATGGATGTCAGCCTGAGCTCAGATGTGAGACACCATGAATCTGCCACCAGTGATAACAACATCAAAGTAAAATGAGAAGAGAAGATTACGTTTCTCCAGGTTGCCGTGCCTGCAGCTTTTTATACAATGACTCTTGATGCATAACACATACACAGTCACTGGGCCACAGAGGTCCATTTTGTTTGCTCCCTTTCCCAAATTTATACCTCACCAAGAGAGAAAAATAGAGAAGAAGGTCTCCTGGTCTCAGAGGAAAGGAAAAGCTGCAGAAACAACGGACAGGATCTGGACCAGCTAACCCCTTAGTAAATGTTTCACAGCTGCTGTTAGTGAAGTGCGTGCACTGCAGTTCCTCTTATAGTCACTGGAGAGAGACAGTTCTCTTTGAAAATACCCAAGACTCCGAACAACCTGGACTGGTTTTACCCTGCTCCGAATAGAGGAATAATGGAACCATTGCATTTTCCCATAAGTTTTTTTATGGACTTTGTACCAGATTGCATCCTTAGGAACCCACATCCATGATGTTCTTGCTATTTACATCCTGAGATGTTAATAACAAGAGGTTTCCCACTCTAAGTAAGAGACACCTTATAGCCGAAACACAGAATTGAACTGTTGCTTAGACTGGTTTTGCAGCAGCATGAGAACATGACATAGAAACATCAAACAAAGAGCCAATAGCAGGGAATGTTTAAGACAGAAAATTGTGCACAGGAGCTTATGGAACAACTAAAAATATGCATTGACCTACTGATACATTCCAGACATGAAGCTTTTAGCTGCAATCTTCACCTTTGCGGCTCTATTAAAAGCTGCACATTGACTCCACTGAAGTTGTTGGGTTTTTGGCCAATGTCTACAGTAGGTGGGAAGAGGGAACCAATACAGCAAAGATAACAAAGGGTTGAGAGGTAAAATAAATTAAATTGGAGAAATGCACTGAGGTAGTTTGAGAAGGTAAATGGGGATAAAAAATGCTTGTGTGTCAAGGAAGAGAACAGCTATCCTGCAGGGAAGGAGAGCAGTGCATGGAGAAAGGAAAGAAAAAGAGGGAGGGTGGAAGGTTGAGCTGGTGGTTTGTGGCCAAGCTGAATAAGGCATTTGTATATGATAGCAGTGTGACCTACAGGCTGGAGTGGTAGTTTGGGAAGCTCTGCCTAGGAATATTGGCAACTTCACAGGATTTTTTGTCGTATGTCTCCAGACCAGTCTGGCTTAGTATTTCAGGCTGAAGGATCTACTTTGGTCATGAGTAGGGACTTGGGTTTTGCCCTGAGTTTCTTTTGGCACCTGAAACCTCTTCACAGCAACATAGAACTGAGGCTGAAGTCTCTTGCTTCAAACAATGAAATCTCATAAAACAGGAAAATCTGTTTTGATATTGAAGTCACCTTCAAGGCACAGTTTCCTGCGAAAGAAAACTTTTCTGTGAGATGGGTTCTGAATAATATGGTTGTAGGCAACTAACATTGAGGATTACTGCTTGTCCAGAACGTGCTTTCTTTTTAATTTAAAAAAAAAAAAAAGTATTTGTTTCAGAACATTTTTTTAAAAGACAGGTTCTTACAAACAAACAAACCAACCAACCAACTAGACGTTGTCCCACATTTAAGTACTTTAGCTAGAAACCTGCATAGTTTTCAGTTCCGAAGTTTCAGGTTTTCTTGGGAAACTGGTCTAAAATAAAACAAGAAGAATGCTCTTTCACGCCTACGTTAGTCTGCAGGATAATTTAAGCATAAAAAAATGTAGCGATACTGCCAAGCCTTTTCAAGTGGTTTAAATAAGCCTAATTCATACATGTTATAAAAAGTATATGATCTCTACAGATAAATAAAGTTTGCAAGGGTACATAATTCACAGACAGGAGGCCTGAAGAAAGCATGTCTAAAGTTGGTCCATAGTCTCTCAATCTATATAGACTTTGTAGTATTCGCACATCGCATCTATAGTTTCTGTTAGAGAAATAAATTTTTTTTCTGTGGTGCTGATAACATGAAAGGAAACAAACAATTGGACTATATAGCCTGTGTATATTTACAACTATTCTTCCCATAAATATGATCATTGAAATATCATTTTACTGAAATTCTATTAAATGTGGCCTTGGTGCTTTAAAACATACACTGAGTCTGCTACATGCACTATTTTATGGAAAATTTGTTTCAATAGATTGGGGCAAACTCTGGTCACATTTACACTAGGGTAAATCCAAAGTATGTTTGTGAAAGGGACACACTAACAGCAAACAAAATTTTACTTCATTTTAAAAAAAGAAATATTTCAGACTAGCTGTTGAAAATGACAGAAGGAAAGAAAACACAATCTGATGTAACCTGGCATACAAAATGTTACATTCTATTAGAAAATATTAGGAAATTAACACACGGGGTGTGCTGATTTAACGTGTATGAGAATACCAGACAAGTTACAATTTCTTGTGTCCTGACGTGTTTTGCTATGATAAAGGGTTGGTAGGGCTGGTAGGAAAAACTTTACACGTTGTATATAAACTGCACAACCTTTGCTGTATCAACTTTATGCTCCAATAAACAAGACAATAATGACAAATTATCAAAGCAGTCCTCAGATGTGACCCTCAATTGGAAGAGCAGCAATTTAATGAAGACAAAAGCTAGGTGAAAGCTGCTAATATCATTTACTGATAAACAGATTTTCTCAAGAGGCTCCTAGCTCAATCCCCTGAGGCCCCATAAACCTGCATAATTCCATTTAAAATATTGTGCAATTCACTAAATTAGTCTTTGAACATCCTTACTATCCAATTACGAAGCCCCAGCATGGACAGAATAATGAAATTTTTCAAACTGTGGAATGCATGTGGTCTTAACAAACTTATGACAAACAGTGAAATTAGCTTTCAGTTTTGAAGCCGGTGTAGACTATTGCTAATGCTTCAAGTCAGAGATAAAACAATAAAACACTATTGCAGTGGTTAAGCAGGATGTTAAAAAAAAAATAAATCTTTGACTTACACGGAATTCTCAACACAGCCTACCTTCAGGAAAAAAAATCATAAGAACTTGAATGATGTTTTTGCATTTGCAAGCTATTTGGCCTGCTTAAGTTCTAGTAAAAGCTTTACTGAATAAAGGGTACAAAATACCTCCTGGACAGTTTTATCTTCCAGGCAGGCAGAAAAAGGCGAGAGTTTCGGAAGTGAAATTTATTTCTGTTCAAGCATTGCAAGCTGCATTATTAAAGTCATTTGTCATGGTTTGAATATTTCTGCCTGATTCACCATTAAATTGGCCTTCTAATTACCAACTTTGTCATGAAAAGCAGTTGGGCTGCTTCATTCACCAGAAAACTTCAATCCCTTAATAATAGCTTAGCTCGAATTTAAAATGGATCGGGTAGACTTTACAAAAAAAAAAAAAAAAAAAAAAGTCAAAACTGAAACAGAATCCATTAATGACCATTTCAAATGCTACCCAGAGAATATTTAGAATTTATTTTTGATGAAAGATTTATTAATTTGGATGGTAAATATTTTACCATTTAAAAATGCAAATTCCTTTATTTTGAATGTATATACAAAACTGAAATGAATCCATGTAACTTAGGGCAGTGAATACCCAGACAAAAACCTCGTGGTCCCAATTCCTAATGAATTAGAGGATCAGGACAATTGCACAGAAGCGACAGTGCAATCATTTGTCAGATTTGTGCATCCGTTTAGAGTGATCATGCATGTTGGTGTTGTAACTGCACTTATAAATGGTTAGGCAGGTAGCAAACTGAGTTCACATACTATATACTCATGAAACTGAGAGCAACGATCTGTATGCAATTGTCAATGACTTTCTCTGGTAGCTGTGGCATGCCAGGTGCTTCTCCTTGTGATTCTGTACAGGTTGAGCAATCAGCCCCACAGGAGTTCAGCTTCTATGCCAAATCATATTTAAAGAGTTTTTTAACGGTAAATGCGGGCTTTATTATATAGATTTCACTATACAATAAACATTTTCTCTCTCCTATGTGACAAGTATTTTAATCACATGAATCAGGTCACATACACATGTAATATATAGCCTATTATTTACATGCAGTCTACATCTATATCTATCCATCTATACATTTCTTTTAAGATTTCAGTTATTACTAACCTATCTCAAAGAATTAGGAAGCTGAGGATTAGTGCCTTTTCCTGTAAACAGGTATTGATCCCTACTTTAATTTGCAGAGTAAGTCTGGAAATCTTATTAGCGTAGGATTTTAATCAAGGCTTGGTAAAAGATCAGGTGGAAAACCTTCCCAGTGTACACAAACAAAGGTGTAAGGCTTGGTTAGCTCTATCTACAGCCAGGCTGGGATATCATGTCGCCCTTGTCTTCTAAGGGAAAGATGGCCTTTGCTTAAAACCAACATACTTTAGCAGCAGTTAAGATGATCTGGGTCCTTAAAAGTCAGACCCACCTATTAGGTTGCTCAGATCTTTAACACTGTATCCTTCTTTGAGAACTGAGGAAGGTCTGCCAAGCAAGTCCAAATAAATATGAGTGTGACTGTCAGAAAAGGTGATAGGATGAGGAACCAAAAGGCAAACTAAGGATTTTCTATCTTTATTACCCAGAACTGTTATCGACAACATAACGATGTGTCTAAGATAGCTGAGCAACAGGAACCAGCAGAAGACAGGGAGGAACACGTACTAAATAAGAAAATATGAAGATGAAGAAAGCAATACAATGAACGGCCCTATGTTATTTCTTTCTGTATTTTCTTTCACAAGTGTGTTCGGGGCCAATGTGCTTATGAAGCACAATGCACTCCCTTTCCTGGAACAACAGTTGTAAGTGAAATGAACGTGGAAAAGAAACACACTCACGAAGGTGTTGAGGATCTCCATCAAAAAAAGTTGTTCTTCAGGTTTCAGAAATTTGTGAAATGAGAAAGCCTGAGGGTACAGCTCCCAGGTCAGGATGCATAATAATCCACTGGCTAGAGCCCTGGTGTGCTACAAGAAACCTTGGGTCCTTCTGCAGACTGTCTCAAAAGCCTAAATGAAGCATAAAAAAAGCCTGGGATTAAACATCTTGCTTTGACTACAGCTGTACAGGGCCCTGAATCTGGGTATGTCCTCAGCTACAGATGGTGAATCCAAATCTACTCATGACAAAAATGTCATGGTTACCAACAGTTTCTGCAAAATCCTCGTGTTTCAGTAAGAAAACTGTATTTAACTGCAGGGTACTTTCACAGAGGATATTCTCACTGACTGTTATACATGACCCAGGGGATTATGTGCAGGAAATTAGTGCAGATTACAAGAAATTACAAATAAGTGAATGAGAAATTTGAAGTGCTAGCATGAGAGAGAATGGATATAGGGATATGGTAGAAGATGACTATGAGATACACCCAGAAAAGGAAGGATAAATAGACAAAGACCCTACATGTCTGAGAACAGACAAAGGATTCAGTCTTTTGGGTTTCTGTCTGTCCTTGCCCAGTATAATCCTCCTTCCTCGTCCTTTTCCCCTGTCCCACTGCATGTCTCTGTGAAATGCAACAGGAATTGTTTGGTAACTCTACAAAGTTGGGTTTCTGCTCTTCAGAGTGAAGCAGCTCAAGCTAATTGCTTCTGGGTTGCCTGTGTGACTGTGTTTGAAGGTAAGCAATTTGCCAGCTCGTGTCTCAGCCTCCCTGCTAGGGAGGGCACTTGGTCTTCTCTGGACTAGGGTCAGCACAGGAATCAACACGGGGGTGACAATTGGGTAGTTTGGGCTACAGTCCAGCTTTGTGACCTCAGCTGGTACAACAGCCTAGACAGAGCCAAAGAAACCAGTATATCTTCCAGCAAAGCATAAACGGAGGCTGTAACTGCACAACATAGCTTCCTGAAGGCAGGTTGCTAGCATAGCTGACCAGGTGGCCAGAGAACACCTACATTTTGTCACCTGAAATACAGGCATCTGGAGAAAAACCAGGGACTGCATCATCCTGCAGAAAATTGTTTCATACCTGTTGTTTTGTGGTTGATTTTTTTTTTATTGTGGCAAAAGCATCATATCAGTATCCTGGAGGAGATATGCTTGAGGTCTATACTACGGAGAAAAGGGGAAGATCAAGGGAAGAAAGAAACGTAGAAGAAGAAAGAAAACAGACACAAAGATCTTTCTGGTAGGGATGCTGTCTTTGTACAATGTCAGCACAATGGTATCCTGACTATTATCTAGGTATCAGCCTAATGCAAATGATAAATTAAAATTACAACTAATATGAAGAAGATGGTAGAAGGAAGACATTCTCAGAAATAAAACATATTGCCGTGATTGTAGAAGATTAACATTTTTCTTATTAAGTGATGAGCTTGCTTTTTAATATCTGCATTATAATAGACTATACTATGAATCTCTTTATCATACCTAAAGCACTGTTAATTCATCTTTCATGAATACATTAGAAGAGAGGGTTTTCCCATAGGCAAACACATCACACATATTTGCAAATGTCTTACATAATGATGCAAACACTATGCATAGAGAGTAGCTGTATTATGGTGAAAGGGAGAAACGGCACACGCACAAAAAAGACTTTCATTCAATTTCATTAAATACTTAAACCGACAAAATAAAGTCCAATTTGCTGTATATAAATCTTGCAGGCAAGGAAAAGGCTGCTGCTTAAATTTATTCTTTAGTTTAGATTCAGCTATTCATAATAAGGAGTTGACGACTGTAGATAGAACAAATGATTTGTTAACACGTCAATTGCATTTGTTCTTAAAATAAAACACTGCTCATTTTGCAGTTATATCTACCAGCAAATTCCTAAATATCTTCTTATTTGGGAAACAGTGCATGCACCATACTCCGCTTTAAAAAATCTTATTGATATACTACAGTATGGAAATGAAATTGGAAATCACAGCCACAGACACAAAATAAATAGTAGTCATTTTATTTAGCTTGTTACCATCTAGTCTAGTCCAAGAATATTACCTTAACAGCAGACTCTGAATTCATGAAGAGTTACATAAGGGCCCTGTTGTCAAACATAAAAACAACCCATTTAGTGCCTGTTTTGCATCTACAAAGGAAGTTTTCTTTCATTATCCACCAGTCCCCAGATCTTATTATAGCCATTGTTTAATTTGTGCTCTGTTTTACAAACGACACTTGTACGGGCCTCGTGGGGCTGCTGATAGAAGCATGGCTGTCTCCTTCCCTTGTGTCAATTCTTTTGTGAACCTTTATAATTAGCCACTTAACAAATTGAGGAAAATGAATCTGTGGTTGCGAAGTGCTCACTGGTGCTAAGTCAACCATGTGACAGTCTGGGCTGATACCTAAGAAGTCACGGCACTCAGCCGTCCGAAGGGTTAACAAAACGCCATTATGGTAGGTTAATACATAGAAATGAGGTATGCGATCACCAGGAGAACCTAGGAGAGTTACAACCATTTGCTTTGGTTGAAATACATATAATTCTTGGAAAATGAAGGACTCCAGTGTTTTCCTAGGAAGAAGTCACCAAATTATACAACAGTGAGTCACGTATCGTGGCGTACAGCCGCTGCTGGCCAACTCCCAGCGTTTCATCTGTGGAACTTTACAGGCAGAACGTCAACTCAGCAGTTGTCTCTCGCAGAGAAAAATGTGTCCCAGCTTTTAGCATGTCACATTTCCCATATTCTTGTAAGATACACCGTGGTTAATTTTCTGACATTAGCTTGAATAAGTAATGTTCTTCCTAACAAAAATATAGCCTGCGCTCATACACACTTTTTCCCCTACGAAATACTATTTTATTTACTTTTGCAAAATATTTTAGTCTTTATTGTTTTGTCAATTGAAAGACAATATCTTGTTTCAGTTTTTAATAACAAAAATCTGACTTTTATGATCTGTGTTTGACTAATATTTTTTTTCAGTGCAAACATGATTTTTTTTAAAAAAACAAGTAGAATTTTTTTGGACAAAAAGTGTTTTTTACTTGGATTTTTTAAATTGGATTACTGCTTACTGGCTCTATTGTCAATATAATAAAAGGATTTCAGGGTGTTAATTTCTTATGCATATATATATATACACACACATCCCCTTATCTGTGCTAATACATATCTGCAGATGCCCACCCAGAGTTCACCATGCTTACAGCTATTAATGTACCTAAAGGTGTGAAAATTTATTTACATGAAACATGTTTTACTTACTGCAGAAGCAACCTTTGAACCAGGAGCAGGAATCAGAATCTCTCCCATTCTCAGGTGAGTGATTTAACTACTGAGCCCAATTAGTCGTGACATCTTCTTCCTGTGTAGTGGGAGGACACCAGTAAGGGAAGGGAAACAAGCCCTCCCCCCTCACCCCAAACAGATGGTTGCTCATTGATTAGGGCATCCCTTGAGAGGTAGGAACGGTGGGTTTGAACCTCTGCCAGTGGAAGGGAAATTAAATCCACGTTGTCTTTAAAGTCAGTCTTCTAGCCACTGAAAAGGCAAGCTGTATTGTGAAGACATTTTGCGAGAAAGATTGCTTTTTGAAAGGGGTATAATGCTGTTTTCTGAATCCGGAAAGATGATTTCAGCATGTGAATTCAGGCTGATGCTGGCTCTTCACTGAGCAGGACCCCTGAGCTGCTAGGATATAAAACACATTCCTCCACATTTCAGATCAGCCAGCCAGGGCGATGTGAACCCCCGTAAATTTGCTCTGGTGACTGTTGTTCTGATCACGCTGTCAAAATGAAGTAACTAACCTTGTTCAGGTACTCGGGGAGGGGTTTAAATCCAGCACATGGCTCTCTGGATTTTACTTCAAGCTTTCATATTTCTGAATTTTACATTTTCACAATGTTTCCTATACTATGAGAAAGCTCACCAGCAGTGAATTCAGTTGTGGAAGGACTCACGTTTCTCTGTATATATTGTATTAATATGGGCAGCCCCAACACAATATATCCAGATTTTAAGAAACAAGATTTATATTTGAGTAAGATGGTGAAGAAAGTATTTCTCTTCAGAGGTCCATCTGGAGCAGAGATGTAAATCTTCATAAGATCATGTTTGTCTTCATTGAGTAGGTAGAAAGAAAAGAAAGGGTACTTTTCCCACCCAAGTGGTTAGTGATGCCAAGTAGTTCTGTAAGAAGATGGAGCACACTTCCCACTGTCCGGGCAAACTCTACCCTTCGTGACTGTACAGCTCAGTGGCTGCAGTGTGTTATTACCGTAGACACTCAATTCCTGAACTCTTGCAGCAGCAAACAAGACTAGGGGCTGTGCATGTCATAAAAAACCTGGCACGTAAGATATGCAGCATTGTAACACTCTTCCAGCCCCCCAGTGACTCACGCTGCCATAGCTTCACCACACGTCACGAGATTCTTCCTTGGTCAGAACCAGCTGGGCAGCCCTTACAGGAAAGAGGCTGGAAAATGCTTCAAACAGATGCAGTGCACTATCTACCTTTCCTAATGTGAAAGGAACGTTGGCGCACAGAGGAAACACATAGATGAGACTGTGGACATGGTGGGGTTGGCCGTGGCAGAAGAGACAGCCAGACAGGTTTTGTCACTGCTTACAGCAGTGTACCTGATGGAAACAGCTTCACGTGCTGAAGGTGTGAAATCAAGAAGCCAAGGTGAGGAAAATACTATTCGTGGCTGTAGACACGGTATGGACATTTGAGGAGGGGGGCAGAATGTGAAGCGAAAGGGGGATGAAAAATAAGACCCACCTGCCCCATCAGTAGTGGTGCACATACCAGTGAGCTACGCAGGGGATGGCAGGTCCCTGTCTTAACAAAAATCCTGCCTTACAACCCCCTTCTGGAGCACAGTCTTTACTGTAAGTGCTTCCCACTTCTTTTATCTTCTGAGTCATAAACTCCTCCAAGGCTAATGAGGGAGATAGCAGTATTATTTTCCCTGAATGTGGTATGTACCTACATTTTCTAGCTTGATATTATTCCACCTGACTACAGAGAATTAAATCAAAGAGGCTGCTAGGGAAAAACTAAGCTAGAAACAAAACAATGACAGAGATGAGCTATCTCCAGAGAAATGCCAAGCGACAGGGAAGAAGGCAGGGAGTTATTAACTGTGAGACAGGCACCTGATTGTCTCCAGTTGGGCTAACAGGTGTATTTTCCCTGACCAAAGCCTCAGAGAAAAAGAAAATTAAATTGTTTAGAAGACAAATAAATCCCTGGCTAAAGAAGGGTGGTGTGGGGAGTATTTCGTTGTAAGAAAATGCTGCAGGGAGGCAGTGAAAGCAGGGCAAGCAGCAGCTGCCTGTATCTCCCAGGCTAGGAAAGGGGTGTCCACTCTGAAAAAAAAAGTTAACAAAACTCACAGGAACAAGCAAGATTCAGAAATAGGTCTTCTTGCTGTTTTATCTCCCTTCTCAGAATGCTGTGTACTCTGCAATGAATAAATAATGTTCTGTTTTGAAGAAGGGGCCTTGCAGGCGCCAAATACGGCTGGATTTGCTGCTTCTTCACAGGTGGGCTGCAGCCCAGAGGTCTAGTCTAGGGACTGTGCAAGTATATCTAAAGGTGGGCTGTGAATCCTCTCACTAGCAGGATGCATTTGGGAGAGAGGAAAAGGACCTGAAATATATCTCACTATAATAGTGATAGCCATCGTTTGGACTGCTGGGAGTTGTACCATTTTGCTTCTCTCAGATTCTGTTGCAGACCTGAGAGAAACAGATGCCATATATGCTGGGTACAGTGGGGTCTTCTGTGCTTTTGTAACTGTGCAAATTGCTGGAAGACATCAGAGTATCACAAAAACAGGGAAGCAGCAAAAATAATGGCTCGGTATCCCACCTGCTTTGGAAATAACTGAAGAATTCATCCTGGAGACTTGCAATGATTTGGGGCCCTGGAAGATGAAAGATATTTTAATGAGAGTTCATTAGGGTTGTGAATGTTCATTGACCTGATAAGCACTTTCACTTCTAAACAACTATCGAAATCCACTATGAACCAGTAATAACCAAAAGTGGCTGCTGTCTTAGTGCCGTCTATAGCCTAGAAGATACGTAGACATCGTAGGGACCATTTCTACACTTACATATTGGAAGCCTCAACAATGAAACTATGATTAAAGGAAGAGAATAGTAACATATGATTCTTTAAGATATTCTCACTACAGAAAAAGCAAGGTGTTTCACAAGGGTGACATGCTGAAGCTTCCTCTGTTACAAAACTCATCACACTTACTCTGTGACTAGAGAATATTTATACCACTTTGATTCTCAACCTGTCAGGTCACATAAGCGCTGAATTCCCTTCTAAAAGAAATAAATACACACACACACATACACACACAAAATGACTACACACACACAGGACCTAACTGTATAGTTTTCCTTTCCCAATCTAATTGTTGCATTATTGAGCCATATTGACTTAGATCTCTTCTAAGCGTGCATCATACAAGTAACTTAAAATTTACTCTGTGTTATTAATTCCCCTTGGCAAGTTGAGATTTTAAATAAAATGGCCAGAATATATGATCATGATGAATTGAAACAAATTAGATGTATTACTCTATGTAAGAGGCAGTATTGACCTATTCTAAAATGCATTATTGGACCAATTTTAAAGCAGAAGAATCACAGCAATTGATTAGCAGCTGTTGGAATGCATCTTACATCAATACGTAAGTGTATTTTCGACAGTTTTCAGTGTGCTGCTACAAGAACTCGTCTGCAGCCTAAATTTTGCTCCCCATTCCTCCATCTAGCTTTAATACGTTTATCTGCTAATATTGAGGTGCAAAGGGGCAAATTCTCTGTAAGCGGTCCTCCTGTCAGTGCTGCTGGTGTAAATCATTTAGAAGGAAATGGGATTACTCAGGATCCACACTGGCTAATCAAGAGATGACAATCGTCCTTTGTGCTTCCTTTCAGAAGGACCTCTGCTGTATTGGGTAAGATTCTCTTACAGTGATATCCTTTAGAAATAACTTCCAAAAGTCAAGCAAAAAGCAGGAGGAAACTTGAGCTTTTTCTCACTGCTCAACTACATCTGCTTTGCAATCTATACTATCTGTGGGACTACTCACATTAGAAAGAAACACTTCGAAAATCTTCAGGCCACAAAGCTACTCAGAAAGGAACAAATAATCAAAATCAGTATTTGAGAGAGATTTTGTTTTCCCAGTATCAGGAATAAAAACATTTAGAATATTCTTTATTGAAATGCAAGGTAACAGCAACAGCAATCAGTATTCATTAATCTCTTTCTGTAGTTGATTTAACGGCCCCTTATATGTACTTATAGTCTCTAATAAACACAATAATTTCTATCAGTTTTTATCTATCAGTGAAAAAGCAAAAGTTGCTTTGCTTATAAGGATAAAATAGAAAAAAATTATTTGGTTAAAGATTTGGTTAAAGATGCTTTTTAAAGCATCTGTGCTAGAACAGCATGAATAAAGGCATAACATTTAAATACACTGGTTTCGGTTTCATTTCACAGCTTTTTACCTACAAATAAAATCTCTGTGTGTGTGTACGTCTGTACATACTCATTTTAAATACGCAATAAAAGGCATTTTTCACGTAGAATGAATTGTATTTGTCACTTGGTACAAAGCCCCTTTCAGAGAAATTGTTGATTTTTCTCGGAGGCTCCTATACTTCTCATTCCTTTTGTATTATTTCAATCAGCAATGGATATACATCTTTGTTAGCCTAATTTGGGGACCTACAGAGCAGGAAGAAGGAAAGCACAAAGGAACACACTTGACATATTGGTCTATTTGCTACCTCTTTTAAGCTCAATGCATACTAATGAAAGTGATCCAAACTATTCTTCTCCACTCCTCACTTAACAAGCATAATAATAAATGAATATTTAAACTAGCTGCAAATATATTAAGTGGAAACAAATAGGTTTCATTTGTAACAAGTGCACACAGGTTAATTAACAAGAAGGAGCTTTTGTGTTGAAACAAGGCTCCCTGATGCTGTACATGCAGGTGCCGTTAAGGGCCAATTGAGCTCTATAGGATAATTATGAAGTACCATTGTGCTCTACCGTTTGTTAACAAAGTGCTGCCTGCAATTTGCCTAAACCTATAAACCATCATCTGTGATCCTCAGCAGCAATTAAGTGACAAACATCTTCTCATCGGAGACTTGGGAAAACAAAAGAGACATGATAGCATTTAAGGAGCCAGATGGATATTTCAGAATGTCAACCCTGACAGCCTCCCTTTCAACAACAAAATATAAACCAGGAGCCTGCTAGGTACCATGCTGAGGGGGAGAAGCCACATCCAAATTATTAAGAGGAGGGCAGTGTTAATAATCATAGGAATGCTCATTTGAACAGCTCTTAGTGGGAAGGCCTTGGACTAGCAAACAAGCACAAGATAAAACCCTTTCCCCTCTCCAAACAGCTGTGGCTGCAGCTCTGTTGAGTCTGAGTTGGGTTTTTCCCCTTTTAATTCTTCCTGCTAAGGTCTTATCTTCACAGAAGATGAGTTTCTTCCTGCGAATAAAAGCGTAAAAAATCTTTTTTCTAAGAAGAGGACAAACCAACAGACAGAATTTTCTCCCGGGCATAAGTTACTAATTAGTTCTGCAAAAATAGCCTATATTAGGAAAAATGATAGATCAGCACAAAGAGGCATTTTAAAACAAGAGATCTACTCCTGCTGTAAAATAATTGATCCAGAAGTTTTGAGGCTGTAATCTTTAAAATGCTTCTGTAAGCTCAGCAATAATTCCAGAAGCTATAAACTTTATAAAGGCTTAGTTGAATTAGTTCAATTAATTGCCTGGTTGGGAGACCCTCCAAAACTTGTGAAAGCTCTTGTTTTCATAGATAAGGATCTTCTGGGCATTTTGTTGCCTACATTAAATTATGTTGTCTAGCTGATCTGTGTAATTGGTAGAGCTAAAAGGCTATTCAGTAACATGAAAAAAAAAAAATTATAAATGTATGAGTTTCACTAGCTAGTCTACATTTTTTTTTCCCCTATTGCCAAAACAACAGCATTTACAAATGTTTTCAGCAACCATTTTGAAGCTACAGCTGAGTGTGTTTTAATATACCATCAGGTCAACAGCTCTCTTGAAAGAAAAAATCAACCCAGGGCCAAACAGTCAGACAGCCCTAATTAAGTACTTCAGGAGTAGGAGAAGCGCTGGGATAACTACAGCTGACTTGACCCTTTTCTTTGTACTTCACCGGGTTCCTGTATACCTTTGCCACTTTCCTCTGGATTTATGCTTTTATGAATTATTTAAAAACGGCGACTTCAGATCTACAATTAGTTTTCAAGGAAACAGATGTGAGAAAATAATCACAACTTAAACAGCTTAAAAACGGCTCTGATCTTGACAGAATGCAAAATGCCAGGTTTCCAGGTCTGCAGAATTCATCACTTGGCAAAAGTGTCATTAATCCCTGCGTGCTTTCTGGCCTTTCCTTGCAGCGATCTGTCAAATGTCATGGATCACCTGGAAATCTCAAAATCATGACAGAGTATTTTTTTTCTTTAACGTGACAAAAAAAAAGTGAATTATTTCAGTGTTAAGAAAAAAAGATGAGACAAAACAAAGATAATCCACATAGGCATGCTTTAGCTTTGTATAGCATTGCACCCTGTTAGCTCACTTATGATGGAAAACCGATGATAAAGTATTCTGTCATGCAGGGGATTTTGTATTTGTTTTCCACTGTGTATTTTTTTATACTGTCACTAATACAAGACTGACTAAATCTAGAGTACCGAGTTCTTATGCTACCTCCAGTGGCACACTCAATGACCCAAGATTCATTAGTTGATTCCTCCTTTCCCTCCTGAATTTTTTTTTTCCTTTACCTTAAGAGAAGTCCTGCATGATGCTTGAAGATGCATCCTGCAGCTTTTTTTTAGGCAAATTGATGAAGGCCTGCTTCCAGCATCACGAATGTCACTGGGTAGCTTTCCATCAGTTCCAGTAACCATGCACCACCACCTAACTCCCTTGGCACAGTACGTCTTTGGTTTCATTTAGAAACACTTGTACTTTAGTGCATGTATAGAGAAAAAAAACAATCCCACGTACAAGGAGAGGTGTACAAATGGAAGTGAAAGTTGGAGCCGCCGGCGTCACCCTGAGATGCATGCAATGTCTGAGACTGTGCAATCTGGGGACAGCAGAAACTAAACCCTTGAGAAAATTAATATATTTCAGTCTCTTCTTTTTGGGAGACCAGGACATGCTGCTATTTTGAAGATGCATTTAGAATGTCATTTTGCCACTAAAAGATCAAAGAATGTAAGGTTAAGTGAACACATCTGATCTAATTATTCACTTTCTGAGCATAACTGACGCTTCATATCCCTGTGTTTATCCGTTTATTCTTTGCATTTCATTCTGATGGTGTGTTCTTAAAAAACAGGCACATTATGATTCATGATACTGGTGGGTTTAAGACAACTGTAGTCTTCTCAATCTTTTGTTTGATATCAGGTAAGCGGAAATAAAGTACTTCAGGGCAAGTCTGCAAAGCCTGATTCCTGTATTCAAAATCATAACAAAGCTGTATTTGCTGGGAAGTTGTGACTGTCGTTACAATTCTCCATCTTAAATGACCTTGCAGACACTCTTGTTCCAAGCAAATTCCGGGCAGATCTTCAGGTGACCTGGCTTTGTACTAATGCAAGGCCGAGCTCTAAATAAAATCTAAGATTGCATACACCTATGCAACAATCTCCAGTTGCCTCCGCAAACCTTTCTACCTTGGCTAAGGACATGCGAAAAATGCATAAAGCTGAGTTACCATCATTCATATGTAAACGTCTCTTATCAAACTATACACAATTTAAAATCGTCTCTACCAGATTCAGTTTTATCCTGAGCAGGAAATATCTTTTTGTGTGCAAATTTCACCGAAATTATGATAAGAGCTACAATTATTTCTTCACTGATTTTTTTTCTGGAACAATGGCTGAAGAAGTCATTCATGACTATGTGCTTTAGTGAGAACAATTTTAAAAGTCTAATGAAAGTGGTAAATGTGTTATTTAAACATATTTTCTGTATTTAGTTTGCTATTCTACTCAAATAATTCATTAATTGCTAGTTATGCAAATTCCATTCTGTACTTACAGGGGTTTTTTTCCACTGAAAAGATTTTTTTAAATATCTACCATTATTGTTTTATTCTCCACTGGCTAGACCTTTTAGAATATTATATCCTGTTAATTTATAAACACATGGATTGTCACAGCCTATATAAAATAACTTTCAAACACTGTGAAAGAAAAATACTGCTTACAACTAGAGGCTTTTAACCTAATTAGCATAACTAAGCATAAAAAATAAATGATCAGAGACTGTAACGTGAAAAATAATTGAAAACAATGGCTATGTTTTAGAACTGTACAAATCAGACCAATGGTTTGTCTTACATTATTAAGGTCCGAAGAAGAAGGATGGTAAATAAATGGGAAATAAGTATTGTAAAGATGTGTTTTGGGAACTTACATTGAGAGTATGCAATCCAAATTACCCAAGTGGATTTAAATATTTGAGTTTTATTTAGATCTCCTGCCTGTATTGGCTAGGAGGAGAGTTAATAACAATCCATTCAAGCGGTCCTTACCCATAAGAGTAGAGGGCTGAAGGCAGCAGTTCTAGAAAGCGATGTGGAAGTCAATTAGTGGTAACATGCATAGGTACAGTGTTTCCCTAGGGGGTCCTAACTTACCTCAAAAAGCAGCAATGATAGCAGAAAAGGTGATCAAGACTGACAGGAACTTTTTTAAACTGACTGGTTGATACAAGCATAAGAATAGGTAGAATTTGAGGAGCCTGGCAGCGTGGAAAAAAAGGAACTCAGGAGAAAGAAAGATCCAAAGGGTTTTGCGTTGTAGGTCCAATCTGGCTCCTATTTGAAAAGATGCATAGAGAAACTCTCCTGCCGTGTAATCCACCACACTGAAACAGAAGGAGTATTTGTCCCCAAGAAGTTTCCCAAATAATTTTGCCTTAGAATTTCTGCTCTGGGAACAAAAGCTGTACCACAGTCTACTGTGTCTTAGCATTACTTAGCAGAACACATAATTCAAAGTGATGTGATTTTTCAAAGTAATTTGCCTTGGGGAAAAAAAACAAAAACAAAAACAAAAAAAACCAACCCACATTTATTTCTACAAAAAATACAGCACCCGTTCTTCCCTGCTTTTTCTACCAAATAATACTACTAGCTGACCTAGAGAATAGCTATGGAAAATTAGGCAGGTAAGATGGAATTTCCCCAACTTGGAATTTGAGGAGTATTTTATATTTAACCTTTGTCTGGGGATTAGCAGAGCACGATTTATGCAGGAGCAGGATTTATGCAGAACCGTAGCCAGTTCTTCCAGTTTAGTAGACCTGAATATAAGAAACAGATGCTATGCCAACATTCAGCTCAGTAAGCATCCCCAGTACAGCAGTGGAACTAAAATAAAAAAAAAAAATATCCCATTTCTTTGTCCCTCCCAAGAAATAAAATGCCTTACATTGTACTATCCTCTATGTAGCAGTGATAGAAGGCATTTGGTTGGAAGCAATCACTAAAGGACATTTATAAAAAGGGAAAAGGAAAAAGCTTAGCACTTGTGGCAAGTCTTCCCATGCCTACAAAGCAAGTTTTGCGTAAACTGTTGATGAATGGATCGGTCTACAAATACCAGGAGCTGTCATCTGCGTGACGGCCAGAAGGTGGCATAATCTCTACGTTGATTGAGGCCTGTCAGCTCGGGTGCTCAGCACAAAAAAAAAACAAAAAAAAAACCAAAAAAAAGCGGTTTTATTTGTCAGCGAGGCTGTTAGCGGTGTCCTGGGGCTGCAGACGGCCAGACCTGCTCTTCGTGCCGCTCCCGGGTCTGTCTTCTCCGGTGGTTCCGTGTCACATCGCCACGAAAGTCACTTGTTGGCTTAACGCAGCTTTAGCCACACCGTACCTTTGAGTTGCGGTGTTAATGCTTGAACGCTTTGTGTTATTTTTCCCTCCGTTTCTAGTACTTAGGTTAGCGGTGGGGTTTTTTTCCTCCCAGAGAAAAATAATTAACATTGGCTTTCATTGCTAAGTGAGTCGTGCTGGCTTTTAGTCATTATGGGCCTGATCCTGGGCCTCTGAAGTCGGTAGGAATTTTACATAACTGCCCTCTAAGTAGAGTCACTCGATATCAATTTATTCCACTTTGTATACTCCAAATATAGGGATATTTAGCGAGGGAGCTGCCAAGCTATCTGTTACATACAGGCCGTGTTATCCTGTTAAACTAACAGGTCTCACCTCAGGGTAGCAAGGCTGTTGCCTTTCTCAGGTCTCGAGTATTCCCAGAAAATTTCAGGACTGATTCATAAAACCCACCGCACATTCATAGCTCTTTCTTCATTTATCTCTGGAAGTTTTGCATGAAGGGTGCTATTTAAAAATAAACATAGTTGACTGCTCAATAGCCCAGTCTATTTCCTATAGAAATAGGGAACTCTCACTGTTTAACCGCCTTTCAATGAAATATTGGATTATATTCGTGCCAGAGAAACTTAGTGCATATAGGGAATGGCTACTTCATTTTGTCTTTGAATTTGATTTCTGTAACTCCACTTCTGTGATTTGATAAGCACGTATGCTTTCCTACAACACTTCCAAAAGGAAAGAGAATGCAATATGGTAATGCAGTTACAGAGTTAACCTACAGCAAGGGGAGTTTGGATCATTCCTCTATTATTTTTTTTTTTTTAATCCGTGAAAAGAGTTGGAGAGATGTCTCTTTTGAGTTTCAGCATTTTCATTTTCAGAAATTATTATGTCTTCAGCTCAAAACAGAAGCTTCTGTGCCTTTCATTGGCACTTACGCTTTCTGCCCCGGCCATTGGCATCGCCCAGGTCTGCCCGAGAGCAGGCAGGGAGCCTTGTGCACGGGGGGACAGAGGAAAGGCAGCACAAGGGGTGCAGCAACAACAGAAGCAGCTCAGAGGCCCAGTGTTGCTCTCTAACCTCCTCGGCTTTAATAACACCTGCATAGGCACTGCTGGAGAACTTCCCTGCGCTGAGTTCAGCAGAGTCAAGCCTGGGACTGAAATGCCTTCAAATGCAGGAAAAAATGGTGATTTACTATTGCTGTTCATAGCAATGGGAGAAAGTTATCAAAGAGGTTTAGGGGAACATCTGCTTTGCTTTTTCTCCACTCAGCTAGCAGGTAGCACAGGCAGTGGTCACCAGTATCACTGTTTGTTCCCTGTACAGACTAGATGCCGACCTGACCCACCGTTACCACAGACACTAACAAAACAGAGGCTACTTCAAAGGGTTTATACTGGAAATTTGAGTGACATTTCACCAGCTCTTGAGCTGCCCTGAATCTTCCATTTTTGTTTAGAAACATAGGATACAAAAGTTTCCTCTAAAAAAACCCAAACACAAACCATTTAATAGATGTTTCTAAGAGTTTCTAGTGTGGCTTGCTTTCTTGCAGTTATTTATTGAAAGGGGCATGCAGGGTGGGAAGAAAATGAATTAGAGTTTTTGTCAGCATTTTTTCATGTTGCTGGACTAAAACACACATGGCTTCATTTTAAATTTAAATGTTACTTAACATATCCATCAAAACAGTTGGTAATTACATATATGCTGTGCTTTAAGCAACTCTGCTAATAAAAGGGCATGTTGAAAGATAGGAAAAATTTACTTCTAGTCTTCAGATAGCCTCAAATACAAAACTGACAAGATTAATTAAACTTAACCGTGGAAAGAAAAACAAGTGAAAACACAGGTGAGTTACTTTCGATCTTAAATCAGATTGAAGTACTCAGTATGAGCCAG
>JAVJGI010000014.1:46469728-46514525 GCA_035590275.1 Ibycter americanus | reverse complement strand
ACTTATGCCTTGCCAGAATGGATTAGAATTCCTTTTCACAGGATCAAGAGTAAAGTCAGCCCTATCACTCTGTCTGGAAAACTGTCCTCTGGAGGCTGGAACAGTAACCTTCCTGAAAGACTCCTTATTTGTGATTGTTTTTCCTCGTAATTCACGCACTCATGCCTCCAGGACTGAGGTACATTTTCCATCCCACCTCATATCCTCTCCGTGGTCCTGCAGATAAAACCACAGGGTACCCCATGATGTGTATCTCCTATATTCTCCCTCCCAAACAGAAGGGCATCTATGGTTAATACTGGGCAGGGGTAGGGGGGAATGGTTGGCCTGGGGCCTGCTAGTCATTGCTCAGGGACTGGCTGGTCATCGGTCAGCAGGCGGTGAGCAGTTGTACTGGGCATCACTTGTTTTCCTTTCTCCCTTCCCTCTGGATTTCATGCCTCTTCCCTCTCCCTCTTCTTCATTATAACTGCTATTGTTATTATTATTATTGCTCTTCCATTTTTATTTTATTTCAATTATCAAATTGTTGTTATCTCACCCCTCGAGTTTTACGTTCTTTTATGATTCTCTTCCCCATCCCTCTGGGTGAGGGGGGAACGAGTGAGCAGCTGCGTGGCACTTAGTTACTGGCTGGGATTAAACCATGACACAGAAAGGCAAACACAGATAGACAGCGTGGTCGTCTACTGTCCTTGGGAAATTGGGCTGAAAATTGCTCTTGTGTTCTGTTTATGTTTCTCCAGCTACCACAATCTTTCCATTAATTCAGTTCCATTCCATTCAGTCACAGGATGCCTAATGTACAATTTCCTATTGCAGGTTCCTGCGCTGATCTTCCATTCTCCTCCACCTGATTCCTCTTAAGGAGAAGTAGCACCAAGAACATGATGAACACCAAGAAATTTTGTCCTTCCTTGGGCTTTATCCTTCTTAGTTCTCTCCCTCTTGATCAGATTCACTGTTCCCATTTCACATAACTATCCCAGATGTCATTCTCAGGTCCCCACCACTTTTTTGCTCTTAAATCTTGTCTTTAACAGACCACATCTATCTCCAAGTGGACCTTTCCTCTCCTTTTGAATGTCTTACCATAACTTTAATTTAGGATTGGCAAGAAAACTGTTTATTTGCAAAACCTCCTCCATCCCTGTTGGCAACACTAGCAATTCCCAGTTCACCAGGACATAACACCAGTATTCTCTTTGACTTCTCAAGTCATACTCACTACAGTAAAGAAGAGCAGGAATTTGCTGAGATATGTATGTAATCAAAATACTTTGCAATAATTGTCCAGTTGGTCATAACAGGGCAGAATTCAAATCATTCCACTTTGGACATATAATGCAGACATAAATATCTGAGCTCATCACGTCATCTCCTTACCCTAGACTCCTTTTGTGGTCAAAGTGTAGGAAAACATTTCTAGAGAGATGAGTTTACACTGAAGATGTTAAATGGTCTCACATAAAGATAAGCACTGTCGGTCAGCCTCCTGAATTGACTCACACTGCAGCCATATCAACACTAGACCTGATACCAAAGAAAGAGAGAGGGGAAGAACCTAAGGCTGATGGTGAATGATGGGACAAAGCAGGCTTTCCTTTCTTAGCAGCAAATCATTTAATCTGTTCAACTATCATGTCAAAGCCTACTCTAACTGGACACTAGATCTAAGATGAACAGCGTGATCTGAAGGTTCCCAGTTCTTACATGCAGAACATAATCACAGAGTGACAGGGATTTGGAAGTACACTCACAGTCATGTGACATCACAAATGTGTTCATGTTACAATATGTTGTCCTGTGGTCATGTATTTTAGTTTCTAATGGAAGCCACTACACAAATAATGATCAGGTCAACTGGTGCACACTATTTTTCAGCTCTGGAAATATTTTCTTCTATAAAATCATGTCTGCTCCACATACAGTCTTCACAGATGACACCATTTATTTGAATGGGAGTCCTGCTATTAGTAGTGCAGAATCAGGTCCATTGTACGTATAAGTTAAAAAAAAACAACTACATTTGATCAAGGAGTTATAGACACCTGGTTTAGAAAAGCACTATAATGCCAAAAACATACTTACACTGATGTAAGATTTTACTGTTCCATACTCCAAAACTTTTGTAGTGGCAGAGTAAAAGCAACTCCGATCCTAACCTGGACAAAAAGCTTCTCTAGCTGACCTTTTCTATTATGTGTTTTTCTCAGTTATGGCATCTCATGACAGTAATAACCCAAAAATTATCTTCATCTTCTGACAGTTCTCAAGAAGCATACTAGAACATTTCGCAAGAGAGGTTGTAAATTCACTAAAGAATAATAGTAGAAATGATGATATATTAAAGGAAAACCATTTAGGTCACAAGTGTATGTGTTTGTGTCCTGGCAGTAGTGAAAATTAGCTGAATGGCTGTCCTAAAACAGCAAAGGATCTATTCTTGCATTTCTTTTGTATCCAAAACAGACTTTAATGTAAGTTTTGGTTGTGCAACAGCAACCAAAATAGTGTATTGGAATACATCTATTTTAAAATATGGGCTTGTTCCTTATAACTTTCAGCAGTCAGTCCTCACTGACAAAGCACTGGAATTTGACATGCCTACTTCGGTCTCTGAAGTCAACGACAGAACATATGTCAATCATGTGGCATTTTTTGATGGATGGACATGGAGGAGTTAAAAAGCCACTTTAAAGAAAAAGAAAATCCCTTTGTATTTCAGTCTAAGTGATCACACACATTGAAGTAATAATGAGGACTGTTGGTAAAAATAATCAGAAATAAGAAAGCCAACAATATTTGGATATTTTCTCTGAGATACAGTAAAAGTTTATAATTAAGTTCTCTCTGTCATGTATTAGTTGTAACAAATAGGGTGGAGTGGGTTTTTTTCCCTTTGCATAGTATCTCAATAAAAGTATTCTTTACAGTTTTATTCATTTTATTATTCCTGTACTGGACTGAGTTTAAAACTAAGGTAAAGTTCATCAGAAATCAGAAAAAAGCTCTCAGCTTACAGACTGAATCATTCTCTCCATCCTTACCATGTGGACATTCTTGCTGATGCAAGACATGTTTTATCCAGCTATCACAGTCTTTTTCCTCTAAAGACCGATGACTGAAAATGCTGCACTAGTAGTTATCCATCACGTATGCCTATGGATGACCACAGCCTTGTCTGTGATCCGATCTTATACCAATTAAGTCTGGATCTCTGCCAGCTACAAAGCCTTGTTATGCCACTCAGAGAGAATCAAGGAACCTGAATGATTTCCTCATTATTATAAATTACTGAACCCCTTCCAGCCTACTGGTGCTGAAGGCTGGACTGGGCTGGAAAAAGACTACTCAGAAGCCAAAAGCAAATAAGATACTGTAGAATCTGTTCTTTATAGTGCTGTGCAATTTTACTTAGAGCAAAGCAATGTTGTTTTGATCGGGAATTGAGAGGCTGCAGAGCTGGTTTAAAGAAGCAAATAGTGATACTGTAGAAGTATCTTTTCCTGAAACTTTTCTTCTACAAAATCTGCTCTTCAACCCTGCAAACCAATACTCTTAGGATGCATGCAACTCCAATTTCAAATACGCATAAGTCTCTGGCCAGGTTGTGGGTGGTAATAATACAGTTTTAAGACATAGACAATTTTTTTTTCCTTGGTTGCCTCAGTTTACTGTTCCTTATGCATTGCTGTTTGCAATCATTTATCAAATATGTCAAATACAGTTTTTTATCCCGAGACATAGCAAAGAAATTTCGGTAATCTAAATTTAGAAGTAGAATGTACTAACTAGTTTAAATTACTCTTCCTTACAATACTGTACACTCTTTAGAAAAATTTAGATACATTTACTTGTGAGCATAAGAAAATGCTGCTGTGATTTATTTGCATGTGAAAGTGTAGGAAGGAGGTTTCAGTGTGACCACAGGGGCAGAGCAAATTCTACCTGTACATTGTAATCTCTTGTGGCACATGCTGTTCTTGTTATACTTTTCTCTTCTGAGCAGCTGAGGAGAATTATACTAGCTTAGTCTTATCTATATACAGCTACTGGAGTACACCAGACTAGGAGTTCATGAGCAAGGTTAAGGACTTCAGATTTTTTCCATATTGGTCTAATGGTCACTTAGGCATAAAAGCATGATTGGATTTGCTGCCATACATCCAATAAGTTTACGCTATTCTTTACTATAGGCCTGGTTGTCATTTACATCACCTTGACTGTGCAAAGGGATCTAAGTAGAAGTGAAAACCAGGCCCCAAATTGCTAAGTGCCTGGTTTGGGACTTCAGATGAAGTGGGGTCTAGGTACCCATGCAGAAAAAAACAGACAAAAAAAAAAGTGAGGTAATATCGAAAGTTTGGTAAAAGTAGTGGAATATACATGACAGAGTAAAAAATGATTTCTTAATTTTGAGCCAGCATGAATGCTGGGGTATACCGAACAGGGTTTTCAGAAACCTCTTGCCCCCAACTAGTTATTCCAGGGAACAGTATCCTTCATGATACCATGGATTTGATTCACGTTTCATTATGAAATAGGAAGGAATTTTTCCTATCAAGAAATCCGTTGGGTTCCTAAGGCAACAAAACTCACGTGCTTGCATCTATCCTATCTCTGGCTTTGACAAATTTGCACAAATTTTTAATCACTTTGGCAGCAGTATAGAGGTCTCAAATTTCTGTAAGGTTGGGTGGCTGAGCGGAGGGGAGACAGCCCAAAGCAAAGGGCTGTCACACCGGAGCACACTGTCAAGATGTAGGTCGATAAACTCCACTAGTTCCTCACATTTCTTAACGACTTCAGGAAGATGGACTCCAGTCAATGGCAATATCTTTTTCCAAGATTATTATTAGATACCTTAAAATATTAGCTTTTAGCTGCTTGCAGGCTGTGAAAGACTGAAAAAGCTAATTTCAAGAAGTGAAGTGAATTTTGGAAAAAGGATACTCAAGGTTCAACGTACCTTACAAAATGAGAATGAAAACGTAAATGTTTACATCTAGGTGTGCATGTGAGCAGAGATTTCAACGCAGCCACCCAAACACGGAGGCAACATTACTATTTTAGATGTGCCTGAGTGTCTGAAATAATCACTTTGAGTTGGCAAATACTGAACAGGACCTACAGGAGAAACACAGAGTCTGGAAAGTCATCTGGAGGCCAAAAGAGACATGCTAGGGCATCTCTAAAGGCAGTAGACACTTATATTTTGGCAATTTAATAGCCTTACTGAGCCATCCAACTGATTTTACATGTTTACTTTGGGCGAACCGAAGAGCTTTTTTAACTATTGACTGTATGGACTAAATTGCCATTGAGTACCATGGGAACTTACACACCTAGACAGACAGACAGACAGATATCTACATCATAAACCTTAATTTAGGTGTCAACCTGTGAGCTGGATCCTGTCCCTCAAGCATCTCTTTTTCCTAACTTTTTAAACAGAAGCCAGTGATCAGCAACGAAGTGAAGACTGTCTACCCAAGAGGCAGAGTTAACTCTCACTGGATGTATTACACACCTAAAATGAGAGAGGGGGTGGGCATGAAGGACTTTGAATTAATGAAATTGTGACCTGCTGCTTAAAATCTACCTGTTGCAGCTGATGTTCAGTTAACAGCCCATCTAACTTGTTGTGATCACTTCTTGTGTGAGCAACCCCTGCTTCATGCTCTGGTCAGACTGGACGTCTTCTATGTGGAAACACAATAAAATGGGGACATCTCGTCCTCTAGCCTTCTCTCCTCACCACTATCTTCTCTTCCATCCCACCCTCTCAGGCTCCCTCTGCTGTGTTTTGCTGTATAACTACATAACACAATAGGTGTAGAGAGGTAATGAGGAGAAAGAAAAAGGCTTTCATTAATGGAAAATTTCTGGTATGTGAGAACTGAGATCTGAATTCATGACTGTGCCATCAAACAGGAGCAGCCAGCTAATCAGATTGAATCTTTGGATAATCACTGTTCCCGCTCAGGTCGTAATCAATACATGATTTCAACTGTCTCAGAAAGCCCAGTCTTCAGTTCTTGCCTAGTCTTTTACAGAGAAAAGTACTTTTTTCTATTGCAATATAGCTACAGCCAATATTTGTATTTTAGTTGTTGTTTCACATTTTCTTATTTCTATCTTGAGTTTCCATAATGAAAATGTTTTTCAAATATATGTACATGTGTTCCTTGATTTCATATAAAAGCACATTTTGAAAACACACACTACAGTTTGTTATTCTTAAGTAATAAAGAAAATATAATAAATAGCTTTTTTTCCTTTCTTAAAAAAATAAGGTCTAGGGAGGATAATTTTCTTTACAAACCCAAATACATGTTAAGTAGGTTAACACCTAAGACATTGGAGATTTTTACTAGATTACAAAAAAAAGGACCTTCCTGATTCCCACTTTGCTGAGGTTAATTAAGACAGTGTTATTCATCTTTTCACTTGATTGTCATCGGAAACCATACTTTTCTGCTATTTCCCCTGCCCTGCTAATCTGTAAGACTGAGGCAAAACCCACTGACACTCTTCCTGGTTAAATCAAGCAATAATGAAATATTTTCTTGGTGACTCAAACAAGTCTCAAAGGAAAACACAGTAAAGGAAATGTCAGGCATGCATCCTTTAATTTTTTCTTTCCTGAAATCTTGTAGTAGATCTTGAGTGACTCCACAGCACTGCCCACAGAGTAGGACCCTTAAATAAAACATCACAAGTGTTTAAAACTGAAAGCTGTGTGCAGGGAGGGGACAGAACCCTATTAAGGACCAATACAATAAAAGATCCAACAGTCTGATCACTGTTCTGCTTTTTAAATGTATTTCAAAAGGTCTTCTCAGTCTTCTTTTGGAACGGTAGATTGCATTGTTGTAAAACACTCATGGATGGATGGCTGAAACTGTGGTCTGCATACACTAGGTGAAATGTATCTATTGACTTACAAGCTGGCTGCATGTGTCAAAATGCAATCCGGTATTTTTGTAATAATAGCTAGCAGTCATAGTTGTAAATTATTTATGGAGACTATTCAGTGCAAACAGGTTAGTGCACACATCCTCTTCAGCTTGACTGCCCTGGTTTTAGATCGCTCAGACATTCAACTCCTTAGAGATCTGCTCTTATCATTGCAAACCCTAAAAAGGTACCAAAACTGCAGTCATTTCAGCAACTCAAAGCAGCTCAGCCATTTGCTAAAGTTCTACCTCAAGGTTCAGTGAATAAACACCATTTCTGCCCACCTCTTTCACACCCACCCTGGCCCTGGCGATGTAAGTTAATATCAGACATGAAGAGAAATCAATCTCCAGAGCTAAGACTCCAGTGTTTTTCACTATCTTTGTGCAGAAACATGGAAGAAGGTACATAGCAAAGGCCACCGATGATCTTAACACAAAGTGACATTTCACTAATGCTGTGTTTCAGAAGATGGGAAAAAGACAGCCATCCAATGAATACTTCTGGTTCGATTTAGATGAGTACAGCACCCTATTGCAAAGCAGTACACTGATTTTCCTATGCCCACAACTATTGAATCTCATTAGAATTTTGCCCTCACCAGTCCATTTCAAGCAGCTGCACCTACCCTACGCAATCAAAAGACTGGAGGGTACTAAATTTTCTATTTTAACAACACAGCGCCAGACAGAATTAATTAGTCACATACAGAAAAGTCCCAGGACTTGACTACTCTGACAGATATAATACGTGGAAACATTTACTGTGAATTAGTCTCTCTAGAACAAGTTCAGCTAGCAAGAGCTCTGTAGGGGCTGCTTTTGCCACGAGATACTCCTGATAGTTCTGAACTTGAGATAGTGGTTCAACTTAGTTCTGCTCAGTCATTAAATGGCAAATGCAATAAAAGTTTAAAATATATTAATAGCACTGACCTCTATCAGTTATGGGTGGATTTTCTTGTGGACAATTTCGGCAACCACCATCTTCTGCCCTCACTCTCAGGAATTTGGATTTTGGCCTTTATCATCCATGATACTGAGCAAAGAGAAAATCCTTGCAGTCAGGGTGGCAGGATGAGGAAAAGGGGACAGAAAACCTGTACAGAGACAACAGACATAATTGCTTTTTAGTCCTTTAGCCTCTTTGCCTGGTTCTTGTGCAGCTTACACCACCCACAACTGCTCTAGCATGGTCCTACTTTGGGTCAAGGAGAAAGTTCCTGTCCACGTATAAGCAGCTGCTTACAGACGAGGCAAAAGTAACTCCAAGGCGTATTGTCAATGAGAAACCTGCCTGGGGCTGAGGAGATTGAGCAACTGAAATCATCTCTTCATACTCACTCACATCTCAGAGCTCTTCTTGTCGCATGGCTACAGTCGCTGGGGAAAAATACCGGGCTGCTTATGCTCATTCTCTCCAGGGAATTTGGCCCCAAATCTGACATAATTTCTAATGCAGATAGCAAAATATGTGCTTTGGCAAAGACATGGCTTGTACCCATGAAGGATCAAAGTGTGCCCAATCAAATATGCACAACATGGCATAATGACAAAGGATAAACAGGCAGCAGCAAGTAGCTCTGTCTGCAAAGAGAGGAGAATAATCACAACCCAGTGCAGTATGTGTGTGACATGCAGCAGTGCCAGTAAAAATACGATACTGAGTTACCGACTCCTGTGGCATGATAATGGTCCTGGGTTTCAAATGGACCCCCCATAACAGGAGATCAAAAGCCCACGCACGCCAGACACTATTATTACACTAACTTTTTCCCCTTTTTTTCTTCTTCTTTCCTTGGTCCTGATAGCAAAACTAGATCATTGAGAATATCAACCAGAAAGCCTGGCTGGGAATGTGCACATTTAACTAACACCCACATCACAGGGCTAAGTAAAAAACATCTGTCTCCAACTTTCCTCTCTATTACCCCCTTAAATATAGATGGGCCAAGGAAGAAGACCGAAAAGCAAAACCAGGAAAAAATACATACAAATAAATACATAAAAATAAAACTATATAATTTAAATTTATAATTACTGAAATAGAATTATATAATCCTTCCGTTAAAGAGAGCTGAAAAAGAAAAGCAAACCAAACGCCCTGGATACATTTTGCAGGAGTCTGGGATGGATTCCGCAAATCATAGGAATTTTCTGGGACAGCTTTCAGGCATAATTACTATCGTTGTTCAATATTTTAAAACTGGAACAAGCAACCAACATCAGAAACAAAATACTTGGTTTTTCCTCATTCATACACTGTTCTGGCTTTCATTAACACACCAAATAGCCCAAATCTGTATTCCCCATGAATCACACAATTCCCCTGCCCTGTGTCAGGCCCAAAGTATCTCAGCATGGGAAAAAAGCTCAGTACAGGAGGGTGTGAAATCAGAGTATACTGCACAAATCCTTATCGTGAATACATTCACCTCGTGGGTCTTAGTGCTAAATTATCTGCAATCCTTTGTTAGTAAATGGAGAGACACCAGTATCTTCTGAGGGACATTTATCCCTCCTGATACAGTAGCAGAAATTAATTTCCTTCTGCATGTGTCAGAGGGCAATTTAGCTCACGTATTATCTTGAATTGCCTTCAGAGCTGCCCACGTTTCTCTGTCCCCTACAGAAGGAGATTTGGTGACTAACATAAACTTTTAAAAAGCTGAAGTTAGATGAGAATATCTCATCCTAGTGATTCAATGTGCACAAATGGAAATACTCTATTTCAGCAGAGATGGATCATTTTGTTCTTGTTCCACTTTTGAATTTATCTCACATATTTTTATTTGAAAGATAATTTCTTTCCAATTGCAAACTTAAAGCAATTAAACTGTTTTGAAGAAGACTAACTTCAGCCTTCATGTGAGCTTCTCAATAATTAAGATATACTGGCATTAAAAACTATTTTGAAGTTTCTTTTAACAACCTTAATGTATTTATTATTCTTTAGTTTTTACAGGAAACAGGATACTGAAATAGAGCATAACTTTCTAACCGAATTTCTGTACTTTTAAATAGAGCAATTTCCTGCGAAACTAATGGCCTGCTGTTGCTTATACCTAACACTAAGCAGCAATAAATTTAGACACCTAAATAATTTGCTTACACTGAACGTATAGGCTGGCTTTATAAACTCTAGAATATATTGGATATTTATGAGGCAGAAGCTTGGCAATGTTTAAAACTGGTACCATAAAAGAAAAGAGTTCTTCGTATGGGTTTTTGAAAATTAGGTAGCTGATGTGTTTAAGTAGTGCTGAGAAGGTTCCTTAGTACTCTTGCAGTGAAGGTATAGTATATGCTCATCTAATTGTAATATTTAAAGACCAGTTTAAGGGAAAGAAGAAAAAAAGTATCCCAAAACACGGACAAACATGTGGAAAATCTGGAAAATCTAAGACAACCGAAATGTTATCTCCATAGGCTACATGAAGTCTTCCAGTCCAAGCAGCTCAGCTCCTAATGTTCAATAGCTTTTTCTGAACATAGATATATATGTGTGTATACGTGTACATCAATATTCATGTATGAAGGTCTAGGCATATATATGATAATTAAATTTCTTCATTGCATTACTGTTTAGTACAAGAAATGTATATGTATGTTACATTGAAGCAAGACCTTAACACTAATGTAGAAAGCTAAAAAAGTTAATATCCTCAGTAGACAGTATCATTTCATCAATAAAAGAACTATTCAATGACCCTGTATTGGAGTGAACTCAGCATAATCAATTAGCTTTGTCAAGTAAACAGATCTGTCCCTTTGGCTGCTGCGTAACTTGATATTTCTTCCTGTTCTTACCAACTCTGTGAATGGAGAAATAAAATACCCTGAAATTATACCAGCTCTGGCTGAGGAAAGAAAGCTATTTAAAAAACTGCTTCACTGAAAGTGTCTGTCATTCCTAATCAGAGGTTTTTGTCTTCCAGTGGAGAAGGGCAGTAGGACAGGGCTCAGTCCAGCATCACAGAATGCTTGAACAAAAACATTATTTTCCACGTTTTGATGAATTAAATGCAAATCAGCTGGCAAGCAAAATAAAATAACTAATGTGCCCTGCACCACTTGACATAGCTGACTTGAGTAATTATCTTCACAGTGTACCATCCTTTGCTTGTTTTATTATTTTTCTTTCTCTTGTTTTTGTTTTGGCTTTTTAAAAAATAATAATGTAATTACTATAACACTAATTTGGAAGTAATGATTTCTGTACACATTAGCAGTCTCCAAGACACAATCTATGATAGGTCATGAGATAGTGGTCTCAGATTGGCCTTGTGTAGTTTGCATTATGAAAAAAAGCATGGGAAGGAGAGATCATTACTCTGCATAATTAGCAGGCTTAATTAAAAAATGGCCTGAGATATCAGCTGTAGCACCAGCTCAACAAACCCCCTAGGGCTTGTTCATAGATTCTGCCGCACTCTGATTATACTAGCATGAATCTAGAAATAGCCACCTGGAATCACTCTCTCAGACGGGCATTCGCTAAGTGCTAGCACACTGTTACTAAATCGGTTTGTTTGGCACAATTTTGTAAAACGATACAGGCTTTTAGACCTTTAGCAATGTGAAAAGAAAGCGTGGCAAGGTAGAGTAATTCACTCCGTGGGGTTTCTAGCACTCCTTTCTAATAAACAAGGGCCTTCAGAAATGCATTTGTCCAAATTTCTCAGGTTCTGTAAACCCTGATCAGTTTGGGTTTGTCAAACAAAACTCAGCTATGACAACATTAAAAAATTAAACCACATCAGGTTTGAATATCTACATTTTAAATAAAAGTGGACTGCAATCTGAATTTCTTTATGCACCTCAGATTTGTGATATTCACAAAAAATCATAGTTAAAATTTAACACCTCTCCTTCTAATTTTGCTTTTGTCCACGCTGGACAATACACGATGCTTCTTTCAGAGGTACATCAAAACTTCTCCTGTACGCTCCTGACCATGTAAACAGGCTGCTCATTCTAGACAGGCAATTGTCTTTGCAGAATATATCTGGAGATAGATAGCAGCTAGGAACATGACTGGACGTGTTAGGGAGTGAAGGTTTTCCTGTGTTATTAAACCAAAGATTGGTTTGATCCTCTCAGTACATGATTGCCCGAAGTGGAACACCACTAGGACATTGGAGCTAGCAATGATGATTAAAAGGCAAGTCCCTTTTGATAGGTATGTATTTTGCATGTACCAACATTTAAAAGGCAAAGCTGGGATCGCACCAGAAAAGCAGACAACTCATGCACTTTTTCAAAGGGCTTTTGTAGGCTGATTGTGGGTGATTTTTTTATCATTATAACTGTTCTTTTAACCTGTTTAATAAAGCTTGCTACTGCAAGAAGGAAGCCAGAGACATTGTTTATTTAACAGTAAAGATGTGACTTTGTGTTCTTTCCCCCAAAACATCTGGGGCTGTGAACAGGTGAGGAATAGGTTCAGATCCCTCCAGCCCAGCCCATGACAGCCAGGCTCTGCAGCACCCCGCTGGAAATGGGAGGACCTCCATCACCCTCCATCACCCTGGGGCAGGCTGGGCACGTCACCTTACCAGGAGGCTGCCCATGAGTGCTCATCGGCACCACTCTCGCATGTCTCTCCAGAGACCCATTTAAGTACAAATCCTATCAAGATATTTAGATAAAATGGCAAGATGCTTCTTTTTATGCTGAGCCCTTCCAGCTGATTAGACAGGGAAATCCTTGCTATCTAGTCAAGAAGCTTTCTGGCATGTTTAACATCTTGAGAGCATATTTTTCTGTTTCTTTAAGTTAAAGATATCCTCCTAGGAACTTATCTATCAGGGGAAGGAGGAACTGAGGAGTATACGTATCTGTGGGGAACAGAAAAAGTTTCTATTCCATGGGAGAATCCTGAACCAACAAAGTCCTGAAAGGGAATATAGTATCTCATGTGATAGGTTCTTTACTGTTGAGTACAAATAGCGTGCTTTGCAGCAGGAATGACAGAGTTTCCCTATTCCTAACTAAAAGGCATGAAGGAAAAGTATAAATCATCAAGAAAAATGACTGGAGGATAAATCAATATGAGGTGAAAGGTCAACAAGCAGCTTGCTGTTATTCTGCCAAAAAGTTTTTAATACGTTCATTTGATATTATTCACATTCTTTAAAAAGTGATGTGAGAGAGAGAGAGAGACGCAGTAATACAGCCTTTTTGTCTTGGTGAGAGAAAAGGCTTTGCTGAGAAACATGCACTGATCTAAAAGTAGTGTTTATCCCTAGAGCTTCAACACCCCTTGAGGGTTAGCCATTATTGCAAATGCAATGACAATCTTTCAATACAGACAAATTAGCTATTTTCTAGAGAGCTAATTCAGTTCTTCAACTTACATTAATTTATCACAGTTTAATTACCACTAAAATTATACTAATTCAAATTAAAGGTGGCAGTCATGTAACATGTTATTTGATACCTCATGTGAATTCTTGAAAAATAATGTTTGTTCTGTTAGGACAGGACCTAGTAATTTCCAGTTACAAGGATATATGCATCTGATAAAGATTTTTAACAGCTCCAAGCTGAGACAGTTTCTGTAGATTTCTGTCCTCACCCCACTATTCAGAAAGTTTAGCCCTTTCTCTGGGATAGAGAGTGTTTCTATGCATTTTTAAGACTTGTGTTTAAAACTGTTACAGCTCTCTCTAATTAAAATACTGCTGTAATTACAAGGCAAGGAAATTACAAGGAAAATTAATAAAACTAAAAACACTACAAAAATGCTTCCATAATTCAAATACATCAATATGTCCCAAATGGGATAAGATCAATATTCCAAAGTAAAATGCTGGACTTAAAAAAAAAAAAAAAGCAGAGAAAAAAAGCATGGAAACCAACCATAAAATGCCAGAAGGGTAAACAGCTGACATATGTAAGCTCAGCTGAGAGGGATACAGCAAATAGGTAGAAGAAGAGACCTCCTGGGTCAGCACAGATACTTGTATGATACGAGCCTTTTGATAAATGGATCAGATCAATATTGTAAAACTACTGAGCCTTTTCCCACCAGTATTTGTGCTGAAAAGCTGTGCCAGTGTCCTGTTTCAATGAATGAACTTTCTTCTGATTTTCGGTCTACGTTCAGTCTCAGCAACTCTAAATGCACATATTCTTTGGCAAACACTTTGTCCTTTGCACTGGACAGGTCTTACTTACCCAACACACCCACCCTCCTGATGCACAGAACACAATACTTTCCCCTTTCGCCTTCCCAGTCTTTGCTCATATTTCCTTTCTTTATTCCCCTGATTTTGCTGACAGACACCTTTGCACGTGTACCTGGTTAGGTTCTACTTTCTTAAAACTGGGGGAACCAGAACTGTGTTTAATATTCTATTTCTCTCGTGAGTACCTTGTACAGACGCTCCATTAGTTCTTTTCCCCTGTGGGGAATATCTCTGCCACATACTTGCTTGGCTTTGCCCCAGCTAGGGCCAGCTGGTGGCTCACAGGCACCGAGCGATCAGTCAGCACCGCCCGCCCATCTTTACTCTGTCTCTTGCATGTGGTGAACTCACAGCTCGTAGTTGAAGTTCTTCTAATCGGACCCCCCCATGCAACACTCTCTTTTGCTCCGTTGAACTGAAGATCTCTGAAACTTAAACGCAACGTTTTAAATCTGTGGGTTTCAGGATAGGCATTAAAATCCACATTTAGTAAGGAATTCACTGGAAACTCCTATATCTGATTTAAAGCCTACCGATTTCTGTCTTTCATAATAAAAAAATAACCAAATCTCTTTACTCCTCAAGACATAATTTAGATTCTATCCTCAAAACTCAAGGACAATATTGTACATGGCTATTTTTGTACCATTTGGAACATCACTTGTCTTCTTTATTTCTTCAGATGTGTAGTTTCTAAATAATACTAAAAGATCTGCCCAACTGTCCTCTGGAAAGTTCCAGAGGCATCCCTTTGTTCAGCAAATCTATCTGAGAAAAGCTGACCTGTATACTATCTCAGTGTAACAGTGTAAATCTATAGACTCTTGCAATTAGCAGAGCTAGAATATAAAAATAAATTAATTAAAACAAAGTTATTGAGGAAAAACCTCTGTTGTTAGTTGGAGTTTTTTCTTAGTACATTTCCAAACAGATCACAAATCTCTTGAGTGATTAATCTCATCTAACTTCAGCCATTTAAAACCTATTCATGTTATCCTAGCTGGGTTTCTAGGCTTCGTCTATAACCAATGGAGAGAGAGTTCTTAGTCTTTCCAGCCTAAAATAGGTGTTTAAGATAGATATCATTTAATGTTTTATGATTCATTCTGCCTATCTTTAGATTGCCTAAAAGTTCATATCTTTCTTCACTGACTGTAAAAGGAGTGTATCCAATTAGTATAGACCTTCATGAGTAACTTGGGGACAGACAAGATAGACAAGATGAACCTCAATCTTTGATCTAATACATTATCTGAAATAGGAACGGTAATTAAGGTCCACGGTGGTGCTTTTGAAAAATCTAACCTTCCACTTTAATGAAGCAAAATTGCTTGAAATGAAACAAAGAAAAATGAACTAAAATACCAGACTCTTCAAATGGTGAAGAAAGGGGGACTTAGAAAATGGTGACCCCTAAACAAGGACAAATCTACAAATTAGACACTCAGAGAATTCAGTAAGTGTGAATATACATGAAAAAAAAAAGTTAACAACTTGAAAGTTGGAGAGAACTTCTCTTAGTGAGAAAAATGATCAGACCATAAACTGAAAATGAAAGCTCTGCAGGATCTGGGGATCTCAAAGTGAGACTTAGATCTATTATGTATTGAAGAGAAAGCCTAGGACGTTTCTCTAAGACAAAGTGTGAGAGACATCGGTACATCAAGGCTACGTTTTGTCTACGGGCAAGTATTAGCACCTGCTGGTGAGTCCATGGGAGCTGTGCATGCTGGTTCAGAAGTGTTTTAGTCATAGGGACAAGTGCTGGCAGGGTAGTATTTAGCTTGACCTAAACGTAGCCCTTCGGAGGACATCAATTTTAGGCTGAACTGTGTCTACTGCCATCACAGAGAGGGAGAAAGAGAGACAGAGACAATCATTTGCAGAGAAACTTCATTACACATCTTAGCTACTTGATCTAAAGATTTGGGGAGATGTATCACCTGCGATCACAAATGTAAGACTCAAACACAACTGATTTTGTCTCAAATTCACAGGATCGACTGACTGACTCCCATTAAATGTGAGAAGCTTCTGAGCACCTTGAAGCACAGGAACCACAGCTCCTAACTCACTATTGTAAGCACCATCCAAGATCATAAGCCACTGAGGAACTTCTGAAAAAAATGTATGACTTCAGTTTTAGAAATCCCATTGACGGTGATCATAAATTACTTCTAGAGGATTCTTTTCAGAGTTTATTTTCACTTGCACCATTTATTTTGAGAAGTTTTATTACAGGATAAAATGATTTATTTTAAACAGAACACACTTAGCCTCGATAAACAGAATGGAGATGGATATAGGAATATTAGTGTCTGATTTCAGCTATAGCAGAGGGCTAAAGACATTGGCAAACTTCCTATTGCAGAAAAAAGGAAGACCCATTAAGAAAATATCACAAGATTTTACACCCAGCCTCTTCCCCAGTCCAGCCACATCTGTGAATGCCAAAGAAGAAACATTTTGTTTCATAGGAGGAGCGCTCTGCACGCTGCAACCTGCTTATTCTGGTGCTCCTGATGTTGCTGCAGCTTCAGCATTCTTCAGCGCCTCGACACCGCATCAAGTTACCAGACCATGTGTCAAGGGGTGCACTCTGGAGCTCCATATGCCACAATCAGGAAAATCTATTGCACTCTCCAAAAAGCAGAGCCACTGCTGCACAAGGTCACCGAACACTAATAACAGCAACTTCATGCCACTGGAATTTATAAGGAAAACTCTTCCTCGGAAATACTTGGATGGAAAAGAGTAACTTGTGTTCCATTAATACCTACAGATAATGTAAAAGTCCTAAATTAATTGTATTTACAGGAATGGTCTTTTTGTTAGCTACAGTGTGTCCATATATGAAAATGATGAGGCGAAAATGAATGGACGATAATTTTTGTTGCTAATACCTCTCCTGTGAAAATGCTGAAGAATCAAATTCTCAAGTACATATAAAGGGGCATCAGGAACTTCATTTCAAGATCTGTTTCTGACTAGTTTTCTGTTCCCTGTTAAAGTAACTGGCATTTTTTCCCGTTCAGGAGCCCAGGATTTGCAATACTAAATTAGTCCACAGGTCTATTGGATCCTGTAGTCATCCCACAGTGAAGCTGTTACAAGAAACAGATTTCCATAACATACACCAAGCTCATTACAAAAAGCTGGTTAGCTTACAAAAAGAAAAAAAAAAAAAAAAGTATGATTTCCTCAGGCAAAATTTGTCTTTTAACATGAGTAAGAAGCATTATTTATTTTAAAGACCTTTTGATTTGTTCTTTTCATTTTACCTGTTTTATAATTACGATAGTCATTTATTACTCTGTCACACTGAGAACATATGCCACAATCGTCACTATGGCTTCTGAATGCCATGCTATCTTGGTGATCTGTTACACAACGTCACAAGTACCTCTTATGTGTAATTATTTCCTCATTGGAAAAAATATTTCAAATTCTTTACATACATGTATATATATAATTTATATTTTATTATTTTTAGATTCACAGACATTTACATACACAAGGGACTATTGCAACCCTCTAATGTGACCTCCTGCACAATACAATGATTCTTTCAGTAAATCCAGCAAGCTAAGCTGTAGCTTTATTTTTTAGCAAGATATCTACTCTCGCTTTGACGATTGCATACAAGGATGTATCCCATTCCTAGGTAAATATGATGCACTGTGCCCATTTATTATAGAAAGCAAAACTAAAAAAAGGATTTTGTTTGGAATTGAAGAAATTGAAAAATCTTGGGCTTTTACACAGAAATTTGTGCCCAATCCCAATGTGTCAAGCAGTGTAATAGAATCTTTTTACCATGGTTCAAGTGTGGAACACTTGCAGTCAAAGCATTACAAGTTTGAAAATGAGAAATAAAAGCTTGAATACAAACATTATTCTTCAGCAGAGCAAGCATAACACATGACAGGCAAAACTTGCTCCTCACTCTTTTAGTGAGGGCTCTGTATTTCTGGGGACATACAGTATCGTGGTCAAACCACTGGAAATTTCTTCAAGGCACAGATTTTTCTAGCCATTTGAATGTTTCAAACACATTTTAGACCAGAAAAACATCACAATATGTTGTGAAAATAATATCTTCTGCAAGGATGGCGTTCAACTTTATGGCCAGATTGAGTTCAGAGTGTGCAAGGATTCTGTGAACACTGCAAAGTGACTTTTCCCATTTGTGGGAAATCAACTGAAGATATGTCTTGGGTAACACCTTAAAGTATGAAAATTGCCCAGTCTGTTCATGTGTCATTTTAGTCTGGTTTTTTTTCACCCAGCTGTGTGGCAATTATGCTCTTGAGCTTCAAAACACAGCAGAGAAATGGGAGTCTTTTTATGGACAGGCACCTCCAGTGACCCTTTCATATTTTCATAAAAAGAAAGACATTAACACAATCCCTGCTCTTAACTTAGTTGGCATGGATATATGAATTGTTCTTATGACCATAATTCACTTTTCTCCTACACACCAGTTCTCAGGAGAAAAAAAACTAACTATGGCAAGTTGCCGTAAGCCATAGGGTACAACTTTCTTAACAAATGAAAGCGATAAGTACAGCCACTAAAGTTGACATCTAGGATTTTGATGCTCTGCAGAAGCTCAACTTTATAAGCTTTTCGGTGTTCAGCAGGGAAGTCATTGTACAGGAATTATCCCTTGCAAAAGAAATGAGATCAATCTTCCTAACCACAATTTTCTAAAATTAATACATTTTTTTTAGCACAGGTAGAAATGGCAGATAAGTGTAACATGAACCTCCACTGCAGCACTTCTGAAATTCTACTCCACTGATATTTTAATTGAAAAAACATCACCTCAATCTGAAAAAAAATCAACAACTATAACTGTGGAAGATAAGAAAAAATTCTTAGTTTTAAAAGAAATTCATGCTCTGCTAGATATCCTTCCCCATCTACAGAAACCCAAAGAATTCCAGTATTTTACTGTTATCTTAAAGTTAAAAGCAAAATCAAAAGATTAAAGGACATGTTTTGAGTTCTGAGGCAAATAATTGATAAACTTAGCAATAAAAATAACAGAAACTAGAATATTATGCTGAACATTATACCTTATAACTGTATCAGCCCCATGATAACTTGAAAAAAATGTTAAATGGAGATAATGAGTACTAATTTCTGGTGATCTTAGACAAATAAATTTTGTTCCTTCTAAAAGTAAAGAGAAGGTTTTGTGGCAGCCAAATGTGTACATTTAATCTGAATCTGCAAGTTAAACTCTGATCCTTGGGATTTTGAATCTGAATTGCTAAAAGGGACGAAGGAAAGCAAGCTGTTTAAACCACTTTTATTCAGTGAATTAAACAAATACATCTCTGAGACTACACAGACTGCAAGACTCTACTGAGAAAATGCTACAGCTATGCAGGCAATTTCAAGAATTGTAACAGAAATTGAAAAATCTTAATATTCTTACCATGCCTCACGCCTTCAAAATTCACCTGAGGATGCTCTGTGCCTAAGCCCCTGCCTCCGCTTTAAGATTTGTTACAATATAGGAAAAGAAAAAATGAACACACATACACACAATCTGATTCCAAGATCTTCCCTCACAAAACACTGTCCAATTAAGACTTGTCCAGTATTCCTGTGTAATTACCATTTTCCTGCCTAACTTTTTTGAAAGAAAAATAATTAACCGAAGTGAAAGCCACTGCTTTACTTGGGTTGTCAGTTCTAATCTGCTAACATTCCAAAATTTTTATCCAGAATATGAATTCTGGTAATAGAGAGGTTCAAAATAAATTACTGAACTAAATCTCAAACAGCATATTAAAAAATCTTAATTTGCCATGATACAAAAGCCATTTACTGCATACAAGCATGAATAGTGTGTTTGATGAAAGTACAGTTAGCAAACAGAGAACCTGGAAATATACCCATGATAATGGAACATGGAACAAAACTGGCGTTTTTTCCTATATGACTGATTCTTCTTCAATCTTGTTGAAAACCTACACTTTGCCTGAATTTTCACTGGAGCCTCTTTGTTATACCACTAACGTCTGCAGAGTGACATAGCCCTGACTTCAAGGAAGAGAGAGTCATAAACAAAATTGTGATTCAACAGGAAATTTCAAATTTCATAATCAGGCTTACACCAATTTTAACACCAGGAAAAAATTGTTCGAACATTTTATCGGACCTAATTAACTTGGCTTAATCATATCTGTGGAATTTTCACCGTGCTACCGTTGATTGAAAAGCAATATTGAAGAGGAACTGGGTCATATTCCAGCGAAGTTTTAAGTGCTGATAGTCGGATTTAGCTAGCAACCTGGGCAGCTTAGAGGTCATTGTCAAAGTCAAGCTTGTCACCCTAGCCTGGAAAGTGATGTAAGCTCTTCCAAGGAACATTTTACCTGATCATTAAAGAGGCCTGCAAGACCGCTGAAACGAGCGTGCCGCTGGCTGCAGAGGGCCCTGCGGTGGGGAGGTGGGGAGAACCTTGGGAGTTCAGACGTGAAGGGGGTGGTGGTGCCTTCCAGCCCACCCCACCGCTGCAAGCAGCAGGGCCGGCGGCACGGAGCAGATTGCCCTGATGGACTGAGCACACCCATCTGCCAGCAGCACGGCCAGCAAACTGCAGGGAAACAAACATTTAAAAGAGCAAGAATGATACCTCTCAGACTTAATCCTTCACGTTTTTACACGATGACAGCAAAAACCATAGGGCTGCAAACTGAAGGGCAAAATATTGCCACTAAGAGCTTACTGGTTTGCTAAAAGCTATTAAGAAAATGGAAGCTATTAACATCATGCCAAATAATGGTTCAATAATAGCGGGCTAATGTGAAATTGAGATACTTTGTATCACTCTAAAATGATCATCCAAATAATGAACTGCAAACTCTCCAGCAGAAGATGGTGTTTTCCCACACATGTGCAGGACCATGCCATCAAAATGCAACAGCCCACATAGTTTTTACGCGCAGATTTTCTGTGGTGACAACCTGTGAGTTGTTCACCTACACAGTAGGAGTAAAGGCCCTATGCTATACTCCTTACTCAGGGAAAAATCCTACTGAGTCCAATTATCAGTAAGGATCAATAACTGGAAAACACTTAAAATCTTCAACCCATCAACTCTCAGGAAAAGTCTGCCCTATACAAAGTACAATGTATTTTACTAGCAAGTAAACAATAAGATTTGAAAACTCAAGTAAGGGTCCCATAATCTGTTTTTAAAGTATTCTTCATTACACTATCCTGACGAAAGCATAGTCTATAATATTAATAATATTTTTAGATTTGTTTTGTGTATAATAAACATAATAATAATGATAAGTATATAGAACATATGTACTTTTTACTATAACTTATAGATATAAAGTTATACACCTATAAAAATTACAGCAGCAAAACTTTTAAAAAGAGTCTCTAACAGAACTTCAGTTGGTTACCAAAAGGCATTTTTGAACCTCAGTGTTTTCCACATATTGTTAAATGACTGACTAGAAATAATCGCGAAAGACACCATCAGTCACATTACCTGAGGGCTTCATAAAGTGTTATCAGTTGATGATTTTGTTATGATCAACCTCGCATGGCTGATAGCAATAGCAGTTTTTTCTGGTGATCCGCTTTGGCAGGACCCAGTCTAACAGTCTGTGCCCCATTCCCACCCAGAGTAATGAGACAAGGAGACATAGAGGCAAAAATGGAGACACCCACAGAGAAGAAATCCAGCTGAAATTAGTCCCCTGTGGGTTCAAGGCACTTAAATTCTGCCCCATTATTCTAATAAGTGCCAGGATAAAACACATCATGTCCTCCCTATCTTTCTGTGAAAGAAAAGTCCACGATATAAGAGAAAGACTTGTACAAATATATTTACCTAAGATGCAGCAACTGAGAAATTGGAAGCTCTAATTTCAATTTCTTTGCACTGTTCCTGGCCTAAAATGTCTGAACTTTTCAATATGAAACAACCCTAACCTCAAAATAGTATACATAATATTAGCTGGACTATCTTTTGCTAATTGTTCATTTTAGTCTCTCCAAGATAGAAAGGAATTAGAGTGCTTTGATGAGAAATAACGGTCAAATATATTGATCTGTGCTGCAAGATCTGCAAGTGAGTCCAAAATGAAATTATCACAATTTTAAATCATATAAAGGAAGTATTGACCGTCTGCAAATTCAAATGTGTCCTAACACAGAATGATGGCTGCTAGTAGCGCAGGAATTGGGCCAGTAGTCTGACAAATTATTTGGATGCATCCTATTATTAGACAATTACTGAACAGAAATAGAACGGAACAATTAGGTTAATTCTGATGACCAAATTCTGATGACAAACATAAACCAAATGGTTATGATTGTTTTAACACGAGTGCGTGCTGTTACTTCTTCGGTAATATGGTGATGTTCTTTGAGGTCGTAAACATGCCTTCATATGTTTTGCAGGTCATGTACGTCCATGTATGGATGTAAAAATATACTTACGTGCATACATTATAGATAGATAAATGGGTTGGTAGTTGCATACTCGTATGCATGCAATGTATTTAATCAGAGCTGTGAACAACGTACAGCCAGAGCAGATTGATTAAGAGGATTTTTACAGGTTCACCGGAAACCCTCAACAGCACTTGACAATAATCAAAGCTTTAAATACAATAGCAGGAATTGAGTAGGAATTGAGCTGGCACCAGAGAGGCTAACTCTGCACATCAATACTTCAAAATGAGAGTTGTTGTGTGAAAAAGAGTGCTAAACTGGAGAAGTGCCAGCTGTTGAAAGCCTACATTTAAGGCTGACTCTGAGAACTGCTGGTGTTTCCCAAGGAAGATCGGAAGAGCAGAGGATGGGTCTGAAATGGCATTGTCCACCCACAGTGGACGGGGCTCGGGACTGGCAGTCCAGCACCGGCGCTCCACCACTTACTGCCTCAGCCTGGGCTTAATTTCCCTGTTTCTCCATTAATCCATCTAAGGATACTTCCTTTTCTTGCAAGATGTTGGATACCTGTACATGGAAATACAACGGAGCAGATCAACCCATTTTCAGAGCTGTGCTAAGGAATTACGACAATTTTTAATACCTGACCTGCCCTGATAATTGCCAAGGCCCTGATCCTGTGAAGAGCGATATGTGTGCTCAAATTTACATGCTGTAATTAAACCCAGGGAGACTACTTTCAAAGCCTAGAGTTAAACAAGGAAAAGTTTGTAATGAGAAGTCGTATCTTTCATTAGATCTGCAGATATAATTGGAAAAAACAGACAGACTTTCTCGCACACAAGCCCCGTTTCATGTCTTCAGGTCTTGGCAAAGAGCCAGGTCTTTGCAGGATTGAAGCCTAAACATTATTAGCAGCATTTCGCTAGGTATAAATGCCGTTGTAAAAGGATCTTATTAAAAACCTGAGTTTCTTTGCTTAGAATCCTCCCCAAAACAACCAAAAAATATAGCTTGTTCTCTAAGTGACTCCTCGGATCATTAAGAGCAATATGAAAATTTTTATGAAAGCATTGCAAATACTCAGTTTGATCATTTGTTGCAAAACGGTTTGTTTTGTTTAAAAAATAATTAAAAATTAATTGAGGCAAGGCATGAGGGAGAAATTGACTCCATAACCCAGCACTTACAGAACTCAGCTGGGATATGGGAGACCAGCATTGAAGCCTCTGCTTTAACAAACAGTTCATTAGTTTTACAAAGCAGGACAACTTTATCAAAGGAGATTAGCAAGTCCTGCTTCAGAAGAGCCAAAATCCTAGTGACGAGGATTCATTGGGTTGATTCCTTGGGATGTGGGATTCATATCCTCTTCCCAAAGTTGGGAGGTGCTTTGGCTACTTCTGTATTGTCAAGTCGTACACTCTGTGGGCATTTCTGCCTGCAATAACTGGTTCTTTTTTGAAATTCATTGGGCCATTAAAACCAGATATCTACAGCTCTTTAAAAACTATTTTAGAAATTATAAAAGCTGTTCTTTTCTTGAGTGAATTCCAGACTCTCTAGGTCCCTATGACCAGGTCCAGTGTAACGGTCCTGACAACGTCTCCAAATCGCCAGGTCCCAAGGGAATAACCCTGCATAGGAGATGCACTGTGTTCCAGATAGCAATCTGATTTTGGTGAATGGTGAATCAGGACCACCAGTTGCACCACAAAGCTCATGTCTCTCTTAGTCTAAATACAGACTCTGGGTTTTGTACTTTGGGCTCTGGCAGTGAGCACATTCTTGAACTTGGGTAGAGAGCAAGTTAATCAGGTCAGCAGGCTATCTTGCGTGGGGGTGGGGAGAGAAAGGAAAGTACTTTCAGCTATAGTTTTAGTTTTCATGAAGAACCTGAATTGCAGTTTGCTGAAGGCTAAGATTGCATGCTGTATAAAGTGTAGGTACTTGCTGATGTTGGTTGCATGCTCTGCCCTAAGCATTGTAATTGGGAACCAGAAACTGGACGATATGGACTTTCATCGCATCTGATACTGTCATTATTCTATTCTTTATGTTCATGCCTGGAACCACCTGCTGACTTTTGTAGATGCACAAGCATAATTCATAGTTTTATCATGTTTATTTTACAGCTCCAGTGGCATCCACCACCTGCCCAGACAACATGGGAAGTGGCACCCAGCAAGTGTGAGACACAGCTGGTAGCACCTGGCCTGTGTCTGGTGGGGCTCTTGGCACCCAGCTTTGAAGGTTGGGAAAATGAGCCGGAGCAGGGGTGCCTGGCTGGCCAGGGGCTCCCTTTCTTTTGCCAGGGTTTAAGCCAACTCCGCTCTCCACCAGTTAAACAGTAAAACTAGGGATATTTCAGATGAACCAACTAGACGGCCTACAAAAGAATAAAAACTGTAATTCCCATGTGTTGCCATCTTACAACACATACAACCATGAGAAGTCATGTCAAACTTTGACTTTTGAAAAGTAATGTTGACTCTAGATTTGCTGCCTCAGTTCACCTTGATGAAACATTGACATAAGTGTATCCCTGGCCAGTTACAGAGTTTAATTTTTGTCATACCCTTCAAACCCAGCAGTCTCATGAAACACTAATGCATTTTTGTTGCTCCTTTCCCTTAGAAATCAGCTCAAAGCACACCTCTGCAGTGTGGCGTCTGCTCTGTGTCTTTTGCCCCTGTGGAAATTCTTCACATTGAATGGCCGCAAAAGTTAACAAGTAAATGGTAAAGGATAAATCATTAAATACATGTCCAGCAATTTTTTTTTTCATGTTTTTTACCTTAAACCCTAACCTTCAATACACATTTTCTACCTCTTATTTTGAGCCGTCAATGTGTCACACCTACTTTAGGCCTGGATGCATGTAAAGGGAACTTTGGCTTCAGTTTGTACAAGACAGCCAAAGGAGTTTGCACATAAAGATTTGCCCATGAGGTCTTACCAACAAGAACTATCAGCTTTGCACACCTGGTTCACTTTTAGACCATAGTTGTGGAAAGACATGATGCACTGTTTAACTAGCACCATGAACACGCAGAAGAGAGCTGCAGAAATGGATACTTAATACAACTATAGTATAACTATATCCTGAATTTTATTTACATTTACTCTAATGATGGTCATCCTGTTCTGGAAAACAAGTAATGCAAATATCACTATGTAATAACTGCTAAAATTGATGGGTTGAGAAAACAAGTTGCTTCATGCCAACAGTAATAACTTATTTCTTAAAAGAAAAGGGGGTGAGGGGTCGGAGGGTGGGGGGGAAGGGAGAGACTCAAAACAGAGTTGGGGAGAAGATATTCAGATACTTCATCTTTCAACGTATATATTTTTTTCTGCACCACTAACATTACATTGGTATCAATTTACACTTTTCAATATCTTCAAATGCTTCACCTTTTCCCCATTTACTAACTGAGCCTAGTTATTTGCAACAAAGAATGACAGACAGAGGAAGAGAGTTTTCTTTCCCAATGTAGATTAGCCATTCATTTCTTTGGAACCAATTCATCAGCCCTTGATCACCAACTGGAAAGCACAGAATCGATTAGCCATAAGGATTGTATTCCAAAATTCTTATTCAGACTTTTTCAAGGAAAACACACTTCATTCAATGAGAACTTAATCTAGAAAAGGATGCAATTACTGGAATTTGGACCAGTGATTGTACAGGGGATATCTTGTGATCAGGTATTATTAAGGTCTTGCTAACCCATCTGCAAATGTAAATGTTACATTTCTTTTTTCTACAGTAGTTATCATCCTTTAGTATTATCTTAACATACTTTAATGATATACAGTGAAGGCTTTGTCCATGCAGAAAAGGACAAACTACTAGTATATAAGAAATCTGCAAAATAGGGAAGAAAGAAATAAAAACCCTAACTGCTTTAAGTGGTAACACCTGCTAAACAAAAAGTCTGTATGGTTGAGCTACAGAGGACTACTTCAATTTATCTGTCAGTGAGATTGCTTCCTGTCAGCTGCCCCTGGCAAATCAATAAATAAATCTATATGCAAATAAATAGTAAAGTAACTACTATTTCTGCTTTGTTCAGTAAATGCAGATGAATGAAAACTGACCCAGAAGGAAAGGTTTAGAGGTCACTGTAGCAAATATAGCAATAATGTAGTGTTGGTAGCTGGTAGAAAGGGCATTTAAATGGTGTAACTTCTGTTGATTTGGCAATGAGTATCAACTGGAAAAGTAAATTGTGTCCATTACTTCAGCTCCTGGTGAAGATCAAGTTACAGCCCTGGCATAACCTAGAATAGCTTACACTGAAATTAATAACAGTTCTGCTTCAGTCGAAGGTAAAATTGGTCTGCAGAAAAGATCAGAAAGCCATGCCTAGCAGTGGTTGTGCTCATGCTTGCTGCTCCTATCCGTCAGCGCTGACAGAGCTTATACATCAGCCCATAGGACAGTTTGGGTTTTCTTCCAAACCTAAGAGAAAATCCAGAAAATCCTGAAATCCTGCCAGTTAGGTCTGAACTTGCTCCTGTGATTATGGCTTATTGCATCTAAAGTTGCGCTTCCCTAAAAAGAATTGGTCTCTTGAAGTGAGGTCTCCACAGCAACTTCAGGCAACTGTAATTAGAGTGGAAACTTAATTCTCCCTAGCATCAGAGGAAATGCTGGTTGCAGAACTGAGTGTGTGATGTAAACAAATATTTCTTTTCTCTACTAGAATGGAAAACTATGTGTTTTATTTCTTTGTAGTCCTTTCAGCAATAAACCATATTTACTCCAATTATTAGTCCAAATCTCTTATGTGGGAGTTTGCTCAAAGTACTCACAGTTAGAGCTGATCAAATAATAGTAAATATACTTGAACAGTGTATTTGTTAAGTAGCAAAAGGAATGGCCAGATTTAGTTATTTGGTAGTAGCTGAATTTAAAAATATATTCACAAATAATTTATTCAAGACAAAACAATTATCAACAACATTTTTTTACAATAGATATTTTATTATTTTTAGTGACAAACTTTTCCCTTGCTTCAGAGATGGGCTATATTCATTTATTTATGACTTCAACAATCTTAGTGGTTTTATAGTAGGATGAGAATAACTAAAAAAGTAGAGGAAATGTTAAAGGAATAGAGGTTTTTGTTTTACTTTTTTGATTTTTATCCTTTATCCAACAATGATATAATTTAAAATACAGCAATCTGATAGTACTGTCAAGTTATTCATGCAGTTCCTCCCAGAAATTACACTTCAAAGCCAGGCTGTGTCTTATGTCTTTCTGGTATCAGGACGTACTCAACAGGCTCTAAGGCTCTTCAGGAAAAATTCCCAAAAAAAGAAGTCTAAATTTTCTTCACAACAATAGAATCATGAATGCCTAAAAAATCATGGTTTTGCTTCAATGGCAATTGTATTGTGGTTGAGAATCTGACCTCTTAACAAAGCAAAAACGTTTCCAGCCCTGTAATAAAAAAATAATGCTCAGATGTCATTTCAGAGATTAGATTCTTAGATGTGACATCTTTCATTAACTTTGGGTCCGAATCTACACTTTAGAAATCAGGACCTTTAAACACTAAACGCATTCCCAAACAGTTGAAAACCTGAGAATCTTTTTTGTGATAACTCAGGTACAGCCAGGGTTGGCCTGTTCTTTAATTCCACAACACTGGAAACAACCACAGTGAAACTGGCATTTAACTTTGACCTTTATATCACAGAATAATTTGGGTTGGAAGGGACCTTGAAAGGTCACTTAGTCCAAACCCCCTGCAATGAGCAGGGACATCTTCCACTATATCAGGTTGCTCAGAGCTCTGTCCAGCCTGGCACTGAAAATTTCCAGGGATGGGGCATCTACAGCCTCTCTGGGCAACCTCTTGCAGTGTTCCACCACCCCCATCATAAAAAATTTCTTCCTTGTGTCTAATCTGAATCTGCCCCCTTTTAGTTTAAACCCATCACCCCTTGTCCTGTCACAACAGGCCCTGCTAAAAAGTTTGCCCCCATCTTTCTTATAGGTCCCCTTTAAGTACAGAAAGGCTGCAATATGGTCTCCACAGAGGCTTCTCTTCTCCATGCTGAACAACCCCAACTCTCTCAGCCTTTCCTCGTTTCCATCCCTCTGATCATCTGGACCCAGTCCAACAGGTCCATGTTTTCCCTGTGCTGAGGGATCCCGACCTGAATGCAGTACTCCAGGTGGGATCTCACTGGAGTGGAGTGGAGGGGCACAATCACCTCCCTCGACCTGCTGGCCAAGCTTCTTTTGATGCAGCCCAGGATACAGTTGGCTTTTTGGGCTGTGAGCGCACATTGCCAGCTCATGTCCAGCTTTTCATCTACCAGTACCCTCAAGTCCTTCTCCACTGGTCTGCTCTCAATCCATTCATCCCCCAGCCTGTATTGATACTGGGGGTTGCCCCAACCCACATGCAGGACCTTGCATTTGGCCTTGTTGAACCTCATGAGGTTCACATGGGCCCACTTCTCAAGCTTGTCCCAGTCCTTCTGGATGGCATCCCATCCCTGGGGTGTGTCAGCCACACCACTCCACTTGGTGTCATCTGGAAACTTGCTACATCCAACCAATTCCTCATCCACTGAACAGTTCAGCCATCAAATCCATATCTCTTCAATTTAGAGAGAAGGATGCTGTGGAAGACTGTGTCAAAGGTCTTACAGAAGAGCAGACAGATGACATCCATAGCTCTTCCTTTGTCCACTGATGTAGTGACTCCACCACAGAAGGTCACTAGGTGTGTCGGGCAGGACTTGCCCTTGGTGAAGCCATGCTGGCTGTCTGGAATCACCTCCCTGTCCTCCATGTGCCTTAGCATAGCTTCTAGGAGAATCCACTCCATGGTCTTCCCAGGCACAGGGGTGAGGCTGACAGGTTCTTCCTTTCTACCCTTTTGAAAAAATGGGTGCAATGTTTAATTTTCTAGTCACTGGGAACTTCACCTAACTTCCATGACTTTTCAAATATCTTTCAAAAAGTCTTGGCAGCTACAGCAGCCAATTCCCTCAGGACTCTGAGATGCATCTGATCAGGTCCCATAGACCTATATATTCAGGTTCCTCAGGTGGTCACATATGTGATCTCTCTTACAGTGGGAGGGACCTTGCTCTTCCAGTCCCTGCCTTGTTGTTCATCCGCTTGAGGTGTGGGAATAGAGGCTGCCAGTGAAGACTGAGGCAAAATAGTGGTTGAGTACCTCAGCCTTCTCCTCATCCACTGTTACCAGTTTGTCATTCTTGCTCATCAAGAGGGCTACGCTTTCTTTGACCTTCCTTTTCTGAACTTATCTATAGAAGACAGTAGTAGTAGTAGTAGTAGTAGTTGTTGTTGCATCCCTTGCCAGGTTCAGCTCTATCTGTGCCTTGGCCTTCCTAACGCCATCCCTACACAACTGGGTAACATCCCTATACTCTTTCCAGGATATCTGTCCCTGCTTCCACTCCCTGTGTGTTTCCTTCTTGCCCTTTAGTTTGACCAGCAGGTCTCGACTCAGCCATGCCCATCTCTTGCCTTCCTTTCCTGATTGCTTACACCTGGGGATCGAGAGTTTTTGTGCTTTATGGAAAGCATTCTTAAAGATCTGCCAGCTCTGTCCTGCTCCTTTCTCCCTGAGGGCAGTTTCCCAGGGGGTCTTACTAACTAATTCCTTGAACACCTAGAAGTTTGCTTTCTTAAAATTCAAGGTCCTGACTTTACTTTTCACCTGACTTATATCGCTCAGGACTGCAAACTCCACTAGCACATGATCACAGCAGCCCAGGCTGCCTCCAGTCTTGACATCACCAATCACTCGCACTGGTGACCATCAGGTCCAGTATCACATTCCCTTTGGTAGGGCTGTCTATTACCTGGCTTGAGAAGTTATCCTCAATGCATTCCAGGAGTCTCCTGGATTGCCTGCAGCTCACCTTCCTACTTTTCCAACAGATATCAAAGCAGTGGATTCCCTCAGCAGGACAACAGCTTGTGAGGGCAATGTCTCCTGTAGCTGGAGTAAGAGGGCTTCATCAATACGCTCTCCCTGATTGGGTGGTCTGTAGTAAACACCAGCCACAAGGTTCCCTTTATTTCCCTGGTCTCTAACTCTTATCCATAAGCTTTCAGCCTGCTCATGGCTACTCTTCAGCAACAGCTCTTCACACTCCACCCGTTTCTCGATGCAGAGGGCAATGCCTCTGCCCCTTCTTCCTCAGTTGTCCCTTCTGAACAGCCTGTGGCCATTGATAGTCATACTCCAGCCATGGGATTTGTCCTGCCACGTTTCAGTAACTGCAGCTAGGTCATAGATTTCTAGCAACACAGTGGCTTCCAACTCATCTTGTTTGTTGCCCAAGCTGTGTGCATTGGTGTGGAGGCACTTCAGCTGGGCTGTCAGCCTTGCCACCTTCTTAGAGGAACACCCCTTAATTCCTTTGAGGTATTTCACTGGTGTTTCCCTGTTGGCTCCTATTACCTCAGAAGACCTTTGATCATCTCCATAACACTTCAAGTGTGCTCCAGTGTAGCCAGCGCATCTCAGAGCAAAAGGCTGAGGGCCCTTGCTAGCACCCTGTCCCTCTAACCTTAGCGTGTCATCCCACAGTTTGTCATGGGCAAGCCTGATATTATCCCACTCCCTCTTCAAGTCTAGTTTAAAGCTTTGTCAATGAGCCCTGTTAGCTCACAGGCAAACACCCTCTTCCCCCTTTGAAGAAGGTGAATCCCATTTGCCACCAGCAATCCTGGTGCTGTGTAGGCCATCCCATTATTGAAAAAACAAAAACTGTGGTGGTGACACCAGCCACAGAGCCATATATTGATAGACTGGGTGTGTCTGTTTCTTCCAACATTGCTGCCCACAACTGGAAGGAGAGAGGAAAGAATAACCTGCGCTCCAGATTCCCTTACCAACCATCCCAAGGCCCTGAAGACTCCGTTGGTCACCACTGGACTATGCATCGTGGCTTCATCGCCACACACATGGAAGAGCAGTCACGGGTAACAGTCTGAGGGCTGGAGCAGGCTAGGAAGTTTCCTAGTGATGTTTCCTATTTTCCTAGCTGTAAACTTCCAAAAAGCCTACTTCTTCAACTGCTTTATCAAAACAATTAGATTTGAAGCATCTTGGGAGATCTATTGCTGGACTTTTTGCCTGAATAACATCTGCTCTCTGAAAAGAAAGAATTTGGTTGTCTACAAGTGGAACATCACATTATTTTTCAGGGAGGCTTTTTGCTGGCAGTATTTAGAAAAAGTAGATCAACACATACTCTAATTATATTTAGCATAACAACCTTATTTAAAATGTAAATGGTTATGGTTATTCTTTTATGTCACTTGTAATAAATCTACACTGCATTAATTCCCCAAGTAAGGGTGTATGATTTAGTTCATAAATTTAAAAAAAGTCTTTTTAAAATGTTTACTGTTTACAAATAATGGTAAATACAGATTCAGAGCAAACTTACAAAACAGGAAAATTTTTTCTGACTTGGTTAGAAGGATGTATTTTTATTTTGGTGATTGCAGAATTTCTTGTAAATGTTTTACTTCTTTTCCCTCTTTTAAAGAAATCACATCAAAGACCTAAGACCAGACAGATATCATCATGTCACAGAACCTCTCCTTTATGAATTTAGCAGGTGACAATGTCAGTGAATTCAATACACGTGCAATGTGATTACAAAGCAAAACACAATGTTCTGTTCCCTAGGTACTTGTAGAGGGGATGCATAATATTAAATATCTCTTAAGGCAAAACCTCCCTGAAAGAGAAGTGCTAGAATATTTTGGCTACTTCCTCAAAACGTTCAGAAAGACAGCATCACTGAGGAACAAAAGCTATCTTACAATAAAAATGTGTCCTACTCTTCATTTCTTCAAGCCTTCCAAAATAGGCATTTTGTTAAAATGAATTGTGCTTATTATATTCCTTCTATGGAAAGGCTTTGCAAATTCTCCATGAGACTGCAGATTCCTTTAAGAACCTCGATGCGTTTTTCTGAGCTCAAATTCTACCCCATCATTTATGAAATCTAAACAAACTTATCTTACTGATCACCAATAGGATCCCTTCTGCAAGGATGAAATTGCCATTATTAGACAACCCTTCATTTTACAGAGCCCATGAGACTCATTTTCACAACGCCCTTCAAATTTCAGATGGAATTCAAACAGTTCTGGGTTTTTTCTCACCCCCACCACAACCCATCAAGGTGGGTTATCCGCATAACCCATCAATATGTTTTTCCTGAAAAACTGAACAAATACCTTATAGTAGCGAGTTCAGCTGGTGATTACACTGATGTTGATGACTTCTCAACCCTGACATCCTACCCCATATGTGATCTTCTCTTTCTCATATGACTAGTAAAAAAACATGGTACCTCACAAGGAATTAGGCAGGTAAAATTAAAAAATTGAAATTTTATTTGGATTAGACCTAAAGTGTGGAAAAATCATAGCCTTTGTGATAGGTAAGTCTCTTATCACTTGTTGATACCACAAAAAGCATAGCTGGTACCTACATGTATATCAGGTTTAGGTGCAAAACATCTTGCTATCAAAGGTAATATTGCCCAGAATGAGACAGCCATTGTGCAAACATGTGTGTTAGAAAATACAAACTATACATATGAAAACATGAGAAAAATCAGATTGTCCCTCTCTTTCATTTTGCCTTTTTCATTTTAGCTCTAGGTTTGTAGCAATACATAAGGAATGGGCAAACTGCATTCATGTTTAAAAACAAAACAAAACAAAACAAAAAAAAAAAAAGAAGAAAAAATCTGTCCCCATGGTGTATCCCACTTAGAGCAATCTACCAAAAGAACGAGGGCACTTGCTCTCCTTTCCCATCAGAATGACTGGTGCAGAAAAACTGATACATGTTCACAGTCACACCAGCTGCACATCCCTTCCTCTTCGAAACACCAGCCCTCCATCACTTTGGGAATGCATCTGTCACCACAACACAATCTTTATTTATTATTATATTTGCCTATGTTTTTATATTTAATCTGGTTTGTTTAACACTTCTCCCCTGTTGTTTTCTCATTCTTATGCATATATTCAACTCTGCAGTTAGTCAGTCTGAAAGCAAAAAGCACTGGAAATATCATATTTCAGATATTTTACATAATTCTGAACATTTTCAGATTGAGCCACCACCAGAACACAGAAGATATTTTTGACAAAACAAAGTTTGGCAAACTAGTCACACTTGGTTCATAGTTTGTTTTTTAATTCTTATTGTGCTCCTTTCTAAAAGTTTACAGCTTCCTGAAATGAACATCGTGCCTCCATTTCTGGGAAGGAAAGCAAAATAGTTCAAGAAAAATTGTGTCACAGATTTCTCAGTTTGGTGTTTCTCTCAAAATAAAATGAAGAGCCCTTCTAGACACAAGGACAGATACAGTGTGCACGCTAATTAATAGAAGCTGCTTGTTTTCTCATTTTGCACAAAACTCTCAGCTCCAAACAGTGAAAAAGGTCTGGAAGAACTGGCATTTCCTTGGACAAGCCTGTGGCCAGAAAGAGAATATGGGAATGTTTTGTAGGAAAGAAAAAGAAAAAGCAAGGCAACCCATTTAATTTTAAAAGACTTCTTCCTGACACTATCCTGCCTGAAATGCTAGAAGGTCTTTGTGATACTAGCTGGAACTGCTGTGAGGTAATTATATGTAGTTACATAAAGCAGCCTAATGCTAGCCCAGCAAATTGTCTAAAAGAAGGGAACGTATTCCTTGTTAAATGTTTTGTCATGATGACCATGCCCTTTATTTATCTCTAACACAACATGCTTATTCTGCCCCATCTACTGTTTTCACCCTGCAAATTTATGAGGCTCTATTAATCTTCTGCCCTGCTGACTCTCTCCGTTGCAAAGTGTCAGCAGACTTTTGTACCTTGCTAATGTACAAAGTGCTTCTTATGAGTAATATCAGCATTTTGCCTTTTAATTGCACATATAATTTTTAGGTCTTACAGCTAATAAGGGAATTGAGACCACGGTTCATCATTGTCTCGAATGGTACTCCAGGGGTGTAGGGACTGTAGAAGCTCAGAGAAGAATATACTTGTCCTCGTTCCAAGCAATAGTTTCTCTCATTATAGCAGCCCCATTCACACCAGTACAGTTACAGGTCTGCCAGCATTTCCATTATAGGCCCAGCTCTTTAGGGTTTCAAAACTGTTGTAAAAATTTATAAAACATAGCATACATTCTTTCAGCTTAGCTTTCTTTTTTGTTATTATTATTATGCATTATTTCTGTATTATTACTATTGTTGTTATTGTTGTTGTTGTTATTATTATTATTACTACTACTACTACAACTTTCTATAGAAGTTGATTTTATTATTTTAAAGACCTTATTACTTGCAGGGGTGTGAATGTTGCTTTGAGGTCCAGCTGAAAACTGGTATTCCTCATTTCCCCAACTAGGTCCTGAGTTTGTTCATTGTTTATTCCATCTTTTCCATCCAAAACCAAATTAAGAAAGTGATAGCATGGTGCTAACTTGGAACAATGCACAGTAATTTTATACTAACAACCTTTAACAAGTTTTCCCCTCATTATGAAATTCACATTACTGAGGAATATTCCTGTTGTTCAATCAGTTGGGAGGGAAAAATGTAAGTTTGCCTTCCTTTTTTCTATGGTAGTCGATTAGAGAGAAGTCTTCATGTATCATATGCTGCAGGGTTTGAAGAACATGTGCCAAATTGTGCAATTAAATGCTTCTCTCCTAAGTATGCAAAGCAATAAAAAGTAAACAGATTGACTACTGGAATATCATGTCACGGGAGCTGCTTGTAAGCAAATGACAGGCTGTTCTTAACTATTGGGCATTACTTTATTGTGGAAACGTTCATATCAGAATCAGAGGTCTGGTATATTTTTCAGATCCTGCTAGGATGGTGCAAATCAAGAATCTACTTTGAGTTCCTTGTTATAATGCAGGGAGAGTGGGGGCTAAAAATGAACTGTTACCATATGGCCTCCAAAGCCACTTTTCTACCAGAGAATTAGATGTTTCTGTATGGCCTCAGAAGGTTCGTGCCATGCAGATAAGTTGCTTATTTTCATTTCCCCTGTTCCCGGACACCTGTGATGTCTGGGTGCAATAGCACTTTAGAACATCTCGTCTTCCCTCGTTTCCTCATTCTTGCCCCGCAGTTTGCCAACATCTGCATCATATTGGCTACTCATCTGAAGGTTTTTAACATTTGGTTGTTATATCATCTCCAGTTCCAGTATTGTTGTTATAAAGTGATGTATTATTCATGCAAAGGGCTCAGTTTTCAAACTTGTGGACTTCATACTATATTACCGTCATAAATATTGATTTCAAGGCACCCACAAGCATTTTTAGCCCTTCACTGAAAACACAAAAAAGAGACATCTGTACGCTGTGAAACATAAAATCAAAGGCTGTATACACATGGTGCAATGGGATGCCAATCTAGAGATCCAAGATAGATGTCCAAGCACACTTGTGCAGATATATGCCAGAACCCACAAGCTGTGCAATCGCATCTCCACACATCTGGGGGCTTAGACTAAGCAACCATTGCTCTTTTAATGAGTCTGGACCCTTCACTGCATTGGTACATCTACACTGCTTCCTCTTTTGGGGTCAACTCACTGACGAGTGGTGGCATGCTGAAAGATGATTTTGATCAACAAGTCAGATTATAATAATACCAAAAAAGGAGAGGCCATGATTTACATAAACCTTGCACCAATTTTGAGCATTCAAGTGTTTTTATTCTCTTATGAAAACCCAGCCTTTCTTGCTTATTTGTGGGACAAAATGATGAGATGAACAGTAAAACCTGCATTCACTGGATGCAAGGTGAGAAAGGCAAGGAGAGTTCTAACAGGCTCTGTGTGAGTGTTCACAGACTTCCTCATTAACTGGATCCTCACCCCGGCTTCCTGGCTCCTTGTTTGCTTTGGTGGAAAGATTACCCTAGTTTCAATTGAACGGAGCCTTATTGCTGCCACTGTTACCATTTTTCTGAGAAAAAGACCCCAGCTATACTCTCTTCAGCCGTGTTTCTCACCTGAGTTGAGAATGATGTTGCCACTGCACATCAATGACACCAGTAATGTCTGGAAAACCACTGCAAAAAAGTCTTAAGGGAAGTAATTGTGTGTGTATATACATACATATAAATATTTTGTAAAAAACAGGGGTGTATATATATGTATATATGTGTGTGTATGTACGTATTTATAAAAAGGACAAAGAATAAGTACCTTTTACAAGATCCATATATTAGAGATAAGTAAGGTTCACTATACAGGCTCTTAGTCCATCTCAGCGTTACAGCACAGCCACAACCCTTTCTCAAGCACTCTCAGCATCTCCTGAACTGCATGACAGAATTACAGGCCTTACACTTTCCATCATCCCCTACGTTACTTAATTGAAAACACTACTGTAGCAATTCCTACTGACATAGCTACTACTGATAACAGGAATACACCTAGAAATTTGCATGTTGTAGATTTCGATAAAACATAGAGTACCATAGAGGCTTCTAAAAAGGTTTTTAGGCAAAGAGTAGCTGTCATAAAAACATAACTAATTGTTCACAGTGTAAAATGCTGATGAAATACAGACATTTCCATTAGCTTTTCTAAAACAGTTACCCAAACATTCAGTACTATATTTTCTTTCATTTAAATTGCTTTTTTCATCTCCCTTCTTACTATTTTATTGTTAAACAGTTTGAAATATTTTTTCTTACCTGTCACAAAAATGCCCTTCCTCCAGTTTTCCTTTGTAGATGTCACTACTGTGTCTCCCCTCAATGAGGAGTGATATTCCAAGGAAAGTATTAACCTTACCTTACCTTTCTGGTTAAAAACAAAATTACTTCTAAACTTCTGAGGCTTATATTCCTTCAGTACTTGAAACGTTTATGAAAAAAAAAAAAAAGATAATTCTTTCCCACATTGACTGCATGAACTTGACTTCTTTATTTCTTTTTCTGGCTCCTCTTTTTAAACTGGAAGTAAGTACTGCACATAGCAGATTATCAAATGCACTTAAAACAAAGCTAGACTACATTAATTAATGTTGTATGTGCACTTGAAGTGGGTAATATAGTTCATCCTCTGGCACTCAGCTCATTAATTTCAAAATGTATGTTACTAAACCTCTTATCTTGGTTTTATCTAATTAAATTATTAAGATGAAACTTAATAAAATCAGAGGTTTTTAAATGTCATTCAAGGCACAGCTACAATTAAGAGATCAAATATTCATAGTTAGAAGACTCAACCCAGCAAGACCACTTTTTGTGTATGATCAATTTTGTGCTGATTTTTTTCCAAACTGAATTGTCTTTATTTCAATAATGTTATGATTTGCAAAGATAGACAGGAAATTAGTACCTACCAGTCTGAACAGATAGGTTAATTAAGGTTCAGTCTGGTATTGATATGTACATATTACAAACATTTAAATAGTATAGATTAACAATGGCCTTGGAGCTAAAATGGTGCTGCAGGCTGTTACTGTCCTCTAAATACTGCGGTGTCACTGGGCTGACTGAAGTTACTGTCAGAGTGATCTGGAAGTCTAAACACAAGCATCTGGTGTCTTTTAGACACCCTGATGTATCCAAGACATTTGGTGGCAGACATGACATAGACACCACCTATATCCTTCTGTGGTAGCAGATGGAGACAAGGCCAGATAGCCAAGAGCATTTAAAATAGAATCATAGAATCATTTAGGTTGGAAAAGATCTTTTGACATTGTCAGGTTCAACCGTTAACTCAAGACTGCCAAGTCCATCACTAAACCATGTCACTAAGCACTGCATCCATGCTTTTTTTAATCACCTCCAGGGATGGTGGCTCCACCACCTCCCTGGGAAGCCTGTTCCAATGCTTGACCACCCTTTCAGTGAAAACATTTTCCCTACTATCCAATCTAAACCTCCCCTGGTGTAGCTTGAGACCGTTTCCTCTTGTCCTGTTGCTAGTTATGTCGGAGAAGAGACTGACCCCCACCTGCCTGCAGCCTCCTTTCAGGTAGCTGTAGAGAGCAATAAGATTGCCCCTGAGTGTCCTCTTCTCCAGACTAGACAACTAAAACAGACTAACAACTAAAATGGCAATAGACACCTGTATTGAGGCACCTGAATTTTCTCCAGACCGTCCAGATATTGTGTGCTGTAAAGGCTTCAATAATTCTGTCTGAAACACAGAGTTAATCTGTTCTAGAAAGAGAAATATGGAATCACAGAGCAACCTGGAATCACAACCTTGCAGCCAGTCAAAATAGCAAGTACCAGTCACAGAATCACAGACCCATTCAGGTTGGAAGGGACCTCAGGAGGTTTTTATTCCAACTTCCTACTCAAAGCAGAAGCAGCTCTGAGGTCAGACCAGGTTGCTCAGGGCTGTGTCCAGTCATGTCTTGAAAACCTCCAAGGACAGACAGCACAGCTCTCTGGGAAACATATTCCACTGCCCGACTGTCCTCATGGGAAACAAGTTTTCCCTTATATGAAGTTTGAGCAGCTCTTTTTTTCAACCTATGCCCATTGCATTTTGTCCTCTCCTTCATCATGCAGCATCGTGAAAAGCTTTGCTCTGTCTTCTTAACGGCATCCTTGTAGGTTTGGGAAGTCAACACAGAACATTTAGTAGCTGGATCTGTCAGGGTTTTAGCTCCCTTACATGACCCACGTGGCACTGGAAAGCTTCTTCACAGGATTCCACCAGGGCTCAGTCTGTGCGTCTGACTGAACACTGAAGAGCTATGTATGCCCAGTAGAAAGTGGTTGACTGTAACACACAAGGTGCAATGGTAGAAGGGTAGGGAAAGATAGGTCCCGGGACCATATTATCATTATTTTGGCACATACCAAGTCAGAAAGTATGAGTACTCCAAACATGCCATATTCTAACACAGTTGGTTATGAATATCTGGACGGGAGAAATGTCACCACAGAAGACAAAGACAGTCACAGCTCATGCTACCTGCATACCACTCATTGACAATACTGACAGCTACAGTCTGCTTGGTCTGATTCTCGGACTGACCCCTGGAACAGTGGCATAATAGTCTGCAGAGTTAAGTATCCGTGGCAGGTGACCTCACCTACAGAAGCTATTTAGAAATAACTGTAAGTCACGTTATGTGGTACATTCCAAATCATTAGCACAAATATTTCAGAGAAAAAAGCCTCTCCAGAAGATAAGTTTGAGGCAACTATATAAGAGAAGTAGCAGCAAGGAGCATGTGCACATCACAAGAGAGGGATGTAGCTTCACTGGCTGGTCATATTTTGATCTTTGAATTCTGTACACGGACAATTCACAGTATAGGAGGGTGTGCTAGCTAATGTTCTGCAGATACTGCGGACTGAGAATCTGGGGAATACCCATCCTTAGGGTTGCAAAACCCAGCGTTCCAAAAGCCAGGAAGTGTTAGGGTTTGATATGGGCAGCAAAATAACTGTTGTTAGTTCAAAGCAATCCTCCTCAGGCCGGCTTCACTAGAGGGGGATGGCATACACATGAGTTGACAGGGTTTCGCAGATGATTTCTGACAAAAGAGAAGTAGGATGGCTACAGCACTGTCTGTACTCAATGAGATTATCTTAGACCAACATATTTTCCTTATACTCAGATGCTTCTTCCTTCTGCTCCTTCCCTTGCAAACATTTCAAGCCCGTGGTACCTCCAGTACCTAAACTTTCTGTGCCCATACTCAGCCTCCAAACTTCATACTTGCCATCCCAGCGCTGTTGTCCTTGATGCAGCTGGCACAGATGGATGCTGCTACCCAACACTTCCCATCTGAAACTGAGGCTCTTCTTTCCACTCCTGCTCTCAGAGCAGTGAGGCAGCTTGAAGCTTCTGTGATTTGAATTCATATCTACACTGAAGCAGACTGAAGTGTTTGCAGTGTTCACCACCCTCAGCAGTGAACATGTTGCCTGTCACAGGGTGAGACGCGTGCCCATTTATGCCCCAAGCTGAACACAAAGTGCAGTGTCAAAAGCCTTGTCGGGCCAAGGCCCAGGGCATGGGCATGGATGGATGTCATGAGCTTTGTAAATCGGGTGGTAAAAGTCTTAGTGTGTGGTGGTCTGGCATCCCTAATGCAGCCTGGATGGGCGCTGTGTTAATGCCTGTGGAACATGTGTGCAGCATTTCTGTAACTTTGATTTGGGTGAAGAGAGGATTCTGTCACCTTTCCACCTTCCCTTCGCCCCTCAAAATCTCCTTCAATACGTCGCCTTCACAGAAATAGACTAGTGCGGGAGTCAGCCACCTATATACGGCTGCAAATGTTGCCTGGTACATGGAAGAGCTGGTGCAGCAAGCAAGCGGAGGGACATGGCATCTGAAGAGGTGCATGTGGATACAGCACGCTGTGAGAAACCTCCTGCCACAAAGTCAAGAGTCAGGAGGTTAGGTGCTTGGCAACCTCCTGCCTCTTTAAGAAGCAGCATTTCTGAGTTCTCACTAAATCTCTTTCCACACAGTTATCCTCAAGTTAAAGAAAGGAAAAAAAAAAGCAATCCATCGCTCTGCCCTGAAAGCTGCCAGTCTCCAGATCAGTGAATGCAGTAGATCCAGTGTTTTCTCTTGTTGTTGATGTCGTTATGATTCTGGCTGCAAGTCCTGTTCAGGATAAATAATGTCTTGTACAAAAGAAACAGCAGAATGCTTTCTATTTTGGAATGAGCAACCACAATAAGACAGACAGGACTGAAAGGATGATAAGGAGAAAACTTGAAGGACGTGAAATGGATGAAGATCCCATTTTAGCAAGAAGTCAGCACGTTCACGATGCTGGGCAGAGCACTGCCTCTGCTGAAGTACACGGGATTGGCCACATACTAAACTACTGTCTTGGTTTAGGACTGGAACAAAGGTGAACTGAAAGTGTCTTGTCCACCTGCCAGCTCTATCCGTGCACATCCAGAAATAAATGTGGCTGCTTTCACAGGAATGGCAGTTATCACTTAGCAACAAAAATATTAAAAGGTATTATCTGAATTTAAAAACAAGAAAAAAAATTTCTTTGAGGCAGCCGAGATGTCTATCCTGCTTTGTCTACTTTTATCTTCTGAGGATGCTTAAGTAAACACCCACAATCTTCATAAGGGCAGACCAGCTCACTGAGTAAGGTTGGTATGCTATAAAAGACTCATTGTCTATATTCATTTTAGATTGTACCTACAGAGGATTTATAGAAACAATACCTAGGTGGCACTGAGGAGGCTATCAGTGCTATTTACAGACAATTTAAAGGAATAAACCTGCAGTTACGCCTGTGTTTGCTTTCCCTTGTGGTCTCCCTGCAATGCTTTCTAATCCTATTGTGACTTGATTGTTTCACAGCAAAGTGCTCCACAGAGGCCAGTAATTGGCACACAGGTTCAAATTAGATTGCTGTGTGTTTAGGAAAGCAGGGGTCATTTCCCATCAGCACCACTCATTAAGAAGCAGAGTGCTAAGTTTTCTATTACAGAAAATACTCGTATGTAAGTGTGTGCATGCTCAGAAGGGGGATTTTATGTATAACCTGGAGCAGAATGAGCCTGTGATCAACAACATGCAAAACAACTTTGGTAAAGGCATATATTAACTATATACTCAGTAACAGTTTTCTTTAATTCTGCATCTGTCTGACAGTTGTGCACAAATTCCTTTTGACCTTGTAAATATGAAGTCAAACACGGGTGAATTCAGAAGCTGGCTTGGAGGCAGTTGAAAAGTTGGTCTTGTGTGCCCCTGGCTCTTGTGAATTTTAATCAGCCTCTCAGTGCTAATTGCACATCAGCCAAATTTCAGTTCTGGTATATTTGAGGCCCCCTCCCCTATGCATTTGCTGTGGGGAGGAAAGAGAAGCTGGGGTTCAGAAATGAGTCAGCTGGGCCCCAGATTAACTGAAGGAAGAGAGATAACATCAGTGTGCACCAGAAAGGAGAGTGAAGGGCAGGTAGAATTAAGAAAGGAAAGAAAAGAAATCTGTCCAAAGGAGCAAGCACCCTATGCCACAAGCTTAATTGTTCCTGGTGACAAACAACTAATCATTTGATAATGTTTAAACAGAGGAGAGCTATTTGGGTGATTCTTGCCGCACCTGAGATACAACTGACTTTCCTCAAATGCTGAGTAGTGTCCTTTCCTCTAGGATGACTAAGGGAGGCAGCTATCTGTGTCCTGCCTGTGGCTCCTTCAGAACCAGAAAGCAGGCACTGCAGCACTTGCACCTCTGGGGAAATCTCGCTTGCTAGGCTTGCATTAACCATTTTTAACTCACACAGTATCATTACTGTGGTATAGCCCCTATTTTGCATAATAGCCTAGCGGTTAGAGGTCTCCTGCCAGAAAAAGGACACCTGGGGCGTAGCTTGAGGCAGCTGCAATCCTATACCACCCTGCTGCAGAGGACTCCCGTGGGCAGAGAGTGCTGGTGTATTTCTAGGGAGAGTATTTTCTGCTCCTCAATGAACTGTGGTGAGGGGGAAGGGAAGGTCACCGCATGGGAATGGCATGAGGTCTGACGGAAAGCAATCGGATGAGTACACAGTGCTCTGGCTCAGTGGCATCACATTCTTCCGAGACCGAGCAGATATGAAATGTTGGTTCATGCCCTGAGAAGTGAGTATGTGTTTCACATGATGCCTTAGAATTAACTCCTGGAGGACTCCCCATCCTGCCTGGTCACTTAATTTCATGAACCTGTTTCAAATTTCAAATGCCAGTTTTACAGAAGTGTCACACAGGATAGATGGGGTCTGGCATGCGTGCCTCTCTCTATTGCCTGCTCCATTTCTAGTGGATCTTTATCTAGTGGATCCACGTCAGCATCTTCCTGAACTCTTTCTCCATTCACTGGATGCAGAGCTGATATGTTGAGGTCAATCCTGCAAATTCTGTTCCTAGGGCACCGTTCAGAAGGTGATCCTGTTCTTAAAACTACTTTGTTCTTTCTCTCACGTGGCTACTAATTAAAATGCTTTTAGCACTCTTCCCCAAGTCCTGAAGTCTCCCACGGTGGGGACAGGACCTCATGAGAAAGGCCTGAATGGGCCCATCCAGGGCCACATCCTGTAGCTTGTGGACACTACATTTTTGGACTCTAGTAGTGTCCGAAAATGCATGCCTAATAAAGATTAGGACAAAGTGTAAGAACATACAGGGTCCTTTCCCTAGTCCTCTCCTGGTCTTCAACTATTTCCAGCTACGGGACTTCCTGAAATTGCCTTGGATTCTAGGTGTCCAGTAAACACCGGTTCATTTCTTTTTCAAGGTACTTGTCCAGTGTTCTCTGAACCTTTTCAAACTCTTTTCTTTCCAGTGGAAACTCTGCGGAAAACAAAATACATTGAGATCTTCAAGTAAACTAACTCATACTTTCTTTTCACTCTCCTCTTGCGAGCAAGGTGCATTTTTGACACATAAGAATGAAAAAAAAATCTGCTGTGTATGTGAAAAGCAGATAGCAATCTTTATTTTTACTTGCTCCCTCTGACGTGAACCGTAAAGGTCCCACCTGTCATAGAGAGCAGTATCAAATCTAGGATGATGATATAAAACAAGCAAAAAATTATACCTGTCTGTGGAGTTTTGCTCTGTAAATGAAGTGAAATTTCAGTCAGTGCTGGCATTTCTCCTCCCCCCTCCATAGGCACCATCAGTCGGTGTTGTATATTATAGGTTTTTATCTGCATTGTGTTTTATATCCAGCATGGCAAGTCACCGCTTTGCAGAGATCCCTTATCTTTGGGCTGGGACTGCATTCCTCTGTCTTCTCATCATATGTCTGTTGAAATGTTGTAAAATCCACAGTCATCTCTGGATTGAAAACGTGTTAGTGTGTAAAGTATTAAACAGGAATAGAGTTGCTACTTCAATTCTGCTGAGATTTGCCTTTGTCTCCCTGGGATTTTACCACATATTCACTAACATGCTGAGAATACATCTTTTTTTCCTGGTATGGCAACAGAAACACTGCTGCTCTGAAATCTCATTCATTGTAGTTGGACTCTCACAACTATAAATGTGGGGGAAAAAAACCACTTGTCTGCTTTTTTCCTGGAGAAGACAAACCTTGAGAAACCAGCATGATATACTCAGAAATATATACTTCCATGTAGTGTCCCACCAGACTGAAAGGCACAGATGCACTTTCAATAAAGGGGGGGGGGGGGGGAAAAAAATAA
>JAVJGI010000014.1:46416114-46469628 GCA_035590275.1 Ibycter americanus | reverse complement strand
CCCCCCCCCCCCCCCCCCCCCCCCCCCCCCCCCCCCCCCCCCCCCCCCCCCCCCCCCCCCCCCCCCCCCAAAAAAAATAACAGAGAGAGAGAAGGAAGAAACGAACAAATGCAAATTTGAAAAGCTATAGAAAAAAATTGGCTTCACAAGGTTTTATTTTATGACACAGGTCATCATAAGAACAGGAGAACTGCAGTATCAACCGGATCAAAGTCCCAGTTAGCCCAGTATCTTGCCTCCAAAAATGGCCAGTAGTGGTTGTCTGAGAAGTGTATAACCATGATGCAATAGGACCAACAGCTGATAAAACTTCTTCAGAACAGTCTGTCAGTCACCAGTGATTTCCCAAATGTAGGTCTATCTAATGGTCCTGGGTAGACTTTTCTTTCATTCTTTCATCAATTTTTTTTAAACCAATAATGGTTTTAGCATAGACAACGTTCTCTGACATGTTCCACAGCTAATGAACACTTTTTTTCTCTGTTTTGAAGCTACTGTTTGCTAGTCTTTGTTGATGTTTCCTAATTCTTCTTGTAGAGATAATAAATGTATACGTCTTCTCCATACCACTATGATTTTATATCCTTTAGGTGATCTAGTTTCTAGGCAAAAGAATTTCCAGTCTAAGTAATCGTATCTTCCACTGGTGCTAGTAGTAGCAGCGAGCCACCTCCCCTCCCCACCAATTCACCAATTTGTAGTTAATTTTGCTTTAATGTTTTGCATGGATTATGAATAAATGAAAAAAAAGAATTTACCAAAACTGGTGGCAACTAAAGAAAGGTGATTTACTGACTAGCTCCAACTGCATCCTACCCTTTGGGCTCCTAGTCAGTCAGACACTTTCTTTGGTGGGGCTGGAAATGGCCAGTTGGGCCAAGCACGGGCCACTCACCTGCACGCCAGTCCCACACCGGCACACGGCCAGGCATGTGGAGCCTTGGCCACCACTCAACAGAGCAACCACGACCACCACCACCATGGTGATGCTAACAGTTTTGCCTGGACCCTGAACTGCAGAGTCTGGAAGAGGATGTTTGGGATAAACATGTAAATGTGTTGCATTTTGGTGAGAAACTGAGGAAGGCTGGTTTGTTCCTCCCTCCCAGGTCCACAGGACGCACATTCCTGTTGCCAAGGGGTCCCAGCAGCCATGTCCTTCCTCATTTATGGACCATTAAGATCACTCAGTCACTTTAGAAAGATTGCCTTGATTTGGTGGGATTTTGCTGCACGCTGGAGATAAATGATGTGATGTTTTTCACAGTGAGCATCTGTATTCTGAGCTGCAGTTACACGTGGTTGCATCTGGCAAATAGAAACCTTCTGCTTCACTTATGTCCCATATCACAAACCTGATGGACTGACCCCTGACTGAGAGTTTAGGTCTTTCCAGATGGAGCAAAATTAACAACAAAGTACATCTTGCAGAGACCTTGTAGGAAAGATATATGTTCATTGACTGAATAGTACCACAAGGTGGAAGGAAACAGCTCTGTACGTATAAACCTACCCAGCGTATTTCTTTCCACACACTTCTGACCAGTCTGCTTTATTGAGACCACCACCAACCAGCAGAGCAGCCACTAGTTGCACAGGTCAGAGAATTTAACTTAAAGTACAAGCCCTGTTGAAGCCATTGCATTTCCTCATACGCTTACACATACGTTCAGAGAGAGAGTGAGACTATAATAAAACTCCCATGATGTGTATTGCTCACAAGTAACATAACTTTTCAATGGTTTGAAATATGGTCTAAATTCTGTTGGTCCCTCTATTATCTGTCAAGATATTTTTTTTCCTCATACGGACTATTTCTAATTTATGTCCTCTCTAATTTATTCTAAAACTACTGTGGCATCAAAATGATCCAAAAATCCATTCAAAGAGTTAAATACAATAATTCCATCATTAGATAGGAGAGTAGTAAGTATCAGGCCAAACAGTCTAACTTACGTTAAAGGACAGGTCAAAGAAAGTTCATTCCTAATAATGCAAATCACAAATCAGTGTCTCAGGAACAGCATATATGAAATGATGTCTGAAACATCAATAACATGTTTTTTCTCCCTTATAATTATTATTAGCTTGGTAATAGTCGTTAGTGACCTATCTCCTTCTGCTGATTTAGTAAAGTACACCTAATAACAAGCAGAGGTCAAACGTACAAACCAAATGACACTGCATTCCCTAGATACATAGTGCAGTTTCTAATGATGTAATAAATGCCTTGCAGTGTTTTTGTCTCAGCCACCAAAATTAAGCCTATTAGAGTAAAATATGCCAATTGAAAACATTATAAATCTTGCCTAGAACATAAAACAAATCTCTGTAAACAGTGCTAAAATGACAAACTACCTCTTGTGTTAGAGAGGCTGAATCTCTAAAGCAGCTTTCATTTCAGTTCTCAGCTTAAAAATCAAGCCTTCAGAAATGGTGTATATTTATTATATAAATAGCAAGAAAGAGAGAAAGCATTATCACATTAACTCGGCTCTGTTTTGCAAGGAATTAATTGTGACTTCCACAAAAATACCTTTTTAAAGAATCCATCTTTTTTTCATGAGAAGGAGAAAGTATTGTCCTATAATTTTAGACTTTATATGGATATTATAGCACAAAAGAGATGACCTTCTCTTAGACAAAGAGAGTTGGTTCACAGTTCAGGGAAAAAACAATAATGCTCATATCCATCTCTGTATTAAGAGTATCCATAAAAGTATCCATAAAATCAGCTAGTCCCTTAACTTAACTGTGTTGGAACTCACTCAAGCCATTGAGTTTAAAACTGCAGTATTATTATTCTTTGATGTCTATAGCTTAGCAACACAAAGCTGGTCTCCAAGCACTTACTCTCTATAAAGAAACACAAATGTTTGGCCTTTGGGCTGTAAATATTGTGTCACCATTGATTTTTAACATATGAAGTGTATTTTCCTGAATGTCAAGTATTCTCAAAGTGCAGGGACTCCCATGAGCATGGAGTGTCAGGAATTAAAGACAGTTTAAAAGCAGGAGCTACAAGCAAGGAAAGAAGAAAGTAATAGCAAGAAACAAGAGAAAGAAGTAATGAAAGAATAACTAATATGAACTTAGCCAAGTATTATGTTATCATTTATCTCCCAGACGAAAATGTCACCTGGGGAGCACAATATCCTATCATCAGTGAAGACTGAACTGTGATACTATCAGTAAACCTTTTCTTACTACATAAGATAGTTTTCTTTAAGGATTTGTGTATCCCATGCACTAGAGGAGATTTTTTCTCCCCAGCTAAATAACGGGATTGATTTTGGGATCAGACGTGCTGGTGTTTCACAGTGAAAGTGTCAGCTGAATGGTAATGTGGCTCTGATAATTTGCTGTTATTGCCTTGCAATACTTCTGTGTTTGTTATTCTGTATTGTATCAGCTGCTTTGATGCTACCTCACCAAACTGATCTTGAGAAAGTGGTTCAGAGCGGGGCCCTAACTTAGCCAAGGCAGATAGACTAGGAGCAAGTCATCCTGTTCTCCCAGGACAGAGACAAGTTGTGCATCACCTCCAGCAGTGTCTGCCTCCTGCCACAGAGTACAGCAGGATGGCTAGAGGTGAACGTAGCTGCCCCCCTCAATAACCTGGCATGAATCCAGGCTGGGATAGCACTTTGCTCACACAGCTAGGAAAGCTGAGAGGGATTCAGTCTACTGGATGCAATGTCTTTTACAGCGTAGCCTCAGGCAGTGCAACTCTGCAATGTCCTTTGCATAGGCTGGTGGTAAATCACCAGCCTATCCAATAATGAGCAAGAGGAATACTCCTTCTAGGTGATTATTCAGAGCAGACCCATCTCCATAGCTTATTTCTATAGCCAGTGCAGACAGCCAATGTTCCTGAGAGGGCAACGCAGAGTATCTTAGGTCAGGTTCCTCCTCTGACTCTCACACTTCTCCCATGAACTTGTGTGAATACCTTTCTCCGTAAGCCAGACCTTTGAACAGAAAATTCAGTCCAGACTGGAGGGGAGACACTGTCTTTCCTCTCTGGAAAATGTCTTCAGGCAGCTGTACTGTAAAAAGTTGTGGTGGCTAAAACCCTGTTTGCTTTTATCCTTCCCTATCCCACTTGCCACAATCAGCAATCATTTGAAGGATATTACACACAAGGATTCAGAGATTCCTTTGAACTGTTTTCTCATTTATTGTGTTTATTACATGTTTCTTTCAGATCTTCAAAAAAAGCCTGGCACCCATCTCAATTTTATCTGCGTAAGAACAGTCAGGGCGCTGTCAGACTTTGTCTCAGACATTTACATAAATATTGACTATTTAATGCAAAACATTCTTTAAATATACAGGCGCATATGCCAGCTCCTCTTAAGAAGGCTGAAGAACTGTGAGTTCTGAAACATTTAAGAAACATTAAAGGTATCTTTTTGATAAAGGCTACCTCTTGAGAGATGGTGAGAATTTCCAGCTCCCAACGTTAAAGCACTCATCTCAGCAGCAGGCACTCGGGGCCTGGAAAACCTGCCCTAGAGACCAAAGATATTCCATCTATTTAGTTTATCAAGGTGAAGCTTAAGAAGTTATTTGACATGTAAAAAAGTGCAAGCATAGGGAAAAGACTTCTCAGTGCAGGTTCTTTATATGTAAACAAAAGTGTACCAGTTTCCCAGAGCTAGAGGTAGGTATGCTGAGCAATTAAAGCAGTATCTGATCTATTTAACGAACTAAAGTCCAGGAACTGCACGGATAGTACTCCAGTGATCATATTTGAGGTATCTAGCAAACTGATCCTCCTAAAGGAAACTGATCCTACCTGGTAGATTCTGCTTCAGAGAAGAATCCTATCCAAATTGGATACCTAATTGAGGTGTTTTCAAGTCTAAATAAAATGATTACTTTTTAGGAATCATTTGGAGAGCTTTCAGATTTTCTGAGAAACATCAGTCCTTTTTTTTTTTTTTTTTTTTTCTAGTTTCTAAGAATTTAATTTAAGAAGGCTGCTTTATTAAACAGCCAAACATTTAGGGGAAAATTAGATAGACAAGATCTTCCCGAAAGCATTTATTTTTATCAGTTGGATTAACTCCTGGATAACAGCTACAGATAACACTTCCATTAGCCATCGGTAAAGTGAACTGAGGACTGCATTCTTTGTCTAGAAGTGACTCTAAGAGGCATAGCCTCAGCTATAAGGTGTGATGGAAGGATCCCAATTCCATGTCCAGAGGCGATTAGGAGATGACACAAGACACATCTTCATCTGGACATAAAACATTTGTGAAGAAAAGTGAAGAAAGTCATGATCCACCTGCTAAGATGTGTATCTTGTCAAGTCACACAATATCAGCTCTTAGATGCTGCCAATTGATTTCAGAATAAAATGTAAGGCGTATTTGAAGCACTCAATAGGACCCATTTGCTTCTGAGGTCCCCTTTCTACATGACTGACTCCAAAACTGAAACTAAATCCTCTCTGTTTTAAAAACAACCGCCTGTAGACACCATGATCTCCAAATGGAACCTACTTCCCCTCATGACCGGAGCTCCCACAGCTGTGGGTGGGAAGCCTTCTTCTGGATTTTGCATGAGGGTTGGCTGCCGCCTAAATGCTCGTTCATGTTTGTGGCATACGGCTTCTGACCGGTACAGATGGTTTTAAAATAGGTACTGTGGATTAAACCAAGAGAAAAGAAAGGCTATCTATTTGTCAAAAAAGAATTATTGTGGCTTTCAGTTGCACTCCCCCCACGAGGGAGAATTACGTTTTTTAAATAAGTGAAAACATTATGAGCAACACCCACACACTGCTTCTAAAAAAGCCTGGCATCTAGTAAAGAATGCAAAGGTCGCAGGTACTGCTACGCATTTCCAGAAAGTTGTTTAACTTTATATCTTTGTGGTAAATTTACTTTTCCCTCTCTGTCTCTCTTCCTCACACACTTTGAAAGGTGATACCAATGTTTCATTGTACACTGGGAAATATGACAATAGTTCATGTAATGCAGGAGTAGTTTCGAAAATCAAAAATACAGCTATTGATTGTCTCAAACTATTTAATCTTCAATTAGACATTGAATTTTAGAGCTGGCAGAATATGTAAGATTTTTCTATCCTTGAATAGCAGTTCATCTTTGTCTATGAATAATACATCTTGCTACAATAGTGCAGTCAGATACCGGTATAATTAGATACATTTCTGAGGTCTGCCTATGGTTCATGCATCAAACAGTGATCCTTCAGGCAGCCTTGTATAGGTCTGTAGGCTTGGGACGCTAAAGAGATGAACACAGTCATGCTAACAGTGCCCTCGCTCCAGTTACAGATGTAAGATGACAGTGACTGCTCCAAGGCATACTAATTACAAAGTATTTAGCAGTCAGTCTCTAGCACACACCTGTCAGAAGCAAGAGATGGGGGAAATGTGATTCCCTGTTTCTTATGTTACGCAGACCCCAGCTGGAAGTTAAGTTCTTAAGAGGCCAATGACTGTACAAACCATATGTTATCCCAGTTCAATCACACCCACAGCTTTCCCCATTTTAATGTATATTTGGCATTACTAGATAATGTGACATCTTCAGGCTAATCAGATGGATATCTTAACTGGTGGGAATATTAAGGTAATACAGTGCTACAGATAGCATCCAGTGCATTATGTTAGCTTCGCACTTCTATTTCTGCGTAATAGCTCCAGTTCCTAACCTGTTCTGACTATAAACTTTTCCAGGAGGCCGCCTATTTAATCTAGACACAGATTATGTTATTTCATCTTATGCTTACTATGGATCTTAACATTTTGCGTCCAAATAGCTCCTAGAAAAAAAAACAGCTCTGCCTGAGTGCAAATGTTGCTGTGTAGATCTACTTATAACTGAAAAAAGCAATTGATAAGAAAACTCTAAAAAAAATAATAAATTAGATCTGTCCAAATTTTTTTGTTTTTTTAACAACCAAAGACGGAATAATATCTCCTTTCAAAATTATACTTGTTCTAAATTTTTATAAAGAAAATAGAGAAAAGGACCAGAAGGGAAAAGGACGAGCACACCCATTTACATATGCTCTGCAATGTAATTAGGGTGAAAGGGAAATAAAACAAAGAAAAGTTTTGCAGCACAGCATTTCATTGCTGCTGATTAAATTCTCTGTCCAAAGGTTGTTTCAAGGAAGCCAGGCACTCTCAAACTGGGGAAAAACTGAAATTTAAAGTTTTTCTTCTGGCACTGGTGAGGAAGAAATCAGCTTTATAAGAGTCAGGGAAATGCTTTGCCTTTCACATCATAATATTCTCTTACATCTGCTGAACCAAATGTTTTCTCCAACAGCATTTTCATCTGACTGCTTAGAGCCCCAGCCACAGAGCTAGCACAGTTGCCCAACATCACTCCGTGGCACAGTCAGGATTTGAACCCACAGGCTCTGACGCTGGAGACTTGGTCCTCTGGCTGGCAGAAACTACATTAATACAAACCCGTATGATTACAGAGCTGAAGGCAAGAAACACTTAGGAGCAGTCTGGCACCTGAAGGGAAAGATTCAGAACCAGAGAAGCAGCAAGCCACATCAGCATGCTTTTGTGGGCTTAGGAAACCCTTTTTTATATATACATTGAGTGTATTGTTAGCACGCAGCGGCATAGGGTATTCAGCAGGAAAAAGAAAAAGTTCCCTAGTGCTTTGACTACACATTTTCTAGTTCAGTCTTAAGACCTTTGGGAAGGGGGTTTGCCTTGTACATTCAGAATGTTCTGCTAGTAAATGAAAGACGCAATCAAATTGCTTTCAGCTGAAAATTTTGGAAGAATATTTTTGACAAAATAACTCTAAAAGATTTTATGGTTTTGTTCTCATTCTCTCCTCATCCCTGCAAGCTCATCACTCTTTCTTGCTTTTGATTTTGTCAGTGAAGAGGGGGAGAAAGAGAAAATAAAAATACAAAATCTATTTGATGACCAAACACCTGGAGATCTTGTATATAACTTCTGTCTAACAAAAATGCCTACATTTATTTTTGTTTCAGCTAGAAAAAGAAAAATAATTTCAAACATCATTCCTTTGCGAAACCCAGCTGTTTGCATTACCATGAAAGAGATGTGCGACTCTTTCAGTTCGGCTGTTCTGTTTATATGTCAGTTTTAACTGATTAAAGGGGAACGAGAAAAATGACCTAGCTTTTCTCTTCCCACTATTCTCTTCCCCCTCATCTTGCTCAAACAAAACAACCTTGATCACCAAATGGAAGTCACAACTCAGTGAAATCTCCTGACGACTTGCATGCTGGTTGTTTTTGAGAAAAGGCTGAATAAAGGCTTCGGGATTTCATCAATTATGCGACTTTATCTTGTTGGCTGAAGTGTATTTTTCAGTCATTTAGGTTTATGTATGCCTCTGTGTAGTTGGTGGAGAACTCAGGGCTTTGCTAGCACAGTGCCTCCCATTCTTCTGTCCTTCAGCTGCAAATAACAATGCCAAAAGAAGGGCTAAACCAGACAGGTGGAAACCAGAAAAGTTCAGAAAAGAGGAGTCACATATCAGAAAGTTATTGCATTTTCCATAGAAGAAGAACTCACAAAAAACCATAATCTCCCTTCAGAAATTGTCATTCTACTACAAAATCTGTGTGCTTATCCAAATCCCATCGTTCAGACTAATATTCCCCTTTGCAGACCTCAGGTGCAGATGTCAGCATTGCTGGCAAATGTCTTTATTCTCATAAGCAAAAGTATTTCCTTAACCTTCTTCTCGCCAGCGTACCACTTGCTGTGCTGTCAGACAAGACAAATACAGACCCAGGTACAGCTTGGGTGTACGGCTGCTCCCCTCTTCCTCTTCCATGATCCCATGAGCTCCACTTGCTAGTGAGGGAGAGGCAAATTCTTCATCCTTTGTTGTTGCGTGGTTGACATTTTGCATTTAACTGTGTCTGCCTAGGAACTCACTAAGCCATGGGTCTGCTGGAATACAGTATCAGGGGATAAATCCAGTGTATGACAACTGGCAGAGTGGAGTTCAGCACTTTTCCCTGAAAGCAGGACTTGAGCTGCCTAAAGAACCGAGCAATTTCTCATCCAAATGGTGTACTAAAGATCTGGACTTCTTAAATTACTTTCTCCTTTTCCAAGTGGTGCCCTTGCTTCAAAACTGTGTTATAAATGGAGCAATAAGAGCAACAAGAAGTTGGATTAGATTACCACTAGGTATTCTCTCTTCTCATATGGATTGAAGTCTGCTATTCTCTGTATTTAATTCATGCCAAATTCTAGTTAAACACTAGATTGTGCATTGCATTTCACTGCTTTGCATGAAGAATCTTGTTTGTTCGCACACTGTGTGAAACAGATATATAAATGTGCAATTACTCACTGACAATAATTTATATAAATCTGAACAGTTATAATGAAAAAAACCCACCACTAATGAGGATTTGTGATTGTGTTACACACAAAACACAACAGAACAGAGCAAGGAAAGCAATGTCAATGACTCCTCCGACCACTTAAGGACCGGTAAGATAGGAAAGATGAGAGTTACATGTATATTAATTACCTGTGTAGCCATCTGAGTGACAGCCCACGGGAAGCAATGGTTTCTGCACCTGAGCTCTTCTTGTGGCACCACAAGGAACAGGTACCCAAATGGCCCGAGGCACCTTAGCCACTCAGGTCTACCCCAGCACCTTTCTCCTTAGCCACTTTCACCGGTGTCTTTGGTCATGACAGCCAGTTATGCAAATCTTATCAGTCATCTTAGTTAACAGTAAAGCACAGAGTAAATTCTGTAGGACTGCTAGAGTTTAAGTTGAGAATGTCCACAAAAAGGAACCATGGGTTGAAAGTGGTGTGAATATTTTTGCAGTTATTAAAGTAAAACACTCCTTTAATACTTTAAACAATATTAAGGTTGGGGTTTTTTTTTCCTAAAACTGACATTTATTATGAATGTTTCTTGAGTATACACTGGTGTATTTTATTTTTATAAACTAAAATATCAGGCTTTGTTTCACATTTATTATTAATGCAAGGTACACGAATCTCTCTTAAAATTGTTGTATCAGGTGATATTTGCAGGTGAAATTATTTTGTTTAGCAGATGCTGTTTCAGGAAAGGGGGAGAGATAATGTTTGCCTCACAGCCCAAGGTTGGTATCTCAATAGGGAGCTGGACACGTACCTATATTTCGTGATATGTGCTCATCTATAGACTCCGTTCCACAGTGCCTTGCCTCCAGTGCCACAAAACTGCATTCACTCACATATTCCTATCTCCAGCTTCATGTCTTTCTATATGCAAACAGCCCAACATACACATTCCCATTACAGGAACATCTGAGAGGAATAATCTTTACTTGCAATCAGAGGTCAGAAAACACATTGGAGTGTGTTTTTGAAGACTGGATATATGCACTGCTGGTGCTGCTATAGCACATCTGGAAAGAAAGGGAGTCTGGTGGAGCTGGGGTGCTGTGCTGCCTATGGAACAGCAAAGTGCTGACCTCTTTAGAAAATCTTTCTAGAGAAATGTAAGTCCTAAAACAGGAGACAACCTCCCCTGGGAAAAAAAAAAACCCACCCTCAAAAGGATATGTGCTTTTGAAATGTGGCCCCAGCTTCAGTCAAGTTTTGCAAGCAAGGCCAGTGAATTTGAATTGCTTCTGTCTTGCTGGATGCATTGTGAAATGTGTTTGGATACTTTTTTTTTTTTTCTTTTTTGGTTAACTGCATTTGGTTTTATTTCTGCAGGATAGTGCCCTGGTTGCACTTGACACAAGCATTTGAGCTGGGATGTCTTTAAGTAAAGCAGGAATGAACTTGTTTCAAAGATCATCTGAAAGGCCCAGAAACCTCACCTTGACATTGGTACCTCGGGGTGCTTCATCCTATGTATTAATGGACAAAAACTGGCACTTCCAGAGGATCATTCACCTTTTAAGCTGCGACAGGCAATCTCTGCACTTACCAGGTGCTCTACAGGAAGGTGCACAGGTAGTTGAGTCTGAATCTGAATCAAACAACAGCACTGCTGCTGTTCAGAAGACACACTAGAAGAGCTCTGTATGAAGAACAACATCCGAAGTATTCAATGGTTACTGAGTGATGTACAGAGAAAACAGAAGATATTTGTTTTCTTTTTATTGCCTGGATGTTCATAGGAGTTATAGCTGTATTATGTATCTAATTCCTTAAAGATTTATATTTTTTTATGGTGAATATCTATACTGTGTTTTGGCAGATATGTCTTGCTTTTTAGATCTAAAAACCAAAATTTCTGTAAGTCTGATAAGGGTAAACTTTATGCTTGTATTTTGATCATTGTTATATCTCAATGTATGTTGACATCATTAGATTTTCTGTTTCAAAATACTAACAATGGGAGCTGACATTTAACCCTTATGTTAGAAAAACAAAAAAATTCCTACACCAGGAGTTCCTGCTTATTGGATTGACCAACAAACAAAAACCCAAACAAAACAAAAATGACCAAGCTGGCATCACATGTTCAATGGATGTAGAGACTGATGTGAAAGCTGCAGTAAATGCCCGTTCGTTAAATCCTCCCCAAAAGTCAGAGGCAATGCAGACTGTCATGTCTCGAAAGAGAAGTATCCCTCCTTATGATTCAGATGTTGAACTGATGACAGGGATTCATAAGAAGAGGGCATAAAACTCGTTTAAATCAGTGGATATTTTGCTTGTATCTGAACAGCAGGATTGAGAGAGCAGAAGAAAATAAAGCATGTTAATAAGACAGAGAGAATTGTTCAAGAAAAGTCAATGTTAGAAAATTCTGACACTGCTATTAGCTGAGCTGTTTTAAAAGGGGCTTTTAAACTGAAATATCACTGTGTGGAAGAGTTTTCTGAAAGCCATGTTCAAATTGCCGTGGGTAGGCAGCTAATTTTCTATGTAATATTATCTGAGGTGCAGAGGATCCTGACATGATACAGAAACACAAAAGACAGCACATGACCGCAGTATTAGTTTCAGTGAGTTCAGTACCATCTACAGACAGCACATTAAGTAATGAGTTCTAGCAGTCCAGTCAAGCTGCTTGTGCCATTTCCCTACCTAAATATTTTATATATTAAAGTATCACTGGGACCCAAACAGTGAAATTACAACTAGAAAGCGTGTGTCTGTTTAGTGCCTAACACTCTTCTTTGGCTGGAGTTTGTAGCACAGAAAGAGAAAAAGAGAGGACTAAGCTGAGTTAGTTATAAAATATATTTATATCATGTGATTTTTGCCAACAAACCAAGTACATACCAGAGCCGTGTGACCCTTTGAGTGTGTGTAACAGCCTCTAAAGATTTCTCAGCACTATTCCATGTGAAAAACGCAAGAAACACATTTCCTAGTTGAAAAATCTATGGATAAACTAACACACTCTCCACTTTAAGTCAGATAGGGAAATGTATTTTGCTAATACTTGTGCTATCTATACCATTAAGAGGTGCTTATAAATAACAACAGGCATCTGAAAAGGCTGCCTCCTATCTCAGGATGTTTTTAAGTCAGTATATTTGAAGTACTAAGGGAAGAAATGCAAGCAGAGAAAATGAACTCTGTAATTGGCAAATTATGTTACTCTAAGCACATGAACCTGTTGGAGCAGAGGAGTCCAGAGGAGAGCCACAAAAATGATCAGAAAGCTGGAGCACCTCTCCTATGAAGACAGGCTGAGAGACTTGGGGTTGTTCAGCCTGGAGAAGAGAAGGCTCCAGGGAGACCTTATAGCAGCCTGCCAGTACTTAAAGAAATACGGAGAGAGACTTTTTGCAAGGGCATGTGGTGATAGGAGGAGGGGGAAATGGCTTTAAACTGAAAGAGGGTAGACTTAGATTAGATATTAGGAAGAAATTCTTTGCTGTGTGGGTAGTGAGACGCTGGCACAGGTTGCCCAGAGCAGCTGTGGGTGCCCCATCCCTGGCAGTGCCCAAGGCCAGGCTGGATGGGGCTCTGAGCAACCTGGGCTGGTGGAAGGTGTCCCTGCCCATGGCAGGGGGTTGGAACCAGCTGATCTTTAAGGTCCCTTCCAACCCAAACCATTCAATGATGATGATGATTCTAATGATAGAAGTTTCCAAAAAAAAAGCTGGAACAAACAGGATAAAGATTTTACTTTTGTATGTGCTTCAAACTTGTCTTTAATACTAAAGAATCTATGGAGCACGGTATGCAACTGCATAGACAACTGCATCACAGGCTACTGTAATCCATAGTAGATATAAGAGGAAAAATTACTTTTAAAACAGAAGACCAGAAAGAACACAGCAATATTTGTTTGCCTTTATTTTCATTTTTCAAAACATCGTAAACATTCCTAAGAAATCATTCCAGCTGCTTGGTCACTTTGAGCAAAAAATAATTTAAGGCTTCTGAAAATGTTAATATAGGTGCTAAAATTTATTTTGTTAATTGCTGGAATAATCGATACCTAATTTTCATTCTAAACTAGGTCCTTCATGTGTCTTAAATAACCCAATGGAAGATCATTTACATCTCAATAACAACCTTTAACAATGTCATGTCATCAAAAGCCAAACTAAATCTCAATAATGTAGGTTAGTGACCAGTAAAGGACTTATTACCTGGGTCAAGTCCTTGGGGGCTGTGGTGAGCCAACTGGTGAAAGCCTTGCCTGCGTGTGGCTTTTACTCCAAAATATGAGCACGGCATCCCATAGGAATGATCCTGTTATTTGGTGCTATGTCATTTTCTAAATGGTTATGCATTACACCTATTTCAGGAGCCCGTAGCAGATTCGTAACGTGAAGGTCAACCAAGCATAACAAAACAAAACAAAAGGACAACCAAAAAAGACATCAGAGTAATAGGTGGTAGAGAGCTTTAAAAATAAACAAATAAATATAGCTTTGAAAGCTTACTTGGAGCTTCACCTTGCTTTCATTAAAATGTTTCTGTTTAAGATGGTAATTAGCAGAAATGGGAGGTAAAAGTATATTAGCCTTATGTACTAGCTAGGAATGGAGAAAGGCATAACTATTTTAAGATGCCTTTTTAACAATGCTTTTGTGATACCAACACACTTGCTGATGATATTGAAATTTTTATGTTAATTAAACAACCCCTAACCACTCAGTACATCTCAGATATATACACTTTGTAATTACCTCCATTATTGAAATAGCTAGTTTGATTTATACTTGCCACAGTAACATTCTAGCTTCTGTTATTTTTGTCTTTAGAAAAACATAGGTCCCAGTGAGGGAATATAAAACTATTACTGTAAATTAAATATTAAAACTAACTTATTTTTGCATAAGAATACTGTCAAATAATGGTGATAACTGTTCCTAACAAATGAACTTTTTTTTGCCTTTTTTGGAACACAAATTAAAATCTAATTTTCAGTTCTTTTGTAAATTTCATGTAGTTAGTGTGCATAGCTTTACTGATGGCAGTAGCTTAACAGGGAGCTATTACAGCCTTAGCTTAGCGATTAAGAAATACAACATTTGTTGAAGAGCTAGGCCTTTTAGTCTAGAATGGATTATCACTTGATCCTTCCTTAAGCATTTTTATACAGGAGTACATTATCCTTGGAGCCACCCTGGGCTCCATGCCTCATTAACCTGGGTGTTAGATAAATCAAAGGCAGCCTCAGAGACAAAGATAAGCAAACTGCAGGCCAGCAAGACGATGATGTATGGATCCAGGAGGCTAATAGGAAAGTATTGACAGGAAAATGGTGTGCTTATCCTGCAATCACTGCATATTGCAAAGAGAGCTCCCAAAAGCAGATGGGATACACTTCAGGGAATGCAGGAGTGGGAGATTGTTAGGCAGAAATGGATCCTCACATCTTGAATTCTAACAAGAACTTTCTTTGCGGCTGCGCTTCAGGCACAGCAGAGAGGTTAGTATCCAGGCAATGGCAAACTCTAAACAGTGAATCCATGGTAGGGGTAAACATTATTACTATTTTAAGATTGTAACGTAACTACCAAAGCTGAATGTTGCATATGTCAAACATTAAAACAAACACACTTTGCAGAGACAATACACAGAACAACAATTCTGTATGCTCAGAAAAAGCATTTAGCACGGAGAATACCCTATAAAGCCGGCGGAAAACAAAGTTTCAGCTGTTAATACCTTTCCAATGAGGAAGGCAGCATGATCGACAAAAACTCTTGCAAAACCGAGTACATTCTGTGATTTCCCTTTATGCTTGTTTTCCCTTCAGTTCCAAGGGTAACTTTTTCTAGAAGATCCAAGCCTTAGCCACAAATCATCTCTTAGGTCCAGTAAGCAGTCTGGTTCCACTACTTGGAAATGATGAAAAGTGCTCCAAGTTTTGTAAGGCCTGCTGCTCTTTTTCTGGGGTTTCTTTTCCCAGACTCAGTTCACTAGATTGATTTCAGAAGGATATATTTGTTTGTTTGTTTGTTTGTTTAAAGCACAGGTTAAAAAAATTGTTGAATTAAAGGGAAGACCCTCAGAAAATTTTGGATCCATCTCAGTATGAACATACAGCTCCTGGAAAATAAAGCTGGGTTTGACATGATTCATCCTCCCCTTTATTTGTTTCTGTTGATTGTGATGTTTTGCAAGACCCTTTCTCTTAAATGTGCGTAACTACTCTTTCAAAATAGTAGTTGTCCTCCTAAATCATTACTCCATCTTAAAATCACAACATACCATGCTGCCTTTTTCTTTCTGTATTTTGAATATCAGCCTACTAGTTTGAAATTAACATTCCTGTTGACCCCACTGGGAGAAGAATTAAACCCCAAGCCTACATACTGAACGGAGGTGTCTTATTCTCCCCAGCATTGTGACTTACTGGGGACAAGGGCCAGAATGAAGAGCACCCAGCGACATTCTGATAACAGTAAACAGCCTAAAATTTGAGATAAGCTAAACTTGATACACAAAATATGAGGCTATTTTACATGGCCTGGTCTGCTGAGCCAGACTTTTCAATGCCCAACAAGAGCTGGTGCTCAAGAAATGAATGTGCAATGAGGGAAGGTGCTGTTTGCAGAGATCCTGCGTCTCCTGCTGCAGAAGCGGGAAGGGACATATGCAGGAAACGGGTCAAGGGATGGTAAGAAAGAGATTCATGGTGTCACGGCTGGTACAGATAAGCAGCACCCAGAGGGCTGAGTTCTCTCTCCACTTCTGCCATAGAAATGCCGACCGTGTCTCAGAACATATTTTTTCTGTAATGCTCACTTTTTCAGTAGGTACCTTGAATAGAAGCTTGGTCACTGTAGGTGAACTGGTGGGGAGATGGGAATCTCTGAGAGTAATTATCAGTTCCTTGCTTCAGGTTACTCACCTCATAATGCCTGGGGCTTGATGCACTGAGGTGCTTAACAAAAGGAAATTTAGAAGGTGAGAAGGCCCATTAACTCAGTATGTTCTACATACAATATCACCATAGCGTACGAATTCAGGTTTGCACTTGGCACTCCTAGGTGGAACCTGAAGTTAATGGAAGCTTATATACTTGTCCTTAGATATGTTACAAGTTTCCCTTCCTCTGTATTCATCCTTTGTGTTTCTGCCTTCCTACAACCTATATCCAGCCCCTCTTCTAAAATCCCACCTGGCTCCATGGACTACTACCTCCTCCTCACTAACTTTCCAAGATAAACCGCTCCTTCCTCCTTTCGTACAATGTTGGCATCACTAGGGAGAAGGATGAGAACAAAGATGAGCAAGCTGCTCCACGTTTGCTTGACTGGCACCACAGACAGACAGATAAAATGGAAAAGCTCTGGTAACAGGGCCAGGGAGCTTTGTGGGGTCAAATCTTGTCTGTGTGCCTGCTATGGGTCCTTGCAGTGTGGAGGAGGACCTAGAGCTCACTAGGACCTATAGACAGCCTGACTTCAAACATCAGTGTCCTTGCCCAGCAATTCTGTCATGTCCAACAAACCTCTACTAAACAAGTAAAAAGAAAAAAAAACCATGGATTTATAATTTGGCTGAGTTTGGGAAGGTTTGAATAGGGATGGTGAAAAAGCATTATCTATACTTTCAGCAACGTGCCTCTTTTCTGAGATGCTAGACCTTTTAAATAAAAGGTTGTACAAATATCATTTCTAGCAAAATACTATTTTTTTGTCATTGAACCTAATCCCAAAAATGCTGAACAATCTTTGCTGATTGTTTTTTTAAAATCACTTTGTTTCAGGCAAAAACATAGCATATAAAATTACAGTCCAAATAGTCAAAGAGCAACAGAACTAAAACCAACTGAGAAAAAGAGTCTTATAAGGAAAAATAGCACAGAACAACCTACATGTTCATGAGACCTCCACCTTGAACTAATGTAAATACTCTGCTTTGAAAGAAATATGGGGCTTTTAAAATTACTTTCTTTTTACTTGGCTATTCTGAAACAATGGTTAAAGGAGATGTCAGAGTGCAGAATAGCTCTGAGCCACAACATAAAAAAAAAAGACATAAATAAACTATATTGTAATTCTGAAATTTTAAGTAGTAACATTCAGGTACTAAGCAATTTTTACTTTTTTGGGTTGTTCTTCCACCTGCTCTCTCATTCCCCCTTCTCTCTCACAGAATACGTAACTGCATATATAAGTGACGTGTACCAAATCCTGACAGTTTGGGAGTTTCCTTCTCCAATTCCAAAAATCCCTTTGCGGTGTTCATCCAGAGGAATAGCAGATGTGCTTTCATCTATAAAATGTACCTGCCTTCTTCTGTGTGACAAAGTGTTGTATAGTGACTTCTATTAAGTTCAGGCATTGCCAAATGGGACAAATCAAATCCTACAGAAATATAGTACTGAAGACATAGTTACACTTACAGACACAGTAATGGTTATGACAAAATTTTAAAGGAGCACGGTACACCACAGCTCCTATTGCTTTTCTCTGAGACACTGGCTTCTGATCAGTTTTGGAAATTTGACCAACATCTATTGAGCTGATTAATGAGAAGTTATGTTCTTTAGAAAATCCAGCCTCAATGTGGATTCTAGCTATACACTTTTGAAAAGGTATTTCTTGAGCTTTGCATTACAAATCATTATTATTCCAAGAATTAACATGGTCACAAAACAGAATTTCCTAAAATACATTTAATGATACCATTATATTAGGCAGTGTAATACCACAAGTGCTCTCCTCTGGAGGGACACATGGACCATTCATCTAAGTTGGATACATTTAAAAACTGAGCTGACCTTCAAATTTACCCGAGATGTTAAACAGAAACTCACTTTATCATGTATGCTCTAGAAAACCTCCAGTCAAGCCTTTATACTAACGATAGCAATGCAAATCACATCACTTTCAAAGGAACATGCTTAATAAATTAAAACACAGTCTTATTTACCTACTTACTCACTTCTCAGTCAGCGTGAGTCAATTCCCTGACAGGTTTACTAAAATACCACTTACTTTTCTGTTATCACCACCGACAGCAAAAAAACTGACAAGTGCATTTTGCTGCTCAGTTGGTAACTAGACAATTTTGCAAGCCTTAGTTTATATTATATATGTACGCATGTGCGTATATATATATTTCTAACAGTAATTCCCAGTGTAAACAGGGCAGTCTGAACATCCCCCCACCCCCCCCAAAAAAAACCCAAAAAACCCCAGAATAACCTAAGCATGGCCAGAACGCTGTGCATTTTCCAGCTGCCTCCCTGCTTTTGTTTGTACCGCTTTATCTGGTCTCCTGCTTGATCCCAGGGAACAGCTTGATTAATGCCCGCTCCAAGCGGCACAAGGAGCCGTCGCGAGCAGGTAGTTATTCAGAAGAGCTGCAGGTACTCGGCTCAGGCCCCGGTGGTCACGGTGCCTTTAACATCTCTCTCGGGGTCTGCCTGTTATCTGCCTGCCCCTGCAGCCGCCAGCTGTGCTTCCCGATGGCCTGATGGACTGGCTCGTGTACCTGGGGACGCGGGCAGGGTGCATCCATTACTCATTTGTGACAATAACCAATCGAGGAAGATGTAGAACTCAATCCCGGCAGAAAGACCTATAATGTTGGAGTCAGGAGGTTATCGCTGTGGGACCTGCACCTTGCTCCTTACCCCTCTTATCGAGAGCTTTACAGCCTCTGCTGGAGCAGCATCTTGTAAAGCTGAGGGCTGCAGATCTGGGGCCCAGATTAGCATGCATCTTCCTAAATGCTACAACATTTAATTAAAAAGTAGATGTTAGTCAAATTGTTACTGGCTGGGCAGATGCTTTTGGTAAACAGGAGGCAAAAGCTAAAGGGTTTTGCCACAGAAGGAGGTGGCAAACAATTTCCTTACATCAGGCCTTTGTAGAAAATGACATGTTTCTCTCTATTCTCATTTCACAGTGAAACTTTATACAAGGGACCAGCACAATCCCAAATCCAAGCCATAATGTCTGTTAATAGAGGTGAGAATCTATGATGAAGGACAGCGTAAGCATAAGACCTTACCGCTTGAAAAGTGACAAGGGACATAGCTTTTGATAAAGCAGGGATGTTGTCTGATCGCTGTCTCTTCATATTTAAATGTTCCGAGAAAGATTCTGTCTCTTAGAGAGAAATTAGTAAGTAAAAGTCAGGAAAGATCATTGGGATATATGCAATGTAAGAAATGGAAAACTCGCTAGATTTAGAGCCTATTCTCTAAAGATCTTGATCCTAGGAGGACCCAGGTAGACTTCTAAGGTACCTGAATTGTTTAAAACAACTCAAACTTCTGAAAGAGCAGATAGAAATAGTACTCATTTATCATTAATGCCTTAAATTATATTTAGGAAGCTCATTTAATCAGTCACACAGACCACAGATTCTGGCAGTATTTTAGCAAACCGTGCCCGAACTGGAAATGGAAAGAATTAGATTTAAAAATGGTTTTATTAAAGATAGAAAGTGCTGGCTGAACTGTGTAAAACTATTAATTACCAAAATACTGGTAGATGAAGTCACCATCTGCATCACCAGAATACAGTGTAAGAATTTAATGATTCCTACAGAAGAATATAATCTTATTCATTTAGGGATAAATCATTAAATCTAATTAAAACAGCATTCAGAAATAACCTGTAATCTTTTGTACACCTTCTTAGAAATCTTATAGCATATTTTTAAGCTGGGATAAATCAGAAGGTTCAATACAGAATATTTAGGTGTAAAACTGACAATCAATTTTATGCGTCTATCTCCATTTATATCTACTTTCTTTAGGAGAGTACTCCATGATATATGAATAACATTTTAGCGTAGCTCATTTAAGTATGCTTTCCTCTGTATTTTTCCCCGGTTTATTAACATATTTTAACCTTTTTTCAGCATTTCCAAAGTGGACTTTAGCAAATATTAATTATTCAACAGCATCAAAAGCCCTGTAAATGTAGGCTGAGAATACAGACAGCGGTAAAGAACCTTCTACTTTGCAACCCTAGAATAAAATCAGCCAAAGCAAAATTATACTGCATCAGAAGAAAATAATCATAAGAAGCAAGATTTAGAGAAATATTCAGGGCAGGGGGAATAAGGGCATCCTTGAGATGGTGAGAGGCAAAGAGAAGAAGACAAATAAATTAGAAACTGGGAATGAGCAGAGCCAACCATGAGCTCTGGGTATTGAAAATCAGTATTTGTATGAACAGAGAGAAGCTTGCAAAAGGAAGAAAGATAAAAGAGGGAAATGATCACATAGTTATTGAGTGAAAACTGCTACAGCTGGGCTATTTTGCAGAGGCTTCAGGAGTCAAGGCACCATGATACTAAAACAGAAGAAAGAGAGGCAAGACGTGCTAGCTGGCCAACAACTAGAGTATTTTCTTCCTCTCTGAAAGGGCCAACCACTCTAAAATACTGAGGATTTGAAGAATCAGAAGAGAGTTTCAGCAGGTTGTACTTCACTTAAAAAAGGAATGCAGAGGAAAGCAATCAATCAACCCTTTTCTCAGCTGAGAAATCAAACCCCATTAGAGCATCAGGAATGAGCATAGTTAAATCAGCTACAGCTTGGCTGAGAACCCAGGGATTTACAGCTCTGCCGTCTGCAGCTGGAGAATAGGAAAGAAGTGGCCAATCTCTGTCTTGTGAAAGAAGTTTAAGGCTACTTCTGCCTTAATCTCTCTTGTGAAATGTTTAGAACTTCAAAATCTCAGGAAATCCCAAGTTACTGGAAAAACAACAGAGCCTATATACAATAGGGCCTATCTGGAAAACAGCAGAGCCTATATAACATAAAATCCTTAAGTGTCTGGGTCGTGGACTCTAGCACTGGTACTGTGCAAATGCTGTTGTGCTCCATGGCATGGCTGCTGCGTGGGCCCACCAGTGCAACGTCTGCACAATTCAGGGAACGGCACCAGTGGATGTGCCCTTCACCTGGCACGGATCAGGCCACACTATGTTTGGGGGGAACTAACCGTGCCATGCCACTTGATCAAAGGATCAAAGAATAGTCCCTGGCCCACTGAGCTTACTAGTATGGATACAGACTTTAGGTGCCTTGTCCCTAAAGCTGCCATAGTCTAAGACAGAGCATGTACAAACACTGCAGGGGCAAAGATCAGAGAATTGTTTAGGCTGGAAAAAGCCTTTAAGATCATCAAGTCCAACCATAAACCTAACACTGCCAAGTCCACCACTACTAAACCGTGTCCCTAAGCACCACATCTACATGTCTTTTAATACCTCCAGGGGTGGTGACTTAACTGCCTCCCTGGGCAGCCTGTTCCAATGCTTGACAACCCTTTCAGTGAACAAATTTTTATCTAAACTTTCCCTGGCACAACTTGAGGACATTTCCTCGTGTTCTATCACTTGTTACTTGGAGAAAGAAACCGACCCCCACCTCACTACAGCCTCCTTTCAGGTAGTTGTAAAGAGCAATAAGGTCTTCTCTGAGTCTCCTTTTCTCCAAACTAAACAACCCCAGTTCCCTCAGCTGCTTCTCATAAGACTTGTGCTCCAGACCTCTCAGCAGCTTCGTTGCCCTTCTCTGGACACGCTCCAGCACCTCAATATATTTCTTGAAGTGAGGAGCCGAAAACTGAATTATATACCACTCTGAATACATGTAGTTGTGAGCATGACGTACAGTAAAACTACCGATGAACTCTTCCTGGCAGGATTCATCTGCTCTAGGTTTAGATGTCTACAAGCTGAACATTTAAATCTGAGCCAGTGATGTATGGTACTTTAGAGTCATCAGGGAAAGATGAATCCACTTCCAAAGGCACCTCCAGACAGCTCAGGTTTGCCGCTTAGGATGAGATTAATTGTTCTCTGAAGGTGTTGTTTCTCCTTATTGGCAATCCATAAAGCCCAGAATGATGAGATCAGCCTTAGATGTACCAGTTTTAGATGGCTAAGGCTAGTCAAAATGAGTTCTACCTCTGTGATTATTTGGCTGTTCAGACACTAAGTGTGTGTATTGAAAAGTCTAAACAGGGACCTGGTCTTCTACTTGTCTTGCACACTGACATCCCGCTTCCTTCTCCCTAATGGTGATATTTGGTTTGACAGGCACAAACTGAGTTCCCTTTTCACACCTCACCCCGCTTTGAATTCAGCAAATCCAAGAAATGCTTATGAGATACTGTCGGAAACAACAGTGAAAGAAGAGACAGCAGGTGGAAGACTAACCACCACTCAGAGCACAGGACCACCAGGACCAGCTGACTGGTGTTACTATGGGCATCTGAGAACATTATTCACAATGTAGTTAAAAATGTATTTTAAATAAGTGCATTCATATATTTGGTGCTATCTAGACAGGAACATCCCAAAATATGATATAGCTTAATTAACTTCAACTAGGATAACAACACACTTTTCTGAATTAGGCTTCAACCCTCTAAACAAGAGGTGAATGTGCAGTAATGTTTTCATAGTCATTTTCAGGTCAGCTGTAGATTTCATTAGGTAAGCATAAGAACCTCAGTTTAGAGATGAGGCAAACAAGTGCAGACCCGTGGTTAGATCCAGGCAGCTCACCCCCTGTTTTAATTGAATGCCTAATAACCATTTTAAATTGGTATACAATACATTCACAGTTTTGTTTTCCACCCTATTTATGACCACCTGTTTACCATCAGTCACTACCCATGACCAGAATATTCATGAATGTAAAAAGATCTACCCAGTTCAGCAGCCCAGCTCTCATCAGCAATACTACACCAGTGAAAAGGAAAATGCCTGCGCTGAGACTGCTTATTGTTGGTTCTAAAACTAAGTTTGTGACTACCTCTTTTCATCAACTATGAATGAAATCGTGATCAGAAATGCTCTTTGTAACTCTGAATTAAAATGGCTCACTAGTCATGACTAATAAGTGACGAACTTAGAAAAGTAGATCTGGATAGTGCATTGCATGTACATCACAAGTGAACCACTTTGAAATAACAGGTCTATAACAGGACCCTACTTAACTACAGACCAGTGATAACATGTTTTACCATATCAGCTGTAGTGACACCTGACCTTTCTATGATGTTCTAGGGTTTGAAGGTTTGGGCTTTTTTCTTTTTAGGATTTTGAGGTGACTCATGTTTTCTGACATTATTCCCTTTATTTGAAAGATGAGGAGAATTGAACTGCATCACAGATTAATAACATCTTCAAAACCTCAAGTGAAAGAAGCAAGATATGCCCTTAACTCTAATCCTGTAAAGAACTCAGTAAGAACAAACTGCAAGCCTAATATTTTATGGTACAGTGTGCTTTTGGAAACTACGTATTTCCACAGAAAAAGAGTTATTGCCTATCTGTCTGCACCATATAGGACACAGCTGCTGGAAAGCTGCTTGGCAGAAAAAGGACCTGGAGGTCCTCATGGGCACCAGGTGGAACACGAGCCAGCAATGTGCCCTTGCTGCAAAGAAGGTAAATGGTATCCTTGGCTGCATTAGTAGAAGAAGTATTACCAGCAAGTCCTTCCCCTTGATTCAGCACTGGTGGCATCATACCTGGAGTGCTGTGTCCAGTTCCAGGCTCCTCAGTAGGACAAAGACATGGACATACTGGAGGGAGTTCAACAGGAGGCCACAGGGATGACAAAGGTACTGGACCATCTGACATACAAGGACAGTCTGAAAGAGCTGGGACTGTTCAGCCTGGAGAAGAGAAGGCTCAGGGGAGATCTCATCAGTGTATATAAATACCTGAAAGGAGGGTACAAAGAGGATGGAGCCAGGCTCCTTTCAGTGGTGCCCAGTGACAGCAGCAGAGGCAATGGGCAAACACAGGAACACAGAAGGTTCTCTCTGAGCATCAGGCAACACTTTTTTACTGTCAGGGTGACTAAGCACTGGCACAGGTTGCCCAGTTGCTCACAACCAGGGAGGCTGTGGAGTCATCTCCATCCTGGGAGACATTCAAAAGCTATTTGGACATGGTCCTGGGCATCCAGCTTGAGCAGGGTGTGTTGGACCGTATGACCTCCAGATGTCCCTTCCAACGTCAACCGTTATTTGATTTTGTGATTCTGTGATTTTTACCAAAAAGATTTATCATACTTACATGTATATCCAATACACGTTTCCCCAGAAGTACTCACACAATACATTTTATGCAGTTTGTATACAGTTGTAGTTTCCATGACAGCAGGAAGTGCTTAAACTAAGACTATATGCAAGCTTTGACCACATTCCACTGAGTTACACAAAAGTAGAGTTTGACAAATTCTAGGTATGTTTGGAACACCTGCTGCTAAAATTTGAAGTTTCAAAAAAAAAAATCAGTTCTGTACTATAGGAGCACAAGAGTCCCATTAAAGAACCAGTTAGTTGCATCTCTAGCCTGTCTGGATCCAAATGTCTCAGAAGTCACCGTCTTCCTGGAGACAGAATAAATGTCTGTATAGCTAAATTTCAGTATCACTGCATTTGATGGAACACAGAACTTCAAAAACACGTTCAAATCTGCATGAAACATGAAGAACCGTTCCCTGTACATATTTGCAAACAAGGAGAAATACTTGAACTTAATTCAGTATGAACTGGTAAACACATACAAAAGTTTTCATATATCTATCTTTTTTACATGGAGTTATACCAACAACATATTCAGTAGTACAGAAAATAAAATTCACCTTAATTTGAAGTATGAAGCATTCTTTTTAAAATCAAGAAGGCGCAGTTTGGATGGATGGTGGAAGTTTGCTTGGAGTTAGACTCTGTTACCACCAAAGGAAAAGTGAAGGCAAAGTCAAAAGAGTATATAAATAAGAAGAGCTATTTATCATGTCTCAGACAGGTGAAGAAATGCTCAGAAGTCTCAGTGCTATTTTTTGTGTCTCTCCTCTTCCATGATAGATTACGCTGTCCAGGTGGATTGACATCATATCCCAGATAAAAATATACCTGATAGAAACTCTGAACTTTAAATGTAAAAGTTTAAACTTACCTTAAACTAAACTTACACTTAGCAGTTTAAAAAGAATGAGCTTTGATTTTCCCAGGAATTTCCACTGTGAGAGAGGTAGGAAATTGTACAAGTTTTGACAGCTTATGGTTTGAAAAGCATAATTTTATATAGTTTATATTATTTAAGAATAATTGGAATAGTAAAATAAAATACAAAAACCTTAAGAAAATACAATGCAATAGAAATTAATGGTAAAATATAAAATACAACATTTTTTGAAACAAAGATTAAATTTAGAAACAAACAAAAAATAAAAACTGTATTTCAGGTAAAACCTAAATAGACTTTGCTGATTTTTTAAAAATTAACTAATTCCTACTGTTTTTCAAAACAAGACATCACTGGAATCAATACACTTCTACAGAACAGTTTGATGATTCCAGATTTTTTTTTCAGCAAGCTTATTCTCTCCTACAGTTCTTTCATGGGGGTAATACCATTAATATTTTGGTATCAGGATAATTTATAAGGTATTGACTGGGGTTTAGTAAGTCATTAAGCCAAAGTCTGAGACTTTTCTCAGGCAGAATTCCCACTGCAGCTAGCAGGAGCTCTGTTCAAATTGAGGCAAGAAGCCTGATCCAACATACCAAAGTTTTAATGATTCAATGGACTTTGCAAAAGGGTCCTAATAAAACCTAACTTAGCTGGTTTGTTGCTGTTAAATGTCATCATAATACTTAAGAGATGGAGAAGCTGCTCATTTTGAAAGGAAGCACTTTTTGAAAAAGAATAATGGTGAGGGAACTTAGCAAAATGCCAGCAAGCTGAATGACTGCTATATTTGTAAATAAATCTCTCCCCTGCAAATCTCCAGTCTTCCTCTTGTAGACCAGTGTATATCATGCACTTTAGCCACATTTAAGTCTTTTCATACGGAAGCTTAAAGAGACCTGCCCTAGCAAAATCTGATTCTGTATGGAGAAATAATTATAAAATTAAATGTGTTTTTCCTGTATTTTCTTCTCAATGTGTTTGCTTGCCAATGTTTCACCCTCTCTTTCCTTCCATTATGTCACTTGTAACGGAGATGAAGCAGCCTTGGCTTCCAGTGAAATGGAAGGATAGCAGCAGGTCCACAGGAAGAGTTCAGGATGCTTGCCATAAGCCATCTACCACATACAGCAAACCAGGATTTTTTCCAGGATTATTCAGAGCCAACGCAAGCCTGCAACATACAGTGAAACATTTGTCTTGAACACCCTATGGTGATTTTAATGGAGGAACGGTCCTTCACAAATACCTGGAACTCCCCTCTCTTTTTTTCTTTTTTTTTCTTTTTTTTACCTTTTTCTCAGTTTTGTTGCAGGATCTTTATTTTGCAAAAAATTTCCAGGTTCTCCACTTCAAAAGTACCACCATCACTGACAAGTACAGTCCGTTTTATGGATCTGTTTGACATGATTTAACCCTACAGTGTGTTCCTAGTGAAACCACACTGTCTGTCTGGTATGATTTCACTTTCAAAAGCACAATCTCAAAATTCACATAGTTTGTCCAAAGTTTCAGAGATACCAGTGAAATATAAACTTTATCTTTTCACTGGTTTGATTTGTGGATTTGGGAACTCACATATTTTACTTTGCATAAAAACATTTTTGATTGAAAAAAAACCCATAAATCAATGAGAAATAATAGTATTAAACATATTTTAATTTTACTGTTTAATAAGTTAACAGTAAAATGTAAAATAACATACTTTCAAAACAAAACTGACATTTGTGTAAGAAAATCTCTAGACTCTTGAAGACTAGATACTTGTCTCTGATAGTTTTGATGCTACTCAGGCAGAACCAGACAATATAGCTAAATATTGCTCTAAAAGTTCTGTCCACATAAATGTAAAATCCAACATGCAAAACCTGACCGTCTTCCCATCAGCTAAACATTTATTTGAAGAAAAAGCCGTGGAGCAGAGACGGGTCATTCCTTCTTTTACAGTCCTGGAATGTGTAAATTATTGAGTTAATATTTTAAAACACAATCACAAAGAAAACAGATTTTTGCCTAATGAAGAGCAAAACATTTGGTTTATATGACGTTGATTGGCTGACAATTTTATTTAACAGGTATACTCTTCAATCCTACACAAACTTACACCTATGTCAACATTTAAGCAGAGAAATACATTCATTGAGATCAAAAGTACAACACGGGCTGGAACTCCTGATACTTTGAAGAGCTCTGGGTCTGGGGTTTTTTTTCTTCCAAACGTGTGTATCCCTTGTGTTTTTTACCTAAGACAACGCATGTGCCTGAATCTGCAATCTCCAAAAACATCAAGCAGCAGCATGTGCCAGCCAGGATTGGGACCACCCCATATAAAACCGTTGTGGGCCAATGAACTACCCTTTGCTCCCCCTTACTCCGCTGTGTGTGTAGGAAGAAACAAGTAGAAGCTGAGAAAAAAGACCAGGGTCTATCCACAACTTTACTTATCTGCTTCAAAAGGTACAACAAACTTCCCACATGGTCTCCTACTACTTTTTCTTTTCGTCTTCAGGTGGGCAGAATGGAGCCCTCGAGTTATTTCAGGGGAGGGCACCCGAAGCCAGGACTAAAACCTCACATCATGCTGTATCTAGAACCTCAGATTTCCCTCCTCTGAGTTGGAGCACTGCAAACTTGCACAAATGCCGTTAAACAAACAGTTGCACCAATACAGGAAAGAGCTTTTAGGCAGAAAAGAGAAATATAGACGTGCACCACGTGCCAGCAGCCTCTGCAGATACTTACTGCGTGCAGGATTTAAAACTATCTGCATACAAACAGTTAATCACCACAACCATTTAAAATGTCAATGGAAAAAGAAATGGTTTCCAAGAGCATATAACTGCCCAGATAGCTTTCATCAGCCCAGCCACATGAAAGACCCAGAGGCAACAGCAAAGCCACCATCAATACAAGTGCCTGTGGAGTCCTCTCTGGTGCCAGATCCTGCTGCTTCGGCTATAAACAATATCTCCTATAGTGTTACATCTAGGATCTCTGGCTGCCAATCAAGCAGGAAGAGAAGGAGAAGGAAGAACTGTCTAATGCACTTGAGTAAATGTACTATCTCCATTAAGTGCTATATTTTATACCTTTGTGGAGTAAGTGGTTTTGCAAAAGGACAAACCTCCAAAATGTTAAAATCTCGTTGCAGAGAAAATGTAGTGACTGCTTTTATGCTTAATTTTTATGAATATGAACATTTTTATAGGCTTCAGTCTCCCCACAAAACATTAGGCTAATGGACATAAGGCAATTGTTCTTAAGTAACTTTATGGTCAGTCATTCTTGCATGTTTGTGTCGATCTGGGTGATGCTTCTAGCAAGCAACGAAGAGCAGAAGGTGTTTGCAACATGCATCCATTTTCCTCATTGGTCCTGACACAGGTGCTCCCATTGACAGTAGGGTTTATATGCTGAAAATGGTCAGGGGAAGCTGTGGTTTCAGGCTGCACACACTACTCTTGCCCATAGCAGCGTCATAATTTTGCACCTGTGTCTGAAGTAGTTAATTTTGTTTCTCTGTGAACAAGGCTGAACATGATGCCCGAACTGGGAACATCTGCTTTTGGTGCCCAATTTTGACTGGTTTCTGGCCTGTCTGTTGGATTAGACTCACGTAACAGCTCAAATTTTCATGAGACTCGACCCAGTCATCACATTTGTGCTCAGGACATAATCCAGTGAACGAGAGCAGACTACTGTTAAGGCTGCAAACAGCAACTGTCTCGTTTTTATTAGGGTGCATGTTTACCACAGTGGCAGTGACGCCGCTTCCACAATTCACTTTGAGTAAGAAAGGTGTGACAGACTGCAGTCCTGCATATCTAGTCTGTAATTACTCTGTATTTATTTAGACATGTCAGCAATAGCATTTGCATCAGAGGCTAATTGCCCCTTCAGTTTTATGCTGGTAATTGACTGCAAGCCCAGAAGTGCAGGCAAAAGGAAAAAAATAAAAACAGAAAGGAAAAAAAATACTGAAAGCTAAATACAAAACTTGTCTCTGATAGCTTCGGCTACTCAGATAAAAGGGAAGCTATGGATAATTATTGCTCTGAAATTTCTACTAATGAAAAAAAATTTACTAGAAACATATTCAACGATTGCAGACTGTGGCTGAAAAGGTAGCTTAACCATGTGGTACTTTCTCAGCTGTAAGCTTTTCTCCTAAATTGAACTAACTTCTCATTTATAGTTAGCTGTTAATATTTTAGGCGAACAACTGCCCTAAATTGGCAGCGCTGAATTTATCACACATTATAGAAAGGCTCAGAAGATCCTGGCTGTACGTAATTAAACAGCATGTTGGCGTCTTTTCTTTCTTTCTTTTTTTTTTTGCTTTCAGTGACTGGCTAATCGAAACATTTAGAACTTTTCTGTAAATTCTTCTATAGGACAGCTGTATGTAGAGATGAATGTCTCAGTGAGAATATGTAAGGATTTTTCCAAAATCTCATTAAAATTATAAATACATATATCTTATTTATGATAAGAAACATAAGAAATATATACAGGTAAATTATACTAGCAGTGAGTTGATGTTCATTTCTGAATTCCAAGGTCTCATCAGTTCTCTACAGAAGTGACATTACTGAAGGAAAGAAATTTACTTTAGAGTTGCGAGAAGAAATTCAGTATGTCCCATGTTATTTCTGTATTGAACAGATATTGCACAGCTCAGAACCAAATGTAACATAATACTAAAACAGCACAGGTGATTAATACTGGAGTCTTGTTAATGCGAAAAATGTTAGCTCTGCCTAAAGAGGATTATACTGTGAGACATTTGTTTTATTTTTATCAATTAGCTTAATCTTTGATTTGAATTCTACACCCTTTGGCATCAAGAAGATGCTTGCTTTTTTTTCTTTCTTTCTTTAAACAAAGGATTATTCTTCCTCAAAAGGGGATTGTCTAGTTCTTTTATTGTTTTATGTCACACAGGGGAAAAATGCTTTTGAGGCATTACCTCTGAATTTAGCAGGGACGAGAGTTTACTGCTATATAATCATTAGTCAATGCAGTAGCTGAAACCTTAAACAAAAGAAAACAAACTACAAACAGGCAAGCATCCCCTAAAGGCACATCAGAACACCAGAGAGAGGAAGCATGGATTTCAAACACGGCTGCCCAAGCATGTGCTAAATATTGCCGCTCCTGACTTTAAACAGCACACCAAGGAATACCACATCACCTTCCAGTCTTTGAAACAATACTGGGAAGCAAGAGAAAAAGAATTGAAAGGGTTTAGTAAATGTACCTTACTTCTACTCTTTTTTATTTTGAGACTTCATGAAAATTATATTTCCAGCCTAATAAAATCTTTCAGTAGAAAGGAACTCTATCATAAAGCTATTAGAAAGATAGCATTAAACCTCAAATGTCTTCGTTCATGATACGTGCTTCACCGTAACAAGCAAACTGCCTGATCCCTGTGAACTGTCTCAGACAATTACTGCTCATACTGTGGTTGTGAGCCACAAGAAAGCTTCAGAAAAATTTTTACCATGGCTGTCCAATTGCATGTACAAACAATCACCAGGGCCACATTTGCTTTAATATGGGTGATCACCAGCCTGGGGTAACTGTAAGTACTTAGAAGGAGCTAATTAGAGAACTGTATTTCATCCTGATATATGGTCAAATGCTATACAAATAATACATACAGTGAAAAGCATCTAATTTACGCTACATGTGAAAAGGGAAGGTGGCGTATCAAACACAAATGAGAAACATTAAATACATTCTATTTTGCTAATTTCTTTCTACTGGCATAGAAACTATGAATTCAGAATGTATTGTTGGTGTTATTCAAGATAGTGATAGCTTCATTAATTTAAGTACTTGGCAACTCAGAATAAATTGTAGGTCAGTGATTTGAATACAGTCTAGATCAGTAATGATCTGAGGCTGGATCCAGCCCATTCTGCAGAATCGTTTTGGCATCTGTAGGGTTTCAAGCAGGAGTCCAAAATGCAACATCTGATGATTGTTCAGTGATATATACGGCATGAGCTCCTCTATAAAGATAGGTGTCCACCATGCAAAAGCTTTAATCTGTAAGTAATTGGCTGAAAAAATTACTCTCTCATACTCCATCTACCCAGGAGAAATGCCCATCCATTGCAGGATGCTGGTGTCCGATATTGGTACTTCATACGCTTTCGGAGTGCAAGACTCCAGAAGCGTTGTTTTAGTTTGCAAGAATGAAATTCACCACTTGTTTATCCATAATGACAAGACAATTTGCAGGAGTCACTGGGAAAACAGAAAAGAGAGGCAGCACTTACAGGAGTTTATGGGAATCAGACGCAGAACAATAAACTGATTCCAAAAAAAAATGATGGATGAAAAGTGTTGAGAAAGAAAAAGTCCCAGGAAAGGATGACAGCTACAAAAAGAATAGGTATCAGTCATGCTTTAGCAAAGAGTTTTCCTGTGTTTGGTCTTCAGCTGTTTTTGTAAAAACATGGAAGGGCAAAGAGAAGCTGGATGAGGTTTTCCTCAGAGACAGCTCCATAAGACAAGGTAAGGGTTAAGGGAGACAAACTAGCAACATTTTTTTGTTATATTTTATTCCTCAGATTGATTCTTCCTGAAGAAAGCTTGAGCTCATGGAATGATCTCTAGACTCACTTTCAAATCTCACGGCCACATAAAATCAACAGAAAGCAGAGGAGGCTTCCCTCAGACGGACGTTTTGCCCAGTGTCACAGCACCGTGACTGTGCGGGAGCTGCCATGCCAGGACCTCTTTTCCATCACTGCTGCTGCAGCCCCCCCTCAAATCCAACTTGTTCTTGCAAGGGCTTTATAGTTTCTGTAGTGGGACAGCAGAGCGAAAGGCAAAGAACAGCCCGTCTCTTTCATACATAAAAGACATGGGACTGTCAGAGTCCTCTTCATTAGGTAATGACAGAATGGGTCTACCCAACCTGCAAGATACTGACACCCCCACCCCCACCCCCAGTACTAATGAAGAGCAAGTGCTTCCTTCTATGGACAGGTTTTATTTTATTTAGGTCTAATCTGGCTGTTATTAAAAACACAATCCTTGAAAAATGTACTTTTTAAAGGTATTTGGAAAGTCTTTCATTTGCTGGAAACGTCCTAAAGATGATACAAACCACATGCTATACTACACCCTTGGAAAACAGACTTTTTATTGGATAATGATGTGGGATGAAAGATCTTTCATCTTTCATACATTTATTTGACAATGATGAATTTAATTCATTCTATCACATTGAATGATACATTTATATTCAGTATGTAGTTTAAAATTTCATAAATGATTAAAGTCCTTGCCGTTTTAATTATAATATGAAGAGAGCAGCTAGAACTTATTTGCAGAGAATAATGTGCAAGTCAATAAATTTGGTGAGTACTCCTGACAACATAGAAATGATGACTTTAGTTGCCTGACTACCTGTGGAAGACAGCTAGCTAACGAGAGTCCTTGTGTTTCTTTTCCAGCAGGGTGAAGCTGGAGTCATCCACTTCCAAACTGTAACCACCTCGTTTCAGCAACTGGTAGCAAACGATTTGCAGAGCTTTAAAAACCGTCCTGTACATCCTGCGCTACTGGAAGAGGTCGGCTGGCGAGGCAGAGGGCTGCGGACAGCTATCATCCACCAAGTGGTGAGCTGTAATTTGTCTCACCCGTGTAAAGAAGAAGATTCTTCACCCTGGGAGAATCAATAAGGGCTCTGAATAAACAAGGCGAGCAGCTTTTGGCCTATTCTCGCACCATGCAGGCCATAGTTTAGCTTTCTTCATGCTCACCCCCCATCTGTCTGAATCACAGGGATCACCCCTAGTTAATTCCCAGGCACTAAATGCCTGACCAAACGCCTCACGGAAAGATTTCATTGACTTCTTTTGGCTTTGGATGAGACCTTGTGCATCAGCCACTACAAGGGGACTATCCAAGTGCCCACTAGTGACATGAGTAGCTGTCCACAAGGAATTGAAACAACACCAGCGCACACAAGTCAGGCATAAACCATGGGTTTATTATTTTCTCTGCACGGCACTTTGGCTCAGGCATTGCAAAGGTGTCAGAAGACACTTTGGATAAACTCACACAACTGAACACACGCTCTTCTGGTCCATGCAGAGCTGTTGAAAACAAAAAGTTGCGGCATTGACCTTCACTCAGTTTTCTTCCAGCCACTCACAATGTGGAATACAGTAGATCCCAATTTATTCTATTTACGTTCCTTTTTGACCTAAGAAGCTTGTGCAAAGTCACAACACTCGAAGTGTTTATTTTAGAAAGAAAAATATTCATAACTTTTTCAAGCTGGAAGCATAAAAACTAAGCAAAGTATTATTTTTTCCTCTAATCCTAATTAAAAAAAAAAAAAAAAAAAAAAAACAGAAAAAACACAAAACAGAAAAATACCAAAATCACAACTAAAACAATTTTGATCAAATTTTGTGGAAAGAGAATAAAAATGCCTCCAGGCTGAGGAGTCATATGCCAAAGCATAGCCCAAAGCAGGCTAAAGCAAAGGAATCAGAAAGTCTTCTGGAGAAGGAGGGCAAATAATGGAAACTGACAGACCTTTAACTGTAGTAGTGCTGCTGGGTGCCACTATAATGAACTGAAACCTACAATCTCCTAGGGTTAATAAGACACCTGTCTTGAAACTAGCAGTCATATTGGTTTTCCAAGCCTGCCACAATACTTAAAGTCTTGATGAAGTTCTTACCGTGCCAAAGGAACTTACTAACAAAGCCACTGAGTCAATTTAACCTAGTGAAACTGGACCCTGTAGACTGGGTTATCAGAGTTTTGTGTTGAGATAATTACAGCACTAAAGAGAGCATATGGGCTGTCAAGGCTGGCACATGGCCTGCGCCAGCTGTTACCTGGGTGCTTTGGAAAATCTACTGAACAGCATTTTGGACACAGAACAGCTATATGTAAGTTTTCCAAGATATCTAGTGGGAGATCCTCATAATAAATTTATTTTTTTATATGGGGGAGGATGACACCCAATAACGTGACTGCAAGAAGTACAACCTTAAATTACAAAAGGAAAATACCAGAGGAAAACAATCTTGCATGAAAGCAAAGTGTACCAAGAGCAAGCCTCACCTGTTATAAAGAGTAAACTACCCAAGCAACTAGCTGTTGTATAGCCCAATTTAAAACCAATACTTAAACACACCTATTTAAAAGCTTTTCTGGAAACATGTCTCTGAGTCAATGGGATTTATCCTGTTATTCCTGGTATTGCTACTCCATGAAAAATGTCTTCCAAATGCAATGTCATAGCTAATCAATAATCATTACTAACAACAATTATTATTGATTAGCTGTGATGCTCTTACAGGGCCTGCCTTTATGAGATAATATTACCAAGGAAAACATTTCAAACAGAATACATCCACTGAGTTGGAGAGAAAACATAAAGAGAAATCAAACAGAAACGTGCCCATACTTAGTGCAACAACTGTAAGAACGCACACCAAAATTTTATAATGTGAGGACTGGAAATTATGATTATTGCATCCAGGTGGATTATAGTAAATGATATTAATTATTCAGATAAGTAGACTTAATAACCCAAACTGAACTTCCTAAGATGCAAGGTCACTCCAACTAAGCCTGAAGTCTCTGCAATGTCTGTGACCTGAGAGAATGACTTGGAGACATGAAGACTGACAAGTCATGGGGCGGGGGGGGGGCAATGCTCAGTTTCCAAAAGCTGACAGATGCATCAGAGTTTTGGGAGCAAAAGTGTTTGCCATAACTATAGCTGGGGTTAGTGGCAATGCTGCAGCTCTGAAACCCACCTGCAAGGTCCCGAATCTTAGTTTCTGAAATCAAGTTAAACTTAGAAAGATAAGGTAGTGAAGCCCCAGCTTCAGTTTCAAGTCACCTTATCACGCAAAAACACAGATTCATTCCTCTGACATCATTACCTTCATGGACCTAATGCAAATATATCATTATTTGTTGCACATAATTCAATTTCATGTCTTCATGAATCTCTTGAGAAATTAATGGATGGAAAATTTAAGATTTACTGTCTCTTTAAATATGTCATTTCAGTAGGAACATAGTTAACTCATATTTCCTCTTTTTCTGACTCAAAAATATATTGACATCATTGGTTGTAAAGAAGGGTTTCTAATAACATGGCTCAATTAATAACTTTCTGCATGTTGAAATTCTTAACTTACCTTTGTTGATCTGCATCTATTCAAAGGCATTAGTAATGCACAGAAAAGCTCAGGGACTAACAATATTGGTACCATACTTTTTTCAAAGCAAAATCTGCCTTTTTTTAGCTCTAAAAGAACTATTTGACTGAAAAGGAGTGTACTTTGGAGTTGAAAAATTCAGTTATTAGATTTAAATTTTTAAAACCCTATCCCTTAAAAACATTTAGGAAATCCAGTTGTATTACATCAAAGTAAGTGCATTACCACATTATATTTTGCAAGCTTTAGCAAATAAAAAAAATCCCCCAGAAGAATCTTAATTCTTATCTATGGAAAACATTAAACTGCTAAGCGCTAACAACTGGAATTAGTCCTTAAATCTCTAATGAGAATAATAAAACATGAGTGCAGTTTGTGCTGTAACTTGATAAGGCCTGAATTTACTTGCTGTTAGTAAAAGTTCCTGATCCAGCAGTATGGCGTTTTACTCCCTGAGGTACAGGAAACAATATCTGTCCTTTAGGAGCATCCTCTGTGGTAAGCACTTCTTATCGGCGCTATCAAAGGACTAAGATAGCAGTGTAATATCTAGTAACAGCAGCTTTATGAGCAGATCCATTACTGATTTAAATCAATCTAAAGCAGGTAGTTCTTTTTAACCCATTCAGAACAATGCTGACCTCCTCGCAAAATTATTTCTTCTGAAAGTGATGCAAGCTATCTCTGTGCTGCTAGATGTGATATGCACTGAGTCTGAGCAGCTGCAGCAATGAGGAGCAAACACCATTATGCTGTAAGCCAAAAAAAAAAAAAAAAATAGTTCTTCGCATTAAAAGCTTGTTACTCTGCAAAGATGCAATAATTTGCAAGAGTAAAATTTAATATTCTTAAAAATAGTGATTTGAGCTAAACTAGGACACTATATGGAGAAGGAATTTAACTGAGCCTGTCCCAAATCAGCTTGCTCTCAATTTGTCTGCAAACCTATTTTTTTTATCAAAGTCGATATCTAAATACTATTCACTGAAATTTGCTGGCAAAACATTTATTGGAAGACAGTCTTCAGATTTTATTTGATCACAAATATATTTTTATCCTTTGCAATGGAAAATGTAATTGTAACTTTTCTTGAACTTCCAAAAGTAAAATGAAAATACTACGTTGTCAGTCAGCAGTTTAGCAGGCCACAGCTATTTGAACACAGTGTTTTCGCTGACTTCGTATCGATGGAGATTCCCTCCTGAGTTTAAATAAATAATCATTAAAAGTGTTATTCTTACTTTTTTATGTGAAGTTGGAAGTAAGAGGTTTAAATACAGGTTTAAAACATTGCAAAGGTAATTTATTCAAATGCTGATTTGCTCATTTTGCCAGTAATTAGATAGCAGAGGTCTCTAAGCATTACTTTTTGATTAGTGTTTAGAAAGACAAAAAGACCTACTGCTCTGGGTCTGACACAGCTGTGAAATGTCAGTGGGCTCCCGGCCAGGAGCAGCCCACCAGCCAAGCGCCGCGCTCCCGGAGAGGAGGAGAGCACATAAACCAGCTGCCTGGAGGACACCCTCTCACTACTAACTTCAGCTCAAGCATTTGTACTAAATGGTCACCTTCCTAATTATCTTGGGCCTGATCCTGCTCTTTCCAGTCGGTTTGAGCTAAATTATTGATTGCAGCAGGCAGTCCCTCGTGTCTTAGGAGTTAATGGGATCGAAGTGACATACAATCAGCATGCGTAATTTGAGGATCTCAAACTTCTTCAATTCCCTCGTGACTTATTTTGGAGACATTGCCTTTCTTTCTGGACTATTCCTCTGAACAATATTAAGAAAAAAACAGAAATTCACTTTCTAGTAAGCAAGCAGCTTGTTCCTCATCCTAATTTTCTCAGAGCTCGTTTAGAGCTTGACCTTGTCATCCTTCCATAACCCTTCCCTGGTGACCCGGACTGTGCACGGACTTCCCCACCTTCAGTCTAAACCCGTTCCCCTGCCAGAAATCAAGAAAAATCCTGGACAGGGTAAACACACGCAAAAAGTCAGCATTTCTGTTTCTGTCTTCATCACGAAGGTTCACAGACCAAATGAAAACTCTTACACGTTTGAACTATTTTAATTAGGGCAATTTAGTATTCTCCACAAATGCGAAAGGTTACACTCTTACTGATTCTTTGATTTAAACGTTTCCTATTAAATTGTGTAATTTTAGTTCAGTAAGCGCTTTCACAGTACTTTATGCAAACGTGAACCCTTTGAGATAACAAAATCAGCATGAATTTTGTATTAGAAATATATTGCAACATTAATAAAACAAAACAGTGTATTTTCTTATGATAATACAGTTTAAAGAAATAGGTTTATTTTCAAGGTTCATACCATACAGGTGACAAACTATTTATTTACTCCTGCCTTTATTGGTAGCTATGTATTTCTTATTAGATAATAAATTTGATCCTCCAAACTATTTTGCTTGAGCATCAGAAAATATCTAAGTGCTAAAGGGAGAGTTGGCACCTAAAAATATGCTGCTGCACTTCTCCCTCAATAAAACTGCAAGCTGCTCTGTAACTTGATCAATTTCTTGCATCTATAGAATATTGCTTTTTAAGGCTGGTATGGGAGAGAAATATCAAAACAGGCAGAGATATTTTCAGTTTTTCAGAAAGGGATGAAATTTAAAAGCTTCACTTTCAGTATTTTTTCAAAAAAATCTTAGAAGAAAAATCCTTTTTTTCTTCTATCTGATACAGGAATAGAATTTATGCTCTTTATATCATATATGGCTTTAACACTTGCAAAGTTGCCATCAAAATGAAAGCTAAAACCAGGCCCAGAGCGATGGAGTACAGTTTTTAAGAGTATGTCAAATTATCTTCAATAGCCATTTTTTAAATAAAATATGAAATCTTGAAGCAGACAGCAAAGAATTGTATTGAGGTTAAAATCTTTCATTTAGGCATAAATTTAAAGAACCTACATCCCTGAATCTTAACAAACCCAAGGAATATTGTTTTCTAATTGCCATGGGATATATATGCCAGTAGTACGAATGACTTTCACATGTCAGTTTTAACAAAAGTTCCTCTAAATTTATTTCTTTAAACATACTATCATTTGGTAGGTCTGCAGACCTACAGGGACAGATGAACAGTAGTATTTGTACACGCTTTTTGTTCCACACTGTAAATGCAATTCTACATCTCAAGGTTACCAAGAGGGAGGAAGGCATTATCATTGTTTTTTCAGTCTGATTGTCCCATTTAGGTGATGTACATACTCTGAGCAAATTAATTGCTTTGCATTTTGTTTGTATTTATTAACTGAGATTAGGAAAGGCGGTAAAATACTATATCAAAGCATTATGGAGAAAACAACTGGAATCAATCTTTCTCGTTTGTCACAGGCAGCACTTATTTAAATCTAAAATATGTTCTCTGCTGTCCTTGGTCTATTCTGGTAGATAATAGCTTGTACCAAATATAGGGCTACAGATTCCTCTCTTCTTTTTGAACATAAAAACCAGAAACAATAAAAAAAAAGAGACATTTCAAACTTCTATTAATAGAACAACAACAGAACAAAAAAACACAACCCACCACCAAAAACCTTACAGTCTGTTAGGTCTCTGCTTCTTGAGCTAACAAGATTTTATTTTCGTTTTTAAAAATCTTAAGTGCATTATTTCTGCAGGGCTACTGCCAGAATTTAATCACTATGCCCCATCATTCAGACGTGCATTTGGGGGCAAAGCCTGCAATAACAAGAAATTCAGAAGGGCCTTGTAAAGAGGAAAAGTCAAAATTGTTAGGTAATACAGTGCATTATGACTCTGTAAATAAGGCAGCTGCACATCACACTTCTCATTCAGACAACTGTGCAAGAAAAGATCACTCGACTGTAATTTTTTAGAGTCAGAAATGAATTTTAAATAGCCGTGCTATCATGTACCCAATGCTGATTCAGTCTCCCCAGTTTTTGAAAGTTCAGTGCCTGAAACACTGCGACACCATCGCCTGCTCGTTATTATTTTTTAAACAAAGTAATGCTGAATCTCCCACATAGGAAGGACGATAAGCAACAATATAGTGCAGGCTCCAAGTTAAATCTGGTTCAGACAGCGTAATAATGATGTCATTAAGGCTCCAAGCTGAATGGGAATCAGACAGTACTGTAGTACAGCTGCAGACATAAATCTGAAAGAACTTTTTTGGCTACATTCTCAGACTTACCTTGAAAGATATTTAGGAGCTCCAGCCATGTGAGTTGAAAGAAATGTTCTCAAAGGGAGGTTTGCAGACTGAAGAACCTATGTAGGCCTTATAGGCACTTTCTTCTGTGGCACAGGAAGGAACATTTTGTTAAATGAATAAACTAAGAGAAATAATTTCAGAAGAAGTGCAAACCAGAAAACAAATAAACCTTAATACTACCACAAATAAATGAGACTAAGGCAATTGTGGGACTGCTCAAAGCCTTTTTGCCTTGCTGAATGAAAGCAATCCCTAAGACTGAATGGGTAATGAGATCCTGGCTCCTGAGATTTTAGCTTTCTTAATCATGTTCATAATTAATTCAAGAACATTGATAATTTCATTACATTCTTTTTGTCTTATCAATAAATGATGTGCCTGCACTTTTGGTCCTGTGTACAGGGAGAAAGGAGATGCTCTGGGTAATATTGCACCAGGAATCGTGTATGTATATATGTATATATACATATATATTATCTATATGACCCAAAATAAGGATGTGGTAGTTATTATCCTTAACCAGGCCTCTATTATCAGACTATGATGACAAGCAGTTACAAATAATTAATAAGCTTTTTATGCAGAAATGCAAAACCCTTTAAAGAAAAATATGCTGCAAACAGAATTCCTGTCTGAAATATTCGTACCTAGAATAAAATATATTTTCACAGATATTTAAGGATGTAATTTACATGAACTCAAACTACAGATAGATTTTTAAAGCATGTCTAGAATCTCTTTTAAAAATATCATTTTAAAAAATCTCCAACTTTAGATCCTCTTTCTATTTGAAGAGATGTGCCCTTCTGTTTGTCCTTCCAAACACATTTCCAGTATCAGCTTACATCTAACACCAAGCTGTACTCACCCACTCAGCTGAAACTGTCTGGGCTTTTTACATTTTTTATTTTTTTTTATTTTTTTTTTTTAAATGAGACTGAAAGCTCTCTCTTTATCAGTCTGTCAAAGGGGAAGCATCCCTTCAGGGTTTACTACTTGCTCTATGTAATCTTCCACAAAGCAACAAATCTGGTTTGCTCCCTTCTTGTTGTTGATTTAGAGGTACCATTGGGTTTAGACAGCAGAATCTGTAGAAGTAGAAGTTTATGACCAGAGCTAAATACTGCTCGGTTATTTGTCCTCACTCGCACCTTATTTCGTTCCAACCTCATTGAAACCGTCTGTGAAGAAAATGACCCTGTGCAAGAGAAAGTGCCCTGAATGGGTCCCAAACAGTTCAATAACAACTTTCAGAACACAAGCTACCTCAGAAAATGTCTACCACACCATAGCAATCACTGCTTTTTAGCTGATTATCTTTTAAAAATAATAAAACCAGGCATTTCCTTCTTACGAGCGGGTTAAATGCCAACCTAAGGACAAATACATTCTCCACCAAATGTTCTCTTTTTCCTTTCTGATGACAGCAGCGTCATGGAGATGTTACTCTACCGAAGGTCTATGTGGTTCAACCAGCCACAGAGGTGGCTTTTAGCCAGCACAGCATACGTGAGGTCAGTTACGTGCTAAATGTCCCCCAGTAAAGAAAGACCACTGATGCAGGTATGGATAAAGGGTTTCCATTCTGAACATGCTTATCAGGGCTGAGGGGTGGGGGGTGGGGGGAGGAATCCTGAATTTCATGTATGCGTAATGTTTTGTGGGCGTAAGCAGCTAAGTATGTATTGTTTATACTGCTAAAAAAATAGAGGCCAAGGAGCAATCCCTGGTCCAAGGTCAAATGGCACGCACCGACCGCAGCCGTCCTGCCCATAGCTGGTGCCTTCGAGCAGAGGTGCGTGGGGAGGGCTTACCCAGGGAGCCCAAAATACACCTGAGGGACATGCTAGCGATTCTGTGGGTGGACAAGTGGGGCACCACACTCAGGCTGGTCTCCTGGACTTCACTTGTTTTTTATGCCTCTGAGTGTAAAGATACCCAAAGGGGCCAAAAAGCCCTGGTGTCAAAGATCTAGAGTAAGCCCAAGATTCAGGCACCTGAGGAGAACTGCTGAGTGGTTTTGTTTTGTTAGGAAGTTCCTCAAGGGATGGAGGAGGCAGCGTAAAGGATCTACTATAGTGTAAACATAAATCTTTCCCTGTTCAAATTGTTAGCAATGCTGTATGAGGATAACAAGAAGCAAACTCAGGTAAACACGGCACTGATTCTTTAGTATGCTTGATGTGTTTAATTGAAAAAACTCAGGGCCTGAACCGCCCTTTGCACCATCCCTCCTAGATTACCAGCACTGTCCCTTGCGGCTGTAGAAACAAATCCAAATTAACTTGGGCAATCCAGATACTCTTACTCCCGGTGGAGACAAGAGCGTGCAAGTCTTGAAGAGGCATTTATGCCAGTGCCTCTGAGCCTCAGAAGGCCATAGCCATAAAGCAGGAGTCAACCTGTACTCAGAGGATCTGAATCGCCTCCTGGAGGGGGTCATCTCCTTACTGACAGTGTAAAAAGCCTCTGACTACACCGTCAGTTCAGGCATTTTAAGGGAATACCTGGAGTTAGGTGGGATATAGCCAAATTACCATTCCTGGATGCAATGAATGAAGAACACTGGATGCATTCAATTAAACAGAAAATGCTCTCCCTTCATCCTTGCTGTTTTCAAAGGGAAGAATTCAAGAAAAGTAGGCTCAGGTCCTGGACTTTGATTAGGTTGTTCTTGCTGTAGGTTAATGTAGTGCCTTCAGGTGTTATGAATCCAAGCCTTATTGCTGAGATCAGCAGTTGTAATCCCCCTCAAATTTAGAGTAACATTTCTTTGAAGCAATTCTGAACTATAAATAATCTGGAAATCTCACTGAACTGGATCATAACTTTTGCTGCAAGAGCTATTGGTAAATGGCAAGCATCTCTAGCCAGCACATCAAGCTTTTCAAGAGGGTAGTCTCAAAACTGGACCAGTTTATGTGTTTGAAATCTCTGACCCATTTTATTTAGCGGTTCAGCTATAGCCTTAGATTACCCATGCTTTATTGCTAATCTACAAAACATAAGTAGTACTCCTTGACTTTGGAAATGTCTTATTAGAGCAGAAACCTTAAAAGTGTTTTAAGGGATTTGGAGAACCATCCTGAAATGCATGAGAAGAATCCACAGCACAGTTCCTGACAATCATCAACATTTTTTTCAATGACAAACCATCTATAAATTCACAAAGACAACCATCATATTCAAGTTTATTGAACTATACTTTAAAACAAAATACACTCATATAAGCTTGGGCAAAATTATGCGGGTTTTATAGGATGAACTGATTACTGGAGAAAGAAGTCCAAAAAGAGCAACACAGAATCACTTAGCAAGGCAAGCTGTTGCCTGTGACAGTGATGTATGAGACATGGGTGATATATATACTGGGTGGCTTTATCAGTAAATCAGTGAGATATTTACTTCCCTGAGGAACTGGACCTGTCCCTAGAAGAGACTGCACTGTGAGATGCACCAGTGGGGAATTAATATTGGCAAAACAGTCAATTTTTATTTGTTTGCACCAAAGAATCATAAAATATAATTTAATAAATAGTACGCCACGGATGTACTTCCTCTTCTAAGTACTAGTGCTTTAAAATGGTACAGTCCGGATGTTCCTGTTGTTTTCCTCATTAACTTGAAAGGAAAGTTCCCCATAAAATGGGTTAGTTTTTAGTAAAGTACTTAGCCAATACACCCCATGGCACGGTGTGAGCAGTTGCACACTGAAGAATAAAAATAACAGAGTATGAAGCTCTGTAACTGAAAAGATATAATATCACTTCTATTTTCTATACATTGCTGCATATTAAAGGTAGAAAACAATCTCCACCATTTGCAAGGAACAACTGTGAGGCCACTGCAGTTTTGAGCTTCCACTGCCACCCTTTGTTACAGGGCCATCCATAGGGACACTCAAGCACAGCAGTGAGCAGGATGCTCCCCACCACCCCTCCGCAGGCAGAGCAGCCGTCAGAGCAGCCACTTGTGCCTTACCCTTTCCCCAGCTGCTGCGCTTGCACAGGCTGGAGGATCACCTGTGCTCTGCGCCTGGACTTCAGCACCGTGCTCCCAGATTCACCGCCCGAACGTGCTGCAAACCTGGTTTGAAAGAGAGCTCAAAAGGCTATCCTGGTGCTCAGCACGACGTTGATGTATCAGTCAGTTAGCTCCTTGTCTTATGGTACTTCTTTGTTCTGTTTGGGGGGGGTGTGTGCGTGTGTGTGTGTTCCCCTGATTTTAACAAATCTGTAGTTAAACCCATGTAGAGGGAAAAACTACAAAATATGTAAATGGTCAACTGCAAAATTAAAACAAAAAAATCCCTCATTGACACAAACCTTACAAATACTGCTGCTTACTACATCAAAAATAAGAAAGAGAGCTCAAATGCTGTAAACAGTTGCTGTGCAGAAAACAGTTCAGCATTATAGAGTGCTATAGGAAGTGTTTCTCCTAACATTAACACCATTTTCAGAAAAGTTTTCACAAATAAAGAAAAACCAGATGCTGATTTTCAGAGTAATAAAAGCAGTGACAACTTCATCATTGCTAATGCACAAAAAATGACAGTTGTGAGGCATAGCATATATGGCAGAAATGCAAACAAAATACTTTTTCTCCTAATTCCCCCACAGCATAGCCATTCATTGGAATTACACCACATCCCCAGCACCATACAATGAATTGGCTTTATTCTGATTTGGGGCTGCTGTTCATATATGCATATTTTTTGTTATAATGTGAGGGCTTTGGAGAATTCTAACCTAAAGCCTACACATTCCTAATGCTATATGCCATGATTTTCAAATCAGAACTGTGAAATACAGTGGACATGGTCCTCCCTTAGGTATGAAAATATGACTGGATATTACAGTGTGGCCAGACTCCAAGAGTAGTAACCAGCGGTACGATACCCAAGAGGTGTCTGGTAGCATTCCTTAAGGCTTCATGCTAGGCCAAATAACATCTTGATTAGCACCCCAGACAATGAGATGGAAGACATCCTCAGCAAGATGATGAATGACCTCAAGACAGGAGGCACAGTCAATATGCGGGACGGCAGGCATTCAGAGGGATCTCAACAGGCTAGAGAAAGGAGCCAAAAGAAATCCCAGGAAGTTCAGGAAAGAAAACTGCAAAGTCTCATACCGGTGATGGAATAATTCCATGGATCTATAGAGGGGGCTGACAGGGTAAAAAGCAGCTTTGGAAAAAATAAACTAGTGATTATGGTAGACAGAAAATCGAGCGTTTGTCAGCACCACGGTCTTGCAGAGATGAAGACCAACTGCATACTGAGCTGTGTTGGTAAAAGTGTAGCCAGCAAGTCAAAGGAGATGATTATTGCTCACTATTAGACACCTCTGTGACTGCATCTGGAGTAATGTTCAGATCTGAGCTCCCTAGTAAAAGAGAGATACTGACGTACTGGACCAAGTTCAGTGAGGGGCCAGCAAGATAGTTGAGGCCTTGGAGTTCAGAATGCAAAGAGGAGGCTGAGGCAGTTACACTCTGTGTAACTCCATGTGACCACAGAGTGGACACAGCCCAAGCAGCCTGCTGCAGCTGGGCTGCGTTCAGTGTGGAGTTAGACCACAGCACCCCCTCCAACGCGGATTACGCTACTGTTCTATGAGCAGAAAGGAGTTAAAGAATATAATGACATATTCCAGACCTGAGACCATAGTGCATTTAGAAAGTGCTCAAACCATGACCTGTACAGTCCCTTGTTTCCCATGTTCTAAACTCCAGAGGTGCATCAGTTCTTTATAGTGCTCCTGTCCGGGCAACTCCTACCACTGACATTTTTTCATTAATCAGTTTAAACTTCATTTAGAGAACAAATGTAACTTGCATCAAAGCTTCAAAACAACTAATTTCCTCTGTGCTTAAATAGACTATCTTAATGAATGCTAAGCCAATCATTGCAACATAAGATATTAAACTGCTATATACAGTAGTTTTGTTCTACTTGCTCTGACCTATTCAAATGACATTTGCTTGAATTATTTTTAATACCAAAGATGACCAATAATTTCCAAGTCACAGCAGTCATAGTCATCAAAGACTTCTAGAAGTGAAAATGTTTTGAAGAAGACCCTCTTTATGTAACAATTCTTTAATAAAGACTTTTATAAAGATGGTTAGACTCAATGATCTTAGAGGTCTTTTCCAACCTGAAAGATTCTATGATTCTATGATAAAGGGTTAAGTATCATAAATATGTGACCTAATCCCAAGTATCTGTATTCTACCCTTCACCACTTGTTACTCTCCCAGTTTCAACTCTTCTTACTATCAGAACTCCTTCTGGTCCTAAAACAGTACAAACATTGTGCACTTATTCTGCTTTTTCACATTGCATATAGTGGAAGTCCAGTCATACTTACCATATATAGATCTTCATGTGAAACAATATAAAAAGGATGCATATGTCACACATACATGAGCCAGAGGGATGTAACAGATGAGGAACTTGTGAAATAATGGGTTTTATGCACAGGCGCATATATTTAAGCAGGCACAAAAAAGCTGAAGAGGATAAAAATAGAAGAAAGGCATGGAGGATTACCAGAAAGGTAATTAGAAACACTAGAGAGAGAAAAATGTAGCTGTTGCAGAAATAGTAGAAACCAGAACAGAAAAGATGTGCAATAGATAAACTTGATTTAAATGCCATAATTACAGAAGATATTCAGCATTTGCATTAACAAAAAATAAAACCAAACCAAACCAAACCCAACTTCTGTAGCTAGAATAGCAGTCTTCAGTTAAATATTCCCAAAACTGGAAGCTGCATTTACAGTAATTTACATTTTAAAAGAAAAAAAACCACAAAAGGTCATAGGAAAGAGAATAAATTCCAAATGCAGTTTCATAACTTTGTAGAAAATAATAAAGTGAGTTGCTTTTGATTGAATTTGAATTGACAGCAACAAATTCTCATTTACTGTTATTTGATGCTTCATTGAGTGACTTGTGGTTCGTTACCAGCTTTCTCAACTGATATATCACTCTGCAACAAAATAATGGACAAGTGACACACGTTATGAAATATGCATTTCACTAAGAAACTGCTTTCCACATCTTGAAAACCCTTGGTAGTATTTATACTTGAAATTAAACCAAACACTGAGCATTGATTTTAATGTGTTTAGATGAAATCAAATTGCCCTAACTGTGTCAAGACCATGGAACATGCAGTAATCCATGTACTTTATGTCCTGATAAATCTGAAATTACAGTAAATGCATAATTATGCCATCAGTGATATCTGTTTCTGGTGCCTATCACTCAGATATTATGTTATCTACAGCTTTATGCATGAAACTGCCACCAAGGAAGCAATTTGTTTTTCTCGCAAGTTACTGGATCAGTTTAAATCAAAAACCAATGGCATTAATCAACTGCATTTGTAACTTCAAGGAACAGCCTTCTGCCTCCTTGCCTGTGGAGCACCAACTGACTTTGGGGGAGCTCCCTGCACTAAATATTTGAAGAACTGGATGTTTGTTGAATCCCCCACATTTCAGTTCCTAATGCTGACAGTAGTGCTGTCCCCATGCATATTAGCATGATTGTCTCAAGCCTCTTCCCATGTTAGCCCGAGAAGCCTTGTTTTGATAATTTTCCCTCCAGGACAGAAAGGAGAGGGGAAAAAAAGTTCAGGTAAGAATTCAGACCACATATTGCTGAGCTACAAATTGGTGCTAATACAGGCAAAGTTCATATGTGATAAAGAGAGGAAAAAAGGAAGGGGGGAAGGGGGGGAAGGAGGGGGAAAAAGGAGGAAAGGAGAGCAACGGGGAGGAAAGGGAGTAAGGGGAAAGGGAGTCACCAAACCATCATTTCCCAATAATGCCACAGAAGCAGCTGCAGGGTTTGCATTTTCTTTTTTCTTCTGATGCTGTTGGAGTGAAGAATTTTTTGATTCATTGCCAAATGAGGAAAAGAAATTAAATTATTTGGAATTTTTGTCAAATTTTAAAAAAATAAATCAGTCTGTCATGTGAACCTCTTCTTTAATAAAAGCAAAAAAGTTTAAAAGTTAGTCTGACAAGGAGTTTTGAATTATTCTCAAATAGAGCACCATCAAGAGAGGCAGAAGCTTCTGGGCTCTGTTTTGACATCTTCTAGATCTTCTGGGAAATTGTCTGAGATCCTTGGGAGATTCCTGGGAACCCTTCAAGGATCATCAGAGTGCTGGTTCTTCCCCATGAGAGTAACTACAGGAGGCTGTGACTTCCAGAAAGCTCTAGATCTGGGACATTGTGAAGAAACCTCTAAGGCTCATCTGACCCTTGGACTATTATGGCCCAAAAGTATGGGAGCTCAGGTGGTTTTTCTTTTCCTTCCTGCCAGTGAGAGTGAAGTGGTGGAGGAGGAGTGAATGGATTTTGTGGATCAACAACTTGTTGCACAACTGGTATTTACAACAGGGGATTCTGCTTTTATGACGGCAGGACCTTCTCTGAGGACTGAGGAACCCAGTCGAAGGATCTGTAGTAAGGGAGGGGAATCCACCTGCACCAGCAGGACAAAAGCATCTTTGCCAATATTCTGGCCAGCCTGGTGAGATCTTTGAACTAGAAACAATGCAGATGGGAGATGATGACTAACAATAAAGTGAGGAAGCGGTGGTCTGGGATGGCAAGCAAAGGCTGTGATGTGGACAAAAGAGACATCACAATCATCAAAACAGGGCTGAAGGATGACCACCTCAACTATACGCACATAAATAAGGGAGTGACTACGGGACAGTATCATGGGAGAAGTTCTCACATCTTTTCCAGAAAATCAGTAGAACTGGGCATTCCTGAAGTATGTGCATGCAGTGTGCACAGCATAGGGAACAAACTGGAGGAACAAGAGGTTTGTGTGCAGTTGCAGGGTGACAATCTTATTGAAATACTGATATGGTGGGATAGCGCACACAGATGGAGTGCTGCAATGGACAGGTAAAAGTTCTTCCGAAATGAGAAGCCAGGGTAGCAAGGAGGAATAGAATTAGGAGAGCCAAAGCCCACCTGGAACTGAATCTGGCAAGCAATATGAAAAGCAGCAAGTATTCTTCAGGTATATTAGTTGCAAAAGGAAGACCAGCAAAAATGTGTGCCCGCTGCTGAGTGGGGCAGGGGATCAGATGGCAAAGGATGTGGAAAAGGGTGAGGTATTCCATACCATCTTTTCTTCAATCTTTACTTGCCTTTAGCAATCCCAGATCCACGAGGCCAGTGGGAAAGTCTGGAGCAAGGAGGACTTACCCTCCCAGGTTAGGGAACATGTAAACAAACTGGACATACACAAGTCCATCAGACCTGATGGGATACACCCATGACTGCTGAAGGAGCTGACCAACCTCTTTGAAAGGTCATGGCAATCACAGGAAATTCCTGAAAACTGGAGAAAGAAAATGTTTCTTCTAACCTCAGGAAGGTGCATCTGGGGAATAATAGGCTGATCAGACTTGGCTCCTTCCCTTTGAAGATGATAGAGCACATCTACCTGGAAACTACTTCCAAAAACATGAAGGATAGGAAGGTGATTTGGATTAATCAGCACGGATTTCTGAAAAGGAAAACATGCTTGACCAAACTCCAATAAACTCTTCTACAAAGAGATTACTGTCTCAGTGGATGACAGCAGAGCCATGGATATTCATTATCTTGATCTTAGCAAGGCTTTGGACACTAGTTCCCATAACATCCTCAAACAAATGAAGTACATGCTTGATAAGTAGACACTGAGGTGGATCAGAAAACAAATGAACTGCTGGGTTCAAGGGGTTGTGATCAGTGGCACAAAGACCAGCTGGAGGCCAGTCACTAGTGGTGTGTATCAGGGAGGGTCCATAGTGGAGTCAACACTGTTCAACATGCTCATTAATGACCTGGATGATGGGACAGAGTACACTCAAAGCATGTTTGTACGTACGAAAGCTGAGAGAAGTGGTGATACTCAAAACGCAAGTGGACACAGCCCTGAGCAACCTTTCCTTTCTTTCTTTTTTTCTTTCTTTCCTTTTTTTTTTTTCATTTTTTCTCTTCCTTCTTTTCTTTGAGATGAGGAAGATGAGTGGTACATTTGGAGGTGACTGTCTCTCCCCATTGATTATGGAGAGCCTAGATGGTGGTTTGCACAAAGTTACATCACTAGTGTGATATCCCTCAGATACAATACAGGCATCTTCCAGCAGATGCAGTTGCTGAAGTGCTTCTTTAGTCAACAGAGAGAAACAGGCATTATTATTCTGTGTTCATCTTGTCTTGAAGCAGACATATACATTTGGCTAGCCAAACTGCTCCACAGAAGCACTTTTTTTCTCATAGTGATTGCTCAGATACAGAGATCTAAAATGTAAGTTTGTATTTGATCAGATGTTGTTTAGGTGTGAAACAACATTAAAAAAAAAAAAAAGGTTATTTTATTTTCTTTTTAACTAAGTTGGTGAAACAGAAGTGTAGCTGAGTTATACCTGTCAGGAGACCCTTTATACTAATGGGTTTTGGCTTTTTTTTCCAACTATAGCATAAGCCATACTGCCATAAAAACTGCTATATAACTGTCGCTGCTTGACTTGTTTGCCATCATTTCGCTACCTCACCATAATTCAAGCTACAAAACTTGAATACTGACAACATTCAAATACACAAATACATTGAAATTTAGTGCCAGATGTGGTGAGGAGCTAAAAATCCATGAGCTCAGTGACTTGTAACATGGTTTAATATGAGCTTGCTCTAGACGAGAGGTCATGAGTTAAGAGATGCTTCTGATTAGCAGATGTCAGCTTCGCATGGAGTACAGGAAGGACAAATTCATATTTACTTCAAAAGACCATGTGCATTCTTCGTTATCTAAAAGCCTAACTGCCGATGGTTCCTGCCCTTCCCTACCGTCTGCAGAGGGAGCAGAGAATGCTGCTTCTACCCTAAGTGCCCAGCAAGGCTCCTGAAGAAATGCAGTTGCACCATAAAGCATCTAACCAGATGGGATTCCCAACACCTAGGATTAACAGCCTGCGTTCATTTTCCAGACACAGAGTGTGTGGTGGTTCAGAGAATACAAGTTACAGAATGAATGACTGTCCAACCACCAAAGTCATTTTTTCAAACCGGGACTGCGATGGCTAAGTACTTTTGAAAGTTACTAATAAGATGCTCATACTAAACTGTACTGTGACTGTGACTACAAGAGCCAGCTATTAATCAAGCTGTTACTATGTTCAATGCAGTACAAAGATAACATAATAGGACAGCCCTGATTCTCTTTTTACAGAAGTCAGCAAACGGTGTGGCTCTTACCATCACTTCTAGATATTTATGCCTGCATCAAATTAAATAGTTCTTCCCTTTCTTTTGCTGCTTATAGTCATAGCTGCATAATTTCATGCTGTTTTGTTTTCTATTCTGAAACAAAAACAGATCTATGAAGTACAGTTCCACAAGGAACACTACGGTAATTCTTTATTCCTTTCCTGGAATTAGCAGGATTTTTTAAGGAACAAACTTCTTTCTAGTAAAACTGCTACTAAAATAAAAATATAAACAATTATTGCAAATATATAGGCACAAAAAACATTAAATTTGTCTCTTAAACAGGTTTATTACTTCACTACATATTTGAATAAAGATTTGTCTTCTATGGCTTTGGCACAAGAACAGATTTATTTAGTTTATAGAAACAATTATTTTTTTCTCCATCAGCTACACAGAATGGAATTGTTTAGGAGGTGTGCTTTGTCAAATGTTATTCTGACAAAAATAATCCATTCGAGTATATTTAGATCTTTTAATAAACATAGGCTTCAGTATTGTTTATGGCTTGTTCACAAAAGCTTCTGATTTATCAAGCCTTTTTATTGTGCATCACTGGAAGCAAATGCAAGAGAGAGGTCTCGCCTACATTAATATTGTTGCTCTCTTCTCATGTTACTTACGGAAGATTCGACAATCTTAGTATTACTGACATACCCAATACAGTGAAACACATGCAAACGTAGCATCAAACTTCAGCAATGCCACTGCCCAGGGCTGTTAGAAGCTTCAGGGACAAAAGACACTTTTCAAGCTTGGCCATCTTGCACTGGAAGAATGGTAGCTACCAGTCCTGAGATTGGTATGATGTTTCACGCTCCTTTCTGAAGCTATACCATTTTCTTTCTAAGACGTTACTATATGTGTCACCCAGCAAAGTTCAGCACCCTTGGAACACATGAATTTCACAAATGTGCGGTCATCAATCCTTCTATTATCATTTTTGCCATTAAAAATCAATTCACCTATGTGCTACTACAGCACATAGTGAAATCTGAAACATGTCTGTTAGTTACATGTAGCGTATGGGATGCAATAGGTATTTCATGGGATTATTCTAATTTGTCCACCTATTTCTGTAGGATCTCCTGAGGAGAAGGTTGGCTGTATAATGCATGGACAAAGCATGCCAGGTAACAGCCCGTGGGCCTTGGCCAAGCTGCCCTGGGAGCAAAGGGAATCTTGCCATCGACTTCGCAAGGCTGCAGGTGAGAACAGCCTTTATTTGCATTCTTGCACACCTGATGGCAGTAAAAACAAGCTCTTTTTTATGCCTTCCTTTAAAAATGCTTAAAAACCAGCTGAGGAAATGGCTGTTAACACAACTGCCAGCATATTTAGCAACCTCAGCTTCTAATTCCTAGCTCTCAATTTGTTTTATCCAAATTTTACCAGAACTGAGAGTGCTTGGGTTAAATAGCTCCTGCACTGGAGAAACTCCCCTCTCTACCATTGCTCAGGAAGCACAGGGGATGAAAAGATGTCTCTTTGGCAGCTGGTTTGTTCAGTCTGCCAACCAAGCATCGAGTGATTAGCAGTGTGCTGCAGAACAGAAACTGGTAACTATACCAGTGGTGCAGTAGCTACCTCATCCATAATGACCGAGAAAATACCCTTGGCTTAGATTTCTTAGCAAGTTTCACACTTCATGTTACAATGTATAGAGAATTACATTTCCTAGAATGACTTCTGACTTAAGTATCTTGACTCTCGCTCAAGTTTGGCAAGTCTGTGTCACTTGATTTACATCTCCTTAATGTACCTCTCTTTTTTCTTCCTGAAATCTGTCCCTCTAAATTCTTTCACCTTGTGTTCCATACCATCATAACTACCCTTTTTTTTCTTTCTGATTTCCAGTCCAAAACCATTCTGTCCATATTAGTCACCTCCTAAATCAATTAACATAATTATTTACTAATTTTTTCTCATTAAGTACATTATTGTCTGTTTTCTTGCTTCTATTCTACTTACCCTATGAGTCTTTTGATTCGTTTTCTTCTTTTTCCCCTCTTCTTTCAACAACCTACTTGTGTAACAAGCTTTATCCTCTTTCATTTCTCCTACTCTGTTACCCTTGCAGTCTTTCTGCCATACTTAACACTCATTTCTTTTTATTTAGCTTCATGATTTCTAAAATACGGCCATCCTGCCCAATTCGTCTTGTTATTTAGACAGGCATTTGACACACAAAATACAAATTGTTCAGCAGCTCACTCTTCCACGCATCCTTTCTACTGGAAATTGACACAGATAAAAGATTTCAAAAAAAATTTTCCATAGTTTATTGACCTAACCATACATGTTTTTGCAGGCATGACTTTCTTATTCTAGATAATAACTTGCCCTTTGGGTAATATGAATGGCAGGTCTACAAAATATTGCAGTGTGAGTCTGTTGGCATCCTATGACCTACATTTTATTAGGAAGGGGGGG
>JAVJGI010000014.1:46375956-46416082 GCA_035590275.1 Ibycter americanus | reverse complement strand
CTCCTTGAGGAAGAAAAAATTGTTTTGCAATGGAAGACTCTAAAACATTCAGACTATACACAGAAGGCAGAAGAATTGTATCTGCATTTGAAGATCTCATCTTGCCCTTTAGAACTAACCTAAAATCTTCATAAGTGTTGATTAATTTCTAGCATGTGATACAGTCAGAGTATAGACAGATGGCTACCAAATTGTTGCAAAGAAAATCTCCTAGGCTAGGTAGTTCAATCTGTTCTATACAAAATAGCCAGCATCTCAAATGCCTCTTGAATGATGCTTTTCCTTTGCACCCTGAATTGTATGGTAGGGCAATTCAAACTTGTAAGTCGATTGAACCCACTGACCACTATGTGGGCAACAGTCTTTCCTGCTTCCTAGTTTTTATACTACAATCCCTCTCTTTGACAAAATCTTCATAGTACCCTTCTTCCAAAAAATTTTGGATGGACAGTCAGTCTCTTGATATTATTGGATTGCATTATTTCCCAGAAGAAGACGGGCGCCATGTTTGTCCATCTCTCCTTTTTGAGGCATGGTATCAGAAGGGTTGGGATATTCACTGCTAACCCATCTAGCACTGGACAGAGGATTGGCTAAGATGATACCTACACTAGAAAATTATGCAGGCCAGTGCCTGTTTTCTGGTCATGACTGAAATGTCAGAATGCATTGGGTACCTGTATACCAAAACTCATCTTTTTCCTCCTTCTTGGCTCAGTCTGTCTCCTGAACAACACTCAGCCACCATCTGGCAGAGGGCTAGCTTGCACAGCTCCAAAATTACATGTATCAATTAATGATTAATTGCAGGGCTCAGTGTATGCCAGTGTGGGAGCCTGTGATTTGGTCCTGTTCAGTTTACTGGTGAAGATGTAGTTGAGTGGACTATGAGGGCAAGCACCTTACTCTGCACACCACCACTGGTTCAGAAGAGAAGCACAGCTGGAACTGTCAGAGGATGCCCTGCAACAGAAAGGGAATAAGAGGTAAAACTTTTCTCCTTAGAGCTCACCCCTCTCTAAAGATAGGCAGCGCGGGAGTATTAGAATGACTGTGAGTAATGGGCTATTAACTCCCTTTTGCAAAATGAGACAATATGATACCATTTTTTACAGTGATGATAAAATGGAAAAATTAATTATTACTTTGCCATTTAGGAAGTAGCTTATGTTATGGAGAAATTATTTTGATAGGCAAGTGTACACAGAAGTACAACTGGACCAAAGAGAAATTAAGTCTGGCTATTTCTTAGAAAACAAGGTATTTACAGGTTGTTACAGGATCTGTAAACTGTACAGTTTGACATACCAGCATTAGTATCTATAGAATGGAAATCTATTCAAATGGAGAAGAAGCCGATATAACTCAAGCCTGAGTAAATGATGTCCAGAATCCTTATGGACTGAGCTTTTCTTTAAACAAGGAAAACACATTGCTGCTTCTGGTTAATTCTGCATGACTGTTAGCTTCTATGTGAACTGGGAAGACCTCTTTGTAGGTGTGTACATAGATGAGGATGCGCATTCACAGCAGACGTATTGATAAGGACATAGATTAAATTCACACATACATATGCATGAACACATATACTTTCAACTGTGCACAAAGGGGAAAAGTTTTCAAAATATTTTTTAAAGGAATTTATTTAACTATTTTTCATATCTCAGGTGCGTTCACTAGCAAATTAGAACTGCCTTATAAAACTGTGTTTTACATATCTCCTGAGAATACCTTAGTAATATAGTGGATGGAGAGATTAACTTTGTCAAAAAGGAATTCAGTTTCCTGCTCCAACTGCACCTGTGTCTTCACCACTGTGGTGAGTTGACCTTGGTCAGGTGCCAAACATCCACCCAATCTCTCTCTCACTCCTCCTTCTCAACAGGACAGGGGAGAAAATAGGATGAGAAACCTCAAGGGTCAAAATAAAGACAGAGAGATCACTTACCAATTACCATCATGGGCAAAACAGACTCAACTAGGGGAAAATTAAAATAAAAATAGAGTTAGATGATGAAAAACAAGGACGAAAATTAAAATACCTTCCCCACTGCTCCTTCCCCGTCTTCCCAGGCTCAATTTCAATCCTTCATTTCCAAATCCTCCATCATCCCTGCCTCCAGGCAGCACAGAGGGATGGGGAATGGGGGTTGTGGTCAGTCCATACAGCTCTTCTCTGTCACTTCTTCCTCACACTTTTCCACTGCTCCAGCGTGGGTCTTTCCTTCAGGCTGCAGTCCTTCAAGAACTGCTCCAGCATGAGTCCCTTCCATGGGATGCAGTCCTTTAAGAACAGGCTGCTCCAGTGTGAGTCCCCCACAGGGCACAGTTCCTGCCAGAAAACCTGCTCCTGCCTGGGCTCCTCTCCATAAGCTGCAGCTCCTGTCAGGAGCCTGCTCTGGCATGGGATCTCCATGTGCTGCAGTGGATATCTGCCCCACCATGGAGCAACCTCCTCCCCGTCCTTCTTCAGTGAACTTAGTGTCTGCATAGTTGTTTCACATTTTCTCACTCCTTTCTCCCAGCTGCTGCTGCACAGCTTTTTTCACCCTTTCTTAAATATGTTATCACAGAGGTGTTACCAACTGACCGGCTCAGCTTTGGCCAGTGACGGGTTCATCTTGGAGCCAGCTGGAATTGGCTCTGTCCAACCTCAGGGGCAGCTGCTGGTGTCTTCTTACAAAAACTATCCCTGCAGCCTCCCCACTGCCAATACCTTGCCATGGACACCTAACACAAAGACCTGGCTTGGAGTGCCCTGCATCACCCTCTGAAGGGGCTCTTCTCTCTCTCGACAGACTAGATGATTAGCCATGGTAAGATCAGAGGAGCCCCACAGCAGCACATCAAGAAAACCAAAATCCAAGTGTACCTAAGTCCTGACAGAATCAACAAAAAGAAATTCACAGCATCCCAGTCTGGGGTTCAACAAGTCATTGTTCGCTAGGCAGCCAGATATGTCAATTGTCTTTTATTTTTCATACTCTTTCTTAGTTATAATGTATAGGTGTTAATTTCTTAACTACCACATGCAAGCTTAGTGTTTATTAGTTTGTAACTTTACAGGTATATATGTATATATTTATACTACATTCCCACTATATCTATAACATTTCAAAGAAATAATTATGCTGCCATTATCATAACTAGGTGTTATAAACTTCCACTATGAAAAATCATTCAAAATATAGTATAACTGCTTCTTGAGAAGACAAACTTTGTGCCTTCATTTAAAAAGAGAAATTCTTTTTTAAAGCCTAGTCCAAGAGAATTGCTGATAGGTGTTGATGGGAGAGACCCGGAGGCTTGAGAAGAGAAATCCCTGCAGCCAGCTGGCACAGAACTGTCACAGGACTCTCCCAAGGGGCTGCTACCACATGGAAGAAGTGCTGGAATGAAATCTTTGTTGCTCAAAAATCTGTGCTTGGTTCAAACAGATCCTAAATTGTAGAATCTTACGAAGTATCATGGCTCAAACATTTTAGCAGGCAGCAATAGACTGCATCAACTATTTCCTGTGAATGTAGGAGCTGAAGTGCGGAAAAGAACTCAAAGTTCAGAAACAGCTCCCTCAAGCACACCAAGCTGAGTGGTGTGGTTGATTCTGCTAGGGGGAAGGGAGGCCATCTAGAGGAACCTTGACAGGCTTGAGGAGTGGGCCCATGTGAACCTCATGAAGTTCAAATAGTCCAGGTACAAGGTCCTGCACCTGGGCTGTGGCAATCCCCAATATCCACACAGACTGGGGGATGAACGGATTGAGAGCAACCCTGAGCAAAATGACTTAGTGGTACTGGTGGACGAAAAACAGGGCATGAGTTGGCAACGTGGGCTCACAGCCCAGAAAGCCAACTGTATCCTGGGGCTGCGCCACGAGAAGCATGGCCAGCACGTTGAGGGAGGCGATTCTCCCCCTCTACTCCACTCTCATGGGACCCCACCTGGAGTATTGCATCCAGCCCCAGGGTCCCTGCTACAAGGCAGGCATGCACCTCCTAGAGCAGGTCCAGAGGAGGGCCACAAACATGATCAGAGGGGTGGAGCACCTCTCCTATGAAGAAGGCTGAGAGAGTTGGGGTTGTTCAGCTTGGAGAAGACAAGGCTCCAGGGAGAGCTTATTGTGGCCTTACAATACTTAAACTGGGCTTATAAGAAAGATGGAGGAAGACTTTTTACCAGGGCTTGTAGTGACAGGACAAGGAGCAACAGTTTTAAACTGAAAGAGCGTACATTTAGATTGGCCATAAGGAAGAAATTTTTATGATGAGGATGGTAAGGCTCTGGAACAGGTTGCCCAGAGAAGCTGTGGCTGCCCCACCATTGCAAGTGTTCAGGGTCAGGCTGGATGGAGCTTGAAGCAACCTGATCTAGTGGAAGGTGTCCCTGCCCACACCAGGGGGTTGGACTAGATGATATTTAAAGGTCCCTTCCAACTTATATCATTCCGTGATTCTATGAAAATAACTACTAGATAATTCAGCAGTCAACTTCTCTGTCACTAAGGAAAAGAATAGCACTTTTTCAGCACAGAAAATGTTCACAGGTCACTGCACACAATACAGGCTGGGAGAGCTCAGATATCTACAGCTTGTTGGCGATGTAATTTTTTGAATGGGCGACCAGACTGCAGCATTAAGGAATTACTGCTGTGTGACCCCAGACAAGCTGCATATCCTCCCACTTATTTCTAGCCTGTCTGCTTGAAACCTAACTTTTCTGGGAAGAGGTTATCTTTTGTTTGTATTACTCAACATCTGGTAAAATATGGTATCTCCCAGTTAGGACCACGACATGCTATTGTGACACAAAGAGCAAATAATAGTATTTTAAAGTATTGAAATTCTACCTGGCTATTCCTTAAACTAGATACTATTCCCAAGCATCTTATAACATTATAATCCTTCCCCTAAAATGCAGTGTTCCCATCAGCACTGACAGTTTTATTGACTCTATCTAACTAATATGCTATTTTATTTCTATCTATCTATCTATCAGGGATGTATCTGAATGTCTTACAAATATCTTTTCATTGTCTTATTTTTAAGTTACATCTATAATTGTCACATTTCCAATTGTTTTTTCAAAGCAGAAGCTCCCCTCCAAAGAAAGTGACTTATCTGTATGAATTTTCACCATTATTTCACAGGACATTTTGAAGCATCCATCTTCATGGCATTGTTCCATCCTGCTTGAAGGATTATGGCAGTCTGTATTCAAAGGATGAAAGCAACGCCAGGATTATCTGTGGAACTCCAGTCACCTCCAGTGATGTCCTGTCTTTTCAATCTATTACATACTAAGCAGATCTCTGGAGGTCCTTATCAGGTCTTATTTTTCTGTCTTAAAAGTTGTCCTCAAACACGGTAATTTTAGATTTAGGATCACAGTACTTTCTGATGCGTGGGACAAGTACCCTGCAGTAACCAGTTTGCAATTCCATTCCTAGATTTTGAATACATGTAATGTTTAACTGCTTGCTTCTTATTTCTTCTGCTGTTCCACCATAAAAATATAAGTAGATGTGGGTTTTGACCTCCCCCTTTCCTCACACCACCACCTGCCAATGAAGATGTTCCACAGGATAAATAAATAATGTTGTCATATTATTTCCTAGGCTGCTACCAAGAAGCGTGGTCTCTTCACAGTTTCCCTTCTGTTTCCTCAGTCATCGCTGCATCCATAATGAAGTGCAACATGAACGTAACATTAAAGCTGCAAATTTAAACACAGAGATGTTTAAACACACTCTCACAATAATGCTAAGTGAGCAGAGATGAATATGTCCACTATTTCAGACACCTTGCAAATGTAAGGTCTTGCAAAATAATCTGCTAGTTAGCAGGTGAAGGAACTTGACTCTATACAGTTTGAAGACTTCCTCATTATCCATGATAAAGAACATATGTCTCTGTGATTTCTGCAGTACTGCTGGCAGCTTCACTATGAAAGTTGCTCCCCAGCTTGCTTTCAAGACTTCCAAGCCTCACAATCAGGAAACACAACAGTTCACTTTCTTCTGCAATTACAAAGTAAACTGATATGAAGCAGTTTCAGATTTTTCCCAGAAGAAACAAGTTAATGATGGGCACCACTTACAAAGCATCATTATCTCAGATCCAGCATCAGTAAAATTATGTTAAAGACTGTGTCAGAATCTTTACCAAGACCTGTTCTCTGATGGATTTCAGTTTCTAAAGGAGTGCTTACTCAGATGTGCTCCACAGCCTTACAGAGGAGTTGTAGTGTTGTTATACCATACTGTTCTCTTGGTTTGGTTGCAAATTGTCAGGTAAGAGACATTGCCCATAAGGCTGAATGCAGACGTTAGAATCATTGCTGCTGGCACAAGCATGGGATGATAGGGAATATGGGAATGGCACTTACTATGACATTTAGAATCACCTATAGGAAGCCTAAATATATAATCTGTTTTATTGTATGCCCGAGAGGAGTAACTTGAAGAACCAGTGAGCCACAATACTGGCACTCTCAGGATTTCAGAAAGTACTTCTGTTTGTTCAGGACTTCAGAGGATGGCCAGTCATCAGTTTACTAAAATGGAGATGATCCCTTTGGTTCGATTTAGTTACCTTCCCTAGGCACGTAAAGCCATTTGAGATGCCCTAGGGCATCCTACCTGCGCTTCTGCTACTACTACAGAAGGTCACCACCAGTCTCCCATAACTCCTGTGTCATATCTGCCAGCCCCATGTACATGTTTGAGATACTTTAGGGCATTTATGATGGCCTAAGGCATCTATCTATGGATGACCAACTTGAGCCCTTAGCGACAGACTAGAATTAATCTCACCTAAAACAGGCATTTAGTCTCAATTGCTTTCCCAGGCTCTGGTCTGTTATCAGTGGAGAAATACAGGAAGCTTCAAAGGACATTATTCCTTACTAAAACAGATGTCCAAGGTGATTGAGATGAACTGTCTTTGGAAATTTACATTTACTTTGCCTAGGAATACAAGATTTATAGTAAGTGACTATTCACTTATTTACCTACTAGTGCAATTTTAAGTATTTTCCTATAGATAAATGTATTAAAATTAGCATATATTTTATCCCAAATATTATTAAAAATAAGGCAGCTGGAATGTTAAAGTTACTAAAGTCTCCAAACGCAGTATTGTGACTTCTATTTTATTTAGTACCTTGTAAAGTTTTCAACTTTCAATGGAACAAAGCACTTTTTTTCCCTTAATGTTCAAAATATTGTTTTCACAATGTGGAAACAAGTGAAATTTAGAGTTTGGAGAAGCAGTATCTCAAGGCCTACCCTTGAGTTATATCTCCCAATTCCAATTTGGTGGTGCACACAGATGGGCCTGTCTTTAATTTAAAGATTAATTTCTAGAGAATGTGGTTTTCTACGGCAGCAGTTTCCAGCCTTTTTACCATACTGAAAAACCCTCATATGTATTCCAGTGGAGGCTCCAATCTATATACAACAAATTCAAGCAAATTCCCAACAGCAGCATTTTCTTGCTTAATTTAGTATGTCTTCATATTTGTTGGTGAAATCCTTAACATAGACTATCGGTTGAAGAAGATGGACTACTAATATCCACTTTCAAAATGCAGAAGGATAACAACAGCTTCCAGATCTAAATTTTAAATATAATCAATCAAATAAACCAGCATAAACAAATAGAAAAATGACCAACCCCTTCACTGGGGACTGGAAGGCAAGAAGTGTAAAGGTACATCCTACCAGAAGGCAACACCCATTAAACAGGGTTGTTGTTTCATTGGGTTTTTTCTAAATTAAGATTTCTTAGAACTCTAAATAAGATCTGTAAGATTTTTTTTCCCATATAATCAGATGAGATGAACCCTACCTGCCTTTTTTTGTCTGAACAACTATGCATGTAAAAATAACTGGAAATCTCATCATAATATCCAGAAATATATAAGAAATACTGTTAATAAATTTAAATGCATAACACACCTTAGATTATCCCAATAACTTGCCTTCAAATACAAGGAAGAGCATCCCCAACCTAATATCACTATTCTAAATGAGTAAGGTTGTGAATCATATCAGAAGAATGTCAGCAAAGTTTTCTTAGAGAGACCTTTTCTAAGGTTTAAAGACTGGGAAATAAAGAAGCAGATTTCAGAGGAAAAGTCCACCTGACAATAGAAGAGGTTTCTTACTGGAAGTGCTTACTAACTTCCTAATTAAAACTACCTATGGGAGCGTGACTTTCAAGTTCTTCATTACCTTTGTTTGAGTGGAAGTGAATTTGGAAATGGAAATAAAAATAAATTGTCACAAAGCCAATGTGGACAGGAAAGATAATCCTGTTCCAGAACAAATGGTTCTGTCATAGCTGTCCGTTATATGTTGGCTCCCATGCCTTCTTAATGAACTGATGAATGCAATAACGTAATGGCTCACAGAAGTTAGATATAACATCCCTTCAAATTTTGATGATGATGACATCTCAACATCTGCTGTTAAAGCTTTTGTGTACCTCCAGCTTCTCACGTGCTAATAAGTTATATACCTTTAATTTCATAAGAGATTAAAAGGTCAGAGGCACAGAGTCATTCCGTGGTACTTCAGCTGTAGAAGAATAAAAATATCACAGTAAAAAGAAAATTATGTATTCTCCACCAAATCCTGGAGAATGTAAGGAAAATAGTACAGTACAAAATTAATACCAGCATGTTATTTAAAGTCATAGAATAAAAGAGAGGAGTGGAAGTTACATCACCCTTCCCTTGTAAAGAAAGATTACTGAAAAGATGACTTTTACTGAAAACTTTTGCAAGAAGACTGGAGGTCAAACATGTGACAGCAACAATGAAACTTCTTGACATTTATGTCACTCATTTTTAGGACAATGTCTGACACATCCGTTGTCACACTCTTCACTAGGCAGGCAAGTTACAGTATATTATAAGTCTTCCCCATCATACCAGGCTGCTCAGAGTCTGGTTGACTCTGGAGACAAAGAGCTTCAAGGGAGAAGGTGGTTGCAAGCAATACTGAACATGCATTGGAGACCACTAGCAGAAAGGGGTGCATATCCTTCACTGCCTAGGGAACTTCTCCAGAGGATTCACCAAGTGTTTTCTCTGATCCAAATACATGGAAAAAACATCCTGTTCACTTGAAGACAGTCAGGGTTTCACCACTTAAATCCTGGATGGAAATACAAGTCAGGGCTTTGGTACTTTGCAAAGGGATTTCTCATTTTAAATTTGTTAAATCCTGACACTTTGACAAAGAGTTACACACCAATTAATTTCTCAATATGTCTAAATCATAGGGTCTGCTGAAACTTGCAGAATTTCTTTCACTCCCCAATGTAGTTTAATATCATCCTTCAAGTAATTACTTCCATTTTGCCTTTTTAGCATAACCCTTGACAATATCAAAGTCCCTTGTATTATATCCAACAAGTGAGCTTAATAATAATTTGGTAATTTACTCAAAAATACTTGCTTCTCAAAGGCCATGCATTGCTTGTGTACAATTTTTGTGTATCGCCCACATCATGAAGGGGGAAAATCCATTTTAAGTGTGCTTAAGAGTGTATTTCTGAAAGGACAGATTCAAAAAATGATGGCTTTCACTTTTTCACTAGGAAAGCTGAAAAGCAATCATCACAAAAGGAAGGAAAACAAGACAGAAGGACAATTTTCTTCCATATACACTCTCGCCTATTAATCTGATAGAATTGCTCTTCAAGAGAAAGGGAAGATATCAAAACTTTCCTCCAAATTAGCTGCAACACTACAAGCCACAGGTGGCTACTGTTGGTCACAAGGATTCCTTGTTTTCAGTTGGTGAGACCTAAATGGTCTGTAACCATAAATTTGTAAGAAAAGTACGAAAAAACCCAGCACTGGATCTGCTGGAGCTGTAGGAGAATACAGAAAAAGACTGTAGCTAGCACGATGTAAAAGCCACAAGTGCAAAAGCTCCAGATACCAGGAGGAACATCAAAAAAATGAGCAAAGGTAAAGTCAAGCGGGTTGGTATCAGCTACAGATCAAATAAAGGTATCTGGTAAGGGTATCTGTAAAGGGCAGGATTTAATTGCTCCAGCGTAAGTCCATAGGGCCATTTGAGACATCAGCACAGGACTGACCAGATATGACATCAAAATTCTGAGATCTCAGTTCTCTTATTTAGGCCAGGTGGATACCTCAACTGGCCACTGTATCCCACCCTAGGTGCTTAAGCTGTCATCATAGACCACCCAAATCTGTCCCAGTGGAACCTAGAGTGCTGTTAGCTGACTAAATGTAGGTTAGGGTGACCTAGGTAGCTCTGCAGGCTTCACTGACTGTATTAACTAACCAGTCTCCGCTGGCTAAAATTGGCTTAACATCTACCTCACAGCTAGGCACACAACTCTATTTAGACACATTTAGGTGTCCACTTTGAAGATTAATCCCATCCCCTAATGCAGGGTCTTAATTACTGCCTTGGCATAGGCCTTTAGTGTCATTTGAGATGGTGCAGGACATCTGAGATACCTGGACATCACTGGCAGATCTGACTTGAGACCTGTGGGAAATCTGAACCCTTCTGGACCAGTGGGCAAGGCCAGGCAGGACAGCTAAGTTGCCCAGGGCTTTTCAAATGTCCCTAAACACTATGTTTAGGAAAAATAAATCAAGACCTATTTATTCAGCATCTGAACCTGAACCATGCCTACTCTGTCTGTCCCATTAAGATCTTCAAGAGCAGAGTCACATGCATATTCAAAATCCCTTCTCATGACAGCTGTCTGCCAATAGACACCAAGGCTACAAGGCCTTTCAAATCAGTTTTCCAGCTGAGGAAAGATAGAAACATTCTTGCTTTAACTTCTGTATTACAAATGTGGATATGGACCCTGTATGACATGTCATGCTTCAGCAGGATGGAGGCAAGCTCTCCCTCAAAAATATCAAAACAATACCAAAGTCCAGTTCTGCGAAAAACTGTGCCTCAAGAATGTTATCAGCATAAATACATTCTGCTAATGCATGGATATCTTACTTATCAGCCTTATCTTACTTTGATAAGGCTGTTTGTAAACAGAAAGTTCCCAGGGCCACAAGCTGGCAAGACCCAACGCATCTCAGGAGCCAAGACCTTCTCACCTGGTAAGAAAAGAAACCTGACATGACATTCATCTGTGTCACTTCCTGATACATTTCGTGTCAAGGCAGTGTAACTGGTGCGGGGGCTCACAAACAGCACCATTGCTTGGAAGATTCCTCCTGCTAGTCTCTCTTTTGCTGTCACGATTTCACAGGAGAAAATGCTGGAGTATTGCAGCACACCTACACAGCAAGATAACTGACCTTCCCCACTCACTACGAGATCCTGAGTCCCCTGAGCACCCACACTGCAAAAATGCTACTTTGCTACTGGGATGTCTCTAAGAATGAATCACCTAATGCCCTTCAAAACAGTAATCAAGTGGAGTCTGGGGTGTAGTTCACTGTGGGGACCACCGCTAAGAGACAGTACAGAGCAGACATCCAAAGTTGACTCCCTCAACCCTGCACTGTCCTGCTACACTGAAAAATATGAACAAGTAAGTGTGCACCACTTTTCCCAAGGGCTAAGGATCATTCCCTAAGGCATGTTCATCAGGTAGGGTAGATTTCGCCTTGGACACTAGCCTCAAGGGAGAAATGCAGAATTTCTTCAATTCTTCCTTCCACTAGGATTTTTCATTGTAGACAAGATAGGAATAAGCCAGATAGATTGGATTGTCTAAATGTCACACTTTACCCACATGTGACAAACGCAGAAATGTTATGTTAGGAAGGTAAGTATTACGCAAACTGTGCATGCTGGGTTGCAAAATGTGGTCTGTCACTAGCAATGCTGAAAGTAAGAGCAGCTGTTGAAAGCAGCTGAGGAACCTCAAGAATATGTGACAAAACTACTTGACGCCAGGATAATGTTGAAAATACAGAATGCTGCATCTTGGAGGGGCAATCTACCTCAGACGACGAGTTATCCTAATTCAGAAAGATGAGAGCCAATATGTGATGCCTGGAAGCAGGAATTCACAGTAGTAAAAGGAAGGAAAGGAGGAGGGTAGCTTAGGCTTGGGAGTCCTCTGACTTTCAGGAGAACCAAAGAGAAAACGCTACACTGCACTGGCTTCTGTACCTTGCAGAACAATGCCCTTTACGCTTACCGTTTCCTTTTCGCCTGCTGTGTGCAACTTCGCATCAAATGTGAAATACATATCTTCATGTCAGTTCAGGAACAGCAAATGTCTGGCTTCACAGAGACACATGGAATCAACTCATTGGTTTTGGGGGGCTCTTTCCTCTTTACAAAAGGTGACTCCTCTAATGTTGTTTTATACTACAGGGGAGATTTGGAGACAATTAGCATCATTGTAACATCAGGGGCTTTTTAAGACTTTATAAGGCAATCAACCAATACAGCGCAATAAATAGAGTTCTTGTGTTGTTTCCTTTAGTAACCTCTTCTATTATTGCGATTGACAATGATAGTTAAAAATCCACCATATGGCATAGATTAATCCCACTTTAATTTACAACAATTGCCATAGTATTGCAAACTCTTTCCCTGTACTAAGTGATTATTATAAAATCACTACCTAAGAATCGGAAAATCAACCATACAATGTTTAAGAAAAAACACAAGCACTGGTCATCATCCTGGAATACATTAGCAAAGTCTGAGCTAAATTAGAGAGCTGATAAATATATTAGCACAGCACCAATGGTGCATAATGAAATCTTTTAAGTAACATAGGGAAAAGGAATAAAGTTATTAAAAATAAATGTCTTTTTCTACAATGGTACATGCAAGGGGTCTCCGCTGTATTAAAGCATATAAAATAATGGAGAAGAAAATTCAGTTGTGAGCACTGAGATTTTCTACATTTGTTTATTTTTAATGTAGAGTTCAGGCAGGTGTCTAAGGCAATATACTATGGTTTCATGTATAAATGAAGCAGTAAGTTTCAGTAACTTGAAATTAATTTAATTAAAATTGAAGTTTAGCTCCAAATGGAATTGAGTTGTGAAATAGTCCTGTCAAAAATGAATGGAGATCTAAATTTAAAATGACTATTGGTTAACAGAATAGTGGAATACTGGTTAAAGACTGTGATTTGAAGCCCATGCTTACTAAAAAGCAGATAAAACCAAGTCTTTAAGGAAAAGTATCCAGCCTATGTAAGCCATCATTTCAACTTGTTACCAAGTTAGTAATATTTACTTTCCTTCTGTTTTATAAATATAAAATCACATTTAAAATGCCGCCGTACAAATCTTAATCTGACTTTTATGCTACAGTTCCTGGAAAAGGACAAAAAATGAAATATTTCTTTATCTGCCAATAATTCTTTTAAGCTATATTTGCTCTCACTTTATTTAAAAACAAACGAGCAAAAAAACCTTCAGCTTCCTTATGACAGTACTTAACAAATCATTTGGCTATTTTATTAAAATATACATCAATAAGAAATGTTAAAAAATTAGAAGTGACATTATTTTGGAGGGTGAATTGTTAATAAAGCAACACAGATTTTCATCCTGTGTGAAACAGCTGGACCATGACGAGATCACATTAGCACTAATTAAAATGATATTTTTTTGTGCAGTTTTTGTTAATCCAGCTTCATTGGACTCAAAAGAATTTTTGAAATCTGTAATAAAAGCTATTATGCAATCTTACCCCTGTTCTCTTGCATCAGGTTACTGTGTGAAATTTCCCTATAATAAACCATATTTTCTTAAAACTCTCACTCAATAAAATCAATATTAAGTTTTTTACTATTATAGCTGTTTTTTCCCAATATATGATCCTCATTTAATTAAAAAAAATTAAAGCTTTAATTTATTTTTGCTTGACGAACAAGAAAAATATCATATTAAAGGCAACATTTTGCCATGTTTCTCTTTCTCCCTCACTTTCCCTGGTCCCTGTTGTTCCCAATGTATAATTTGCAAAACATATTGCTTCAATACTTACAATGAGAGAGGCGGCCCAGCTGTGGGAGGGAAAGGACAGCAGTCTCCAATATTACCATAATAATCTGCCTAAGGTCCCATGAGCCCTCTGGAGTATACAATTCTCTATACTGCAGGCCCCAGCTGGAGAATGTTCTCTTGACATGTATGCCAACCTTTGCCTGCAGGCAAAATAAAAAAAGGCAGAGAAGTAATCATGAAAATAAAAAATCTTGTCAACTGTGGTAGGATGCAGTTTCCATGTTTTTTTGCTCACGTAGGCAGTCATTGTGCTAACAAAATGATAGGGGACTTTAAAAGACTGCAGCTGGTATGTGTTTTGCTGGAGAGGGGAGAACATCATATGCCACGCTAATTCTGCAATTCTAACTTTGGGGAAAAAAATGAGCAGTGGTATTGTATTACTGTCAATATGCATGACAGCTTTATTTACCTCCTCTTCCGATGGCTGCTCATTACAGGATTTAAGCAGGAAAGTGAAACCCTGACAATGTTGAGCTAATTGCAAAGGGCCAGATTGTGATCCTCATTGTTTTGTGTTGGGTGGTTGGGGGTTTTTTCACAGTGATGAGGGCTCTCAGGCAAATAGCCTTGCTGGCTCAGTGGGATTAATTGGGAAGTAAACACCCATCACTGTGAAAGCCATGCAACTGGCTCAGTGAACTTTCTAAGAAAAAAAAAGCACGACTTCAAATCAAATAATGCAGTAAACAGAAAAGGTGGTTGGAAGACACATATACAAGATCAAAGACCAAATGTATGCTTTTGCCCTTCAGTTTCAAACTCAGTTTGAACCCAAGAGCCCAAAGTCTGTCTTCTGATTTCATTCAAACAGATGTAAGAGGAACACCAGCATCACAGAGCTCAAACCAAGTCCCCCATTGTTATAGATTTCTAAAAAAAATAAAGGTGGTTGTCTGTAAAGAAAGAAACAATGTGTGGGTATCAGTCACGAGTTGGAGGCTGTCTTTTCAAAACAGTGTTGTCAAAGCAGGTCAAAGGGCTATTTACCCTTTTGACCCTAATTAACACTAAAACAAGATTTTCTTTTATTTTTCTTTGCTACTAGAAGACATATTCCCGCTCAAATGTACAGTATTTCTTCTCACAATAACCTCATGGATTTTACAGGTGTACTCAAGGTGGAAGATCTTTAGTACTAAACCAGTACCCAAGCTGAAAACCTCAACCCTCCTGTCTGAATGAGTTCAGAATATAGCATCGATCAAAGAGAATCATACAGTTCTTAATCTAATGCGTTGTGGATAGAGCAGATTTGTGTATAAACCTGTAGGCAAACAGAGTGAAAATGGCTGTGGAAAGCTAACAGGTTGGAAGAGAGCTGCTTCAGGCTCCGAGGGCACAGGCATGGGAGAGACCCAGAGACAGGCTCTGCTCCCAGCAGGAGAGGTTTCAATGCACTCCCCATCTTCCTCCTCTCTTCCTACTCCCCACTAATCCACACAGAGTTTTTGTTTACATGATGAATAAAAAGAAGTCTGTTAATCTAAAAGTACTTTTCACCTACCTGTGTGTGTGTACGTAAATACGTATCTTTTTTATTCTCCAAAATCTGTTTTCGTCTCCTTAGCGTCCTTTCTTCAAGCGACCTACAAGGAACAAGAAAATATTTAGCTCAGTAATTGCTCTTGAAGGATATGTACAGTAGCCAGTTAAAGAGTTCGATTTGTTGTCTGAAAGTGGAAGTCATTACTTACACTGGGTGGACTTGGGAGAGACCCTGTCTGTCTGGCACATGAATGAGATCATTCTTTAAGTCTGCCAGCCAAGTGGAGCTTAATTGAAGATGCTGGAGAATTTAATATGAGGAGAAAATGAAAAGAAAATAAAATATATATTGAAATTACTGGGCCAGGATTAAGCCACTGTGGAGAACATTTTACATGGATGTAAGAGAAAGAAAGAATCATGGCCAAAGCCTATTTAGACAGACTTGAACAATGTCCCCTCACAAAACTACTGGAACTGGAGAACATGACTCTCTAGAATGAGAGGCTTTCAGAGCCCAAGGTATTAACCCTTAGGAGAAGTTTTCATGTAGTGCAGCTTTGGATATAGGTGTCTAAACAGTCTCTCTGCATTTCATCATGTGTAATTGGACATCGCAGACAACATGAACAAATAAATCCCACTTCTTACTATAGAATGAGCTGGAAGCCTGGTTACCATCACTGTGGCTGAATTAGGTATATAACCTTGCCACCAGATTCATCTGTGTTCTTACAAGAATGAATGTAGGTTTGGGGAGGCATTCCCTCTCTGTTTTCTTGCTTGTGTTAACTATTAACGTGGCTTGTGTTAAGTACTTACTGCTCCGAAGCCACAGCTCTGTCAGTAAATCAAACATCGCCCAATGCACTCCCTGGCACTGTGGTCAGCCTGCACTCTCTGCAATGGGTGGCCTTATCCAAGCTGCCCGTTGGGAATCAGCAGTGCCCTTCATGAACAGTGACCAGATTGTCCCCAGGAGCAGTTTGGGAACCCATTACTCAGTATGGGCCAAAACCACAGGCAGAAAGATTTGCAGTGCTATTTACCAGTACAGATGGAGCAAGAACATATCTTGCTTGTATTTGAAACAAATTAAACGGAATTTTTTCAGGTTAGTGTGACCACCATAAAAGCATAAAAATAGTTATCATCATGCAAAACTACTGTCAGTAGTTTGAAAAAGTAGTCTATTATTGGGTTATAGATCTCTGTGAAACATTTATACTTTATTTGCTGATTCAATCACCTAAAAATAAATAATGTTTGATATAATATGTCATTGTGAAATTAAAAAAAAAAAAGTTTTCACAAAATGTAACAGGAGTATATGCTACCTTAAAAAAATGTGGTTGGTTTATGTCTGAAACAACTTTATGAATCCAGCCCAGAAATAACATTTAATTTGGACTTACCCGAATTTGCGTTTTCCTTCAACTAGACATACTCATTGACATTAGGCATGGCAGTAAGCATTTTGGGTGATAAGCAATATGAGTAGGACAGGAAGCCAGGGTCATTAGCAACAAGAAACGACTGTCCAGCAGAAAATGTATTTTAACAAGTGTAGTAGCCCTCTTATAATCTGCAAATTACACAATTACACAATTCCATGGTTTTTTCTTGATGGTAGGAATACAAGTGGGGTTTTTGCAAGTCAGTCTTGTCTTACTTTCTTCACGGTGATAAAGACCAGTCTAACCCATTTACCTTAGGCACCTATTTTTGCATGGGATGAAATCTGGAAGTTCTTGCCACTCTGCAGAGATAGTCTAGTCAGCTAGCTGATTACACAGCCAAAGTTAGGCAAAATGAATGGCCTGTTTCTGCTACTTCAAGTTGATTTGGAAAACCCCTCTAGGCACGAGATGTGCCAAGTGCCTTTAAAAATCCAGCTCCAGATCTCTGCAAAATCCCAACCACCTGTGTTATGTGCTCAGTTTGCAAGTATTTTTTCTGTGCTTTCCAAACTCCCTTGGCTCATGTCAGCAGAAAATATTTGCCACCAACCCAAACGGTTCCAACTGCAGATGCTGCTGAGAAGCTGGCTCAAACCTGCAGGAGGAGGTCGGGAGTTGGCACAATACCCCAGGACACTGACAAAAGCAAAAACAAAGCAAAACATGTATGTGTGCAGACAAGAGTTGCCTGACAGCCCTGTGATGAAGGGAACCTACTGCTCAAGCCTCCCACGCACATGGGATTGGGTACGCCACAGCAGCTACCACACACCTGACACTAAAGAAATTTATGGCGAGTGTCCACCTAAGGGAAACATAGGAGATCAGAGCATTCACCCAAACAGAAAGACAAAATGAAAACAAGCATTCTAAAAGTGGGAATAAATATTTCTGCTCTCCACTGAGCGAGAAAGAATTGGGGATCTGTCACTTTTCTCACTGCAACGGGCCTTCAGCACCTAGGCTCAGCCATGCTACATAATTGTCCAACAAATCTAGTTGCTACACTGAGGATAGCTAGCTTCCCACATTTCCTTAGAAAAGACGTAGCAGACAACTACGTATTCATCCTGGAAAGATAAAAACTTTGTTCCCTGTGTTATTTCGGAGAGAGATCAGGACCAATCGCTGACTGCTTGATGAATTTAAAAAAAAAAAAAACCAAGCCACAAAGTACAACAAATGCCTTCAGTCTCTGCACTGTCAAATATTCTCCTGTCCTCCCACAAAACTTTGGATGATTCTGAAAACCCTTAAGATCTCTGTTACGATGCTTATCTCAGAGCCTGGGAACTGCTAAACCACCAAGAGAATATTTGCTGAGCACAACACACCATTCAGAGACATGACTAGGAAAATCGGATTTGTGGGTTGCTACGGAGGAACCACTGACATCCTAACTGCAAAAGGAAAACAAAACATTTCCATATGATACCAGAGATTTTCAAATAAGTGAAAAAGAGAAGAGAAGGCCTTATACAAGAAAATTCTCAAGCAACATCTGAAATGCTGAATGCAGCATAAACTGGGTGGACCCTTTGTCATGGTATGTTGCACTGACAACATACCATGAAGAGGGAAGGAAGAGTAAAAACTGTCAGACTGCAGTTCACTGGAACTCTGCTCCAAAACCCAACAGAAAAATTGAATTTTAATAAGTTTAATAAGTTTTGATTCAGTCCTGACAAGCTTATTTCCGTGTGAACAAGAGTTTTTAAACTGTATGACACCACCATGAGGAAGAATGTCTATAGATGGTCAAATTAGACATTTCTAAGAGCATTATGAAGCATGATAAGCAATAGGATGGGCTTTTAAGATTAATAATTGGGCTTAAAAATAAGATTATTTTAAAATTAGGAAGTTAATGATAGGGCCTTAAAAGAAACCCCATCCGCAAAGAGGAAAATAAGTTGCTAGGGAAAACTGACAAAACACAGACACTCAAAAGATGAAGAGATTTTTGTTTGGAAAAAAGATAAGAACTTGGAGTATTGAAGGAAAGCAGGATTATGACGTTAAAAACTAGGTGAAAAGAAGGTTGGGTCAGGTCTCAGAATCTTTTCTGTTTCTGATTTGTCTAGTATCACTTAACTTTATTCCCTCCTTCTCCAGGTTTCCTAGTGCTGTCACCATGCTGGGCTCAATTCACCTCTGATTCAAGACAGACATCATGATGCTGTGAAAACTGACTGTGATAATTCAGATTAATGTACAGGCATCAGTTTTCCTTGGCAGGCTGATAACACAGATGCAAGTCTTTACAGAGGCTCAGCTCTCCTTTCTGCTACCAGAGTCTCCCTGCTATGATTCCCCAGCTCCCAGTGGAAATGAAAGGGACAGTGCCAGGTCAGGTCATTTTGCTTCTTAGTTGCTTTCCTTGACATCCATTTACACATCTAAAAGCATATTTATTCACTATTTGTTTTGTGGTCATAACTAAAACTTTCCATCAGCTACAAGAACCTCACTTTGAAATACACCAGAAGGTTGCCTCTGTTTTAGAAAGCTCTTGGGGGAAAGTCTAATTTACTTCTGTAGAGTCGAAGAGAGGGGAGAAGCTTGTGATGGAAGTGTCATTCACTGGAGGGCCAAAATTAATAACATTGCACAGAAATGAAAATAGAAATCTGTCCAAACAGGAAACACAGGAATGCAACTCATAAAACCATATTTCAAATTAAGAAAAATCTCAGATTTGGAAGGGGGAGGATGGGGGAGCAACTTATTTCCTGGTCTGAGAGATACAACTAAAACAGTGGCTACTCCCAGGCAAGTCATCTAAAAGAATATTCAACTGTGCAGAAGGCTGACCCAAACACCTGAGTTTACAGAAGCCATGAATTCAACCAGGGCTGTTCTGGTGCACGGAACAGTGCTCCTATGGTAGAGCAAAAGTTAAAGAACCATGGCTATAGAGTCACATCCAGAAACAGACTTGAGCAGCTATGGGACAACCTAGGCAGAATTTAAAATCTGTGATACAAGGCTCATTAATCCAGAAGTCCAAAATTCAAAGCCTAAACTTAATGGCTGAAGCATCAAGTTCAAAACATGTGTGAAGTTCCGCTACTGGGAAAATTCTGGATCTGAAAGACAGCCACTGGGATTCATGAAATGCACAAGAAAGTGTAAGTGCTGTGTAGTTTTCAATTTCAATTTCCACGCTTTAGAACCCCTTACAAAGCAGTGTGCAAAGACAGCAAGTAGCATAATGGAGCTGGCATCACAGAAAAAAGCATACTCAGGTTGTTTGCCTTACACTGCTTAAGTTGGAACTTATACCAGGAAATCAGTATCAAAACAGCATTGCCCATTATTAAGCTCTGGGGCTATGTTCTAGCCATATCTCAACTAAACACTGGGAGCACTAGGCTACTGCATGCAGCAGCCTCATACTTTTTTATGCTGCTGTTATTACTTTGAGTTCAATATAAGGAAACCCAGACTGCAGGGATGTGGTTGGATCCAAACTGGAATCATAGAATTGTTTATGTTGGAAAAGGCCTTGAAGATCATCAAGTCCAACCATAAACCTAACACTGCCAAGTCCACCACTACTAAATCATGTTCTTAAGCACAACATCTACACGTCTTTTAATACCTCCAGGGATGGTGACTCAACCATTTCCCTGGGAAGCCTGGTCCAATGCTTGACCACCCTTTCAGTGAAGAAATTTTTCCTAATATCCAATCTAAACCTCCCCTGGTGTAACTTGAGGCCATTTCCCCTCATCCTATCACTTGTTACTTGGGAGAAGAGACTGACTCCCACCTCACTGCAGTCTCCTGTCAGGTAGTTGTAAAGAGAGAGAAGGTCTTCTCTGGGTCTCCTTTTCTCCAAGCTAAACAACTCCAGTTCCCTCAGCTGCTCCTCATAAGACTTGTGCTCCAGCCCCTTCACCAGCTTCGCTGCCCGTCTCTGGACAGCTCCAGCACCTCAATGTTTTTCTTGTAGTGAGGGGCCCAAAACTGAACACAGGACTTGAGGTGCAGCCACACCGGTGCCGGGTACAGGGGTATGTTCACTTCCCCAGTCCTGCTGGCCACACTGTTTCAGATACCAGCCAGGATGCTGCTGGCCTTCTTGGCCACCTGGGCACACTGCGGGCTCCTGTTCAGCCATCTGTTGACCAACATCCCCAGGTCCTTTTCCACCGGGCAGCTTCCCAGCCACTCTTCCCCAAGCTGGTAGCGTTGCCTGGGGTTGTTGTGACCCAAGTGCAGGACCTGGCACTTCTCCTTGTTGAACTTCATACAACTGGCCCATCGATCCAGCCTGTCCAGATCCCTCTTCAGAGCCTTCCTACCCTCAAGCAGATCAACACTCCCCCTCAACTTAGTGTCATCTGCAACCTTGATGAGGGTGCACTCAATCCCCTCACCCACATCACTGATAAAGACATTAAACAGAACTGGCCCCAGTACTGAGCCCTGAGAAACACCACTGGTGACCAGCCACCAGCTGGATGTAACTCCATTCACCACCACCCTCTGGGCTCGGCCCTCCAGCCAGCTTTTTACACAGCAAAGAGTACACCCATCCAAGCCATGAACAGCCAGTTTCTCCAGGAGAATGCTGTGGGAAATGGTGTCAAAGGCTTTACTAAAGTCTAGGTAGACAACATCCATAGCCTCTCCCGCATCCACTAAGCAGGTCACCCTGTCACAGAAGGAGATCAGATTCGTCAAGCAGGACCTGCCTTTCATAAACCCATGCTGGCTAGGCCTGATCACCTGGTTGTCCTGTACGTGCCAGGTTACAGCTCTCAGCATGATCTGCTCTATAACATTCCCTGGCACTGAGGTCAGGCTGACAGGCCTGTAGTTCCCTGGATCTTCCTTCCAGACCTTCTTGCAGATGGGCGCTTTGATAACTTCCAGTCAGCTGGGACCTCCCTGGTTAGTTAGCACTGTTGATAAGTGATTGAAAGTGGCTCAGTGAACACTTCTGCCAGCTCCCTCAGTTCCCTTGGGTCAATCCCATCCAACCCCATAGACTTGTGTGTGTCTAAGTGGTGTAACAGGTCACTAACGATTTCCCCTTGGATTATGGGGGCTTCACTCTGCTCCTCCTCATCTCTGTCTTCCAGCTCAGAGTGCTGAGTACCCAGAGGGCAACTTGTCTTACTGTTAAAGACTGAGGCAAAGAAGGCATTAAGTACCTCAGCCTTTTCCTCACCCTTTGTTACTGTTTCCCCCTGCATCCAATAAAGGATGGAGATTCTCCTTAGCCCTCCTTTTCTTACTAATGTATTTATAGAAGCATCTTCCATTGTCTTTTATAGCAGCAGCCAGATTAAATTCTAGCTGGGCTTTGGTCCTTCTAATTCTCTAACCTCACAATGTCCTTGTAGTCCTCCTGAGTTGCCTGCCCCTTCTTCCAAAGGTCATACATATAAACTTTCCTTTCTTCCCTGAGTTCCAGCCAAAGCTCTCTGTTCAGCCAGACCAGTCATCTTCCCCTCTGGCTTCTCTTTTGGCACGTGGGGACAGCCTGCTCCTACACCTTTAAGATTTCCTTCTTGAAGAATGTCCATCCTTCCTGGACTCCTTTGGCCTTCAGGACTGCCTCCCAAGGGACTCTGTCAATCAATATCCTAAACAGGCCAAAGTCTGCCATCCAGAAGTCCAAGGCAGCAGTTTTGCTGACACATACACAGACACACACCCTTACTTCTCTGAGAATCAAAAACACTATCATTTCGTGATCACTGTGCCCAGGATGGCCTCCAGTCATCACATCACCCACAAGGCCTTTTCTATTCACAAACAACAGGTCCAACAGGATGCCTTCCCTCGTTGGCTCACTCTCCAGCTGTGTCAGGAAGTTATCTTCCATACACTCCAGGAACATCCTAGACTGTTTCCTTTCTGCTGTATTGTACTTCCAGCAGACATCTGGTAAGTTGAAATCCCCCACAAGAACAAAGGCTAGCGATTGTGAGACTTCTGCCAGCTGTTTATAGAATATTTCATCTACCTCTTCATCCTGGTTGGGTGGTCTATGACAGACTCTCACCATGATATCTGCCTTATTGGCTTTCCCCCTGACCCTTACCCATAAGCATCCAACCCTATTGTCACCATCATCAAGGTCTAGACAGTCAAAACACTCCCTAAGATACAGGGCTACTCCACTGCCTCTCCTTCCTTGCCTGTCCCTTCTGAAGAGTCTGTAGCCATCCATTGCAGCACTCCAGCTGTGTGAGTCATCCTGCCACGTGACAGCGACTGTATCATAGTTTTCCTGCTGCACAACGGCTTCCAACTCCTCCTGTTTGTTGCCCATGCTGCGTGCTTTGGTGTAGATGCACTTCAGTTGGGCTATTGATCCCACCACCTTTTAAGGGGGAGAAGCCCCAATTACTATGTGACCATTCTGAGGTGCCTCTGTGGTTTCTAATATATCAATTACACTTGCATCTTTGCTGCCACACGGCTGTCCATCCCCTACCACCACTGAAACACCAGACCGAAGAACCTTGCTAGCACACCATCCCTCAAACACTGGTGTGCTGCCCCCAGGTTTGGCTCTAGTGAGCCTGCTTTTACCCCTTTCCCCCTTCAACTCCTGTTTAAAGCTTTTTCAATGAGCCCTGCTAATTCCTGTGCAAAGATCCTCTTCCCCCTTTGAGACAGGTGTACCCTGCCTGTCGCCAGCAGGCCTGCTGTTGTGTGAACAGACCCACGATCAAAACCCCCAACATTCTGCCGGTGACACCAGGCTCGGAGCCAGGTATTATCTGTTGGCTCTTCCTGTTTCTTCCTTCATCGTGCTCTGCAACTGGAAGGGTCAAGGAGAACACTGATTGTACTCTGGATCCCTTAACCTGTCATCCCAAGGCCCTGAAGTCTCTTCTGATTGTCCTCGGACTTGTAACTTGTTGCAACTTCATTGCTGCCCATCTGAAAAACCAGTAATGGATGACAATCTGAGGGCCGCACCAGGGTAGGAAGCTTGCTCTTCACATCTTTACCCCGGGCCCCAGGGAGGCAGCAGGCTTCCCTACGAAGTGGGTCCGGTCTGCGTGTTGGGCCTTCTGTTCCCTTCAGAAGGGTGTCTCCTATGACAGTGACCCATCTTTTTTATTTTATGGAAGCAGTTTTGACACAGGACATAGGCCGACTTGACCTCGGTGACACCTCCAAGCTACATGAATCATCATCCTCATTACTGTTCAGTTCCACCTGCAAAGCCTCATACCTCTCGTGCACAAGCACCTGGAAAGGCAGGGTGGTCACAGCGGAGCCGTGCCTGCTGCTCTGGGCAGAACCTGTCGCCATTGCCCTCCATCCCTCAAGCCACTGTGTTCAGCCAGGGGGAGAGGGCAAGGAATCTTCTGTATCACGCTTGCTGTCTGTCTGTTGGGCCTGTCTTGGGGAAGGTAGGGTGCGATTCCAGCAGTCTGTATCTCTGTCTTGCTCTCCCTGATACTCCTCAGCCTACTCACCTCCTCCTGGAGCTCTGTCACTAAGCAGAGGAGGTCCTCTACCCAGGAACACCTCCCACAGCTGTGCTCGCTGCTGCTGCCTGGTACCGGCATAAGAGCAGGGCACCGCCAGCAGCCCGGCACCTGGGCGGCTGCCTGTTCCCACCCGAGCTCTGTCTGGGCAGCCGCATCAGTTGTGGTGGGTGCAGAGCTTAGAGAGGACATGGCTTTCTGCTGGGCAGACACCCTTGCTCCCTGGTCAAGCCGGCAGAGCTCCAGCACCCTTTTTTGCACACCCTTGTGGGCCAGCTGCCATGCAAACTGATGTGCCATGCCTTGTTTGCTCACCCTGTTGGCAGTGCTCCTGGCTGGTAGTGCTCTCTAAGGGCTTCTTTTATGGGTGTGGGGAGGCCTGGCCACCTTTGTTCCTGGTCCCACCCAGGTCCCATCAGCTGCTGTCATGTGAGCTATGGGCTCCTGGCAGCTCTCTAAGCTCCCCTGAGGTTCCCCCAGCTGGGGAAGGGAACCCCTGAGGTTCCCCCTGGTTGCCCCTGTGCACCACGCTAGAGCACTCCACTAGACTGCTCCCTGGTCTGCATAATCAGGGGATGAACGTTTCTATATACACTGAGGTGAATAAATGATGTTGATGAGGGAGTGCCAAGTCCTATGTGCAACAGTTACTGTCATCTAAGAGGCCAATGCTCATGTCATATCCTTCCCACCCCTTCACACTTTTTTTTGAAAGGAAGTTTCTGGACCAGATGTGTTGAGTGAGGGAAACTTGCCACTTGCAACTCTTCTTTCTGTCCTTATCCACTATTTCATTCTTCTTGAACACCTGGTCATCCTCTCTGTTGGCCTGAGAAGAATCATCAGCTTTTTCAGGTTTTTCCTGGGACAGATACTGGTGAGTGGGTAAGTAATGATGCTGCTGTCTGTCAATGCTGAGTAGGAATGCAATGTATGCATTCCATCCATATAGCCAATGAAAATTCCTGTGGTTATTTCTTATGTGGCACCCATATCTTCATATTCTTCATTGAATGGAAGGGACCATCGAGTATCTGCTTTCCTTAAAGACTTGTTTGGGAGTAAAATAAAAAAAAACCCTACTTTTCTAGTGGATTTGTGTTCCATGCATTTGCTTATCCATTCTTCAGTGTCAAGAATAATTGATAAATGCAATAAATCTAAATAGATAAGTTAATAAAAATTGTAAGTGTTGCCATGAGAGTGATGCCAGTAGCCATGATACAAGGGTGGTTACATATCAGTGATTACACACCAGCTCAGTGTAAAGCATTTTAAGATCCCAGGTACAACAACAGCAACAACAAAAGCCCCACAACGTGACAGCATTGCGTATTCAGTATAGTCTATACCAGGTGCTGCATTTGCTTAATAAATAATAACTTATACTGAGTAATACAATAGAATTATAGAAAGAAGAGGTAGGTGAGGTGTGTTGGATCATCTCTCCCATCTCCCTGCCAACACAGTATCATTCCCTACTGGGTATTTTTAGTGCTTTGCCCAGCCTAGATTAAAATGGAATTTAGTAGTTAGGCTTCTTTCAGGGACTCTTCCACAGCCCAATATATCTCACAGTCAGTGTTATCTGATATTAGATCTCTACTTTCTCATTTCTCCACTGTACCCAATTACCCCCAACTCCATTTTTTTCAGAAAACTTCAGTCATGAGATATCCTGATATTGGGACCCAGCAAGAAATCAGCTTGATGATTCTTCACGCTTCTTTTCATACTCATGAACAAGAGATATTTATATACCCTATGTCACATATATGGCAATATTAACCTGCACAGCCATGTAATACCTATGTTTTTAGGAATATTTGTCTCCTGTATCCATATGACTAAGTGTAAAATTCCAAACAGGCAATAGTCAGTCGTGTTAAATTTGCCCTTAAAAAAATTTGTTCTCACCAAAAGTGGAGTTCTACCCATAATTGCAAATGTTCATGAGTCAAGTGTGCTAAATTCATCTTGGAGTGATAACTTTTTTGTACATAAAAATGTTAGGGGTTTAAACATGATTTCCCAACTTGTCTATGCTAGAAATGGGCATTTTAAGAGAAGGGGAACCTTGGCTTTCCAATAGAACATTTCACGCGTCTCTCACCCTGCAGTGTGATGAGGTGATGCACTTTAAAATCATGCAATGATGTATATTCATGGAAGAAGAGCTACCCAAGGTGGCTTCTGAAGGGGAGAAGTTTCAGAGATACTGCAAATAACATTGCTTAAAACTCTCTAAAATAGTTAGTTCCCTTAAAATACCTTGACTTAGACTCTTTCCCAATGCGACTGCTTGGCACAGTCCAAACCTGTCATTAGCATTCCTTTGCAAATGACCTGCATAGCTTATTTGAGGTTTTGCTACCTGCTGACTCTGCACCTACACTAAAAACTCTCCACCATATCATCCTGCAGTTTGCATAGGTAAGGGCTGACAGAAGAACTTCCTTTGCAACAGATGCAGGCTTCCTCACCTGTGGCACATTTGCTCACCATCAACAGCCTTTCATGCTCTAATGACAATGTTATTTCAGTTGTTCACTCCAGTTCAAGAAAACTGAACATCAGCAATGAAGGGATGCTTTAAGCCTTGAGAACTGATCTGTAAAATATAGTGAGGCACTAAAATGTTCTAAACAGGATAGCCAGACTACATGAATGGCATCAGTTCCTACTTACATACTGACTGGGTCATTTATCCGGAGAAGGTTATCAGTTTCCTTTTTACTGAACATCACCGTCTTAACAGACACCTCAGTACAGCATGCTACTACCCCTAAGAAAGAACACCTAGTCTCAGCGATACCTCACTGATTTCCCGTTTTTGTCCATAGTTTCTAAGGTCTCAACAGAAGTGTTTCCAATAGTATGCGTGAGCTCTGCACCAGACACCTGGGCTCTAACTGAGCAAAACTCTTATTTTTCTGGCTTAAGGTCATCCTAAAAACAAATTAATGGGCCTTTCTTGACTGAAGCGCTAAGAAATAGTCTAATCATGTCTTTATTCTTCAGACTAGGCATCTCCCGGCTGCATATTACCCACTATAAGTGTAACCTATTTATAAGGGGAAATTTTGTCATTCGATATTTTTGTAAATTATTTCCCTGTTACAATAATAATGAAAAATATCTTCTCATTAAAAAGGTAGGTACATGTGTTGAAAAATATGACTATATGAAATGTGAGCAGGGAAAAACTTGAAAACGGAAGTTTTTGTGCCTTCGGTGGAAAGTTCAATCAATCAAACTTGGGATTGCTATCTCAACTCACCAGCCCATATGGATTTAATATACAAAAGACCCTGTGGAAACACAGCGAATCCTAAGCATTCATTTCCGAGTACTTAGGTATATTCAGCTGTGTGCAAACAAACTTAAAATCACAGTCATTTTAAAATATTTAAATTAGAAGTAGCATGTCACTTACAATGTAGCAGTATTGCATGTATCCATGGGTAGATAGGTAAGCAGATATTGAAAGGCATTTCAACAGATAGGTATGGTCTCACAACATTACTATCAATATATGGTATCCTTGGCAGCAGAAGTGGTCATTTAATGAAGCCCATTGTAGGTTGCGCATGTAACTTAAATTTTAACTTTTGTAAACAGCACTCAGTTGCTATGGCTTGAGGCTCTGTGTAAATCATTAAATAAATATATTCAACAATTTATACGAAGTCAAGAAGCAGGAAATCTCCATTTCCATATTTAAGTCTGCCTGCATGTGCATCATTGTTTTATTAACTTGCCAATATGCCTACCTGCATACTGTATGGAAGATAGTTGGCTTTTTTGTAGCCTATACTTAAATAATTTTGCATAGAGCTCTAGAAAAATAAGTTGTAGTGATGATTTGTAGCCTTTCTTTAAGTAACCAAGTCAAGAGAGGTCCACAACCAGATTAATAAAATTGCTACTTATAAAGAAAGGAGCTATGGCTGCAAATCACAATCAAATCGGGACTTACAGAGCAAGCATATATGATCAATTCCAAGTTCACCTCAGGCTGCTTCCAGAACCTGCAAAAGCCAGTCATACAAAGGCTCAAGCACAGGCTTTAAAGTTAATGTGAGTAATCACATGAGCATCAGTTGAACTTCTCTTGTGCTTAAACACATGTGTAAGTCTTCATAGGACTGGTTTCTAAAATCATATGGTTAGATTTTTATGGAACACAGAAATCGCAGAGTGCATAACTCTAAGAAAAAATGTACTTTTATCACTGATTTTACTCACCCAAACAGTTCAGAGTTCTAACAAAAGGCACACAGAATAATAGCATAAAATTATTCTTATCCCTTATTCTCAGTAGCATCAGTCAATGAGAAGAAAAGACTATAGCCTATCCATATTTAATTATCAAGAAGGTTTCTCTCTGATTAATTGAATCATTAAACATGCACAGATACATTTCATGATATTAAATATTAGTTATCTTCCAGTATATTAAGAAGTAAAAATCAGAGTGGATTAAATGGGAAGAATTATTCTTAGTGTGCGTCTTGCAGTGCATACAACCCCTCACTTGTTTCCCAGGAAACGAAAAGGAAGCGCAGACATTCAACACAGAACAAGAAAATGTGCATAGGCTGCAGAACAAGTGGCAAAAAATCTTGGCCTCTCTTTAATTTATTTATGGCTTTAGCTATTGTGCTGTTTATTCTAGGCTTTACAAAAGAATTCCTGCACTACACATATTCTAGCACTGGCAGTTGGTGTTTCTATTAAAAATACTACTTTAGGCATTAGGAGATAGGGAAAATATACCCAACCAAAATATCTGCAGCATATGTTCATAACAAGAAAGGATTTATCAAAATATTTTTGGGAACTCCTGTTCTTTAAGTGGCAAGTAACTGCATTAGCAAACGCTGTGTCTCAGTTCACAGGTTTTCATATATATATATATATATACACACACATACACAATATTTACATCCACAGAATTCATTTATGTCTAATACCTGCATTGAAAGGGAGTATAAAGAGGAAGATTAAAAAAAAAAAAAAAAGGAAATCAGGTGTCACTCAAAGAAATAACAAGGCTGAGCGAATAGTTTGGAGCAGAGGTTTTAAGCTGCCATGCTGTGCCTTTCACAGCTGCCTACACTTCATGTCATTAATAACCAGTAAATAAGATCTGCAGGTGGGCATATAGGGCACCCTGAGCCAAGAAGCTGTAGCTAGGGCTTCTGTCTCTAAGATGGGTGGCCAGGCTCATTTGCACAAGGCTGCTTATGTTTCCATACAGAAGTGTAACCCTACTTAGCATAGCTTCAGGGAAGCTGCTACAATACAGAGAATGCTAATTACTGTAACCAACTGGCAATGATGCATCCAAAATTAAATGGCCTGTGACTGAGCAGATGAACAATTTTTATAGCCCTAAGTTCAGGGAACATGGATATTCTGTCAAATTAACAGAGAGTCTATTTGGTCTTAATAGGTAAATTGAAGTATTTTAAAAGACATTTAGATGTGCTATTAAGTTATCAGTGTGAGTACAGTTCTCCTTCCAGTTTAAAGGTGTCCAACTTGAATGTAAAATAGCTGCAGCATATTATATTTTTTAAATTAAAAAAAAAAACAACACAGCACAAAAAAACCAAAACCCACATCTTACAGCCCTTATAAGCTTCATTTTTTAGGTGAAGCTGCAACATGGTCTCTGCTCCTACTCTAGGTTCATGTTCATGCCTTTATACTCAGGCAAAATTCCCACTGAAGTTGATGGCAGCTCTGAGCACGGAGGCCTTTGGGCACAGACACTGCAGGCTGCCTCCTCAGTCGTCAATTCCAGTGAAATTTGGGGTTTTTTTCAGGAGAATGTTGTAAGATCAAAGTTTTTACTTGACTTTCTACAATGAGCTTTAACAAGTAAATCAAAGCTGAAGCCAGACATAAATAGTCCTCGATTTTTCCTGATTGCACTTAGCAAATGAATCACTTATATTTCAGCACAGATGATTTATCGGTCCAGCTTTCCTACAAGCACTCTCAACAAATACATGTATTAATCAACTGACTTTATTATCCTCTTTAAAGTTACCAAAACTCTTTTTCTGAATAACAGAAAACACTTGAGGAAAGGAAAAAAATTGTAAATAAACTATGTAGGAAAAAGTTCCAAAAGACAAATTTTATTGCCAGAGTGCAATCCTTTTCAAAGGATGTTTTGTAGCAAGTGAGACTCCCAAGGAAAGCTAGTGGTGCAGTATATCTGGCAGAATGGTTCATTTATAGATTTATCAGTAAGCAAGACTCTGGCTGCTTTCAGGAAAAGCAGAGTTGTAAGCAAGTCTGGCTTAGTGTCCCCCCAGACAACAAACAGCTGGAAATAAAACCCACTGCACTTAGGAAATGATTACAGAAATGTCACAGAAATCAAGATCTTTGGTTACTAGTCAGAGTTCCCGTTTTTGCGAACCGAATTGAATTGAAACACAGATGATTCTTCATCCCAGCTTTCCAATAAAAAGTATGGGGTTCACCTCATCAGTCTTAAGACAGATCTACAATGCCTGGTCTACTCACCCTAGTGTCGCTTTATAGGCATTAGAGAAAAACTCGGCACTTGTAGAATACAATTCATCACGTTATTTAGGATGTTTATCTGAAGATATGATGCATCATATCCTAAAAAGCTCTGTTTCTCTACTGTGACTCCCAGATGCATTTGTCGAGATCTGCACATATGTAGATACCTACATCTTTTTTTGGGTGAAGAGGAATCCACAAAAAAATTCTCACTCGTCTTTCAGACACCCAGCTGCATGCCCTGCATGCCCTTCAAAGGGCTCTTTATGGGTTCCTTGAAGAGTGCGTGCACACTGGGAGAGCCACTTTTCATGGCCACCAGGACTCATGCAGGGTCTCCTTCTCCTTCAGCCCCACGAGTGCACGAAGGTGGGGGGACCTGCAGACACAAGCTCACCAAAGAGTGAAGCTGCCAGAACAGCTGCAGCTGCCGCTCAAGCCAGAATTGATGGATACTGATAACAGCATCAGAACATCTCTGCAGTTTTCACATTGGCCCCTCTCTCCTTTTATTGGCTGCTGGCTCTAATTGCTTCTATCTTTGCTTTTCTGTTTCTTCATTTCCCTCCTAACATAACCCCCCTGGATAGATTTAAAAAACAATAACACAAAGCTCATAAAACTCCTGCAGTTCCTGGATGTATGTTATATCCTTCTCTCCCTTTCTCTCTTGTCGATTTAAGATCTGTACAGCAGTCGAATTCTGAACTGTTTTTCCTGAAACTAGCCTCAGAGGCAAAGTCTACATTTACCTGAGCTGTAATGTCCCAGAAGCACTCTGAAGTCTCTGAAGTTGTGTCTGACAAGCTATCGTCACTATTAAAAATGGGGTGGGGTGCTTTTTGTTTAAGCTGGTAACATTACCGTAACAGACAACAAGAAAAATTGCTTGAATACTGAAAATCTTTGCTAAATGTTATCATAATGAAGAGACAGAAACTGGAACTACAGATTTCAGAGGTAAGTCAAGAAGGAAAGACATGGGACTGATTTGGATCTGTAGCATCTTACGTATCTTGCTGGCAAATCCCTGGTCCTGCAGGGAGCCAAATATAATGCCTTTGTTGCTGCTGCACTACAGAGGTCTCTGATTTTGAGACAAGAGTAAACATACATATTAACAAAATGCAAAACAATATTTTTTTACATTTTTAACAAGAAATCCATTAGAAACTCTTTCAAAGATCAGACAAACTTATTAAATAATCTCAAGGCAATGAATGCAAAATTTAGACAGAATTACCTACTGCATATACTCACAGGAAAGACATTAGTTTTCTCTTACATCATTACGAAGTTAAAACAATTTCATTAAAATACACAGCTTTGCATATTCAGGAATAAAAGAACTCTGTGTGTTTAGGGAGAGATTGAAATTTTTTTTTTTTTTTTTAAGAAAGATGCATTTCCATAAACTAGTAGCTCATATTCAGCTACTGAATTCATTCTCAGAAGTGCTGAAGTTGTTGAGCAGTGAGTTAGTGTCACAATACTTCAGTGGGAAAACTCCAATTGGGCCATTTTGCAGGTGTCTGCAGCAAAAAGCCAGGAAGAGTTGGGGCACTGTTACAGTTGTCTCTCTCTCTATTACTTTGCAGCTTTTCCTTTTCTTCTTTTCTGCCAGGATAGACTGTCCAGAATTACTGAGCTCGGTACAAAACTTAACACACTGCTCACATTCACGCTAGCATCTGTCAAATCACTGGATAAACAGACAGCTGGCTCCCGCTGTCATACTATGGCAAAGAAATGCTCAGAGAGTGATTGATATATTTCTAGATCTCCTTAGCATCCCTCCTGTTTGAAGATGTCAGCTACAACTGGACTCAGAATCCACTTCTGATTATGCAACATACAGAGAATAGACAGGCATCTTTTTAAGGATATAACTGGAGTAACTTAACACACCCCCAGTTATATACACTTGCTAGCACTTCTCTGCTGGAAATTATTGTCCGTGCAGCAGACAATACCCTTCTTGATATGCCATAATGCAAAACAAACAGATTCTGCCCAGCATCTTGACAGCCCATGCACAACGAAAGCAAAAATTAGACTTTGCAGCAAACAGATAAGGAGAACAGAGGCAGCAAACAGCTCAGAGGTGGTACGATCTTAAGCCAACACAGCTATTTGTAAAACAAATGGGTTATTTGGATGCCTTCTGCACATGTTGTCTCTGACATGATCCTTACAGGATGACTTTTCTGAAAGGACAGAAAAGCACTGTGTATGACTGAAATTTAAAGGAAGGGGTCTGAAAACTTGCTGTAGTGTCACTTCATTTTTTTCAGTGCTATGGATATGCCAAATTATACAAGGATGTTACATTACAGCAGAATATATGGTAAATGAGTAGTATATGTTTACTGGGGGATAGGACTCTGAAAATTAAATGGGTTTTTTCAATCTTAGATACATCGATAGTCACAAAAACGATCCATTCTGCATATTACACACATCCAATGTCAGCAAAAATAAGGAATGCTGACAGGGGGTTGCATGACTCCATACTGAAGCTGAGAGGCACACCAGGACACTTTGTGGCCCATGATCTGAAGCTGTATTTCAGAGCATCTCAGAAGAGCTGTGCCAGAATAAACAGAGTTTTGGAGTGGCAATAATGGGCAATCAGTTTTGATTTCAGACCTTAAAGATGAGGCATGGGATTCTTCAGAGACGTAAAAGATAGCGGTTGCTACATGATCCCATTTCTCCGAAGTCCTCAGTCAAGTGAGATTTTAGGGAACAGTGACTTATCTTAACATGCTTTTTTACCAGAGAGTAAGACAGAGAAGCCAAACATACTGCAGAAGCTGAAGCAAGTCTACCATTCAGATCTTCCTGGCCTGGAGAAATTTGTCATGCTCAGCATGAAGCACAATATTCAAAGTAAAACACGAAGTACAGGGTAGAAAAGGATTCATTCTGCTCAGTGAAGGCTTCAGGTCACTCTTCAGCTGTGTGCTCTCTCCCCTGATATGTCCATACCTGTGTTTCTTAAATTATAACAGCAAGCATAAATAACAACAAAGCATAACAACAAAGCATAAAAAAACCCAAAGATATTTAATTGCCAAGAGGAAGGTTATTAGATGCAACTGGACCAGAAATGTTAATAAACATTGCTTGCATTGCTTCGGTACTGCTTCAGGTGTGGTGAACATGTTATGAGAAGGACTGTGTCCATTCCAGATGCTTGAGACCAAAAAGCCGAGGCTTTTCATCACAGCCCCTCTCTTTAAAAATCCTGAAGAGTTTCTGTTTACAAATGCAACTCCTGAAAAAGTAAGTACTGGGTTTACTCCCAGGCATGAGAGATACAGCAGCAGGCCCTGCAAGAACACTCTCAGGTATCCTCACTGTCCTGGGATGGGTCACCACCTCACGTATTTACCTCCACAACAGGGACTACAGCAGGACTGGGACATTCAACATATGTACCTACAAACACACCCCCTCACATGGCTTGTCTGATGCTTGGGAAAGGCCAAAGAGCAGCCAGAGCCCTGTATGGCCATCAGGAAGGCACCACCATTTGTGATAGACTAGCAAGAATCAGGACATGACCACCAAGGGTAGAGCAGGAAACACCAGAACCCTCTTTTCTCCCCTCAGAAAAATCCACACTTACTCTCAAATTATTCCTTCTGCCTAGGATGACAGTGACCTGCAACTTCCAGCTAAAGAGGTTTTATAGGGGACAGATGCCAGCAAGCCCTACAGTGTGAGCTGTGGGTGCTCAGGACCTTTCAGGAGAAGGGGATAAACCTGCCGAAAGGTGGCACAATGTGCAGTGGCTGCACTGTTGGCTGGCTGCTCAAATTAAATTTTAATAGAACTTTTAAAAATAATTTCAGCGTAAACCACAATGTATGTGAGTGAGCCTAAATTAATAAAAAACTATCTTTCAAGAATGAGGAACAAATGTAATCTGAGATCAATATTTATGAAGCTGTGATTAATTGACTGATGACCAAATGATTACAAACTTCTGTCTGAGGCAGCTACTCAAATGTATTAGCTTTGACAAAAAAAAAAATTAAAAAAAATACAAACTGGGTCAATGAAAAAATGCATTCCTAATCAATTTTTAATAGCACTTAAGATTTTATGATTTTTTGAACTTTCCTTTTAATAATTAATCAGAAAAATGAATCTAATTTAAACAAGGTGGTGTAAGGTGTTCTGTATCTGTTTGATGGTGTTCTTAATAAAGAAATTCAATTAGGGCTGACTTTTCATTATAAATCTCTGGTTTTAAGGAATGCTGTGATTGGCTGGTAAACATTTGAGTTGAGACTGGGAGAATAACGGAGGTGAACTGCACTGCTCAGCACAATATACTGATTAAGATTTTACACTGTTAATGCCAGCTTTCCCTTGCTTCCAAAAAGAAAAGAAAAAGAAAGTCTGTGATCTCTGCGATCCCTGTAACTTTTTCAAAATTTTTGCTGTGTGCTTTGCCTTATTCCTTACTACATCCCAGTGGACAGATCCTCAGCTGGTAGCAGGCACCACAAGGTGTACTGAAAGGCCATCATAATTACAATCTAAATCAAGGCCTGTTGCACCTGTGCATATATTTTGTCAGTAGCATACTCCATGGCTCAAACTCTGGTGTAAGGATGAACATCAGAGGTTAAGCAGCAACCAAAATTTGCAGAATAATGGCCCAGACTTGAAGATGTTCCCTGCATGGTTAGATAGAAGCATTGTCCTCCTGAAGTCAGTTAAATCTCTGCAGATGTAAGGCTTAGAGAGAGATCTTCTATACATAAAAAGCAACTAAAGTTCACCCCTCTTCTCTGTTATATTGCCTATTTCACAAAGGTTCAGTATGCACCAGCAAATAAAATAAGCACAGAACACAAAGCATGGCCTGTTTATCCATACCTCTTGATGGTCAGGACACTGCCTGGTACATCCATGGCTCACTGCAACCAGCCTTCCCCTAGACAGTCTCCTGAAAAGCCCATAGAGATATTCTTAGGCTGAGATGTACCATTACAGGTGGGTTAGAGAGCACCTGCGCAGCATAATACTTCTAGAGCTTCTTCCTGCCCTCAGATGTCATTCTAGTATAATTCAGTTTGTTCAGCTAAAATATTCATCCAAAAAAGAGTCTGACAGGAAATCAACCTCTTGCACGATCCTCAAAAAGAAAAACAGGTATAGCCTAACATCCTAGGTATGCAAGCTGCATTGACTTCAGGTATAACCCAGCATTTCCATTTACTTGTTTGGCTCCTTGCTGACACATGACCAAAAGAATGGAGTGTCAGAAGGGCAAGATCAAAAAAAAAATCTAAAAAAGTTCATAAAGAACAGGCTTTTTCTCAGTAAACTTTGGATGCCCAAAAGTAAGATGTTTAGGTCTGAGCTAGTCACTTGGAATTCCTTTGTGGACCACGAAGCCTGAGAGCAAGTATATTCTACTTTAAGAGGTGATAAAGTTACAGTGGCTAAACTCAAAACAAAAACTGCATCTGTAAAAGCGATTTGTCATCTTTTCCTATTTCATGTGAAGAAGACCAACAGCACTAAGCTTACACAAGACCATCAATCTCAAACATTATTAAATTGCCAAAGCTATGCTCTTACTCTGCCCCCAGCTCACTTACCCAACGGCCAGAGATTTACCTTCTGGCCTCTAGCATTCATTTTATTTCCTTTCTGGTGGTACAACACTTTTTTCACAGCCAAAACATTGCTTTAAAGAGAGAGATGACATTCACCTTCATTTTAAAATTAAAGCCACCTGGGAACTCCCAAAGAGCAAGTAGCAAGAGCAGCCTACTGTACTCAGGAAGCAAAGACAAGGGGTATCTGAGAGCTACGTATTACTGCTGAACGGCTTCTGAACGGCATCAGGAAGGGATTAGGCAGCCTGTGAATTCCTGAGACGGTGCCTCACAACAGGAACCAGTGAGGCCATCACTCTGCAGGGCTCGTCAACAGTAAAATCCTGAGCAGGGGGGACCTGTTTTCACCCTTTCAGAAAAGTAGAATGTTTTAAGGACCACCAGTTTGAATTTAGGCACCCAGAATCCCACGCTTCTTTAGGCAAATTTCACTCTACGTTCCCCTAAATCATGGAAAACCTTTCTTAAAAGCTAAAGATCCAGCCTTGTTTCTTAAAAGAGGAAACTTCATGGCAAACTCAAACAGACTTCACTGTTGCCAGAAGTGGACTCTGAGAGTGGATAGCCTGGCTTGGCACCACCTGGCAGCTTCCAGTCGTTCCTACCTCAGCAGAACAAGAAAAAGAAGGGGGTAAAAAAACCCAGTGTTTTACATCTATTTGTGCAAGTGTAAACAATGATTTTCAAGTTAGGCTTTCATGGCACAAAGCCACACATCCAAACGTACCCAAATTATTAGAAAACATACAACCGCATTAGTTAGTTACTGCTTATCAGCAGGGCTCACCAGCCAAATAGACACAAATTTCACTGTTCACACCCTCACCTGCTCCTCACTCTCTCTGCACAACGTGCTGCTAGGAAACAAGCACAGATCCAAAATATAGGTAACATGCACTTTAAGCCAAAAATATGGTAACTTTATTCAGCTTTATGAATCAAGCAATGTAAGTCTGAAATTGAAAAGACTTCATTGCCTCATAGTACTCTGACCAGTTTACCTTGTCCTATATGAGTTCCTTTCAAGCTCTCATCAAAGGACTTTTCATTTCTGTGACAGATAATGTTTCATATTTTCACTATTAACCATCTTAAGTGCTTTGAGATTTCAAGAGCAGGTAGTGAAGTGGCTGAAGCATTTCACAGATAAAGCCCTAATCTTGGGAGATCATTCATGGTTCGGTTCTCAACTTTTAACCCATCTTTTTAACCAGCCTTTCTCTGTAGATTTACTAACAGCAGTGGCCGGCCACCCATCTCCTGCCTGCCTGTTTGATCCTTACACCCCAGTGCCTCTACAAGGACATGCCAGGCATTCCAGGAAGTTTTTAAACTGTTTCATCCTGGCTTCAGTTCTACTGCAAAAGCACCCTCCGTGCTACACAGACTATGGTGTTAGGTAGCCTGGACCTCTTAAACATTTGTTACCTCCTGCAGTCACATCATACTTCTCAGCTTCCCTTAGCTGCAGCAGATTGTTACCCCTCCAGCTCCCTTCTCCTCGCTCTCTGCGATGTCTCTCCCTCTCTCTGCACTACAGAATTAAATATTTTCCATGCCCCTGAAGAGCTGGTAACAGCATCCCATAAATTTCAACTAAACCTCAGGCACTACTAGATCACAAATAATTTTTGAAGTATTCATTCACTGACTAGGCATCCAACTTCAGCAGAAATCTGCTAAACAAACAAGTTTAACCTCCCTACACAGAAAACATATTCCTTTTAGCGGTTTATTCAGAAAAATAAGCTCCTTTACAAGCTATTTTCGGTTGAGAGAAAATATATTCATCCCAACAGAGCTTGTTCTCCAACAGGTCACTTTCCAGTTACATACACTTTTTTGAAGCAGTGGAAGTCATGCCTTTGAAAGGGTTCTTGCTTTATCCCAGATTCATCTAAAAGAGTTTCACGTGTCAGCTGTAAGATGCATCTCCTTGCTTTTGATTTCTCTTTCATGCATTTAACCTTTCTGCTCTTTGTATTGTCTACTCACACTTTTTCAATAAAAATCAATATAAAATAAAGCTAAGAAAGATAAATAACAGGGATTCACTGTATTCCTGAGCAGTTCGCTGGCTGCATAATAAACTCACTCAACGAATTTCAGGCTTCAGTGGTTCTCTTTAAAGCTCAAAACCCAATAATTTTACATTTCTCTTGCGGAAACTCTGTGAGCACCCTCCTACCTAAGTGCTAGGTCGATTGTGCCAGGACTAAAAGCATCTCCTCGCAGTGGATGTCCACTCACTCCAGCTTATGATAATTAATGGTATGTCCATTATGTTGCTAATTGTTTTTTACTTGACATTATTTTTTCTGAAGTTTACTAAAAAGTGTTGTGTTTTAACACATGAATAGTCAATCTTTCTGAAGCACACCTTATTCAAACCTGTGCTTTCCCACCTAAGGATATGTTACCATCAAAGCCACCAGGCCTTGTCTATGCTGGAATGTCACCATGGATTAGTTTGCTTGCTTTATTTGCAGCAACTTACCTATATCAAATTGAAATGCATCCGTGCAACTCTGCTACGTCGGCCTAAGATACTTTCCTTGTTAATCATTGCATCCACAACTTTACACTTGTTTGAATTAGCTGCTCAGCATTCTGAGCATTTATCATGTGGTACAATGTTAAATCACTCAGGTCTATAATATTCAGCATGCTGTGGCACATTTACAAGAAACTACAGGAATCCTGGGACTGAGGTCAAGCGAACAAACTCCTAAGAGCCTCCCGTCCCACCAGCACCGCTTCCTAGCTGCTCTCCGGCAGCCCAGAAAGCACAACACCAAGGCTTTGAATTTGGAAAGCTGTCAGTGCAAGCTGGGTAGCAGACACGAATTTTCATCCGTGGATTCGACCCCTTGGTTTCCACGGATCAGGACAGGATTTCCACCAGGCATCACGGGGCAAGCATCACCACACACAGCACTCGGGGCCGGAGGGCTTCCCGCAGTCCTCGTTTCCTTGTCGCCCTCAAAGCTGCAGCCCTGCGGGCTCCACCTGAGCCGACAGGCAAGGCTTCGGGCCTGGCAGCGAGTGGTTTCGGCCGAGCCACCTGCGCGACAGGAGGGCAGCAGGGGAGCCGGGGGCCCTGCCATGCACCAGACCACCGCCGGGTACGGGGGTACGGGCTGCTGCAGTCAGACGCCAGGCGGTGGGAAAGAGGAGCTTGTGCCCCAGGAGTTTCCCCCTGGAATATGTTCCCACTTGCTGTATTGTATTTTGGAGTAGGGAAAAGAAGGGTCATAGGGAAAAGAAGGGTCATAGGGAAAAGCCCGGAGGAAGACTCGGGGAATTAACAGCATTAAAACGGCCGGTGTATTTAATTCAGCGCAGCGAAACCTGAGCGAGGGACAGGTTTATCAGGGGAGAGGAGAGCCCTGCAACCGCGTCGGCCTCCTCCTGCCAGGGCCCTTTACCAGGCGCTCGCCATGGCGCGGCATTTCGCCTCAGGCAGGGCCGCGCCGAGGCCAGGAGCCCGGCGGGGCCCGTAGGCCGCCTCCTC
>JAVJGI010000014.1:46362627-46375248 GCA_035590275.1 Ibycter americanus | reverse complement strand
GGGCCCGGTCCCCGGGGCCGCCCCCGCACCCAAACGTGGGTGCGTGGCTCCCAGGGCGAAGGCGGTGAGGTTTGGGCTTTCCTTCGGGTATCGGTGGGATAATCTGTTTTAAAATGCTGGGTGAGCGTGTGTTGGAGCGTGGTGCTGTGCCGCGGAGGAGCAGTGGAACAAAAGAGGGGGCGTGTAACCGAGTGGATTTAAAAAGTATCGAGCAAAACTGCAGCGGTCCGGAGAAAAAGTTTACGTTTCCTCTTTCTGACCTTTTCCCAGTCTCTTCCTCTTCTCCCTCGGGAAGTGGAGGGTTCTTGCTAGTCTGTTCTTCTCTAAAAGCCCCAGAGCTAATTTCATAGCTGTCATTAATTGCTTCTCAAATTCTTTGCACATTCCCCACCACTCTTTTTTTTTTTTTCCCCCCCTTGTTCCCTTGCTCTCCAAAACAAATCAAACCTCTTAAAGCACAACAGTAATTATAAGCGGAGAAATAGCCTTTTATATTTGTACTCTGGCATTTACTGTCCGATTTCTTTCTACCTCACGTGGCCTTTACTCCAAGACCTTTTCTGCTGGAGTGGTAACAAAAGAACGGGCACGTTTGATGTATCAAGTAGGTGTAGTGCTGGTAGTGAAAGTAGTCTGACATCTCCCTTTTCTCAGCTCTCTTAAGTCTGACAGAGTGATGCATTTAGCAACCATGTTTACTCATTTCTTGGCTTTTCTGTGGAAGTCGAGCAAGACTTCCTGGCTGTGGTTCTGTTACCTCTCCTTTGACATTTATCTGTTTAATGAAAATAGAGGAGAACACAGATTTACTGTGTCTGTAATGCAGGGTGGCTACTCCTGGAAAAAGAGGAGGGCAAAATCAAACCAATAATGTATTTGCTATTTGAATCTGATCCTAGTGACTTTCTAACCTAAACACTTGATAGATTCATTAGGTATTCACTCATATTTTGCTATAAAGCCACTGAGTTATTTCAGGCCACTGTTTCATACTTTCACTTCTTATCTGGAGTTGATCAGGAATTGATGCTCCCGAGTTTGTACTGGAACAGGTTTTCACACTCTTCTTACTTGGTATTTTGCGCTGAGGTAATATATGAACAATAGATAAGTGAATCTACTGGTGATATCTGTAATAAAGGTATTTGAATGCTTTTCTTTTTATATGCATGAAGCTGTTTAAATTTTGCCAAAGTTGATGGCTCTGGCTGTCTTCTTTTTTTCTTTTTTTTTTTTTTTTAAATACATATGTTTGTCTCTAGCTTGGAACTTCACTGAAAAACTTCATCAGAAAAAGCTTTTTGCAAGAGTAAGGTTAGAGAAAGAAACAGTTATTTAGCTTAAATTAAGGGAAAAATCTTGCTGGTTTTGCCCCGTCTTGTAGGGAGCAGCAGAAAGTGTCATGGAGGGCCGACATACTGTAATACTTCTGTGGTCTGTAGCGTGGACTTCAAATTGAGTAGAAGACCCAACCTACAATCAGAACATGCCTCTTGCTGTCTCAGCAAAATTTGCAAGGGACTGACTGCAAAATTGAAACTATTCACTGTGCAATATGGTAAGGGGATAAAAAAAGATATTGAAGAGAAACTCAGTCAATAATGTCAACCGCTCATTGTTTTTAATGATGCAGAAATCTTGGGGTGGGGGAAACAGGACACGCAATGCATGATGTTAGCCTGTTTTGTTACTTTGAACAGTGTTATAAAGTATATTGGCAGGATGTGCAAATAACCATTTGTAATAACAGATAATTGTTTGGATAAATTTTGTGTTTGTTACCTGAATGTTCTTTTAACACAGTTGGGGTTATCATCTAACATATCTGTATTCATAATTAGTGAGCAGATCAGAAGTCATCTGCGTTGGGCTATTAGGTTTACTCGTCCTGGAATGACTGAAGGTCTTTCCTGTTGGTTCTGGTTTTGACAGTTTACTTGGGCTCAGGCACACAATTCTGTATGTGTTGAAAGACATACGATGTCTGGGGATTTGTTCACTGGTATCAGTGTGCCTGGTCCTCTATTAATGCTGCTTGAAGATCCAGAAGTGCCTTCAAAGTGACATAGACGTGTATAGGATTTGATTTGGATCTGCATAGGGATTGCGTTATGTGTGTGGGAAAAATTAGGAAATTGTTCAGAGTCACCTAGCTGATCAAGCATTCTCAAATAAGCTGTAGTCTTTCTAGACATTGTGGTCTATTTAGGAACTGAAACTGTGCTGTAATTCAAGTGAAATGCTTTTTTAGTAATGAGTGTGTTGTGATCTCCCACCCCCCTGGGCTTGTCACAGTCAGCGCTCGGTGACTGGGTGAAGGGCAGAGGCACCCCCAGCCATTGTGTGACATTTCAATAGCGGCTTCTGCTGTTGTCGCGTGGGTTGCTTTGTGTGGATCCTGAGCCAAGAAAAGTATAAACCTCAGCACTGAAATGAAACTTGTAAAGGTGTGTAAATCAGAAGCACTGTACCCTGGAGAGTAATAAATGTGACTTACTATTTTGCTAGAGATATGGAGTAATCATTCACTTGCAAGAGGTACGCTTCCATGTCATGTTTGGGGTAACTGAGGGTCTCTTGCTCCCCAGGGGGGAGACCTGCACTCCTGCAATGTCTCTTCCTGTTTGGATTACTTTATGTTATTCTGCTCTGTATCCTGTCATCACCATCCATATAACTATTCTCAAGCTGCTTCTGAGTAAGAAAGAAGTACAACTAGAGAAAAAAAATGGGTTTTTTTTTTCTTCTAGCTGCTGATGGGAAAGCTAGAGAAAGCTTTTTTTGGTAAAGAAAAGCACTAAATAACAAGGTGATTTTATATATATATATAATTGAAATTGTAAGATTTAAGTGTTTCCAGAGCATTGGTGTGCTAATGCTTGCATTAATTGTAAAAAAGCCTCCTTAATCAGAGGTGAAAGTATGCAGACACTTAGAGAAACAGCTTGGTCTCTTTCTGTTCACACCTTCAGTAACCTGAGTTTTTGTTTGTGTATAGATAAATCCTTTGGCTCCCAGGACTGTCATATTGGAGGTTTTAAAAATATTGTGAATCCTGTAATGTGACAGAGGCATAAATAGTAAATTGGAGAATAAGCTGACAGATCTGGACCTTAATTCAGATCCATATGTATTTCAGTGGTAAAATGCTTGGTTTTTATCTTGTCCAGCACTGATTGTATGGGTATGATTACTACAGGACAAATCTAATCTGTTTTCACAAGTGATTATTGGCTGTTCTTCCCGGTTGCTTGCTTCTCCCTGCCAATGTTTCATTTTTCCTTTCTAGTTTGACTACTTCACTAATAAAATGAAAGAGGAAGATCTCGGGGATGATGAGAACTTCTTTTAAACTTGAAGGGATTCTCTTGAACTTGGGTTTTAAGTGCAACAGTAGAATATAAAGTAATAGATACTGATACCTCTGTGTCTCAAAGCCCGTTTCTTGGGCAGAGACAGGAGAGGAGGAAAAATGAATAATTATTTCTAAGACCCCTTACACAGATACTAATGTTAAGTCTTAAGAGATTTGAGAGTGTATGTTACAGTAAGCTGTAACAGACGCTGCAATAAGGCATAGATATAGAAGAAAGTCTTTTTCTTCCATATTGTATTCGGTCCCTCTATGCACAGTCACTTTCAAACGGGGTTTGTAGTTAAATGACGAGAGAGAATAATGCATTGTCATTAATATTTTCTAGAAGTTTGTTTACCTTGCTGTTTTGGAAGGGGAGGAAAAGCTTCTTGAAAGGATCTGTGTCTGATTGGAATATTTAATCCTTCAGTTAGCTGCCCCATTCTTGGGTAATTACTTATTTAGTAGCAATGCATATCTAGCAGGAGGCTTGAATTAGTGATTGCTGGTTCATGTTTCTTCTCCGTGGTTTTGGCCCTTACCCTTTTTAAAGCTGATTTTTCATGAAGCTGATTATGCATAGGCTAGAGTTAACCTGTAACACTACCTGTTCCAGTGACACCTCTTCCAAGGCAAAGTGTTGATTGTTGCTGGGAGCAGTCCCTCATTCCCTCACTTTTAGAAATTAGTTGATGTGTGTCTTCTGATCTTCTTCTACCTAGGAAAGCAAATGCATTTCACTGGAGTGGTTGGCTATGGTTCTTGGAGGTTGTGAGGTGAAGGAAGGGTGCCTGCCACACTGTGTATTAATGAGTTCTTGGAATCAAGGACCTTAGTCTTGCAAAAATGGTTATAGCTTTGGTGCCTTCAGTAATAGAGGGTTTGGTATTGTGAGTCAGGAGGTCACTCCTAGATATCCTGTGAAACAACAGTGTCTCTTTCCTGCATGGCCAAACTTGCGCTGAGAGATGGAGTAGTGTATTTTCCTGTTCTGTTACCTGAAAGAGTTTTAAAGTATTCATAGCATCTTTCTGTTTGTCTTTCTTTCCTTTTTTCTTTTGTTTTTCCCCCCTCTTGAATACTGAAAGGTCCGTCACCCAGTCATCTGTGTCAACAACCATGTCTTCTGTTCCATTTGTATTGAAGTGTGGCTGAAGAACAATAATCAGTGCCCAGCTTGCAGGATTCCTATCACACCTGAAAATCCTTGCAAGGAAATTATAGGTAAGGACAACTCTAGGCTTTGAAATATCTTTCTGGTATTTGCTGCTGGAGGAGATTCTTTTGAGTCCAAAGATGTCTGGATATTTTTTCCTCTGTGTGTTTTTTACCAGCATCTAAGGAAGATCTGACTTTAAATCTTTCCAGAAACATACATGATAGCTACAGGGTAAACATGCCAAAGATGATGCGTGTATTAATGGCTAGATTATTCAAAGGCAGCAAGTACCCCATAGCTCTAATCATTGTTTTTTAAATCTTGGTTGGATGGTGCCTTTACCAGAAAAAAATGCATCTCACTTGAAGTATTCTACCTACGCGTTGCAACCTGTTGACCTAAGAGAACAGCATTTAGCTGAGAAATAGCGTACTTAAATCCTGAATCTTTAATGTGTATGTGGTCTTTTTTCTTTTTGTTTTGTTTTCTTCAGTTTCCTCCCTTTTGCTTTATTTTTAAGAAAATGTCTCTTAGCACAGAAATAAGACAAAGCTACGCCTGAATGAGGCTCTGAACTTCCCCAGAGCTAGGAAATACTGTGATCTTTAGTTAACATAAAATGTCAACTCTGCTGTTTGGTTCTGAGAGAAAAATATGTCTGAACAATTTCACTTTAGAAACTTACACTATCTTGTACTACTTAAACGTATGCTTGATTCCCTGCCTGCCCCCCCATCCCGCTCTTATCTGTGTTTTAATAGTATGGCCTTAAATAATATAGGATTTGTCAAGGAAAATACAAAGTTGAAAAATTCAAAAGTTGTCTTCCTGCTGTGAGGCAGGATTTTGACTTCTAAACATCACTAATAGATACTCCTGTTTAACTTGTTCTGAAAATGAAAGGACTTTAAATCTCCCCACAGTAGTAGATTGGTCCAATATTAGCTGTATTTGTGGTTGATAACATGAAAAGAGCTATAAGGTGGATTACTAGTATTGAATTCACTGAAGAAGAAACAATATTAATGTTTTTTTCATCCTGTGCTGCTTTAGGAGGAACGAGTGAAAGTGATCCTATATTTAGTCCGACAGTCAGAAAACACCTGCGTAAAACAAGGCTTGAATTGCTCCACAGAGAATATGAGGTAAGGACATGGGGAGTGTTGTGACTTTCCAGGTGAACTGCAACTGTTAAATTACTGCATACAACTGGTCCTTTTGCTTTGCATCCTGTTGTTTTTAATTTGAGTAAAGGTTTATACTGGATCTTCATGGCACTCGGCTGCATTAAAATCCTACCTTCTGGCTAAGGTTACAAGAAAGCATTTGCTGGTGGTTGAAGTGCTCCTGCTGAAGTCATGGTGATATTCTTTCTATGCTACAGGTAGCCAAGTACAGCCAATTCTATAATTTTGTGGGAATTCCCTCCTCAGGTGGTATGGGAAGGTTTTCTTTATGCATATTGGGTGTTGGAGGCTTTTTGGTTTTTCTGTGATACAAATGCAAGCATTTTCTGAAGTAATTCCCTGTTGATCAGGGAGACTAAATGCCTCCTTAAAGAATATTGCCAACTGTAACCTTCTGGCATAGGTTAATTTTTATCATTGTTGCTTTATTCTCCTCTGAAAGTGAGTGAATGCTTGGAAGTTTATTTCCACTCTCCTGCTGGAAAAATACTCTCTTAGGAACAAGGTGAAAAGGTGTTAAGGAGTATGCTCAGTATGTTTTCTCAGCTGTTGTTTCCTTAGTAGCAGTTTGAAGACTGCATATTTTGCAAGGAAACCTGTCTCAGGAAGGAGAATGGGAGAAAGGAAACGGGCACTGTATATATCCTTAACACTAGGGAAGTAAGGGCTGTTTCTTATGACAAGCTTGCCTATAGCTCAGCTTCTTTCATCCTCTATGAAATAAGGAGTCAGGAAAAGGAGGTTTCCTGCCTTTCTATTGAATCAACTCCAAAATCACACAGGTAGGCATAGGATAACATAAATCTCTTCAAAAAACTAAATTTAAAATGGTTGTTCTCATGCTCGGAGGAGGGGAAAAAGCTTGATTATTCATGCAAATATGCCTTGGATTTATGTAAATGCCATAGATGGCCTCCTTTAGTAATCTGACCTTGAACAACTCAAGTATTTAAGTTGGTGAACAGGGTAGATGACATCTTTTCAGGATAAATTATTTCTTTTATGCCTACAACAACAGGCTTTCGAAGGTTTTTGCTTCTCTGTGGCTTCAAACCAATACAGCTAAGAGCTTTGTTCTTTGCATTTTGAGAGTCCTTCCTAAGATGTTGCTACTTTCCTGTAGCTGGGGCAGCCTCTTCCAGGCAGTGTTGTGTCCATTGTGAATCTTGAGACCTTCAGCATCCGAATATGTGATGTTTCGGAATGTTTCTGTCATATCATTTTCAAATAACAGCAAATGAGTCAGCAGAGGACGACCTTAAGAACACTCTTGATACAGGAAATCCTCCCACAGAGTGCCCTAATAATGGATTAATGTTGCTGAATGCTTTGAAGCTTTTGGTCTGCCTGCCAGTTTGTTCAGGGTCCTTTATGTAGTCAAGGGATTCCCTTCACTAAAACCTTCACTATGCTTGAGTGTGCAGGTTGATTAAAATCCTGCCTAGAGCACAATACATAAGCATACTTAGATATATGTGTAAGTGAAGGCATGCATCTGGGCTTGCTAGAACCCATGTTTCTAAAGTGCTCTGGGAACTTTCCAGTATTATTTAATGAATCTCATGCATTATTTTAATTCCTGTGAATTTCTGACACCTTTAGGATGAAATAGAATCCCTGCAAAAAGAAGTGGAAGATCTGAGAGGTAAAAATCTCAGTTTACAGACACAGCTGAAATCTCTTCTGGATCCTACGGCATCAGCTTTGTCTTGCCAAAACAAGGAAACTAGCCAGTCAGCAAATGAAGCAAGTACCAGTGGCCCAGAAACCCCAGAGGAATGGAGCAAAAAGCTGAAAGCTGCCAATGATATATATGAAAAAGTGATGGATAATGTGGAAAAGCTGAAGGAGGTAATAAATACATTTCTTCAGCTATCTTGTACTGTAACTGTTTCACGTTAGTTAAGTGGGAGTGAGAGCTAGCATGACCTCTGGGTACTTCATAGATCCAGAAGAAAGAGAAAAAAATTGAATTCCAGTGACTGTTGGTGTATCATAGTATTTCCATATAGCCTTTGCAAGTGTCAGATGTTATTGCTTGTTCTAGTGAGTCTTGTATGTGACTCTTCTTCAACTCCTCTGTCACTCCATGACTGGGTAATTGGATTATAGTAGCACTTGTCACCAGTATTGATGACCAGATTTTTCAGGCTTGCAATAATCTATATAATATATCTACTTAACAACATTCAGTGGCCAAACACAGTACAGTTGGCTGAGGCAGATTTTGCACTATTGCCCTCCCTGATAGCCGATATTTTTGGTGCAATTTGCTGAGACAGAGTAACTTGACCCTTTGACCGAAAATAGACAAGCTTCAGCATTTTATGACCAGAAGATCCTTTACTGGAAACCTGCGGCTTTTTTATACATCTTGAATGTAGTATAAAAGAAAACCCGATACTGCAGAAGGAGGGATGCAGGAGACAGGCATATGACAATACATCTAAGTAAAAATACCTTGCAAAATCTACCTGTAGGCACAAGGAGGATCACCTCAAACACAGAAGAAGAGCGAAATTTCAAGATTCATTTGAAAGGCAAGGTGGAAGGAACTGGACTTGCATTTATTCAAAATGCTGTCTTTATTTCTTCTATTAACAATCCTGGGTTGCCTCCTGCAAAACCAAAGCATTTTGTGTTTAGTACGGGTTTTTTCCTTTGTAAGCATTAATGGTGATTACGCTTTTCCTGTGCTGCAGACTGAGAGGCCCACATTATACTGTCCTGCTATGCTGTTGTCGTTAGTGGGACACTTCTAGATTTGCCTCTGTGTAGTCGAAAGCAAATTCTGGCCCTGATTGGACTGTGATAAACATTAAAAGGAACCAACTGAGTTTCTAAGATTAGCTTGTTCGATAGCTTAGCTAGACTCAGACTTCAGCTTTACAGGCTGGGACACGGCTTCCAGCTTCCTAAGAGGATCCCAGGAGCTTCAGTCACTTGTAGTTGGTAAAAGGGGATTTGCAGCAAGGAGTTCTTGTCTGCCTAATTTGCAGGGTGGGGGGGCGTAAAATTAAACTGTACTGAATTTTTTTTTTTTTTTTTTTTTTGTGGTGACTAAGGTTTTTAACTTTTTGCCTAGGTAAGTAAACAGAAGAATATAGCAGGGACTGAGGGAGGGGTGTGTTGTTGGGGGAGGGGGGGTGGTGTCAGTGTAGTATAAGCCTTAACAAGAAAAGGGGTTTCTGTTTAAGGAGTCTCTGGATTTGGTTAAGGGTTAGATACAAATAGAGATTTAATTGGGTTTTAGGAACCAAGCCTTAAATAGTGGTCATAGAATCATTTAGATTGGAAAAGACCTTTCAGATCATGGAGTCCAACACTCTTTCAGTCTGTTCCCTCTTCAACAGCTTCTCAATTCTGTTGGCTCTTCTTTTAGACCTTGTTTCACTTCTGAGCATGCACTGACCAATCCCAATCTGAACAGCAAGAGCTGTTCAGTCTGAGCAGCAAGACCCCTTCCCATATACACTCAGTCTGGAACCAGAAACCTTCTTATTCCTAAAGCACCTGACCCAGGAGCTTCAACCACCCACTGCTTCCTAGTGAGACGGGGTCCCTCGTAAGATGTGGTTGCCATCACTTTCTTTTTGAAACCAGATTGAGTCAGGAAGTAGCAGCCACCTTTATCATATAATGTCCTGGAGCAGAGACTCCCAAAGTAGGCATTATTACTTTGAGTGAAGTCATAACAAGTGTGGAAGTGGTGATATAAACCCAGTAGTAGAAATACTAGACAAAGTAAACTCATTAATGTGGTTATGTGAACTTCCTAACCTAGACATTGTGCTGCAAGTGGGAATCCCTTGCAGATTACTGGCTTGGAGTGTAGAGCTCCACTCTCTGGAAAGACACCAAAGAGATTCGGTCCTGTTTTGCCATGTGCCGGGTAGATGCTCTATCTACAAATTCTACACAAGTTACGCAATTTCCTATTTGATTGTGTGACTGGGGGAGCCGTCTCTGGAAAGAGAGAAGGGTCTTGGCCATGTTGTGAAATGGTTTGATGCTCCTTTGGAACTGAGGTGTCTTAGATTCTTACTCATTGCTTTCAAGATAATTTTTTGTGCTTTTATTTGTTAAACACCAAATAGTTGACACTCAGGCACACAAGCCCTGGGCTTACCATTCTGATTCCTTCTTTACCAGAAGTCTCTGTTTACTCTTTCTGCCCCTAGGAATATTGTGGTGTTGGGGTGGGGGGAGTGTGTTTGTTTATTTCTTTCTGCTCCATTCCCCCTACCCCCCATTGTCTTCGCCTTGCATGGAAAGGTTGCTGGGGATATTTGTATAAGCATTTAGAGTTTTTCTGCCTCTTTTCGTGCACTGTTTGATGCTTCTGAAAAAGTACATTTCACTACTGAGCCCAGTTGCATAGCTTCTCCCTCAGATCTAACTCTACATCAGACTTCTATTATGCAGTGGAAGTGTCATCTAGTTGAGGCTATGAATTACAAGTCCTGGACTGGGGGTGCTGTTTTCGGGACAGGGAGATTAAGCTGCCTGTGAAGTGCAAAGAGTATTTTCTAGTGTTAGGATAGAGGCATTCATTGTTCTGAAACAAGGTGCAGGAAAACTTCTCTTTGTATGAAGTATCTTGGTAACAAGGGTGTCTGCTGAACTGAGAAGAAGGAATTGACCTCAATTCAAGAAGTAAGGATTGTGAATCAGGAGTCTTAATCACAGCGTCCTGGAAGAAAGTGAAGAAAGACTGCAAATAGCTTGTCGTAATGGATTTACATCCACAGGATAACTATGCTTTAAAAACAAACCCAAAAAAAACCAAAGTAATCTTACTCTAATCTGGAATGGAGGAAGCTGTTCAACATTAGTTTTGCTGATACCTGCACATTGTAATGCTAATGTACTTAACGTATTTAGTCATGTGGAAAAAAAAAAACATGAAATTGCCATTAGTACATCTCCTTAATGACTTTCTGTGCTAACTAACATAGCTGTGTTTATTTCCCAAGATAGGACACTTGCAATGTATTTTGGGAATATAAATAAAAAATGTCTGTTCGCTATTCAGTTTTGCAATCCATTTCCCGTGGTGATTTTTAAGTGGTGTCCCTGTCTGAAGGCTGTTTCCTGCCTTCACATTTCTAGTTCTGTCTCTTTAAAAAGGAGTAACAGCTTGTCCTATAAATATTAGAAGTCATTTCTGGTTTACTGTATACTTATTTTTTTTCCTTTTCTTTTCCTTAGGCAAATAAGAAACTGAGCATGGAAAACAATAGCCTTTTAAGAGAGAATTTGCGACTAAAAGCTGAAGTTGATAGTAGATCACCCCAAAAGTATGTGAATATTTTAAAATCAACTATATTTTATTTATAGACTGTTTAACTGTTGTAGGACTTTAACCTAAAACTGTGGTGGTGTACATGGTGTTGCATATGTGTCTCCAGGTAAACGTTGGAGTTCTTATCCTCACAGACTTGGGTGAAAAATGCAACTTGCAGAATAGCAACAAATCTACGCTGAAGGAATATGACATGACTACAAGTGCTATTCCTTCTGTTACCTGACCAATGTTGAAGGGCTGGATTTATTAGTTGAATTCTACAGTTAACTTATTTTTGTTATTGGGAAATTTCTAAATCTGATATATGGTCAAAGTAGAAGATTTGTTACTAAGTGCAGATGTTCCAGTTGTTTGTATTTGGTTTTGGTTTGTTCCTCCTTTTGTTGCCTTCAGGGTTTGTTCTGTGGACTTAGGCTCCCTATTCAGGGAAAGTCCCTGATAGCTTTGTGTCTGGGCAAGATACGTGAATTGAGCTTCTGCAACATGAGAATATCATTCGCAGAACTGACACCTGTGTTTAGTACTGTGTCTTAAACAGTTAAAACGTCAATGACAATGACCTCAAAAAGCAGAAACTTTGTCATACTGATTACAGCGGTGTGCTAAGGTACCTCTCCTTGGAAGTACTTTGTGAACCAACATGTTCATATTTTTAAAGTTGTGTTCTGTTCTTTCAGTTTTCTACCTTTTTTTCTCTCTTTGGCTTATAACTTAGAAAGCTAAGAGCAGCGTTGGCCAAAGGTTTATATGGTGCTTTTAAGGAAGGGGGTTGGGGGACACCTGTGTAATGGCAGAAGAGAGTTCTCTGGATTTCGTTCTAGTTCACAATTCACTTGCTGGAAAATGAAATTCATCCTTATAGAGAGCTTGCTTGCCAGACTGCTTGTCATTCAGGACTCCATGAAAGAAGATGCATGATCCTTGTGCTATGCTGTTAAATGGATAAAAGTACATTCTGTCCTGAAATCCCCTAATAAGGGAGATAGAACCCTGTTGAAGGTCTTGGCAATGGAGAGGGCTTTAATGGCATGGAATATCTCTTCCCATAAGATTCAAGAGTGAGTTGGCAAGGATGGCAAACTTGAAAAGTAAATAGATGTAACTAAATAAATCCTAGAAAAGAAGAGCTAGAAGAGACCAGGTCATCTAACTTGATTTTTACTTTACTGATGTCAGGTAAACTCCTCAGTGGAAAGAATTTCTGTTTCTTCTAGCTTGTGCATGCTTTACCATCTTGTTCGTCAGAAAAATTAGGTAGTGGAGGGGCAGGGGTGTGAAGAAGTAGCCTTTGTTGCCAGCTGATCATTTTGCCATCTTTTGCCAGTGTGGCCTAAAACAACAGCCAGTCACTTTCTCCTTTAGAAGCACAATTGTTGTTAGCCATGTTATTAGAAATTGGACAGTCTCAAGGTCTGTTTTGCAACCCAGATGCCAGCTAGATCGGCCTGTCTATGTCTCTACTATTAAACTTTTGGGTTTTTTAGTCTCCAGAACAGATAGTCACATCCTGCCTGCCTGTTGGGAATTATCTTTGGCCCATGCTTACTTTAGAACTGTGCATGGGAATTGAGGACATGAGTTGAATCAGGCTTAAACTGGGCCAGGACCAGTT